>OY743225.1:101811695-102425808 GCA_963555765.1 Orthonevra nobilis | reverse complement strand
CAAACTTTTTTCTCGATATTTTCCTCAAATAAAGGTTGTTTTTCTCAAATTTACTATATTTGAGCTCAGTTTGAAGCCTCTGTGAGGATCACATATTCAGTTTTTATAAAACCAAAATTTATGAAAAAAGTGCATTTTAAAATCCTGGGCTATAGCCCACGAAAAATTGTGAAAAAGGCGATTTTTGCCTCTAACTTTTTTCTCGATATTTTCCTCAAATAAAGGTTGTTTTTCTCAAATTCACCATAGCTGCGCTCAGTTTGAAGCCCCTGTGAGGATCACATATTCAGTTTTTATAAAACCAAAATTTATGAAAAAAGTGCATTTTAAAATCCTGGGCTATAGCCCACGAAAAATTGTGAAAAAAGGGGAATTTTGCCTCAAACTTTTTTCTCGATATTTTCCTCAAATAAAGGTTGTTTTTCTCAAATTCACCATAGCTGCGCTCAGTTTGAAGCCCCTGTGAGGATCACATATTCAGTTTTTATAAAACCAAAATTTATGAAAAAAGTGCATTTTAAAATCCTGGGCTATAGCCCACGAAAAATTGTGAAAAAAGGGGAATTTTGCCTCAAACTTTTTTCTCGATATTTTCCTCAAATATACATAGTTTTTCTAAAATTTACTATATTTGAGCTCAGTTTGAAGCCTCTGTGAGGATCACATACTCAGTTTTTATGACACATAAAATCGCGAAAAAAATGCATTTTAAAATCCTGCGCTATAGCCCACGAAAAATTGTGAAAAAAGGCGAATTTTGCCTCAAATTTTTTCTCGATATTTTCCTCAAATAAAGGTTGTTTTTCTCAATTTCACCATAGCTGCGCTCAGTTTGAAGCCCCTGTGAGGATCACATATTCAGTTTTTATAAAACCGAAATTTATGAAAAAAGTGCATTTTAAAATCCTGGGCTATAGCCCACGAAAAATTGTGAAAAAAGGGGAATTTTGCCTCAAACTTTTTTCTCGATATTTTCCTCAAATATACATAGTTTTTCTAAAATTTACTATATTTGAGCTCAGTTTGAAGCCTCTGTGAGGATCACATACTCAGTTTTTATGAAACATAAAATCGCGAAAAAAGTGCATATTAAAATCCTGGGCTATAGCCCACGAAAAATTGTGAAAAAAGGGGAATTTTGCCTCAAACTTTTTTCTCGATATTTTCCTCAAATAAAGGTTGTTTTTCTCAAATTCACCATAGCTGCGCTCAGTTTGGAGCCCCTGTGAGGATCACATATTCAGTTTTTATAAAACCAAAATTTATGAAAAAAGTGCATTTTAAAATCCTGGGCTATAGCCCACGAAAAATTGTGAAAAAAGGCGAATTTTGCCTCAAACTTTTTTCTCGATATTTTCCTCAAATAAAGGTTGTTTTTCTCAAATTTACTATATTTGAGCTCAGTTTGAAGCCTCTGTGAGGATCACATACTCAGTTTTTATGAAACATAAAATCGCGAAAAAAGTGCATTTTAAAATCCTGGACTATAGCCCACGAAAAATTGTGAAAAAAGGCGAATTTTGCCTCAAACTTTTTTCTCGATATTTTCCTCAAATAAAGGTTGTTTTTCTCAAACTTACTATATTTGAGCTCAGTTTGAAGCCTCTTTGAGGATCACATACTCAGTTTTTATGAAACATAAAATCGCGAAAAAAGTGCATTTTAAAATCCTGGGCTATAGCCCACGAAATATTGTGAAAAAAAGGGGAATTTTGCCTCAACTTTTTTCTCGATATTTTCCTCAAATAAAGGTTGTTTTTCTCAAATTTACTATATCTGCGCTCAGTTTGAAGCCTCTGTGAGGATCACATACTCAGTTTTTATGAAAGATAAAACCGTGAAAAAAAAGTGCATTTTATAATCCTGGGCTATAGCCCACGAAATATTGTGAAAAAAAGGGGAATTTTGCCTCAACTTTTTTCTCGATATTTTCCTCAAATAAAGGTTGTTTTTCTCAAATTTACTATATTTGAGCTCAGTTTGAAGCCTCTGTGAGGATCACATACTCAGTTTTTATGAAACATAAAATCGCGAAAAAGTGCATTTTAAAATCCTGGGCTATAGCCCACGAAAAATTGTGAAAAAAGGCGATTTTTGCCTCTAACTTTTTTCTCGATATTTTCCTCAAATAAAGGTTGTTTTTCTCAAATTCACCATAGCTTCGCTCAGTTTGAAGCCCCTGTGAGGATCACATATTCAGTTTTTATAAAACCAAAATTTATGAAAAAAGTGCATTTTAAAATCCTGGGCTATAGCCCACGAAAAATTGTGAAAAAAGGCGATTTTTGCCTCTAACTTTTTTCTCGATATTTTCCTCAAATAAAGGTTGTTTTTCTCAAATTCACCATAGCTGCGCTCAGTTTGAAGCCCCTGTGAGGATCACATATTCAGTTTTTTATAAAACCAAAATTTATGAAAAAAGTGCATTTTAAAATCCTGGGCTATAGCCCACGAAAAATTGTGAAAAAAGGCGATTTTTGCCTCTAACTTTTTTCTCGATATTTTCCTCAAATATACATAGTTTTTCTAAAATTTACTATATTTGAGCTCAGTTTGAAGACTCTGTGAGGATCACATACTCAGTTTTTATGAAACATAAAATCGCGAAAAAAGTGCATTTTAAAATCCTGGACTATAGCCCACGAAAAATTGTGAAAAAAGGCGAATTTTGCCTCAAACTTTTTTCTCGATATTTTCCTCAAATAAAGGTTGTTTTTCTCAAACTTACTATATTTGAGCTCAGTTTGAAGCCTCTTTGAGGATCACATACTCAGTTTTTATGAAACATAAAATCGCGAAAAAAGTGCATTTTAAAATCCTGGGCTATAGCCCACGAAATATTGTGAAAAAAAGGGGAATTTTGCCTCAACTTTTTTCTCGATATTTTCCTCAAATAAAGGTTGTTTTTCTCAAATTTACTATATCTGCGCTCAGTTTGAAGCCTCTGTGAGGATCACATACTCAGTTTTTATGAAAGATAAAACCGTGAAAAAAAAGTGCATTTTATAATCCTGGGCTATAGCCCAAGAAATATTGTGAAAAAAGGGGAATTTTGCCTCAACTTTTTTCTCGATATTTTCCTCAAATAAAGGTTGTTTTTCTCAAATTTACTATATTTGAGCTCAGTTTGAAGCCTCTGTGAGGATCACATACTCAGTTTTTATGAAACATAAAATCGCGAAAAAAGTGCATTTTAAAATCCTGGGCTATAGCCCACGAAAAATTGTGAAAAAAGGCGATTTTTGCCTCTAACTTTTTTCTCGATATTTTCCTCAAATAAAGGTTGTTTTTCTCAAATTCACCATAGCTTCGCTCAGTTTGAAGCCCCTGTGAGGATCACATATTCAGTTTTTATAAAACCAAAATTTATGAAAAAAGTGCATTTTAAAATCCTGGGCTATAGCCTACGAAAAATTGTGAAAAAAGGCGATTTTTGCCTCTAACTTTTTTCTCGATATTTTCCTCAAATAAAGGTTGTTTTTCTCAAATTCACCATAGCTGCGCTCAGTTTGAAGCCCCTGTGAGGATCACATATTCAGTTTTTTATAAAACCAAAATTTATGAAAAAAGTGCATTTTAAAATCCTGGGCTATAGCCCACGAAAAATTGTGAAAAAAGGCGATTTTTGCCTCTAACTTTTTTCTCGATATTTTCCTCAAATATACATAGTTTTTCTAAAATTTACTATATTTGAGCTCAGTTTGAAGACTCTGTGAGGATCACATACTCAGTTTTTATGAAACATAAAATCGCGAAAAAAGTGCATTTTAAAATCCTGGGCTATAGCCCACGAAAAATTGTGAAAAAAGGCGATTTTTTCCTCTAACTTTTTTCTCGATATTTTCCTCAAATATACATAGTTTTTCTAAAATTTACTATATTTGAGCTCAGTTTGAAGACTCTGTGAGGATCACATACTCAGTTTTTATGAAACATAAAATCGCGAAAAAAGTGCATTTTAAAATCCTGGGGTATAGCCCACGAAAAATTGTGAAAAAAGGCGATTTTTGCCTCAAACTTTTTTCTCGATATTTTCCTCAAATAAACATAGTTTTTCTAAAATTTACTATATTTGAGCTCAGTTTGAAGCCTCTGTGAGGATCACATACTCAGTTTTTATGAAACATAAAATCGCGAAAAAAGTGCATTTTAAAATCCTGGGCTATAGCCCACGAAAAATTGTGAAAAAAGGGGAATTTTGCCTCAAACTTTTTTCTCGATATTTTCCTCAAATAAAGGTTGTTTTTCTCAAATTCACCATAGCTGCGCTCAGTTTGAAGCCCCTGTGAGGATCACATATTCAGTTTTTATAAAACCAAAATTTATGAAAAAAGTGCATTTTAAAATCCTGGGCTATAGCCCACGAAAAATTGTGAAAAAAGGGGAATTTTGCCTCAAACTTTTTTCTCGATATTTTCCTCAAATATACATAGTTTTTCTAAAATTTACTATATTTGAGCTCAGTTTGAAGCCTCTGTGAGGATCACATACTCAGTTTTTATGACACATAAAATCGCGAAAAAAATGCATTTTAAAATCCTGGGCTATAGCCCACGAAAAATTGTGAAAAAAGGCGAATTTTGCCTCAAACTTTTTTCTCGATATTTTCCTCAAATAAAGGTTGTTTTTCTCAAATTTACTATATTTGAGCTCAGTTTGAAACCTCTGTGAGGATCACATATTCAGTTTTTATAAAACCAAAATTTATGAAAAAAGTGCATTTTAAAATCCTGGGCTATAGCCCACGAAAAATTGTGAAAAAGGCGATTTTTGCCTCTAACTTTTTTCTCGATATTTTCCTCAAATATACATAGTTTTTCTAAAATTTACTATATTTGAGCTCAGTTTGAAGACTCTGTGAGGATCACATACTCAGTTTTTATGAAACATAAAATCGCGAAAAAAGTGCATTTTAAAATCCTGGGCTATAGCCCACGAAATATTGTGAAAAAAAGGGGAATTTTGCCTCAACTTTTTTCTCGATATTTTCCTCAAATAAAGGTTGTTTTTCTCAAATTCACCATAGCTGCGCTCAGTTTGAAGCCCCTGTGAGGATCACATATTCAGTTTTTTATAAAACCAAAATTTATGAAAAAAGTGCATTTTAAAATCCTGGACTATAGCCCACGAAAAATTGTGAAAAAAGGCGAATTTTGCCTCAAACTTTTTTCTCGATATTTTCCTCAAATAAAGGTTGTTTTTCTCAAACTTACTATATTTGAGCTCAGTTTGAAGCCTCTTTGAGGATCACATACTCAGTTTTTATGAAACATAAAATCGCGAAAAAAGTGCATTTTAAAATCCTGGGCTATAGCCCACGAAATATTGTGAAAAAAAGGGGAATTTTGCCTCAACTTTTTTCTCGATATTTTCCTCAAATAAAGGTTGTTTTTCTCAAATTTACTATATCTGCGCTCAGTTTGAAGCCTCTGTGAGGATCACATACTCAGTTTTTATGAAAGATAAAACCGTGAAAAAAAAGTGCATTTTATAATCCTGGGCTATAGCCCACGAAATATTGTGAAAAAAAGGGGAATTTTGCCTCAACTTTTTTCTCGATATTTTCCTCAAATAAAGGTTGTTTTTCTCAAATTTACTATATTTGAGCTCAGTTTGAAGCCTCTGTGAGGATCACATACTCAGTTTTTATGAAACATAAAATCGCGAAAAAAGTGCATTTTAAAATCCTGGGCTATAGCCCACGAAAAATTGTGAAAAAAGGCGATTTTTGCCTCTAACTTTTTTCTCGATATTTTCCTCAAATAAAGGTTGTTTTTCTCAAATTCACCATAGCTGCGCTCAGTTTGAAGCATCTGTGAGGATCACATATTCAGTTTTTATAAAACCAAAATTTATGAAAAAAGTGCATTTTAAAATCCTGGGCTATAGCCCACGAAAAATTGTGAAAAAAGGGGAATTTTGCCTCAAACTTTTTTCTCGATATTTTCCTCAAATAAAGGTTGTTTTTCTCAAATTCACCATAGCTGCGCTCAGTTTGAAGCCCCTGTGAGGATCACATATTCAGTTTTTATAAAACCAAAATTTATGAAAAAAGTGCATTTTAAAATCCTGGGCTATAGCCCACGAAAAATTGTGAAAAAAGGGGAATTTTGCCTCAAACTTTTTTCTCGATATTTTCCTCAAATATACATAGTTTTTCTAAAATTTACTATATTTGAGCTCAGTTTGAAGCCTCTGTGAGGATCACATACTCAGTTTTTATGAAACATAAAATCGCGAAAAAAGTGCATTTTAAAATCCTGGGCTATAGCCCACGAAAAATTGTGAAAAAAGGGGAATTTTGCCTCAAACTTTTTTCTCGATATTTTCCTCAAATAAAGGTTGTTTTTCTCAAATTCACCATAGCTGCGCTCAGTTTGGAGCCCCTGTGAGGATCACATATTCAGTTTTTATAAAACCAAAATTTATGAAAAAAGTGCATTTTAAAATCCTGGGCTATAGCCCACGAAAAATTGTGAAAAAAGGCGAATTTTGCCTCAAACTTTTTTCTCGATATTTTCCTCAAATAAAGGTTGTTTTTCTCAAACTTACTATATTTGAGCTCAGTTTGAAGCCTCTTTGAGGATCACATACTCAGTTTTTATGAAACATAAAATCGCGAAAAAAGTGCATTTTAAAATCCTGGGCTATAGCCCACGAAATATTGTGAAAAAAAGGGGAATTTTGCCTCTAACTTTTTTCTCGATATTTTCCTCAAATAAAGGTTGTTTTTCTCAAATTTACTATATCTGCGCTCAGTTTGAAGCCTCTGTGAGGATCACATACTCAGTTTTTATGAAAGATAAAACCGTGAAAAAAAAGTGCATTTTATAATCCTGGGCTATAGCCCACGAAATATTGTGAAAAAAAGGGGAATTTTGCCTCAACTTTTTTCTCGATATTTTCCTCAAATAAAGGTTGTTTTTCTCAAATTTACTATATTTGAGCTCAGTTTGAAGACTCTGTGAGGATCACATACTCAGTTTTTATGAAACATAAAATCGCGAAAAAAGTGCATTTTAAAATCCTGGGGTATAGCCCACGAAAAATTGTGAAAAAAGGCGATTTTTGCCTCTAACTTTTTTCTCGATATTTTCCTCAAATATACATAGTTTTTCTAAAATTTACTATATTTGATCTCAGTTTGAAGACTCTGTGAGGATCACATACTCAGTTTTATGAAACATAAAATCGCGAAAAAAGTGCATTTTAAAATCCTGGGGTATAGCCCACGAAAAATTGTGAAAAAAGGCGATTTTTGCCTCAAACTTTTTTCTCGATATTTTCCTCAAATAAACATAGTTTTTCTAAAATTTACTATATTTGAGCTCAGTTTGAAGCCTCTGTGAGGATCACATACTCAGTTTTTATACAACCAAAATTTATAAAAAAAGTGCATTTTAAAATCCTGGGCTATAGCCCACGAAAAATTGTGAAAAAAGGCGATTTTTGCCTCTAACTTTTTTCTCGATATTTTCCTCAAATATACATAGTTTTTCTAAAATTTACTATATTTGAGCTCAGTTTGAAGCCTCTGTGAGGATCACATACTCAGTTTTTATGAAACATAAAATCGCGAAAAAAGTGCATTTTAAAATCCTGGGCTATAGCCCACGAAAAATTGTGAAAAAAGGCGATTTTTGCCTCTAACTTTTTTCTCGATATTTTCCTCAAATAAAGGTTGTTTTTCTCAAATTCACCATAGCTGCGCTCAGTTTGAAGCCCCTGTGAGGATCACATATTCAGTTTTTTATAAAACCAAAATTTATGAAAAAAGTGCATTTTAAAATCCTGGGCTATAGCCCACGAAAAATTGTGAAAAAAGGCGATTTTTGCCTCTAACTTTTTTCTCGATATTTTCCTCAAATATACATAGTTTTTCTAAAATTTACTATATTTGAGCTCAGTTTGAAGCCTCTGTGAGGATCACATACTCAGTTTTTATGAAACATAAAATCGCGAAAAAAGTGCATTTTAAAATCCTGGGCTATAGCCCACGAAAAATTGTGAAAAAAGGCATTTTTTGCCTCTAACTTTTTTCTCGATATTTTCCTCAAATAAAGGTTGTTTTTCTAAAATTTAGTGTATTTGAGCTCAGTTTGAAGCCTCTGTGAGGATCACATACTCAGTTTTTATGAAACATAAAATCTCGAAAAAAGTGCATTTTAAAATCCTGGGCTATAGCCCACGAAAAATTGTGAAAAAAGGCGATTTTTGCCTCAAACTTTTTTCTCGATATTTTCCTCAAATAAACATAGTTTTTCTAAAATTTAGTGTATTTGAGCTCAGTTTGAAGCCTCTGTGAGGAGCACATACTCAGTTTTTATGAAACATAAAATCGCGAAAAAAGTGCATTTTAAAATCCTGGGCCATAGCCCACGAAAAATTGTGAAAAAAGGCGATTTTTGCCTCAAACTTTTTTCGCGATATTTTCCTCAAAAAAAGGTTGTTTTTCTCAAATTCACTATATGTGCGCTCAGTTTGAACCCTCTGTGAGGAGCACATACTCAGTTTTTATGAAACATAAAATCGCGAAAAAAGTGCATTTTAAAATCCTGGGCCATAGCCCACGAAAAATTGTGAAAAAAGGCGATTTTTGCTTCAAACTTTTTTCTCGATATTTTCCTCAAATAAATGTTGTTTTTCTCAAATTCACTATATCTGCGCTCAATTTGAAGCCTCTGTGAGGATCACATACTCAGTTTTTATGAAACATAAAATCGCGAAAAAAGTGCATTTTAAAATCCTGGGCCATAGCCCACGAAAAATTGTGAAAAAAGGCGATTTTTGCCTCAAACTTTTTTCTCGATATTTTCCTCAAATAAACATAGTTTTTCTAAAATTTAGTATATTTGAGATCAGTTTGAAGCCTCTGTGAGGATCACATACTCAGTTTTTATGAAACATAAAATCTCGAAAAAAGTGCATTTTAAAATCCTGGGCTATAGCCCACGAAAAATTGTGAAAAAAGGCGATTTTTGCCTCAAACTTTTTTCGCGATATTTTCCTCAAAAAAAGGTTGTTTTTCTCAAATTCACTATATGTGCGCTCAGTTTGAACCCTCTGTGAGGAGCACATACTCAGTTTTTATGAAACATAAAATCGCGAAAAAAGTGCATTTTAAAATCCTGGGCCATAGCCCACGAAAAATTGTGAAAAAAGGCGATTTTTGCCTCAAACTTTTTTCTCGATATTTTCCTCAAATAAACATAGTTTTTCTAAAATTTAGTATATTTGAGATCAGTTTGAAGCCTCTGTGAGGATCACATACTCAGTTTTTATGAAACATAAAATCTCGAAAAAAGTGCATTTTAAAATCCTGGGCTATAGCCCACGAAAAATTGTGAAAAAAGGCGATTTTTGCCTCAAACTTTTTTCTCGATATTTTCCGCAAATAAACATAGTTTTTCTAAAATTTAGTATATTTGAGATCAGTTTGAAGCCTCTGTGAGGATCACATACTCAGTTTTTATGAAACATAAAATCTCGAAAAAAGTGCATTTTAAAATCCTGGGCTATAGCCCACGAAAAATTGTGAAAAAAGGCGATTTTTGCCTCAAACTTTTTTCTCGATATTTTCCGCAAATAAACATAGTTTTTCTAAACTTTTACTATATTTGAGCTCAGTTTTAAGCCTGCGTGAGGATCACATACTCAATTTTTTTAAAACGCAAATTTATGAAAAAAGTGCATTTTAAAATCCTGGGCTATAGCCCACGAAAAATTGTAAAAAAAGGCGATTTTTGCCTCAAACTTTTTTCGCGATATTTTCCTCAAATAAAGGTTGTTTTTTCTCAAATTCAATATATCTGCGCTCAGTTTGAAGCCTCTGTGAGGATCACATACTCAGTTTTTATGAAACATAAAATCGCGAAAAAAGTGCATTTTAAGTGCCCACGAAAAATTGTGAAAAAAGGCGATTTTTGTGTCAAACTTTTTTCTCGATATTTTCCGCAAATAAACATAGTTTTTCTAAAATTTACTATATTTGAGCTCAGTTTTAAGCCTGTGAGAGGATCACATACTCAATTTTTTTAAAACGCAAATTTATGAAAAAAGTGCATTTTAAAATCCTGGGCTATAGCCCACGAAAAATTGTGAAAAAAGGCGATTTTTGCCTCAAACTTTTTTCTCGATATTTTCCTCAAATAAACATAGTTTTTCTAAAATTTACTATATTTGAGCTCAGTTTGAAGCCTCTGTGAGGATCACATACTCAGTTTTTATAAAACCAAAATTTATGAAAAAAGTGCATTTTAAAATCCTGGGCTATAGCCCACGAAAAATTGTGAAAAAAGGCGATTTTTGCCTCAAACTTTTTTCTCGATATTTTCCTCAAATAAAGGTTGTTTTTCTCAAATTCACTATATCTGCGCTCAGTTTGAAGCCTCTGCGAGGATCACATACTCAGTTTTTACACAACCCAAATTTATGGAAAAAGTGAATTTTAAAATCCTGGGCCCACGAAAAATTGTGAAAAAGACGATTTTTGCCTCAAACTTTTTTCTCGATATTTTCCTCAAATGAAGCTGGTTAGCAATGAATACAAAAGAAGATCTGAGAAAGATAGGCAGAATCCAAAGATCGGCGTGTATATGCATCACGGGGGCACTTCCTTTCCATACATTCAACCGCCATCGAAATTATGCTACAACTGCTTCACATGGACATATACGGGAAACTGATAGCTACCAATGCAGCGATTAAGTTGACTGAGTGTAACCTCTGGAACAGAACACATAGCCAAGGCCATACGGAAATAATAAAGAATGAGACTATAAGAGTATATCACACCTATTCTAGACTTCGAATCGGGATACAAAATACTGATCCCAGATAGGGATGACTGGGCGAAAGATATAGTCGGAAAATCTGCCAATCCGGAAGTTTAAACGACGGTTCCAAAACGAACGAAGGCACCGGACTCGAAGTATCTATCCAAGAGGCTGCCTGCTTATTGTCAATGAATCCGATAGACGGCTCTGGACACACCATCAATTGAATTCAAGATGGTAAAACTTTGCCGCCTATCTCTCAGGGGATAGCGGTCAGTTGAAACCTTATCCTTGCTGGGTCCCTGGGCATAATGGGCAATGAAAGAACCGACGAGCTAGATAGAATAGGTGTGAGCTTGCCACTGGCAATTAATCTGGAGACCTCTTTCCCCTCAATTCAAGCAATAAACACCATGCTAAATACAGATGCCATCAATATCACCAATCGGAGATGGGTGGAACTAGGCACCTGTAGGACTTCGAGGCAAATTTGGCCTTTCATAAATACAAAAAAGACAAGTACACTCCTTAGCCTTAACAGGAATATAATAAGTAAGGTCGTAGGATTTATCACAGGCTCACACGCATTAAGAATGGAAACCCCCCATAACGACTTTTGCAGGAGCTGCAAGGACGAGGAGGAAGTACAAAGCGTCCTACACTACCTAGGTACTTGTCCTGCCCTCGCAAAAACGAGGAAAAGCACGCTGGGAAGCTACTCTTTCGGTAACCTAGAAGTAATGTCAGATGTAAAGATTCAAAACATAGGAAAATTCATTACGAAAACAGACTAGTTATAACCAATAATAAAGTGGACAATCTCTACAGAGACCACTTGGATACCAATCAGGTATTCCAAAGGTATCAGTTAATCCCCTGGCCAATGAGGAATCGGTGTATAAATCACCGGTAAGTGATAACAGACAGGATCTAAGTTGGATATACCTACCGATCTAGAAACTTAAATCTCAAGATTTTAGCCAAGAATTTGGAAAACTCGGCTTCAAAAACCTCTACAATTTATAAAGGTAATAGATAACCTTAGAGAAAAAAAACGCGGATGGAAAAATTCAAGGCAAAAATGGAGACAGTTATTGGTGCATGTTGCTTTTGAACTTCCTGAGAATGTAATGACCGTTCGATATTCCTATTGAACTGAAAATAAAGTGTCTCATTACTTGACTTTAAGCCCGAAGTTTGATATGGGGGTTATCTGAAGAGCATTCGTGGCAAGCCGTGTGTTGTGCTAAATATGTTATAGGGGGAGGAAAATAATTAATAATTTCAACTAAGCACTATCAACAAAAGAAGCGATAAATGATTTGTCATCACAGAAATATGAAAAATGATGCGATACTAAAGCTAAGGTAAGGAGTTCATTCAACTTAGAAATAAATTCGAAATTCAATACAATAGTTTTACGGCAACAACACAAACCGCAGTTTTGAGTAGTAATATATAGTCTTAGGGCTTCTTAGAACCACGTTCAAAATGCTTAGATATTATAAGAGCGCCATCTGCCTCACAAAACAACGAATCCCTCATCTAAGCTTACTGATTGCATGCTCATATCCATACTCACTCCTTACGCGGTACAAGACAGATGTGACCACGATCTAGAGATACGATAGATCGGATAAGGTCCTTTGTACCAGTGAATCATTACGGGAAAAATATCTTGCCAGTAGAACGGAGGAGAAGAAGATCCTGCGTAAAAAGAAAAGAGCCAGCGCAGTTCCAAGGCTCAAGAATATTGAAGATTAACGCGATAGTAGCGATATGTTTCTTAAAAGGGCCAAGAAACTGAGAGCTGTTTTGAGGCCCAAAGTCACTCGCGACGATTGCTGTAGTACTTCTCTTTAGTCTACCTTCCAAGTGTAAAAAGGAATGATGTACAGGCTTGCACTTTCTGTATGCTGAAATTTACATTTATTTACTGGCTAGGCAATTGTAGCAGATAAATTTTCCTTTTTTCTATTAGGTTAACGAACTTAGATCAACTCTACCGAAACTTTAAATGATATGAAAATAGGAACTGACTCGTAAGATGTCGAAATATCCTCTGGTGGAGCAAAGACAGCTGGTTGTCCATAGGCGTCTTAACATCCGGCTCGAAGGACCAATGTTCACACACTATTTAAGTTGTCCAGCACTTGCGACTATTCGATCTTATCTTTCTTTCTTTCTTTGTTGCAGGACATCAGCACTGGTCTGTCATTCTTGAACCTTTTTTAAAATGACAGCATCCTTTACAGTAAAAGCTTGAACCGTAATTCAGCAGTAGTAAATTAAAGAAAGCCTGGTTCGACTTGTTCATACCTCTAATAGAACTCGCGAAATTTATTGCTTTGCCTGCTCCAACTTCTGAATTTTTTAAAACAATGGCATTACAAAATGTTTGAAGTTTTTGAAGACTCAAAATCCAAATGCATTCCCATCTACTTTCCTCTCTCTAATTGAAAAATCAAATAAAAAACATATTTCCTTTTCTTTCTTTTCAGCACTTGAGGGTGTCCTGCCGAATTGTCAAATAAAATGCGACGCCGAGCCCTGCAAAAACGGTGGCATTTGCAAGGAGAACTTTGCCAAACAAGAGTCTACGTGCGACTGCGAGCACACCAGCTTCCTTGGGGAATTCTGCATGGAAGAAAAGGGTGCCGACTTTAGTGGTGAATCGACCCTTCAGCGCAAATTCGAACTAAACGGCCGAGTTGATTACGTAAAACTACAATTGGCCTTCTCCAGTGCGGACATGAAACGTGCCAATCGTGTCATGCTGCTACTCCAGACAAACAACGAACGTAGCTATTACCTCATGGTGGCAATCACCACCGATGGCTATCTACTCTTCGAGGAGGACCGTGAAGGTGGCTCAGCCGTTGGGGCACGCATCGATAGGAATTTCCTCAACGGTGCCCGTCATTCAATCTACTATCTGCGTAATGGAACTGAAGCGTCCCTTCTAATTGATCGTGAGCAGGTGCCACTGGCAGCAATTACCATTCGCCCCCTGACGCCGAATGTCGTCGATTCGGGCGCTAATCGGGTGCAAATTGGCGGAATAAACTCGACAGATTCCAGATTCGCTGTCTTCAAGAGCTACAGCGGCTGTTTATCAAGTAAGTCAGATTACCCGTAATTTTTTGTTTTTTTTTTTCTTTCTTTTCATTTTCGAATTTTTGCATTCCCTCGATTGAGGAGGTAGGAGCTCTGGCTCTGACTCTGGCTTCCGTTTGAATATACGTATTTTTAGCATCGGTGCTATTAATCCTTAACGGTTCGTAGAGCTCTTGACACGGGTACCGAAAAAGGATGCGCATATAAACTTGCTCCATGCCCAGCAACATTTTCCGAAAAAAAAGAAATAAGAATTTCAAAAGCATCTACCGAAAAAGTTCAAGAAAACGTACAAGGAGAATGAGCAGAAGCAGGAGTCAAAAAAGACTAAGAAAATGGCTATCGAAAGGATATTGGATTTTCTCCATTTTACCATTTTAAGGGATAAGGATTTGCAGTGATTCTCTCATTTTATGTCAGCGAGTACATCTATTATCCAAAGTTGGTGTCATCCCACTCCCTGCTGCTCTGTCTGTGCTCCGTGGAATTTAATATTTATTAGTATCCCTGTAAAGGACCTCTTAATAGCAACTCGTTTTGGGGAATAATAAGTTACACGCTACGCAGACGACTGACTACATTGGGCGAAATTATTTACAACCGGAACGACTTGAGCAGGATAAGCGGATCCTGGTCCGCTTGTTTTGGTATTTATCGTAGTATTCCCTTTGGCTACCTGTAGTTGTTCTTCTCACCTGAACCTGAACAAACGGAAGGGTAATTGTGTAATATTATTGCCCTTTTGTTTTATTTGATTCCTTGATCCTTGGGCTTTCAGATGGGACAAATCGATTGAGCAGCATGGGTATGTCCTTGGTGTCATGTGTTTTGGTCGTTAACTTGCGTCGTAAAGCAAGCAATTCATTGGTTTCACATGCGTTAACCATGCATGGACCATAAATTACCAGACGGTTGACATACTTATATGTTTAAAGGTCGCCAGCAGCGGCAGCCTCTTCTTTAGGCTGTGAGAGTAATTAAAAATCAAAACAAACACAGAGATAAGAGCACGGAGATGATATTTAATGTGTTTTTAACCGCAAAGGACTTTTTAATATGTTTTTGAATTCTCAATGGGAAATCGATAAAGGGGAATAATCATTCATTCA
Organism: Orthonevra nobilis; assembly: GCA_963555765.1. Classification (NCBI taxonomy): domain Eukaryota; kingdom Metazoa; phylum Arthropoda; class Insecta; order Diptera; family Syrphidae; genus Orthonevra; species Orthonevra nobilis. Next base: position 102,410,807 of record OY743225.1, on the reverse strand, counting down.
TGAAATGGGGAGGAAAATGGATCTTATAGGAGAGCTTGAACTTGTGGAGTAGGATATTAGAAAACGATAAGAAATGTTGCGTTGCTCATCGAAGGATTTGTTTACTTGCAATTGCCTTGTAAGGAAGCGAAACACGGATTTCATTTTAAATTAACATTGGTTCCTTCTTGGATTAGAGATACCTTTACAATGATAATTTGGGTTGAAAAAATGATTTATATACTTTAAATTGTTATAAGCAAGTAGGTCCGTTGATTTTGTTTTACGGCCTAAAAAATGCATGTTCTTGACTGCATTTTCGAAATTGTACTTAAGGACCAGCTTCAGAGCTTTCTTGGCGAGTATTACTATATTGAAATAAGTCAGTTGATACTCAATCTCGAATCCTGTGCACAAACTTAGATGTGTGAATTCTATTCCAGCTTGAAATTGATATTAAAAAGAGACAGCCAAGTCAAGCCTAGAGAAGTATTTCCTGCACTGCTTGTCCTGTGTAGTCACCTCACTAGATATTGGCATTCACACACACTCCGAAGATGGAATGTCTTTCTGCTCTACCGATGTAAGTGTCTTTGGCAGTAAATGGATAGACTTGACTCTTGTTGGAATATAAAATCGCTGTAAATATTGAAAGTTGATGAGTTCTGATTTTTCATTCAAAACTTTGAAACTAGAAGACAGGAATCTAAGAATGATGTGAGAAACTAATTTTGTAGGCTGACTGTAATGTGTCTGAACCCGCATAATTGTTATTCTTCAGCTTCTTGATAGTTACGCCGACTTCTTCTTATGTGGCGTGAGAGGACTACTTCGTCAACTAGATTTTGGTTCTCATCACGCCCTATCCTACTCTTCTGCTCATACGGCCCTGCTTTTGTATTTAATCTTCTTTTCCCTGAAGATCAATGACAAGATTATCACCACGATTCCAAAGATAATGAGTGCCTTTTCGAAGAGTGCACGATTCCGAAGATAATGAGTGCCTTTTTTTATAATGTCTTCTGTCAAAATGTCGTACTCTAGACTCTTGTACGTTTCTGAGCTAGAAGACTGCGATGGCTGTTTTCATTTTGCGCAATATTTTTTTTTTTTTTTCTCTTCTTTTGGCTGTTTACTCCTCCCATGCTGTTCTCGTTTTTCGTTGCAGTGTTTTCTGATATGCCTCGTATGTTGCCTTCTGTATCCGGAAGCATTCGTCATCATACCACGGATTTCTTGTGGTTGGCAACGCCATTTTGGATAGTCTTTCGCTCTCTGTTGTCGATGGTGTACTTAGGCGTCCAATGTTGTAACTTCCTTTTTGTTGGCTGGCGGAGCTTCCTTACATTGGACCATCGAGCTCTAAGTCGGTTTGCTACCAAAAAGTGATCGGAGTCGACATTTGTCCCTTTGTTTGACGAGTGTCTTGCGTCAATAAGCACATTGTCGATTTGGTTGGCGATTCTGGAGATAGCCAAGTTGCTGTGTGTACTTTTTTTTGTGGGGTATCTTGTACTACTTATCATCTATATTTTATCTGTTCCCCGAGTACGACTTAAACATCATGCTGCGTAGGCTCTATTCAAGAAGTCTTAAAATTCCGGCTGACATTGAAGAAATTCCTTTACCATGCGATCACTTATCGGCTTAAAGTCGATGACCTTAGCTCTTTGCCTCTTTCCCACGATGAACCCGCATCCAAATACGTGCATCCTTTTGTGACAGCCGTAATATATGTCTTAATCGTTTCTTTTTTATGATTCCTAATCCTTTCCAGCGTATTTCATGGATCGCAGTTTTTGAGTAATTCCGGGAGTGTATAGGGTCTTAACATTATAGAAAAATACCCTTAAATCATTCTCCATTTTTCGCGCTTGTCGTCTTTGTTTGGATCCGCATTTGCATAGGAAATGTGACAATATGAATGGAATTTAGGAATTTAAAGGATCTTCACGAGAGTCGCTACAGGACTCGATCCTGGCCAGTTTATTTTCGATTACTTTTCGACACATATTGGGCAATCACTCGGCCATAGCTTGACGAGAATTTTGTGGATAAACGTGATCTTTTGCAAAGTACCACGAGAAGCAATAAAACATTTGCGACAAATCAGATGATCTTGGCAGCCAATCGGCATAACCAAGACGAGAAAAAGATCAAGGAAACCTAACTTGCAATAAAAACGAAACGGTTCCTATTGCAGTTATGAAACTTTGAAATGGTGAAGACCCAAATCAATATGCAAGACACACAATAATGTGCTTTAAGAAAAGCCGTAATAATGTTCTCAACACTTTCTCTGTATCACATGCATTACGATGATGAAAAGGTCTTAAGATCTAGCGCATCTGGGAAACTAAGAACCATCCCATCGTTCAAAAAATGCATTACATTTTCCCAAGTCACTGCACGGTGCGCCAATAACACTGGAAATGTTATCGAGCTTAATTTCTTTCGACATTTTTTCTGTGGGACTGTGACTGGTGAGCTTATTTGAGAGTCGCAAATTGATGAATTGGGTCTGGAGGACGAGTGGTTCCAATAGGATAGTTCACACAGCTCAAGCGAATGATGCGTTTTCGTGTCACGTAATGTCTTATTTTGGCGGTTTATATTAGCTGGCAAGATCGACTGATTTGACAGCACAAAATTTTTGTCTTTGGGGTTTTTTGATGCCACGTGTATATGTGAATAAACTACAGACTCTGAAAACCTGGAGATTTCACCAAAACGATTAAAAATAAAAAAAATGTAAACCGATTTCATCTTCGTTAAAGTAAACAGAAAAAACTAAAATGTTCAAGTAAACATTTCAAAAAACTCGGCAAATTATATCTCGTCCGAAAAGTTAACAGCAACATTTTAGAAAAAAAATTGGCTCAGAATATGTTTATTTTATGGAATGGTCCTATTTTTCACGTACAGTTGCGAACCATAACATCGCACTATCAAAACCAGCCAAATTGTATATTGTTAAAATTGATGTAAACAATATGGTTGCCGGTTGACTTTAACGCTGTTTTCGGATGCTCCATAATTTCTACAAAAAAAAAAACTTTTTTAAAAAACGCTTTTTTCTCGCAATAATTCGTTGATTTTTTTTCCGACAAATTGGAGCGCATTTTGGGCATCTTGCAGCTCAATTTTCTTAGTTCTGATAAAGCAAAGTTACCGTGCCAAATTTACTTGAAAAACACGGCCAGGTACGAGTCGGCCATGCGCAACGGAGATTCCGTAGAAACGTATGGAAATAGTTCGTGCATCACTGAAATCGAGTCTCGAAGATTTTTCTGGCTTTTGATTTTCCTTGCGAGTATCAAAATTTGTGGCAAAATCAGCCATATCTTTGTACTGCGTCAACTAAGAACCATTGCAGTCTTAAGGGACCGTTACCGTAAACACTTGGTATTAATTTCAACATTAAACGTTCTTGAAAAAAAGGGTCGTAACTGACAGACGAACACCAAAGAGATTTTTTAAGTACATTTTTTCTGCGTCACATGACAGTTCACTATTTGTTTCCATAAATAATTCCAAAATGTTGCTGTAAACTTCATGGCCATAATTATATCGATTTATTTAAAGATCTAGAAAAGCACATCGGGTGAGTGTTTTGGGTCACCCTGTAGTTTCATGTTTCTGAGTTTCATCTCAGTCCCACGAATGAACTAAGTATGATACTTCTTCTCAAATATTGTGATCTATCATTTTTTGCTTGGAAGTGGGGTAAACCAAAGTCGTAAATAAGTCTAGCTTCTACTGAAGAGTATTTTCGGTTGCAGAGTTCAGATTTAAAGAGGTTATTCTCCCAGAAATTGTTTGGCTTTGGTAGTTTCTATTTATACTCATAAATCGAACCTTGTCGTTGTAGCAATTTTGTGTGGAGAGATTTTTTTTATTAAAACAAAATTCCTCTTCGAAATGGAATGAACCAACTCGTACTAATTTGCCAACTTCCTCATCCCATCTAGACATCTACATTCAAGTGAACAACTATATAATGAAACCACTGGAGGAATATATGCTGTTCACAAAATCGGGAGCCGACAACATCACCGTGATCAACTTCCAGGGCGTACGAAGTGCCCAATGTGCTGCACAGTTTGAAAACATCCCAGAACCAAGAACACAAGAACCCATCCTCAACTTTACAACCGTAAGCTTCAATACAATCCATAATGAGACTTTAATAAAACGTATTCACTTCTTTTAAGGGCTCCGATCACAATTGGGCGGAAGATCCACCAGTTCGTGTACCTTACATCGCCAAGCACATCGATATCTCGACCAAGGAAGAACAAACGCAAGTCGTCTTCATCACTCTGATAGCATTGTTCGTTGTGATTGTGATTTGTTGCCTCTTGGAGGTCTATCGCAGTCATCTGGAATACAAGAAGCGCATTGAGCGAGAAACTGATGAGGATATAATTTGGTCCAAAGAGCAGGCAACAAAAATGCATGAGTCCCCTGGCATTCAAACAAAACCTTTCAACTACAAACCAGTATGTGCCAATTTTCTATCAAACAAATTTCCTTCACGTTCACATCTTTGTTTAGCTTCCACAGAACGAAAGAAAAACTCCAACAGGTGCACCTCTAGTCGGAATATTGAAAAACGGTAGCACTGGACATCCAAAGCCCAATGAGAACAACGTCAATGGAACAATACCACGAGATCAGGAAGCACCATCAACAAATTCTATACCCGACAAAATCGAGGAAGTGGACGAAGAAGATGACGAAAATGAACAAAATATCGTGAAAGAAAACCAAGCTCCAAACCAAAAAAGTCCCGATACGGTTAACAATCCTAAAGATGAGAAAGAAGTTAAGCCTAATGTTCCGCTTATTCCAGGGGTAAGGGGTACGTTTACAAAGAAAAAAAGAAGAAGAAAAAAACTCCCAAACAATTTCTACATCCCTCTTGCGACTTTTTATATGGAAGTTTCTTATTATCCTTGCAGAAAGTCAACTAATGGACGTCGAACTGAAATGGGATCCTTTACCTGAGAATGCTAACGAAGAACCCCTACTCGATGGTAGTATAGCAAATTCCATGGACGATGAATCAGACTCTGATGCTGGTCAGGCATCAGGAGCGAAGTCATCGGAAAATCCGGTAAGAAACAAATGCTCAAGCTTGGCACCATTGTCCTTTGCAAGCGAAGTTAACCTTTTCCTTGATTATGACTGATGTTTTGGTTGCCATCAACTAACCGTTTAAGCGCATTCTTTTACAAATGTGTCCGTTTTGTTTATTTATTAATTATTTTATTTTAAGCATTTTTTTTTTGCACGTTTGTATATTTTTGTTTGCATTTTTATTTTCATTTTGTCCTTTTATTTATTTATTTTTTTGTTTTTTACGTTTTTTATGTAATTTATTTGTTATTTTTTTTTTTATTTAATTAACTTTGAATGGAATTCACGTTATGAGGACTAAAACATTTTTTTAAAGAGAGAAAAATAAATACGTATCCAGAATGTGCTTTGTGAATTTGCTTTTTGTATTTTTGTTCCTTTTTCACATCATTTTTTGGTTTTGTAAAAAATTACGTCGCAAAGTTTAAGAAAAATCGACATTGATTTAGTTTGATCTGGTTAAAGTCAACAATCAATTTATCATGGCTAGGAAAACATTGGAAGTACAGTTTTTGTAACTGGGGGTAGATCATGCTCAAAAACGAACAATCCTAAGTCTGAATTCTGATAAAAAAGAAATAATTTTAAGTACCTTCATCTTTTTAATGTCCTGTTCCTCAAAAGGAAAAATGGAACCATAATGGGATCACTTTGTTGTTCGCCTGACTGTCACTTCCCTAATTCTCAGCAGCGTGTGTGGGTATTAACTTGAAATTAATGCCAAACACTCCTGGCTTTAAGCTGTAAATTGCAACTCAAGTTTACGCAGATTTCTATTATCGCAAAGGAATATAAACCTTAAGGGTTCTACATATAAAGGAAAGCAGGAAAACTCTTCGAGACTCTATTTCCGTGGTAGCCGCGTTATTAAAATTTCTACATGTTAGTACGGAACCTTCGTCGCGCGAGTCCGACTTGCACTTGGGCAGTTTTTTTAAATAATTAAATCAGAAACGTGTTTACTGGTTAAATAAGTGTTTTGTACATGTAACTTGAGCGAAAAAAAAAATCCGAACGAAATCAACAGAAGAGTGTTCATAGAGTAGTCCAAAAGTTTTGATTTCCCCGTTCACAAGGGAAGTGGAATTCTGCCTATCCTGACTAAGAGCTAATCCTTATGGTTCATTTGGCACAGAGCGAGCAGAAGGACTTGAAAAAGATTGCGTTGCAATCTTGAACTCAGATTGTCAGATGTAACTTTTCGAGGGAACAGGCTCCGGAATCTTCTTAGCAAACCAAGATCTTAGAGTCTGTAAGACTACCGGGTGCTTGCAGCGTTTTTCAGGCAGAGGTTCTTGCAGTACTAAAAGCCGCAGAACTACAAGAAATGAAATCGGTATCATGCCGGGATATAGCTATTAACATCGACAGTCAAGCTTCGCTAAAGCCACTAGAAACGTGTGTGACACTATGTTGGGTGCCTGGACACTCCGAAATCGAAGGAAACGAAATAGCGGTTGAGTTAGTCAGAAATGGAGGTAAACTACCTCCGGCTAATAGTGTTCCTATTAAGCCTCCTGCGTGTGCCGTTAAGGCAACCTTGCTAGATAAGGCAATGAAAATTACCGACCAAAGTTAGTCAAACTCAAGGATAAACAGAGTATCAAAAGCCCTATGTCCTACATTCGACCGCAAAAGGACAAACGAAATACTTCATCTGAGCAGGATTCATCTAAGAATAGCGGTGGGTGTACTATCGGGGCACTGCCTCTTAGGGAAACATGTGAATGCCAGGGTATAGCTAGAAGCCATACAAAACGTTTAAACAACTATTGGACAACTATTTTTTGAAACCCTAGAGGAAGAACTACACATCAATTACAAAGAAACTTTAAAATTTTGTAGGGAAACTGTCTCGAGGAAAGTGTTTAAGCTGTTTCTACGTATCAGGGATCGCGATGGACCTAATATGGTATCTAGTGTCTTGTGAAGCATTTCATAACCCTGCACAACCTAATCCAATCTTTCGTTAAATAGGATAGGGATAAAACGGATTATTCGTCTCTTTTAAATCGGGTCTAAGCTCGACGAAACTGTTCCCATTTTTTTTTTATGATAAGGGTATAAATATTCAACAAAGGGGAAATTGTTCTTCACGAATGTTTATATCGAAAAAATGACCCGAGAAAATGCTTTGCACCGACGACGTCGTCAGAAATTTACTGTCGGGATGATTGTAAGTCACTCGTGTGACCTCGGCCATGAATACCGTCATTTTGAAAAGTGATCATCTGCTTAGTTATTCAAAAAAAAATTTCATGACCCTATACCTTCGCATACCTATTCATTTGAAACCAGGTCATCTCTGGCATGCATTCGGTAGAAAATTCGAAATTCAAAAAAGCAATCGAATTTATTTCGATCTTTTGAATTTGGAGCACTTGGACGCAAAAGGACATGGAAAGAAAAATAAAACTTAAATGTTGCAATCTGTTTGCCTTCCTGAGCAGTAAAAACAAAATGAGCAGTTTTTCACATTCTGAAATAAGGTTACCAACGTGGCTGGTATTCAAAATTTTTGGATATATCCGACTAACCTAGTGTCTTGAAATCACCTCATGGGGTTGTTGCTTCAGCTTTATAAAATGAAAACGATTTTTCACAGTCACACAGTCACAGTTAAAAAATATCGACATTAAAGTGCAATTTGATTTCAGGTTATTCAATTCATAGTAATGTTACATTCCTGGTTCAATCACATACTTTAAGCCGAATCGTCACCTAAAACTTTATACGTGTTACTTGAGGTTTTCCTTGAAAAATAATTTAAATCATTGATTCTATAGAAGGCACGTTGCAAAATCGTCCATCTGTGCCTACCTTCGGCAGAATTGTAACAAAATTCGAAAACTCTGACTCTGACTCTCATCATTATAATCAAATGTTATCCGACATTTTTGTGCTGCACGGAGCTGCACCTCACACATTATGGCTCGGTTCAGCTTCGTTGCCAGACAAATTCACTGGAAGAGACAGACAACAAAAGTCGTTTGATATTTGGTGCATTCTTATTTGTTTGTTATAATAGTCCAAGATCGTTTCCATACACACAATCAACAATATACACACGTTTAATTATTTCCCGATATGTGTTGAAAAGTCATCCTAAATTACTTTGTCAAAATTGAGTTCTGCACGAACTCCCGTGGAGGCCATTTGAATTTTTTTACATTCCCTAATTTACTCTCGGAGCCAAAAAATAATATGACCCTGTAGTATTTAATTGTTTTTTTTTTTACTTTCAATGGATTGTGTCCTCTAGATACACTGAGGCATGACGAAAATTGTAACGCTCAAAAAGGTTATTACTTAGAATCAAAAAAATAGACGGCCATGTACGGGTTTGATTCTCATACAAAGGGTTCCATACTACCATACAGTATGCAACAATTTATATATCTTTAATTTTATATTTCTGATAGTATTGCACATTTATATGTTTGACGAATAAGCCAGTTGACGATTCGTAATTTTTTCATGCGACGCTTAGCAATGAATTTGCAGTCAAATTGAGATGTTCTCCTCGCATAAAATTGCCAAAACACAAAATTGAATCATAGACTTAAACGTTCCTCCAATAAGTTTGCATCAAAAAACCTTTTATTTGTGATGTTTTTAATTATAAATAAATGATCGTTTATTAAATGCCTTTTTTTCTTTTTCACTTATTAACAAACACTTTATGTTTTTGCCAGGATTCAGAAAATCAGTACCAGGCATCGCGTGAGTCCATTAAACGGGATCATTGCCTACTATTAGACGTCAAATTGAGATGTGATTTTATGAAACAATTCTTTTGTATGTGAAGCCCCCTTTATTTTGAGCCATTCTTGTATAAATTCTGTAAAAATCGCAAGTGTCTACCTATTATGGTTCAGATGTTACAGCATTGTGACAGACGGACGGACAGCGGAGGCTATTCCGTTGACACCGTTTGAGTACGGAACCCTAAAAAAATAAAACCATACATTTTTTTATATATTTACTATTCTATCACCAAAACCTCCGCGGCTTTGTAATTGTTCGCACTAAATATCCTAAAATAGAAAAATTAACTTCTTTCAAATCAAGATTATTCGCAAAATTAATGAAAAAAAAAAACTTAAAAAAGGTAGAAATTCTAGTTAGACATCCCTTAATAAGAATAAGGTAGAAAATAAATTTTATCAATATTATCCTAACGCTTTTTTATACATACCTTAATAAAATTATTTTTTCATTCCACAATCCAAAAAGTTTGAAGAAACTTTCGATTGTGTCTTCAAATAGAACAGCCTTATACACTCAAACACACATGCTTACAGCGTTTTATTATATTTCAAGAAATTTCTTCTTCTTTTTATCTTTTGGCACTTCCTGGGTTTGCTCCTTAGTCTTCTAAGGGATAAAGTTCTTTGTCTCCTTGTGTGCACACGAAAAGTTTGAGCTTCCTTAAGAAGTTCTTCATCATAATGAGATCCAGAGTAAAATTCAGTGTTTTGAGGCGCATACTTAAGGATAATGAAATGAGAATCTCTTCGTACACAAATACTCATTTAATTCGCAGCGGCTGGCAGGAGAATTGGAGGGTAGGAAAATCTAGAGATTCGTATGTGGTTATGTGGCAAGGAATATCTTTTTTTACTTGTGCGGATTTTTTAGGCACCAGATATATCGTCTACGAGCAAAAGTTCCTCGGAGCAAGTTTATTAATTTGTTCAGGCAAAGAGGCTAATGGAGTGTAATTCAAATGGTAGAAATTCAAGTTATTAATGAATTTGGTGTTGGTATACAATCGGTTAAGTGGCATTCGGAGAGGTCTGAGGAAAAAGTTAAACAAGAGGGATCCCCTTGCCAATGTGGTTGAGGAGAGTTCACCTGGGAGGTGTTTCTATCGGGTATTGGCACAGGAAGTTAGCTACTAATTGGGGGCTGATTGCCATTAGGATGATCTTTTAAGGGATGCTAATTTTTTTTCTTTGGGAGTGTTGATGGCATTTCTGGTTACCGGCGATTGAAGATTACTTTTTTTTAGGTAGATTCGAGTTCAAATTATTTTTTTATCTATTCAGCATGATAATGAGAATCCTATTTAAAACTGCATGATATTCTTTACTTTCGCACAAATATGTATGCCAATAAAGATACAGTGTGTATCAAAATTTTGTAAAAACAACCTTCAACAGACTTCGTAAAAGTAGCATGTCTTAGCTAACATAGAGAGCTATAGTTCATCACATTTCCCATTATTGTGCAGCAAAAGGTCCATGTTAAGTTTGACAATTTACCGATAAGACAGAGAAGCCGGCAAGTATCTTGGGGACCACCGCCAGTTGCACAAGACAATATGATTCAGCTGCCATTTAAGATTGACGAAACTGGAGATGATGAAGCTGTCGTTGCGGATGACAGTCAACCAAATGATGATTCGCAGCAAACGCATCCAAGACGTTCGCAAAATGCTCTCACCACAACAAATGGTCACTGCAGTCCGACACTAGTAAGACGAACCTCGTAGCGGTGGAAATATATTCTTATTATTTCTCAAATGGTCTGTATATACTCTTGTGATATGAATAAAAAGTTCTGCTTAAAATATTTTCTATAGAATCTATTTAAATAATTAGTTCAAAAATCCTTTATGCGAAAGTTTTCCTAAAAACAATAACCACGAAAGTGGAAAAAAATAAAGTAATCTGCTCTGTAAGAACTACCAAAACAAGGAAACATTTAAGGACTGAAAGTGAACCCCCCGTAAAATTAATTGTTTCTATTCATCAACAAAAAGAAGATATCGAGCTTTCATGTCTGTAAGAATATCTTCAGAAAAAATGGAGTACGAAACACAGGAAGAGTTTTTCCAGCAGAATTCCATGGAAGGGTTTTCTAGAAAGGCGATTTTCCCGTACAAAGACTGCATTATGCTAGACGATTAGTCCGCTATTAAATTTGAACGACATATACTAAACTGATCATCAACAACTTCATAGTTCCATGTCAGTGGGGCTTAAGACCAGAAGAGTCCACGATAAACCAAATATTCTTATTGCGGCAGATCTTGAAGCTCCAAATCGATCTTCTATCCATTGATTTCAAGGTCGCATATGATAGCATCTACAAAGACGAGATGAACAAAGCCAAGTCTAATTTTGGCAACCCTGCCAAGCTCGTCCATGTCTGCATAATGACGAGAGAGAATTCATGCTGATCCATTCAGGTTTGCAAAGTCCTCACCGACCCCTTTGACGTCAGAAAAGGCTTTAAACAAGGTGATGCGCTGTCATGCGGTTTCTTTAACATCGTACTTGAAAGAAAAATGCTAAAGTCCTAGGTCTTTCAAAGGTCTGTTCATACGCCTATTATACAGCAACGCAGTGTGATGTCAACAGTGCCTTGCATCGAAACAGAAGCGGCAAATATGGGTTTGGCGGTCAAGAAGGACAAAACAAAGCTTATGCTGTTCAGAAGGTTTTGGAAACTACCCTCAAGGAGGAAGAGCGCGACGCAGGCGGCGCACACAAGTGGAAGGGGACATCATCCCACTTGACGTAAAAAACTGGAGACAGCTTCATAGCGACCAACCTGGCTGAAGAAGCTCGTTGAATTTGTATTGAGTTGGAATTTAGGATGGATAAATTGATATTGACTTTTTGGCAGTGTTTTATTCGTCATAAGTTGCAAGTATGATTTCAGTATACGGAATATATTGTCATCACTTTATTGTCAGTATTCTGCTTTAACAGGAGAGTCACTGACACTATAACACCCATTTACTCAGACCGTGTTAGCGCCAATAATTTAACACCAACGGCAAAAAGTGACGGAAGACTTACTCTAGACTTATCAATTGATCCAATTGAAAGGCAGTTGCTTAACCACTCAGTCGTGATATAGTCACCCAGGTATTCACATTTATTTTAAATCAATGTCCTCCGTTCAAAAATATATTGCCGCCAAATGTGGTCCGAAACGTATGACGGACAGTGTGCGATATTTAATAGCGACAGTCTGGTTGTGTTGCATACTAGTGAAAGGAAACTACTAAATATAATTCACCGAATGAGAATCCATGTCAAGTAACGTGCACTAGTATACATTTGCTCTGTGCAATGCCTCTGTGCCACGTTAAATAAACCCTGCACCCTGGCAGCCCAGATCTGAAGAACAACCGCTTAGCTCCAGCCGGTTTTCAAATGCACGTTAGACTTACACAACCGAGGTGGGGCCAGAGCGATAAAGAATACTATATAAGAAAGGAACCATTTTCACAAACACGTTCTGTATCCTTTGTGCATAACCTCTAAATCTCGTATGAAATGCATTCCATTCTTTGGGAAGGGTTTTATGCATGCATGTCCATTAGTGCACACTAGTGCTGAATTCAACTTAAACAGTGGTAGGTAGATCGTATGGTGGAAATACATACAAGGACATTCGTTTTAGGGGAACATTGTCGCCTTGAAGTGTTGGTGGCTTTTGTTAAGTTAATGCATGTGTTGAGTGTTTATGGAGCGACAAAGGACGAGTGGCAAAACCCTGCCAAAGGGTTATCAACAGAATTGCATTAAAGTCCTTGAAATTTGTTTAGACTTGAATGCTTCTTAACCGAGGAGATGTTTTTTGAAAATTGAAAGAAAGGACATCACAAGAAATGAGTGTCAAGAAAACTGAAGTTTAGGACGTTAAGAAATGCGTACAGATCATCTGTAATAGAATGAGAAAAATTTATACTAAGGACATACACTTGTGAGAAATACTGAAGTTCTTTGACTCTTCATTGTTTATGGAAATAAAGCTGATTGGAAAATCCAAATAAGGATCCAACAATTTTTTAAAAACGCCGGGAATCTATCTTATTTTTGAAGAACAAAACTTGAGAACTACCAAGCGAGCGTTAAAGTATAACGTAACGCAATAAGATAAAAAATAGCCTTGACCGACACCGAAGAAATTTAAATTTGCAAGTTCGGCGGAAAAAGTTATGGCGGCCACATTTTGGGATACCGATGCACGATTGCGTGGAAGATTGGGGGAAACTATCAAGGAGATAAGACATGGTTAATTTCGAGCTCCTTTGTTCTTTCTGTTTTATTAGAACCTGCTTTATGAATATCTCCCTCATAAGCCTGCCCAAGTTAACCTTTATTACTACAAGCTCAAGCTGTATGAACTGAATACAACTGAAAGGAAAATGCGACATAGAAAAGGAAATGATTCCTCACAAATTCTTTGTCTTCGCACTCCCCGATTTCGAAAATGTCGAAACTCCCAACATAATAATATAAGCCTTACGAAATTTCTTGAACCAGCCTTACACAGGCTTCTTTCAGGCTTCGCCTATTGAATCGCGTAGCCAAACTTAACGATGAAAGCAACCGTATTGAAACCATGATGAGTTTGGTGTTGGTTTGTATACTGTTGAGAACACAAATGGTAATTGTCACTAATGTATAATGGAAAATCTTTAGGATCTTTTAGCACTTAGTCTAAGTACCTCTGCTTAGGTTGCGTTTTTAATGTTCCGTACCTCGAAAGGAAAAACCGGAACCTTTATAGGATTACTTTGTTGTCCGCCCGTCCATCTCTCTGTCTACACCCTATTTCATAGGAACGCGTGGAGGTATCAAGTTGTTATTTATATCAAATACTTAAGTCTACTATCTCCTAGAGCTTCCTCTAGAGCTGTCCTCAAACTTCTAAGCGAATGGAATCAAAAGATTGAACCGTTTAAGCCGCGCTTCTTGAAACGAAGCAACGTCTTATAGCACGTATAAAGGAAAAATTGTGATAACTAAATTTTTTATAATATAATAAAAATATTTTTAATAATTTTAAAATAAAACAAATTTCTAACTCAACCCAAGAACGCAAAGGAATAACCATTTATGGCGCATATTTTGAATCTCGCAACTACTCGCAAGGGACTAAAAACCTAAATTTAAATTGTAATTTTAACCATAATTGTAGTTGCCGCAATGACCGCAACTTGGCAAAAATTTCATCAAACAGCTTGCTTGTATTGTTCCTACAATATTTTATTTATATCAGTTATATTACAGAATAAATGATATGTGTTAATATAAAATAAAGGATAACTGAAACGATAAAGAGACCTTTGTCTTTAAAAATATCATAACTATGATTCGATTGCCGTGATGGGTCAACTTTTACTTATATACCTAAAGGTTTGTACGGAACCCTCGGTGCGCAAGTCCGACTCACACTTTGCCGGTTTTGTAGTTTTTTACCGGAATTTTGTCTGAGTTTCACTTTAAACGAGACTGTTTGTGAGGAGATTTCAGCTGATGCTTGCAAGTTTCTTTCATCTTATTCGGCTCACTATCCTTTCTGGAGCCTGAGATAGAGATGCATTCGCGTTTGCTTGATCCTTGAACCGGAGATTTGGTGCTCCCGCTCTTCTCGAAGTAAATAGCTTTGATTTGAAGACCCTCTTGGCTGGAGCTTTTCTATTCATTCTCTCGATGTGGCCGAACCAGTGTAGTCAACGGATGTTTGCCTTCAGGACTATATCCTGAATGTCGGCCTCCACGCAGGTACGACCAAGTATTATTTTTCTCTTTACGTTGGACAAAAGTGAGTGAGATATAATAATGGGTGCAATATTCGAATTCTGAGTATAAGCATAGAAGCATACGGCAGCGTTCGTAAACTTGATTCAATTCTGGTAAAAAAAAATCTCGTTCAACTCAAATTTCCTTTTTATTGCTAAAGGTGTTAAATCAAACACAAGGCAACTTCGATCATAACTGAGAAAAAAATCCTTGACACCTCAGTTTTCGCATCATATAATGAGTCAATGGCATTTGGATCAGGGACCGCAAATATTAATAGGAGTATTAAATCACTGAACAACATCATAATATAGGACTACTTCGTTTAATAAATCAGTCATTTAGCAAGCTCTTTGAGTGTTGTGGTCAATTTTTTGAGGAGAACTATTTTTTTATCAAGAATAACTCCTTAATCGTTTGCTGTTCTACTCATTTTTATACCTCATTATTGAGAATGTATTAAAACACGATTGGTAAAAGGAGATAAGGTCTTGTTGGAATAGTTAAGCATCGCTAATTTATACAACCGTCACAAATACCTTAACGTCATCTGCAAATAAGAAAGACTGGTAGAACTTTAACGCAGATACAATGTTATTCATGAGAATCAGAAAAAGAAGAGGCCCTAAGTGACAAAGTTCTGGGACCCCAGAAGTAACATCTAAGTACTAAGGGAAAACACCAGTCATGCATAAACATTGCCTTCTATTCGAGAGGTCAGACTCAAGTCATTTCCACATCACTGAGTGCAAACAGAATTAGTTTTGGAATCAATAATTTTCTCTAAGATAAATCCGCATACGTCAACTTAATATCCAGATGCCATATTGTTGTAAACAAAATTTTGGAAAAGCACCAAATTAGAAGCTGAGGTCGATGAGGTGTTATAAATTTGTCATCCAGAAAAAAAGTTAATTTTTGACTATTGATTCAAGACGCTTAGGAATGGAAAGAAGCTTTGAAATACCTCTGTAATATTCTGGGGAAGTTTTGGAGTCGTTAAGGTTGATTGAGTATAACCACTGGAGCAGAACAAATAGCCCAGGTCATATGGAAATAATCAAGAATGCGAGAATTCCGAGACATACAGGCTATAAGGCACCTATATTAGACTTCGAATCGGGAAACGAAGTACTGATCCCAGATAGGGACGACTGAACAAAAGATATAGTCGAAAAATCTGCGAATCTGGAAGTTTACACGAAACGAACGAAGGCATCGGACTCGGAGTATCCGCGATCTCACCGGAGATCTCGTTCTCTCTGTCCCTTCGATTGCCCAACCTCTGCAGTGTATTCCCTGCAGAAGTTTAAGCTATCCAAGAGGCTGCCCGCTTACTGTCAATGAATCCGATCGACGGGTTATCTGTCGTCATATTCGCAGATATTCAGGCGGCCTTCAAGGCTCTTGAAACACCATCAATTAAATCTAAGATGGTAAAACTTTGTCGCCTATCTCTCAAGAAGATAGTGGTTAGATGTAATGTTACCCTATGCTGTGTGCCTGTGCATAGTGTTTTTCTAGGCAATGAAAGAGCCGACGATCTAGATAGAATAGGGGTGAGCTTGCCACTGGAAATAATTCAGGAGACCCCTTATTCCTCATTTCAACCAATAAACACCATGCTAAATACAGATGCCATCAATAACACCAATCGGAGATGGGTGGAACTAGTTACTTGCAGGACTTCGAGACAAATTTGGCCTCTCATTTACCCAAAAATGACAAGTTCACTCCTTAGCCTTAACAGGAATATAATTAGTAAAGTCGTAGGAATTGTCACAGGTCACTGTAATATGGGCTTACACGCATTAAGAATGGGAGCACCCTTTAACGACTTTTGCAGGAGCTGAAGGGATGAGGAAGAAGTATAAAGCATACTACACTACCTTGGCACCTGTCCTGCCCTCGCTACTCATTCGGCAACCTAAAAGATATGTCAGACATAAAGGTCCAGACAATAGCAAAATTCATTAGGAAACCAAACTGGTTATAACCGGTAATAAGGTGGACAATCTGTACCGAGACCACTTGGATACCAACCCTGGTCGATGAGGAACCGGTGTATCAATCACCGGTTAGTGATAACACAATGGATCCAAACAGAATCTAAGTGAGTCACTACTGTTTCAGCTGTGAAAATCACACTAGCCTTCCTACCTACCTTGGAGTCGTTTTCATATAGAGGGACAATAAAAAGGATATTTTCAAACCATCTAAACAATTTCCGTCTTTAAGGGACTATTAAACAACAAGAAAAGTGGTTCATCAAGGACTTCCGAGCAATTTTTCAAGAACGCATTCGAGATGTTATCGGCATCAAGATTTCTGAGAGCACATTAAATATCAGCTTCCGAGAGTTGAAAAGAGTCAGAAAAAATACCATTATACTTATGTCTATGTCTTGGAAAATGGAAACCAGAACAAGAATTGAAAATTGATTCAAAGAAACAAACAAGTAACTCTAGATTACGTGTTTAGCTTTAACATAATGATGGTCAAGAAAATTTTCTATCTCGAGACAAATTCAAAAATGACACCTTCGTGGAGATCCGATTCGGTTTATCCAAGCAACAAGGATCAGAACGCAAAACTCGAAATACCAAAGACATATTTTAGAAAACATTCACCTCCTTCTTGGAGCCCTTGTTTATCGCCCAACAGATAATAAGGATCGCAGAACAGATTTAGGGACCTTCGAACTTGGAAGTTGCGTACGCGCAACCGTAGAGGATTGAAAATAGATTTTGCTCAAGCTCAGATTCCCTCAGGATCAACGACCCAATAATTAAGTAAATAATGACATAAATTTGCCATCACCAAGGAAATGGAGGCAGTCTCTTTTCATATCAATCGAAAGTCTCCAATTTATCTTCGGCTCGCTCAATTAAAATTAAGGAAGCTTTTAAATTGTCTAACTCAATTCCCAACCGCCAAAATGAGTGTCTTTGTTTTTTGGTAAAATCATCATGAAGAACTTGTATTTTGTACAAGGACGTTTTTTACATTCGATAGAAGCAATGTTTATCACTGACAACAAAAATAGGTAATGCATTTTTTACCTTACAGCTTCAATATCCTGCTGTTTACGAATCCTTATAGTACTATTGTTCGCTTTTCAGAACAACTTGGAATATATTTCAAGGCTGTTCCTAAATGTTTTATCCTTACACACTCTCGTAAACACTTATAAATTCGCTAGCAAGGCGGGCAACATATTTCGCACTAAAAGGCACGGGTGAGCTCACACTCAATGTCTGCATTTTGTAAATTTTATCCAAGCAAAGGGAATCAAAGGAGCATTCACTACACATGCTCGTAAGCAAACAGGCGCACAAGTCCTCCGGATAACCACATATCATACTTTATGGTTGAATTTATCGTGATTCTACCTTAAGTTGTCTTTATTGCTCCAGCCGTACCTCATGTTGAAGCAAAGAAAATCCTTGTAGTGAAGTGTAGATGGCGTAACGCCCCTAAGCCCTTTTCAGATTGCATACCCTCGTTTTTAAGCTTCAATATTAGAAGTGAGAACTATAATTCTGCTCCTGCATGGTATTTCTTTAGAGGTAGCGAAACAAAAGGTAGAAAACAAAAAAAAAAACAAATTAAAATACTTGAACGCATTTGACCATCAGGGCCATTCAGAAAAATACACGAACCCAATTCAAGTACGCAGTAGGAGCTCTATGAGCATGACCAAACAAACGAAAAACTGTATTGTAAAACTCAGACCTTAAAAGCCATTAACTTTTTGTATAAATACAAGTCCTTTAAGTGCCAATCTGTTGAATGTTGTGAGTTGTAACATTAAACTGTTCTTTGAGTGACGAACTCTATTGTGGACTCGATGTTTTGAAACTTTGCCTGTGTTCTGCCTCTATATGCACTTGAAGTCTCACTTTAGCCGAAGGAGGCACGAGCCGCCTACCACGCGCTTTTGTATTCAAAATGAGGCCAGGAAATGTCAAACTTGAACTTTTAAAGAGCCGTACTCTCTGCCAACGTGCGCATTCTATTGAAATAATATGTGGAATGGGGCGTGGACCTGAAAAAACGTAGAGGGTGAAAAAAAAAAAACATAAATGTAGAGGGTGAATGTTTGCCTGCTCCTGTCAGTGGGTAAATAGAAAAGTGAGTGGCTTAGGCATTCATGCACGATGCTTAATGCGAGCTTGTTGACAGTTGTTGAATCATTCATGCTAATGTTCCATATCTGGGTTAACTTGCGATGTCGATGATGGAATTCGGCTCAAGGCCAACTGACTAAATGTGCTCGTGCTCGCTGATGTGCATAGCTAAATGCATGATGTTTACTTACGAGTCTAAAGTGTCAACGACGTGCAAAGAGCCTTACATAAAATATGTATTGTGAATCAATAAAAATGTCGAACCAAGTGTATTGCTCTCATTTAAATGCACATTTTTGGTGTAAGTATCCGCTCAACACAGAGTTCACTGCTGTATTAAAAAAAACATAGGACCATAGGGCCATAGGGCCACTGAGGGACGCCTCTGTACACTGAAATCAAAAAGAACCCAAAGAGAGCGGAAAGCAAAGACTCTCGAATGACCCATTGCCTCCCACAAGTGACAATTAAGGGGGTATTCTAGTCTAGAGACATGAATTTCATGTAATTTTTGAAATGTCATAAAAAAAGGCAATTAATATTTTTACCATCCATTTTTTTATTAGTTATTTATTAACATAACAAGAATACAGAAAAAAATAAAAAAGCAAAAAATTTTAAAAATTAGAATAATGTCGCAATGTCTCGAAATACGGAAAAGTTGGAAAGATTTTTTTTACAAAATGGCGACTGCCTGAAAAACCAACAATTTTTGTACCACTTTTTTTGATTGACTATTTCGAATTTAAAAAAAAAAAGGCATAGAAATTTGGGGGTCATAGACAAGTCTATTAAGAAGACCCTCTAAAAATTTCAGGTAAATCGATCCAGAAGAGCCTGAGAAATCGTGTCTATTGTTTTGAAAAAGATAGTTTCGAGAAAAACGCGTTTAAAGTTTTGCGTAAAGTTTTTCGCAGTCTAAGTCATGAAATGATATTGTAGACTTCTTATTCAATCTGCCATTCCTGCTTCATACTATGGACCTTCCTCGACTTCGAAAAAACTATTTTTCGCGTTTTTCCCTTCATATCGAGTTCATAGTTCTGGCCTCCTTTGATGCGCTGGACGCTCGTAACTCGGAGCGGTCAATCCGGGCGTTGTCTGTTGCTGATGAACTCGTAAAACTGGTGTCTTTCTGTGCTGTGAGATCGCCTTTTTGTTTGTCGATCGGGACGCGTAATCCTTTGCGCTGAGGATTTTTTATCCATTTTATTAAAAAAAAATATTTCACAATATTAAATATATATTTCACTCACAGCATATATGTACGACCACGTGGTTTGAAGGTTAGAATTCAACTGTTAGCAGGTGGACGTAAGTGAACACTAAATATAAAAGATACAAGTCACCTTGGGTTCTTGAATTACAATTTATACAAAGGACAAAATGTTTTACTGAGAAATATGGATTCAGGTAAACGGAGAATCCCTATTGTCTTTTGTTTGTTCGATTAGTTCCAAACTGGTTGGATGCCGGGTCAGCAAAATACCGTTATCTCCGAAAATAATTTGAATTTTGAAAAATTCTCTTCTAGAAATATTCTTGAATAGCTAAACTTTGAAATTATAAAAAAAATATTTTTTTTTAAATTTCTAAACTAGAATCACCCCTTAAATGTTATCACAACTTCGTTCTGTAAGTCAGAAAGAAGTCGAGACCATCAACCACCCCTGACAAAAAAGGTGTGGAATGAAGACGAGTACGTGTCGAAAAAGAAGGCAACAGATGAGGCTCGTAAGTAGACGCTGCAAAGAAAAACTCGAGCAGCAAGGGAAGAATATAAAGTAAGAAGAGGTGAAGAGAAGTCTACAGGCTCAAGGCTTTCGAAGAGTCGAGAAATTGAAATCTTCCCAGAAATTTCAATAAATAGGCCGAAAACTTAGCTTCAAGCCCTTTTGTATTGTGAATAAAGTCTTTTTACCGATCTACGAGGAGTTGATTATTTTTTTAAGCTATCATCTGGAAAAGAGTCGCTGCAGTTATAAAAATAAGCTGGAGCAAGGTCGCATTTCCAAAAAGACTCTTACAATGCTGAAGAACACTGAAAACCTTCGTTCCCTTCGAAACATGAACTGGATTCGATTGCGATTTCAAAGAAATTCTCAAAAGTACCCATCTTGACAGTTGTTATTTGAAAAGAATTTCTAAATTAGGAAGAAGCAACCTTATTGATCTTTATTTTGAAGTTTGTAGAGGCTTGGAATATGTTTGGCGACCATCAAAAATGTATGCTTTCAGTTATTATCAGTAGGCTAATTGAAGCAGCTCTGAAAAAGCCGATAAAAATCGTATTCTTTTCACGAGGAAGATGAAATTTAAGGACTTGAAAATCCCAAAGCTCAAAGGAAATCCACTGAAACCATCTCAAGAAGCCTCACATGTTTGCGTCATTGTAGATTCAAAGCTGCTGCTGTTCAAACATGACCAATCTAAGAGAAGTTTAAGTGGTCTGTGTCTGTATGAATGAATTTTACTTTCAAAGGAATTCTTCTTAAGAAAGATCATAAGCACTCAAAAACTTTGAGGTAGCCCACATCCAGAAAAAAAAAAACAAAAGGTTTTGCAGTCCCTTTTCAAACTTTTATAAGCGCTCTGAAAAGCGCACACGATACGCAGATCTTTATTGATAATGATGATGATGATGGAAACAGGGACTACATGGGAGTCATAATTCCAATTGATTAAAGTGACTTTCAGACTGAAATTTTCGTCATTAAAAATGTAAAACTCTGTCTAAATAAATTCGAAAAAATAAGGATCGACATTAAGCAATAGAAATTGACATCTACAACGTAATTCGAGAAGATGGATTGCAGATGGATCATGGGTCTATTTAGATGACTGATCTATTTCTCCCTGCATATGACCAGAAATTAGCAAAACAAATCTTAAACCACATAGCTTTGAACAAAAGCGGGCAAGTGCGAGTTTCACTTCCACACGAAGGTACTAATTAATAATGGTTTAATTTAAGATTTTTCAAAGCATTGCATTTATTGGTTATGTCATCATATTGCCTTAAGTTGGATTCTCTTTCATGAATTTGCCAACAGAAGGCGTCAAAAAAACATTTCAATTTTGATATATTTGATTTATAAATGAGCGTTTGAAAAATGCTTTAATTTTAAGTTTTCCTTTTGGAACTGGGTTCAGAAAATCACTACCCATTCTCGCTTCGTATGAAAATATTACCAATCGTCGATTGGGTAACTCATTCCTAGATATGTGCGATGCTATTGTAGATCTTATATTAAAGAAATTAAAATTGCTTATTGTATAGTGGTGCGGAACCCTTCTTGTGAGCGTCAAACTTGCACTTATACGGCTTAGCCTTCATTTTGTTGCAGACAGTCTTTATTACATATGAAAAGGTTGGTCGTTTTAAATAGAGCATAAAACGTGGTGATGGAGCTTGAATGTTTAGTATTTATATTTTTAATCCAAGCGTGTACAATAAACCATATTTAAAGTTTCGAATGGACCAAATAAACTTATTCCAACTCTTAATGAATATGGATTTTCCTGTGGCCCTCGGACTCGGTTTTTTTAAATCATATTTTTAGCTTTGCACTATTTTTTGTTGTGTCTGCTTTTTTCGTCCTCCTTGCTTAAGAAATAAAGCTAGCTTTTTGTGTATCGAAGTATGATTTTTATATTTTTTCTCATCTTTCATCGGAGTTAAGATTTCAAAACGTTGCTCATTGTATTTGTTTCTTCTTCTTTTTTTTCTTTTAATTGGCTTAAATTTCCATTTCGTTTTCACATTGAATCATTATTTAAAAACAAATAAAAAAAAACTAGCAAACTCATCCTGATAACCGCTAAATCTCAGGAAAGAAACAAATCAAAGACCGGACAACTATTGAGAGATAACCCAGTGAACAAATATGTTATGCCAAATCATGGTCCTGCTCCATTATCCTTACCATCATTGGAAGACTTATCCGCATTAGATGACATCGACACTACACCAAGTCGGGTATGTTTTGAAATTGGTGCACCTGCGTTTGAGATATCGGATGTAGAAATAGCGCCATTTGTCACAAAACGAAATCCTAAAGCCAGTACAGCGCCCGCTTTCATTGATGAGGCACATAGGCAATTCTCAAATCCAATTAGTTATTTAGGTGGACCCAGAGTGGAGCCGAGAAATCGAAATAGTATTGAATCGGTTCTATCTTTAGACTAGTCAGAGAAAGTGCACAGTGGCTACCTTTCCGTCCTTAAGCAGCCCAAAGGCTTTAGTTGAATGTAGTTTTAGTTTATTTTTGCTTCGTTGATTAATTGTTAAAAGTGGTTGTATAAAATGTTATAAAATAAAAAAAAACAAATATAATTATTTTGGAAATAAGTTTGTGTTTGATATTAAAATTTGTATATTACAGGTAAGAATGTTATTTTGGAAATAAATCCAAAGGTAAGAGAGCAGATAAAGTTAGGTAAATGATGGAAAGATGGGTAATGGCTTGAAACCTAGATGTGTTTACTTCCACCTAATTGCTTTACATCGCGCGCTACATAATTGCACAATTTTCTTAAACATTTTTGGTTCCCAAATTTTCCTGTTTGTTAATCTGTCGAAAGCTACGACCAATCAGTGCATTTTTAAAAAATGTTTTTGTAATGAATATATCCTTCGGTGAGATCAATTTTAGACTAAATCAGTGCATTTTTAAAAAATGTTTTTGTAATGAATATATCCTTCGGTGAGATCAATTTTAGAGTCTAAGAACCTAACATTTTTGCACAGTGCCACCGAACGTGACCTCTTTGGTGCAGCCAATGGATCAGTGCGATGTGCAGACTTTTTTGAAATACAATGTTGTTATTTCCCCTTGGAAAAGAATGCAGTTCGAAGGAATTTTGGAAAAAACTGGATCAATAAAGACACCATTTATAGAGCGAATAAAAGCTGGAGTGCAATTAATGCAGGAAAAAACGTCGTTGGATTTGAAAATGTCACAAAACAATATTGGGATTGTAAATACCATACTAGGAAGGAGATCCACCAACCTTAATGACGTTCTACACAAAAATTTTGCAAGCGAAATACACTTTGATAATCTGGTAAATAAGTCGCGAACAAACTATCCTCAGAAATCGAGAATGCTGTACACATTTGTAATTTTAAGTCCTTTCATAGGCAAATGAACGAGACACAACGAGGTCACCACGAGAGAAATAGAAAGTATTCTTGACTCGCTTAAAGAAAATAAACCGGCGGGAGTAGATGGAATAAGACCAAAAGATCTTAAAAATACCTCTAGAGTTTTGGCTCCAATTATATCAAAAATATTTAATATGAGTTTAGAACAATCAACCATCAAAAAGTTATTGAAAACATCAATCATTCGCCCTACATATGTATAAAGTGGGAAAAAAATGAGATATGTTGCTATATGCCAATTTCGATTCTCCCAGTTATAGATAAGGTATTGGAAGAAGCCGTCGCTAAAAGTCTCTACGACTATGTCGAGACGTACAATTTTTTGGAAAAAAATCATTTCGGATTCCAACAAAATAAAAGTATAGATCGATTGTTTGGAGACTTCACTCAATAGATTAAACAGTAGTCTAGATAAAAACCACAACTCTATTGTTCTGTTCATCGACTTCAAAAAAACATTTGATACACTATGCCATAAACATATTTCTGGAAAAAAATGGTATACGAGGATCTTTTTTAAATGGTTTGAAAGTTATCTTGAAGGTAGAAAATATAAAGTTAAAATTATGGAGTACTTAAGTGAAGATAAAGATGCAATTTACGGAGTGCCACAAGGATCTAGATTAGGTCCTCATATTTTAATAATATATATAAATGACCTGCTTTCGGTTTTAAAGCACAGCCAGGGATACGCATATGCAGATGATATTGCCATCATAGTGAGTCATAAAAATATTGAGGCAGCAGAAAGAATTATGCAATCGGAATTCGACGCTGTCACGGCTTTCTGTTACGACAATGGGCTTATTGTTAATACTAAAAAAAAACAAAGGTTATGCATATTCGACCACCTCATATCGTGAAATTTAAAGTAACGTTGAAAACACATACCGTGGCGTGTATACACAGAGTAGGTTATCACATGCATCTGCAAAAAGAGGACGATTGCGCTACAATAATCGAAAACGTGTCCACGTTCAAGTACCTTTGGGTGATTGTCGACTACAATTTGAAATGGAGCTATCATATAGAGGCCCTGTCAGCATACGCTTTATATCACGTGAGCTACAGATGCACACCAGATGTTCTGCGACAATGCTATTTTGGACAAGTTGAATCTCACCTGAGATATGGTATATTAGCCTGGGGAAATGCAGGATACAAAAAATTAACTACCGATCAAAATTCCATCAGCATACCCATACAAACGATCATCAAGTTGATAACTCCATAAAGCTTCTAACCATAGAACAAATTTATAAGCTAGAAATTCTAAAACAATTCAAAGATGACAGCACTTACAAAATCCCATCTCAACAAACGTTTAATACAAGAAGGAGACAGCAAGACAGATTCACTATTACGAGATATTGGAATGCATTTGTTCGGCGAAAATACGATGTCGCAGTTCCAACAATATCCAACGAATTACCCGCAGATTTTCGACATTTTCCCAAAAACTTTTTTTTAAAACAAGTAAAACAACTAAATCTTAATTTGAACCATTTAAATATCTCAATAAAATACTTATTACGTATGTAACCAATCTTCTGCAGACAGGCCCATAAGGCTTTGCAGATTCAAACCAATGTTCTTATAATGAAGTCAAAGATTAGTAATAGAATAGAATACAATAGAATAGAAGAATGGTTAACCTCAAACCAGAACGAAACTCAATATGATCCTTCAATAGCTTCAACTTCAGCGTAAGTTGATGGACACTTCAAGCGGAGATTCGGACTTTGAAGAAACTCCAAAAGAAGCTGCAGAAGGACATAAGACATATTTTTATTAATTTTTCGCAAAATTTTGGCGAAAGGTGATATTCTAAAAGTCATTTATTAGTACGAGAATTTTTTCGGTCCTTCGGAAAATTGTGTCACTACTAGCACTATTAGGACTAGCACCTCCATGGCAATATTCTTAATCTTTTTTTGACTCTCGACATGTCCTTTTGAACCTTCGCCAAAAAATTAATATTCTTCTCCTATTAAGTTTTTGATGAAGCTGTGAAAATCTAGGAAAAGGAATCGATCTCTCTCTGGTCGCAATCTTCTTGGGAAGCATGGCAATATTTCTTGCATCACCAGCTTGAGAAAAATCGAAACGTCGCTGAATTTTAAACTGGTCAATACTTTGCTAAGTAGCTCTACCAATTCCGTTCGGACGCAATCATGTTCAAAACTAAAACATCTCGTAAGCCTTCAAGATGTCCACACGCCTTTTTCTGCCTCATAGCTGCAACCTCTCATACTCTGAAGTCGGATGTTACGATGTGCCCTGGATGTCAAATATCCCCTTAATCGACTTCTACAACAGGTTCAAATTATTGGGGCCTCGGCAAGAACCATCGTTGCACGGTCAATGTTCCTTCAATTTGTCATCACGATAGTTGAGCGTGCGTCTCAAACAATCTTCTTCTCCTTTAGCGGGAGCTTCAGTCCGGGGTGGATCTGGGCCTCAGTCAACATGCTTTTCTAACTGGCACGGTCTTGAGCTAGGCGAGTCGTCTCGTACATCCGGTTGGTTTAGATGCCTTTCCAGCTGTGCACACCATCGGAGGCGAGGTCTTCCTGTGAACCCTTGATGTTAAATTCTAAAATTTTTGAGCCGAAGCGTTGATATCCAATCGCTCTGCGTTACCTAGCCACGTGAGACATTCGGATTCGCTTAACTACAACGATTTCGTTGTAAAGAACGTAGAGCTCGTTGTTCAAAATTTTCCTCCAAACTCCTTTTGCGCTGACGGGACCGAATATAGTTCGAAGGATTTCCTCTCCTTGTTGTCTTTAGCAGCCGCATCACCCAAATTTATCTTTTCTATTTAGAAGGGTATTAACAATAAGCACGACGCACGGTGTTAAGGAAGTTCATAAGAGTACACATTTTTCTACAATAATAGGATTCTTGTTTTCCTATGATAGGTTTTCTGTTAACTTGATACCAACTTTCAGCGCAATGCAATTCTCAAATAAAGAGAGTCATAATTTTTTAATTCATGGCTTATGGTCGTCATCTGACAAGTTTATGCGAGCGAGAAAAACGTCTTAACGACTTCTACTTTGGGGTAATAAACGGATTCAGTGGCATCAAAATCCATTTATTTACCCTCGCTATTTAACGACCCGTAAAAACAAAAGCAGGACGGCTCAAATGCGGATGTTGCAATCCTTTAGAACGTATTAAAGTAGAAAACAACTACCCCTATAACTATCAAAAACTAAATGAAAATATAACCCCACTTAAAGTATAATTTTCTTTCATATGAAACTCAAATCAAAAGGTGAAACCTAAAGCACCATAAAAGATGGAACACATACACGTCCGATTATAAAGCTCATTCATCTGCGAACCCAATTAGACAAAGAGCTGCCATTCCTTCTCAAAAACGTTGTTAAACTCCTCAGCTCGACAACTTCGAACTATGGCCAATAAAATCTTTATTTCGCTTCAGTTCGACACACACAGGTTTACTCTCCGTCGCAATTAGCATCGATGCGTTACTCAGGGGATGTTTTATGGATTAAAGTATATCTCGTCACCCTTTACGAGTACATATCTAAATAAAAAAAAAACTACTATAAACGGCTCGAACGTTACGCTGTTTAGACAAAGATTTCATTCAGTCTTTGGCACCCTTTGAAAGCAAACATCGTTTCAGTACACTCAGTTTTTTAACATAAAGAAGATGCACCCTCCGGGTCCTCATCCTGCCAATTACTAGTTATATAAAATCTTTTTAAATAAAAACGCCACTTTTAATTAAGGTCGCTCTCGCCAAGTTAATCTGCAACAAGAAGCTGCTTATTCCGCAGCGAAGATTAATTTCAAACAACAAAAGCTAAGCGTTAATGGTCCTCAATGGGTGTATGAATTTTCTCTCCGGAGTGGGTTGGAAATTGAATGTTCATTATCTTCCAACCTCTGCTTCTATCAAATAGACATGCCAACCAAAACAAACCAACCAGAACCGGAAGAGAATTCAAAAAAACACCGAACGAACAAGAAACACGATAGCTTGAGAAGCATCCCAAGGATGAAGATGCACTGCACTGCGAAGTCTTCTTTTCGTGCCACAGCACTCCAGTTATGGTGTCTGGAAGGAATTTGCACTTCGACTCTTTGATAATATCTTGCCTGTTGTTCACAAGCATCGTCACGGATGCCAGTCAAAAGGATGATTAAAAAAAAAAATGTAAGTAAGTAGCTTGATAGAGGAGCAGCAGAGTTGCATCCGGAGTGATAGGTATTTGAAGAAAGCGGTAATTATTTTCAGATTTTGTGTATCCTTCTGGCACACAAAAAGATTGAAATCTGGTCTTCTGTCTTAAGTGGAAAAGTTTAAAAAATATTTGCCTCCAATCGGTGCGCTTGAGTTAATTTGTTTACACACTTCACGTGTGAAGCTGCGGAGGGAACTAACAAGTACTATCGATAAATTACGTAGTTCCATTGTCAGATAAGATCTAAAAGAAAAATGGTTTAAATTTAATAAAGCAGCATCTTTAAAGTTCGTCCTTAAAAATGCTGTCATATGCGGCCTTAAAGCTGGAGACGTTACGACGCTGATATTTTTGTCCCCAATGAGTTTTATCGCTAAGCTATATATATGGCAGCCAGATCAGATGGAGTAAACTATGTACATATATCTTGCATCGCTTCAGGAAACCTAGACATTTCGCAGCATTTTTGGCCAGGATTGTTGCGAGAACTAAAAGTTTTTCGACTTCAGTAATACAGGTGCCATTCATGGATAATGGTCGATGATTTTCATTTCGCTTAAGAGACAGAACACAATATTGAGTTTTGGAGGCATTAAATTCAACTCTATTCTTAGAGCCCCTTGATAAATCCGCCGTTCCATTTCCAAATCCGAGGTTGAGGGACTTGAATTAGAGAGTGAGTATAAAAAACTGAGTGTACAATCATCATCGAATGAGTGAATCGGATTAAATTGGTGACAAAACGAAGCCCTGAGGAACGCCAACATTTATATGGTGAATTTCAGACTTAATATGGCACCATTCAAGACTATTTGAATTGAACGGCCCGAAAGGTAGTTTCTAATCCATTGAATAAGAGATTCATCGATACCAAGAATGCACGAATTTTCGACAAAAGAGCCTGATGCCAAACTTTGTCAAATGCTTTAGAAATATCAAGCACAATAATCTTGCTTTCACCAGAAATATGCAGAGACTGGTTCCACTTTTCGGTCAGATATAAGTTCCATCAGATCACCAGTTGACCTAGCTTCGGAAACCGTACAACAGGTTGTTGAAAAGTTTTCGTGTTTCGAGTTATTTCATAAGCTGACGATTTATCAGCGTTTCCAGGGGCGTTAGTGCAATGGACCTTTTCTAGGGACGGATTGGACAACTACTGTTTTCCGGAAGAGACCAGAAGAGTAGGACAGATGTTAAGGTAACGCAATAGTTTTGCCAACGTGGAAGTATAGGGAGAATGCCAACTAGATCAGCGGATTTATGGACATAAAATTCTTTGAGTGCTCTTGCTACTGTACGAGAACGGAGATAGATTCGTCTCATGGAAAAGTTGAGGCCTTCTCGATTTGCCAAATTACTCTTTAAGAAACTGGTAATTTTACTGTTGGGTTGTGATACGAGAGATTTACCGCTGTGACACAATGGACCGACGAGCCTAGATGCGAAAATACGTCTAAGATGTACTTATCATAGTGAGAGGTAAGTAACAAGCCCAGTGTGTTGGAGGCATGACTATTAACGCCTGGAATTCGTGAGCTCATTTACGAGCTTTTTTACAGCAGCGAAGATCTCGTCATACCTGCCTTCGGGTTTTATCTGTCCAATAGCTAAGACTTTTCCATCTGAGGTATTCCTTAGAGAAAATAATTACAAAGATAACGATTATTATAGACCGAGCGGAGAAAATGATACATCCGAACCGATGACTTCGCGCTTGCCTACTTAATCTGCCTTTTCGTTTCCCTTTATTAAGCGCGGCAACACAAATTACTTTTTTTTTAAATGCGCGCCATTCATGCTGTAGTCTTATGCGACGCTCAGTGTGGCCAGTCGCCACCATCATACATTGGAACAATAAGGACCATCTAAATGTAACCATTTTGGGCTCAACGCCGGACCGGAAGTCAATCCTTACATGGGTCCCTAAGCTAAGGTTAGCATCAGATCGTCTTAAATACACTTTTTTAAATTTGGAAAACAAAACTCATGCTTCTTGAGAAAATAAAACTATTTCTGTGAAGATGTTATTATATTTCGTTTTAGAGGTCTATTCTCTCTGCGAGTACACATAATAAGATATTTCCTATTGTTTATTTGATTTAAATTAAATTAAAAATGTAAAAAAAACACCTAATCTGTGGATATCTTAGAAACCTAATCGTGTTTATCTCGTCAAATATTTGAGTCCTTTTTCGTTTCCTCTCCTTTAATAGGTTCTTCACTTTCTGCTGTGTCCACTAAAAAGTAATTATTGATTTATTAGAAAACAGCTTGTTAGTCGTGAGAGATGAACTTACTTTTACTGTCTTTTTCGTCTTTTGCTTCAATGTTTTCCGTCTTTGGCTCTTTATCCAAACGCGGCCTCTTTCTCTGTCCCTTGTATGAACGTTGATCGCGTCGGCCGCCTTCACCTTCATCTTCAGAGTCGGAAAACTCATTATCAGGAACTATCCTTTTGTCTTTGTCACTCTGCGGCAGTCTTTCGTCTTTATCGACTTTATCCTCATCTTCGGACTCTTCATTGATTGCATCTTCTGGTATTGCTTGGATCTGTACCCCAGGTGCATGTGGCAGCATTCTTAAGTTCTCGAACAATCTAACAAAACAAACATTATAGATTCAAGACGATTCAAAATTCACAGAGCTGCTCACCTATTCTTTATTTTTTCCAGATACTCATTTGTATTTTGATTGGTCATATTGCTTGGACTGATGTGCAACTTAAAATCAGGGCCAAAGTATTCAAAGTAATCATTGTACGGCAGTTCATTGGCGATTTCTACACCCAGCGCCACTGATGTCTCGTATGTCCAACAGCGAGACACATTACGAATTGTGTAACCTCCACCGCCGACCATAAGGAACGGCAGGTTGTATTTTTTAACAAACTCCACACACTTGCCATGCCCCTTAACAGTTAGATTGAAGCAGCCCAGTCGATCGCCTGTCAGGGAATCAGCTCCGCATTGCAGCACCACTGCAGCTGGCTGGAAGGTCTCCATAACTTTTGAGATGATTGGTACGAATATAGACTCGTACGCCTCATCGTCCATTCCATCGCGCAGGGGAATATTCACAGCATAGTACTTGCCTTTGCCGGCGCCAATGTCGCGAAGGTCTCCAGTTCCGGGAAAATATTCGCCATACTTGTGGAAACTGACTGTCATGACACGATCTGTGGTATAGAAAGCTTCCTCCACACCGTCGCCATGATGAACATCGATGTCAATATAAAGAACACGCTGATGGTACTTGAGAAGCTCAAGGATACCCAAAACAATGTCGTTGACATAACAGAATCCCGATGCTTCGGATTTTTTAGCATGATGCAATCCCCCACCCCAGTTGATGCAAATTTCGGAGGCTTGTTTGTTTAACTTGACGGCGGCTGCTACAGAACCGCCAGCAGACAATTGGCAGAATTCATACAGACCATCGAACACTGGACAATCCTCGCCGACATTAAACCGCTGCATCTGTTTGTTGTACTCGGTCATATTGTCTGGGCGGATTGACCGCAGGAAGCGAACATATTCGTCGGAATGGAATTTTGTCATCTCATCGGCAGTAGCTTTGTGCGGCCTCTGTAAAAGAAAACAAGAGAAATATTACAAAGGGAATCAAGATTCAAAAAGAGTAAAAACGAGTGTAAATTTGCGGAGCATCACATGATTTCACCAGGAACCATGAACGAAGTTTTAAAAAGGCTAAAGTTTGTTATGGGAATTCATAATGGACCGTTCCAAATTCAGGAAGTTCATCCCCTTCAACC
This sequence comes from Orthonevra nobilis, assembly GCA_963555765.1. NCBI lineage: Eukaryota > Metazoa > Arthropoda > Insecta > Diptera > Syrphidae > Orthonevra > Orthonevra nobilis. The sequence goes on along the minus strand of OY743225.1, from coordinate 102,378,840 downwards.
TAACCGATTTGTATTAGAAAGTATCAGAATACAACACACTTCTTCATTGATTTTTTGTATGTTTTTTCCTTAGGATTGTCTGTCTCTCATGTGAGTTCTCCATCTACCCTGGTACCGATAATCCATGACTCTCAAATCTTGATGAAACCGCGGCCCAAACGGCTTTATAGGAAACGAACTTTGATGCTCTTGCATTCATTCGTATAAAATGAGTAATTGGAACACATTATGAAGCAGTACGCATTTAAATTTGTTTTGGAACTTTTGGAATAGTACTTACAAATCACCTTCCCTCTTCTCTAGATCGCTTCTTTGAAAGATCTAAATCCCTTAACAGATCACATTCACTTAGGTTTCGTTATATTCCTCCACTGGAATATCTGGTAGGGTAGGCTTCGACCATCGTTTTATAAAACCTGACTGCCTTGAGGTACTTCAGAGGTATGGACTATAAGCTCGTACACTGAATATCTGAGAAAAACCTTATACTGGCGATTTTCTAAATAAGATTTTAACCAAGAGATGAAGGATGGAGGAAACCCAACGGCCTCAAGTTTCAGGTAAATGATTTGATGTAGATTTTACCAAAAGCCTTGCTTAAGTCAGAGGCTAAAGCATCAACTTCTTTGTCTTGCTGTAATGCTTGCAAAGCTTTTGATAAGAATTCGGTAAGATTTTTTTTGGTTGGTTAACCTTTTAAAAGTTCTTGTTGCTTTGAGGAAAGTATGGATTTACTGTGAAATTACAAATAAAAAAAAATTACAGTAACCATTACGACGGCAATTCTACCGAGCTTGATCCAGAAGATGATTAACCATAGTCAACACTTTGAAATTTATTGAGAGTTTTAATCAAGTTGGAGCCAATTGAAGGTCAGAATTTAGAAGAATTTATAGCCAAAATATTCAAACGGAAGACCACAATATTGCGATTCGAATGGAGGAACGAGAAGGCGCAAACGACAAAGAAAGTTACTGCAGCGAATCAGAGGACGAACGGAGGCCATTCCCAAAGAATTTGATTATATATAATCATATGACGAGGCATTAAAACTTATTGGCAGCTTTAAACAATTCACAAGAGGTTCGTCATTTTCAAAACTGTCTCATGCGGCAAAACACAGCAAGGTTACGCCAAGTATTTTGTATTTTATTCAATCTAATTAGTTTTTTTATTTTATTTCATCACTTACAAAAACATGCCTTCATATAAACATGTGCCTAAGAACTTTTTTTGATTGAAATACATTTTATATACAGTTGATTTCAATTCTCTCCAATAACCGCACAAAAAGAGTCCGACCGTGAATGTCCGCTTATTTTTTTTTTGCCGGCCAGTAAAAATCTTTCTTTGCATTGTTAACCCGACAAGCACATGGTTGTAGACAACATCAATTGGTTATGTAGTGGACAAACGAGCCAAATGCTCGAAAAAGTGAACAAATTTATAATAACTTAAAGTATTCGGAAATTAACACAAAAGAAAAAGCCATATACGATTAACGTATACTTGTTCGAATGGAAAAAAATATTCGATGGACGCTGAAAAATGAGAAAGGGGGAAGAAATTATGATCGGACCTGATATAGGACTAGATTGTTACAAACTGCGTTTGGAGTTTATTTTCGACGGGCTGTTGATACATCTGCATACTTTGTCAATGTATATCGCAGTGGAAAGAATTCTAAAAACAATTAAAAAACGCAGCGTTCAGACCAATAAAAACTGAAACAATAATAAACAATAATAATAAACCAATCACAATTTTGGGAATACATTTTCTTGCTATGCTGCAATTAACGGAAACATAGACTTAATAGTACCATAAGGATCTTGAGGATTGATTATTTGATGTCATATTAAAGTCTGTTGGGTGTTAAAAGCTTCTTTAAAATAAATTTAGAAAAATAATACAAATACCATTGAAGTCGGTCATAATGAATTCGTTTATAACGACAAGCCGCTCATTTCCTTCTCATTTGATTGTTTTCATTATTTTTTAAGCCTCGGATATAACGACCATATTTCGGGAAACAATCAATCGTTGTCATCGGTTAAAAGGACGGAATGATTGACAATGAAAAAAATATATACTCGTATCGGAATGTGTTCATGTTTGATGTTTCACATTCAACCGTTTCAATAATATGGAAAAATCTTGAAGAAACGGGCAAACAATTTGAAGAATGTCATTTTATCGGGCAATCTGATAAGTTTGGAAAGAAAGACTACAAGTGCCCTGAGGCCTGGTTAAGACACTTTAGACAACATCAACATCACATTAGTTTTGGAAAAGTTTCCAGTGATGCATCCAAAGTTGACAAATTCGGCCTATTCTGCGAGGAGACTATTCAGATTAGGACATTTTTAACGCTGATGAAGCAGCACTATTTAATAAGCTTGCTCCCGATAAGTCCAAGTTAAATTAAGAGGGGACGCTGTATTTTACTGAGAAGAACAATATTCCTTTAAGCGAACTAGCAGACAGAATCATAAACGGACTAGTGCCAGACGAAGAATGTGAACAATACGTTTTAATTGAGGACAACGTATTGACATCGCCGATGGAAACTTGAAACTGAAGATGAAATTATACAGGATGTAAATTTAATGCATTAAAAAGAAGACAGTGAAGCAGATGATGATGAGCTCGAAGAAGACTTCACTCCTCTTACAGCCTTTGGAAGGCATAAAAGCTATTCATATATTGCGGACGTTTGTCAAAATTTTTTTTTTAAAAAACAATGAAAATCTTTTAAGCGTTTAAAAAATAAAAATTCGACCCATCGACCATTTATTTCCAAAGATGCCGTTAACCATTTTAAAGTGTAGTATTTTCTATCGCTTATCATTTATTCTTGTGTCCCAAAAATATATATTATCTCTGCCATGTTACAGAAGAAATTTAAGTATAACTTCTCAAAAGTAAAAATAAGAAAGAGAATAGAATAGAAACCAAATAAATAGAAGTGACGGTTTAAGCACTTTAAACGCCTGGTGAAATTACTACCAATAAGAACGAGCATAAATTATTAGTCGAAAACAATACAGGAAGATTGGTCATCGACTCTGGACTCAAGATTTGGATAAATAATTTTGAATCCAGTAAGAGGATCATATATTCCTTTTACAAAACTGACAAGAAAGTCGTTATGTGGACTGCTTCAATGACAAAATCCATGAAAAAATATTACTTTAAGAAATAACAAGATATCCTTTTGCAGATTTTTGATATGGAAAGAATGTTTCTGCGAAATCGGATACCATGCAATCCAGAGGAATAATTTGGCTGATGGATGTAAATGACTTAAAAAATTCTATTTGAAATTGAACAAGACTTGGATGATGGGTTTGTTTCAGAAGTTTATCTGATTTTCAAATCCGAATCGTAGTCCGTATATTTGACTTTAAGAATAAATACAAAGAAGTAAGAAGATACGGTACGGAACAAGCTGCACTCTTATAATGATTGTTGCACAGAGCAGGTAGAAAGTGGAGTCAATGTTGGTATTCCGTATCCCAAGAATTGTCAACGCACTTCGCGAAGATAAACATATCCACTGAAATGGAAAGCGTTGGCGAAGTACATAATTGACAAAACTAACAAAGATAATTTAGCGAAATGAAAAAAGAACAAGAAACGGAATACAGAAAACCACCAAATGACTGGCTGAAAAAGCACGTTTGGAACCGACAAAAGGCGAGTTGAATTAAGACATGCTTCGCCTGCTTACAGCTTCGCGAGTCAAAAAAAAAAGAATATACCGAAATTGTTGCAGTACCACCCAGGAACAAGTTCCGGTTTGACCTGTGACCACAATATTAAAAGGTAAAGAAATAATAGTTTTCTTACATAGATTTCCATTTTTCTGTAAAGTCCATAATTAAGCAAAAGATTGTGCGTCATACGTATACGGTGAGGTTTCATGGGATGTCCCTGACCATAGTAATAGTTTCCTATATCACCTAAAATGAAAAAAAAAACAAACACAAAGCATTAAAATGAAGCCCCTTTGGGAAATTTCTTTTCTTTGAATTTTATCTCGACTGTCCGCCATTGTTTTCAAAAAACACCGCACATCAGCGACCGTCCAACGCGCGAGTACGTCACGTCAACAGACTGCGTCAGGCGACCGTACAAAAAGTGCGCCATTGACGGACACTCGATTTAAATTCACCGAACCGAAACACATTAAATTTTCTTAAGCGGCTCTCATATTCCAGGGAAAAAAATCTTCCAAATTTCTAATAAAATCATTTATCCGGTTTATTGGATCAAGGATGGCGCACTTAATAAACATTTTTAACTAATTTGTATTAATTTAATGTTGAAACTTACTATCGTAGTAGTAGCAAACTCGCTTCTTGTTGTGCGCTTGCATTTAGCTTTCTTTTACTTTGGTGCAACTTTAAAATTGCAATTAAACTAGTAATTCAATTAACTTAAGCAAGTTGATTGTTGAATATTGTTTTTTTGTTTTGTTTATGCGAGTTTGAAACACAAAATACACGAGAACCAAGCAGACAAGCGCGTCTATCTCAGAAAAGCGAAAATAAAAATGGCAGTGACAGTTGACTGTGGGGAATTCACCGAATGGTGTGAAGTTGGCTGTCATTCAGTTATAATATTGTCTGTTTTTTTTTTTGGTTTTTGTACTTGATAAACCTGTCGTGGTGAAGCATCAGGCAATCCGTTTATATTTTGAAATTAAATAAATTGAATTTTCCATTCTGGGCACAGTCTCTATGAGACGGAATTCATTCATTGCCTATTTATTGAATGTAATTTTCAATTTCCTTCAATTAAACCTAAGGCTGAAAGCACGCCGGAAAAAAAGCAATGAGAAACTGTTGACACTACGTCAACTTCAGAATTGACATTGGCGCTGTTGTCTATATTTGTACAATGCTTATCAAATAAAAGGAAACTTAAGAAAAAACGCAAAACAGAAAGACAGTGCCTTCCAAAAGGAGTTCGACTTCGTCTCAAAATTAAAAGCTGGGCAACTGATCGAGTTTTTGAATACAAGAACAAGGGAAACGAAAAAGAAGAATGGGAATGCACCGAAGTTATACTTTTACGATAGTTCGTCTCAGGTTTTTTCTTCCAGTCTATATTTAACATAATTTCTCATATTCTATGGCTGCGTAGTTGCAACCCGCTTCAAACATATATTTAGCGTGGAACAATATCAAAATTTTGCAGAAACTTGAGTGTTGTAGTGGAGTAACTCAGTTTTCATACTGAATATGCTTCGTATTCTTCTTTTGTGAATTTGCCACATATACTCGTTTATGCTGCATGCTCGTTTAATCTTGGCTGGCTATCCAAAATAACACAAAAATATTTAAAGTTTTTCACTCTCCATTCTCTCATTATCCTTATAATAGCTTGTCCATTCTACTTGAAGTTCATTCATTATATTCTGTCCATATTATTATGAAGTTTGTTCTCTTTCAACATTGCATCATTGCATCATAAGGCAAGATCCTCATTCAATTGTTTGCATCTCCGAGATATTTTTGCCGCTTATATTAAAAAAGGGTATCATCAGCAAACAAAGAAACGTTAGAGTGCTTAGGAGACTTAAAATATCATTAATATAAAGCGGGATCAGGACTTCTCTCAAAACTGATCTTTGGAGGTCGCTCAATAAAACTTCGAGTTCATCAGATATAATTTAATTTAATTTTGTTCGCTGAAGATATCCTCTGAGGTTTGACTCAAACTATCGAAGCTCTATCCCCCCAACTCCGTTCATATAAAGCTTCTCTAACAAAAAAAAATTGGCAAAGTTACTTACAATCTCTGATTTAACATGATTTCCCAATTTTTGTAAAGAGTTACTCGTTCGCGAATGAGACTCTAAGATCATGCATTTTATTCGATTAGTATTGCAAACGTTTTCAATCTCGATGTGTACAAAATTATAATTCGACGTCGAATACTTAAAGAAAGGTTTGTCTTACAGCCAAAAAGAACACTTTAAAATTGTTTTGGTACTTTCTGTAACAGAAGGAAGAATAACATGGTTTTCCTGGTAATTGCTTAAAGATGCTTTCCCAAAATTGTCTATGAGCAAATAACTTCCGCCAAATAACTTTTTTTTTGAAAATGTTTAATACTTAATCTCTTATTCAAAATTAACGATTGATTCCTTATTTTAGGATTACGTTTATTTCACAAAAATAAATGTCTGCTCACAATCAATTCTTATTCTAGAATGCCGCCCATCAGCCGTCACTTCTTCTGGCATGCCTTGAAGTTGGATGCCGTTGTCAATTATATATTCTAATAGATGATAGATGGCGCTCATATTTAAAAAAAGGGTTTACAACTAAGGGTTTACAAATGCTATAAAAAAACTGCTGAATATTTTCTCAAATTTCTTTTTTTATTTGAAATTCCAATCCTTCCGGTTAATAATGGAAAATAATTTCATTCAAATGGTTGCCTCGGCTGGCAATGCAGTAGCCTCCACGATCGGTCCAATTTTTAAGCACATTATCGATTGTGTGCAGCTGTATTTCACCAATGGCTACACGAATATTGTCGTTTAAAGCGTCAATTGTCTCTGGCTTGTTGGCTTAACACTTATCTTTGAGGGCACCCCACAAATAATAGTACGACGGTGTCAATTCGCAGCTCCGAGGTGGCCAAACGACATCAGCTCTGCGGCTGATAGTGCGATCTTCAAAAACAGGGAGCAAAACATCTAGTGTAGCTTCGGCTATGTGGCACGTAACGCCGTCCTGTTGAAACCAAATGTTGCCAATATCCTCCTCTTCAATTTTTGTGAACAAAAATTCGTTCAACATGGCCCGATAACGATCGCCATTGACTGCAACGGCCACTCCTTGCTCATTTTCGAAGAAAAATGGCCCAATTATGCCTCTCGACCGAAATCCGCACCAAACAGTGACTCGTTTTGGGTGCATCGGCTTTTCAATGTATGCGTGCGGGTTTACTGTGCCCCAAATGTGACAATTTTGCTTGTTTACATACCCGCCAAGATCAAAATGAGCTTCATCTGAAAAGATGATTTTTTTTTTGGCAAAATCGGCATTTTCTGTAAGTCGATCGCAGTCCCACTTCGCGAAGCGAAAACGAATTGGATGGTCAGTTGGCTTCAACTCCTGAACCAATTGGACTTTGTATGGCGTCATACCAAGGTCTTTATGCAAAATTCGTCTCAATAATGACTCCGAAATGTTCAATTGTTGAGAACGACGGTGAATTGATGTTGATGGCGCTTCACGTACAGTTTCTGCCACAGCAGTAATATTCTCGGGTATACGCACTGTTTTTGGCTTTTCACGCTTTGGTTTATCGATGAGGATGCCAGTTTCTTTCACTTTTTTTACAAGATAACGAACATACGGAGCTCACGGTGCTTCTCTTCTTCCAAAATCCGTACGCAATTTTCGCACACATTCTGCAACATTACCATGATTTTCAAAGTAATGCCGCAATATTTCCCAGCGTTGTTCAAGCGTATACACAACCATATTCGTTCAGCGGAAGGATTAAACTAATTATCTGTCAAATCAGACATGAGCTAAGTGTAACCATTCACGAAATAAGCACTAGTTGAAAAAAAAAGTTTGATGGCGGACCTGTGAGTCAAGTTATATATAAAGCACTTACGCCCGATTTCAGCACAGAGTACTTGCGCTAGTCATTTATGCATTTGTCTACCAAATATCTATTGTTAAGAATGGCTACGGCAAGGACAGCTTCTTCCGGTGTTGAAAATATTGTTATCACTGAGTACACTATAGATAAATTTGGCTTCTTGAAAAAACTAAAGGAAAATCTTATTTCAAGTGCTCAAAGGCTTTATTTCGGGAATAACACATCATTGATTGAAAAGAATAGTTATTTTACAATGTCAGACAGATCTTAACCCCCAGCCAGCATAAAATTTCAGATCTGATTGATCTGACTTAAGGGACGACTTCCAAGCTAATTATTCCAACTAATTATTAATATTCACCATTTTTTATTTAAGGTAACTTGCTTAGAATAATTTTCAAGAAAATCGATGGAAAATTGAACAGTACGGAAATTGTGTTCTTATAGTTTTTCTTTTATGAACTGTGAACTGTCTAAATTTTTAGTTTTATTAAATTTTTTTGATTATTTCCAAACAAATTTTAAATTTAGTTCTTTACACTAATTTTCAAATTCAATAATTTTTAACAAAATAAAAAAGGTGCAAAAAGTACAGAAAAATTTGCCAATGCTCGCCAAAGAATGCAGTTTCATTGCAGTTTCTGCTCAAGTTCGTCTTTATTTTTATTGTATTAAAAAAAGCAAATTATAATTAATAAAACATCACTTTTTTAAGATGATTTTAATTCATAACTGATAATACCTGGTATTACCTACAATCAACGAACTACATCCAACTTAAACTGGTCTCGCACGGCGAATTTTATCGCAGACTCTACAGCTGCCTCATGATTGTGTAGACACTCCTTGTGCATGGAATGAGACAACTATACACATTTTGTTAAAGAAAAATGCACAACAGAACATGCCGATAAGGCAGAGAGCAAAAAAAAAAACCCACCATTCGCCCATTTCGCTCTGACATTGCTTCGACGAAAAACCAAAACACAAAATGGCGGAGAGTTTCTCGCCAGCGATTAGCCATAGCGGTTTTTCTCCTCGCCGCCGTTTGTGCCTAATAATTTGACGTCTAGCTCTCTCTCTGCTTTCGTTGGGCGCTGTTGTTCTGTTCGCAGTGTGTGCTTGTAGCTGTTTCTTGTCGTTAAACCGTGGTGTGTAGTGCAACAGAAAAGTTAAAAGGGAAATCCAAAAGAAAAAAAAAAAAAAAATAGGAAAGAAAATTCCTGCGACAAAATTTAGTGAACCATTTTGTGAAATTTGGGAAATTCATGTGAAGAAGTGCGTTAGTTTTTGGAAAATTTCGCTATCTCACGCCGTGCAGGATTATTATTTCCAAAAATATCGGTCGGAAAAATTGTGCAAAGGCTCGGGAAAAGTGTTAACGGTGTGTGCTGCCTTGCCAGTAGTCGCAGTCGGTCGGTTTTCCTCTTTACGGTTGCGTCCGCCTCCGTCGCCCGATCGTCTTGTTGGCTAACTCCACTGCCTCCATCCAAATCGTTGTCGTCTGTCGCCGCTGTCGGTGTTCGTGTTGGTGTTCCATCGCCTCCTCGTCGTCGTTGTCGTCGTCGGTGCTCCCTGCTTGGAATTGGGATATCTTTGCGGTGGGCCTCTGCCCGTTTTGGTTCCTGTTGTGTTTTTTTTTTTCTCGTGTTCGGTTTTATTTACGAGGTGCTGTGTGTATTTTTATTTTTTTGTTTTGTTTTTTAAGTTTCCCAACGGGATCAAGTGAATTTGAATTGGGTGCGATCCTAGAGGAAAGGAAAAAAAAGAATGGAGTAAATTTTTTTTTCACTTTTGTTTGAAATCAAAACTACCAACAACAACAACAACAAAAAACAGAGAAAAGGATACAATTGGCCGATTGAGAGCAGCGAGAAAGGGAAGAAGGTATGTGTGCAGTTTTGTTTGAATGTATATTTGTTGATATGACGATGTAGTGGTGGTGGGATGGGTACAGCCGCCCCCTGTCTAACGACAGGAAATGGCCAAATGTTCCTTGGTTCTTCTGTTTTTTTTGTTTTTTTTTTGCCGACTGTCATCTATTCTGGGAATGGTAAGGCGACAGAGACTATCCCCATCCAGTCAGTAGCCAATTCCAGTTTTCATCCCCTGTCGTCTGATGTTTTCATGTCGTTCGGCTGGGTACTCTTTTTTTTTTGTCATACACAGAGTTGCCAAGAGTAATGCTTGAATGGCTGACAGTTCTTTTAGTTAATCCATGGTATTAAGGGGACGATTAGAGGAAATTAATGGATCTAGCTTTGTCAATATGTTAAACGTTCCTATCAATATGTATTCTCTTCCCAGATAGTATACTTATGTTTGTACATTGACAACTGGAAAAGAAAGGATATTTTCCATTTCGCGGGATGAACACCTCAGTTCTGAGACATCCAGAGTTGGCTTGATTCCACCAGGATTGTGGTTTGTAATTGTACCTGACATCAATCTTTCTATGACGTCATGAGCTCTACATAAAAATATTCTTATAATCATTTCCCTAGTCTGAAAGATTGCTGTGGTTTTGCCATGTAAGACGTTGTATCTCCATCTCCATTCCGAAAGAAGCTTTTGATATTCATCTCCTATAAGATCAATCCTGGACTTATCAATGTTGAAGTATAGCCTAGCAATGAAGCAGACCTTTCTAGAATTCCGTTGAGATATGATAACAAATTCACTAAGAATTTTATTTCTTCATCGATCTTGTTTTTTAAATATAATTTTCGAGACTGGCTCTTTGTTGCCACTTTAGTGGGAGATGAAGGTGGCAAGTGCCTCATTAAGTTTCGAACGAATCTTCATGGAATCGTCTTTTTGTATTAATTATTTCTAGAGTTTCTTTGCATTCAGTCATTCTGTGCATGTGCGACATCTTTCTAAAAGTTGTTCATCTCCGCCTGGACGTTTGAAGTGGGTTTTGGCTTATTTTGATTTTGTAGACCTCCTCTTTGCAATATCCACAAAAGAAAAAAAAAATAGGTTCTGTCAGTTCTGGAGAACTGTGAGGCCAACAAAACGTTGATATCCTTGAAATCATCTTGTCGTTGAGTTATCTTCGCAGTTTTGCCAAAACAGGGATGTGAACTTGGCCCATCTTTAATTGTTACACACACTGAGTAAAGAGGAGTTCCCTTTCGTTGCAGAGCCATGTTGAAAAAATCTCTTAATATTAAAAAAAAAAAAAAAAAAACACATCTTCCAGTGGGCGTTGTTTTCGGAAAAGGATGGTTCGACAATGCAGCTTGATAAAACAGTCCAAAACAGTGCTACTTGAGCTGGGTGCAATTTCGTCTCATGGAGTATCTCCATGGAGCTCAACAAGGTTTCCTCCTCGCTTACCATTTCAAGGAACTTCTGCCAGTCTTTATCCGTTGTAAGAACTTTACATGTGATCTTTACGACATCTTGTACTCTGCTGTATCCTTCCGTATGAAATATGAGCAGTAGAAAGTTCTCCTAGCACCCAAGCAAACATCAAATCCACATTTTATCTGATAGCCCAAGCAACATTATCCTATATAGATGAAGTAGACATATTCGGATTTATGGAAATTTGTCTGTACATCCGAACCTTTGAGTTTTCAAGCCATTTGTTACTAACGCTTTTGGCCATATTTTTATACACTTAGCGATTGTATATTTTTTTAAGTAATATTTGACTGCTCTTTCATCCTGGTAAGAGATGTTCCCCAGAAATATAATCAATTTCAATTTAATTAAAGATAAAACCTTAAAGAATTATATCTACTCTTAAAGTAAACAAACAACTGGTTCCAAAAATTGCAAGTGAAACAGCTTCAAAAACTACGCAACCATTCTGTTTTGTTTTGATTTGCGCAGTTTTTTGGAATCGATGAAAAAGCGTTCTGCGCAGCAAACGCCCAGCAAATTTTAAAGCATCATTCTTGGTTTTGCAGGTTTACAAAATAACTTCATCTAAGTATTTAGTGTCCGATAAACAAAGACGCGCAACCATATACTGGGAAGATGTGGCTACTATTCGTTGTTTTTGATATTGCAATTTGTATATTTTTGCTATTTTTAAAGTAAGTTTGCGCGTCCCTTATTAATAATACAGTTATTTAGAGTGGCGGAAAAATCCGAGGCACAACTAAATTGGAAGACAATACACTTGCTTCGCTTGACAATGTCTTATCAATTATCTAGTTGGCGCTAGCGTCAAGTCTATCAATCCAGCTTGCTTCTAAGCTACCTGGCTCCAGCATTTTCATTTCTGTGGGTCATCTTGCAGCGATGTTCTGTTTCTGTTTGGCTAGTTCCCCATCTTAGTTTTTTCCGACACTCTTATTTAAAAGAAGCAACAAAGACACGAAGACTTCTCAAAGCGATCAAGAGCATATTCATCGGTCTTTGATAAAGTTAAATTGTCTGTACCTGCAAATCATGACAATGCAATGAGGAACTACTTCAAGCCGGCCCAAAATGTATCAGCCTTTTTGAATATGGTGTTTTTGATATTTTTGAAATGAACAGATGCAGCATACTTGTCGACAAGACGAGGAACGCTTCATTCCTCCAGTTCCCCGAATACTTGTGACTATTTTGAGTCGGACTATTTTCCACGGAAATTTATTATGAGCGATAAGTAAACAAACAAATAGGCGCTTCTGTGGCCCTAAGAATCCATGTATACTTTATTGCATGGTGTGCCAATTACGTCTGAGGTGTCATCGAGACTCATTTTGTTGAGGTAACACGTTTACATGCAAGTATTGACGTTTCAAAGAATGCCTTTCCGGTTCATGTTTCTGAACGATCGTTACTATGTTGTTGGAGTCTGAGTATCGCACGATTTCTTCTAGAATGAATATGATATAGACGCATCTAAATCTATTTTGGCATTACGAGTCTGTGAGATCTTTACTGATCATTGTTTTGAATTATTCGGTTAGATGCGGTTGCAGTTGCTTAATCGTACATTTTCTTGTGTAATAGATTTTTTTCAGGATTATTGTAGGTCCATTCGCTGCAGTAGTTAGTCAGAGCTTTGCGTTTACATTCTATAAAACTAGGATATTGTAAAAACACTTTAACCGAAGTGTAGTAACACTTCTGAAACCCATTTCTATAGTTACACCGCTTTGATTGAAAATTATATTTTCAAAAAAAGGAAAAAAAATATTTATCTTGAATATGAAATTGCAAAATTTTGTTTTGAAAATACTCCAAACTAGTTTCAAGTTTTGCCACTCAAATTGGGAAAAAAGTTTAATGAAAACTTAACAAAACAATATTTTTCTCGAACCTCCAAATATACATTTTGGAGAAAAGATAGGAAAATATTTATAAAGATATTTGCAATGTACAGAGGCACAAATAACTTTATTTGAGAAAAAGGACTTACTTCAGGGGCCGACTTTACAACTGTTGACAAGTTAGCGGCGCGGCGCAGTAATTGAAGAATCATTCTCGAGTCGGGCTACCTGTTTTCAGTCCATCTCAAAATTATTTTTTTCAACTTTTCCAACCCAAAAACCTCCCAACCTTGAATTCTCGAAGGATTGTCAAAAATTACCTTGTTAAGAAAGAGCAGAACAAGGAGTTTTATGGTGTTTTTAAAACAAAACAAATTCTCAACTTTTTGATTCAGAACACATAGTCACCTCTCAAAAATCACAAGAAGCCCGCCCTGAACCTTAAAGTTCAGTATTGTCTATTGAGTCGACAAGAGTCCATTTCTGATTTATGTTCTTCTCTAAAGCAAGTTCTCCTAATAGTTCGTTTGCGTTTAAAGTCTGCTTAGTCTTTTTATGACGAAATTAATAACGTTTTTGAGTCGCAAGATTCATTGTACATCGATGAAGTTATTTCGTCTTCACTTTCTTAGCAGAACGCATTGTCAGCGTTTTCCCTTAAATGAGAACACTTGCAACATTGAAACTTAATGTTTATACATTATGTTTTGCCAATCGAGCAATAATTGGGCTGTTGGAAAAGTCTTGCCGTATGAATACAGGTAGTGTGAAAGAAATAGATGAAGCATGTCTACATGATTGTTATGCCACAGCTGGCGTTCCGAACTTTATTCTAAAAAAAAAAAAAAACAAACGAAAAGGATAAATTGTGTTTCGTAGACTTTGCCACAAGTGGAAGATCAAAGTTTGTATTTTCTATATGTTTTAAGTCTTATAAGTCCGGAATAATACAAGTTAAGTTTAAAGAATACTGCTTAAAGTTTACGGTAGCGATGTTTTATAGAAACGGCAAGGATTGTGCCAAATATTAGGTGCGGTGATTTTATTTTCAATCTCGCTCCACACCCTGGAAGACTCATCGTGGTTTATGATGACGGACTCAAGTCATTGATCGAGTCAAACCCACGTAATACGTAGCGAGACAAACATTGAACATCAATAAATAAAAAATAATCATGACCAGCTGTAGAAGTAAACGTCAGCAAGCTTGATATTTGGGTTTCTCATGAACCTTACAATGTGGTACTTTGGGTGTCTTGGATGCAATGTGCTTAAGCGCCTCAATTGAAAAAAAAATAGCTAAACTCATGCAAGTATAGTTATTGTTCTTGTTAGAACAATCTTTGATTGAAATCAAACATTGGTATAATATTTATGTATGTATGTACGTCACTTAACTCCTCCTAAACGGCTGAACCGAGTTTGATACAATTTTTTGTGTGTTTTTGAGCGGGTCCCTGGATGGTTTAGATTCACTCGCATATATTTATGTAAACATACTCGGCTGATTGTCACGATTTTACTGTGTCCTTTTGCTAGCTTGTTTAACGTTCTAGGCTCATTGGGCGGCCTTAAAAAGGTCGGTTTTTACGTGTTAGGTGTTTTTTTTTTAACCAACTTTTAACTGAAATATTTTTTTCTAATTTTATTTTTATTGATCGAACATATATGAGTATGTTAGTCAAGAGCCTTTTCCAAACCGTGGCACACTGCGCGAGTTATAACACCAATTTCGTTCTGAATAATGCCATTAAACATCAAGATTGTGTTTGATTTGTTAGTGTTAACCTTTTCGTGCACTACCAAACTAGGGAAAAATCGAGAGGAGTCAAGTGAGGGGATCGCATGAGGTGTGTTTGATATGGCGCCATTCTGTTGGAACCCCATGTTCTGAAGGCCTTATTAATACATTTCAGCCACAAGAACAGTTTGCATTGTGACCTCAAAGCTGTTACTATTAGGATTTCTCCAAGTATCTTCATAGGAATATTGACTTGTGATGCCGTCAGTCAAATATTGGGGGTTTGTGGTCTATCTGTTGATAGTTTTCGGTGGCCCAAAAGCGACTATTCTTTTTACATACAAAACCAGACAAGTCGAAATAGACTTTATCGCTCATTCAGATGTTGGTCGCCTGTAATGAGTCGATATCTCCAATTTCAAAAACGTCTATGGTTGTTTTACTGCAACTGTTGGGTTCATTGTATTTTCTTTGGATGAAAATGCAAATCTTTTTGAGCATTTTACATAAAAATGATGAAGACATTCCTAATTCTTGTTTACGGGGTAGATGATAGGTGCGTGCGCAACACACTGGCTCACTGCATCAATAAAACATAAAAAGCAGCTTGTATAAATAGCCTTACTGGTACGTGAAATCACGCTCATGCGTAAATTTTTTGTTTTTGGTACCCTAGCTCCCAAAAAATTGATTTTAGCCGCAAAGGTCGGTTTTGGGAGTGCAAGCAGACGAATTTTCCGGGTAGGGGAGAAAACAATCCGCAAGAGAATTAAAGTAGTCCATTATGTTTTGGCAAAGATTTGGATATATGTAAATAGATATGCTCAAAGACCCAAACACATGAGGCTCTGTATAAAGTTACCGGCTTATTGAAGCGGCCAGCGATACTTGGACACTAACATTTACAATCAAGCGTTGAATTTTACTACCTGTAAGACAGCTGTGGTATCTGATTACGCATTAACGAACGTAAATTTTAGTAATGACACTAAATAAAATCTCGTTGATGCCTAAATTATGTACAGTGCAGTACAGTATGTAGTGTATATTATTTCAAGTGAATAAATGGCAAAGTATTAGGAATATTTTGTTTAGACGTTTATATTAAGAATCATCTACAATTAGTATCCTTGGTTCTACCGCATGGTGCTTTCGACTTTCAAGAAAATAAAGTCCAATTTTCAATTCTGTTAAAAACCATAATTTTCCAATGTCTCACACACTGCCATGAAAAAGTTTGTACCTACCACATAAGATGATAAGATGAGGCTGGTAAAATCGCCCATATGTGCTGTAGAGCAGTTCTTTTTTTTAATTTGTAATTACCTACAAAGCTTACTATGTCAACTTATCGCATCATGAACCGAGTAAACTTGATCTCCTTCTTTATTTTTAACAATATTTACTCGTGATATAAAAACAGTGAGTTATTTAAAGCTTAAACACGCCATATTTTAATTAAATGCGTTTATCTTCTCATGAACTATACGAGATATGTTTCGGAAGATGACTTGAAGTGGAATGTCAGCTTTAAAAAAAATTTCATGGCATTTTCAAATTATTTAATCTTGTAAAAAGTCATCTAAAATATTCTATTGGTCTTCATCAATCGCTTCTATTGATATTTATTGACGACACACTTCAGTACTTTCTGTAACATAATTGACCAGGTATGTATGCATGTATGAAAAACTTTGGTAGCTGTTTCCTCCATTGCAACGATTATTATTAAAAGCCTTCCATTCCGTGTAATTGCTTTTATATCCTGAGCAACCTTGTACCTCAATTTACATCGCGTTCTCGTCTATCTGTGAAACAGAGACGACCAACTCATCACAGCTACCCCTTATTCCTTGTTAAAGGAGTAGCAGTGTATAATTCGGACTTATCACATAATCTGTCAGTCTATTTATTTAATTGATTTTGGACGCCTCCAAAATTTGAGCAGCGTTCAAGATCTTTGTTAATGTAAACAAGTATAAAATATCTGCTTATATAGAACCCTCCCAGATTCTTAATGTTTTGTTACCACAATTATTATCCAATTTATTTGGACAAAAAGCCTTCGTCGATGTGTTTTTCCACACCAAACAAAGTACAACACCTGAACTGTGGTTCTGTTGTATGCCAATTTATCTCTCAGGCAGTAGATAATGACCTTAAAGATATTTGATCAAAGCTTTTTTTGAACTGTTTTCGAGATACCAATTTTATGTCAAAAATCTTAAAAAATTGCGTTACGCAATATATGAACGCTCCCTAGGCCACGCGAAAAATCTTTTCAAAAAATTGGTTTGGGTGCGAGTAGGTCTGCCCATACCATGAACTTCCCATCTCGATAAAAAATTTCATTTCCCACCACCATCAAATTCCATTTTCGTTATGTTAACATCATTCATTCCATAGACAAATACATTGCAATAAAAAAAAGATACAGATATATGTTCTTGACTAGATTTTTTGAATCATTTAAAATATGATTTGCGTATTTTAGTATCATTAATAGATTATTCGAATAAATTATTTCGAGTGATCAGGACAACACTTTGGAAATACTTTTTTTTGATTAAGTAACATTTCTACTAGGAATAAGTATTAAGTTTAATAATATTATTATATATATATATAATATATATTATATTAGATTATAATATTTTTAGTTTGATAATATTACTAAAAAAATTACTTAATAAAATTTAAAATTATGTTTTGCGTTTTTGTTTAATATTGATAGTTAATTGCACTTTTTTCGTCATAAGCTTTTTAATTAATAACTTGAGGACTGTAGCGCCAGTCCGCGTGGCATTGGAATTTTATACTTTTGGTTAAGTCGATTTCGCTGTACAACTCGTACCGTACATTGTTGAATCTTCTCCTCCACTCACCGTCAATGCAGATCACACTTTTCTCTCCAAACAACCTAACGCTCCTCCATCCGCTTTTAAAACTGTCCATGCTTCTGCATCATATACCATGATGGGATTGATGAGAGTCTTATAGAGCGACACTTTAGTTCTACGAGAGAGGACTTTACATAATTGTTTTCTTAGCCCAGAGAAACAGCGATTAAGAAGAGGTATTCTTCGTTTGATCTCAGCGCTAGTGTTATTATCTATGTTTACAGGAGAGCATAGGTAGATAAAGTCCCTAACTACCTCAAATTTATAGCTGTCTATGGTAACGATTTGGGTGTCTTTTTTTGATGACAACATATGCTTCTTTGTGCCCTCGTATACCGCCAAACCCATCTTTGTCATTTCTGTCTGAATCCCCATAAACGCACTGTTGACGTCAAGATGCGTTCTCCTTTTATATTAATATCTTCGCCGTTTGCGAGTTACTGAACAGACCTTTAAAAAATAGTGCCTCTGGTGTTGACACGGGACTTTTGCAGCTAAGCCGTCCGCTCAAGTGGCTTTCTTAGACTTAAGCTTAAATATTGCTGTCTTTACTCCGCCTAGGTCGGGTAGATATCATTGTTGGTTCTTCCATGTCCTCAGCATTAATTGCCATTCTACTACGATGTTTCCATTTCGAATTTTGCAGGTTTCGGTTTGGGGTCTGTAAGCTTGAGATAATTGTTTTCTCTGGCGGTAGAATTTTCGAACCTTATTCCTGTTTCGTAATCTCTAAACATCCTCAATCGGGAGCTTCTCATGCTCTACCAAAGACGCTGCGACCATGGCATAGCTTGAAAATGTTGTGCACGAGATTAAAACTTTTGTGACTTCGTATTATGAGTTGTGTCTTGGCTCTAAGAAATTACTATGGCTTGCAAAAACATTTTGGAGAAAGTACGAGTTATATCTTGTCGAGCTTCATGTTAAAGCTGGCTGGCTGTCCATGGATTGCATTACACTACTTAAAGAAAGCATCTCTTCCTGTTTAAGACAAAAAAAATATAGGACCAACGACCCAAAATTTTAGCCAGTCTTCTGTAGGCACATAGTAGCACACGGCCATCCCTCTAATATATCCAACTCGACGTGAAGATATTTTTTTATAATTTGCTCGCTCTCAAGAGGTTATGAATACTCTTTTAATGCAAGTCGCATTAAAGTAGAAGAATTAGGAGAAGAACGAAAGATTTTTGTAGTGGTTTGAGAAACTCAGATGTATTTGGTTTCAATTGAATTCCGTGGGTGGAGCTCGAATTGGGACTGTTGATTTGATATCGACCTATCCAAAGTTTGGAAGATTAAAATTTTAATTTTAGAGTTGATTTCAACAACTTTAACATTGGAAGTTGAATTTGTATTCTCTTTTGGCAGTTGTTTTTCAACTTCTTCAATAAAGTGTTTTAAATCAGACAGTCAGAATTATCAAATATTATAATATATAATATAGCTTAGTTTCAAAAGTATTACATTTTGTAAGAACTCTGTTTATAGGGATTCATATTTTAAAAGTTTGAAGACCAGTTGAATGGTAACACAAACTAAATTTCAAGCATGATCAAAGGCTCGGTCGCCTGGAACTGTTTTTTTTTTTGGAATTCAAATTTGTCTGATTCGGTTGAACTCTGCAATTTCTTTGCAAACTTTCCGTTCATCAGAAATCTTTTTATTAAAACTTGTACTGAGTTATCGCTGAAACCTGAAACATCACTTACAAATTTTTACTGTTACTAATGCTATTATAGGGATAAGAATTTTAAAAAGTTTTTTTTTGAAATGAGCAAAGGGAAATTGGTGTTCAGGCTTTGCTTTTTTTTGTTTGCAGAATTTAAATTGTTTCGGTATAAACATTAAGAAAGGCCGTTTATCTCAACTTTATGTATTTTCGGAATTATTTCTAATCAATCAAATTTTGTTAGATTGCTTTCCTTTCTATTAACCATTGCTTGGAATATAAAGGCGAGTCCATTTTGAAAGGGTTCAAAAGTACATAATTTCAGTCCCGAGATTTCGACCGCCTCTTCCTTCCGAGCTGGGAACTGCTCAGCATAGGATCCTTTTCTTTTGGTTAATATATGGCTTTATGAGGATCACATTCAGTCTAGTTTTCTTTGCAGATTTTTATGGTTGTTTCCAGGCCGATTTCGAGAGATTTTTTATCCATGTGTCATTTTCTGGAAAGACCTCTAGGATTGCGTTCATGATAAGAAACCAAAGCAGTGGTAAACAAACTAAATCGGATGTTATGGTCTTCCTTGCAATATACGAGTAATGCACTTTAATCTCTCTATTCTCTCGATGCTTTTGCTTTAAATTCAATTGCCTCATGTAATTTGCGTCATGAGCTTCTTTTTGCTTATATATTATAACTATAAAAAATCGTCAAGCTACAGCCGAGCAGGTTTTAAACAAAAAAACTGGTGGCTCCATAACTTCCTAAGGATATTTTCATGTGTCAGTGTTGCAGACGTCACTCTGAGTCTTGAAAAATGGGAAAGACTTACAGGATTCACATTTCTGAAACAATTTTCAAAGAACTTCCGTGGAAATTTGGATCAGGAAATAGAGAAAGGGGCACATCAATGTATGAAATGGCCTCAATTAAATACTGTTTTAACCTTTTTGGTAGTCTCTTTAGTTAGTAACTTACTAAGTTTAGTCAATTGGCTAAATGAACATAATATTGATGAAACTTTTGGCATTAAAACTGAACAAAAAAAAATTTTTATATGAATTTGTCCGGAAACTTATTAACAGCAGTGTATATATTTATGCATATTTTTTTTATCTGATAAGGTAGATGTAAACTATAATTTTAATTAATTTTGAACTTTTTTTATTGGAAAACTAAATTGATTTTAATTGAAGAAGTGAAAATGTCCCTTTTTCTGACAGTTTTTTCGTCATAAAATTCAAACCACCCTGTGAAATTTAACCAAAAGCTTTTCAGGTGATCTTTATGCATACACGCTTCGAATGAAACCAATTTGGCTTCGATAGCTTGATTTGTTCTCGAGTTAGGCTGTACGAAAGAATCCGCACAAACGTACGTACGTACGTACGTACGTACGTACACACACACACACAGACATCTTTCTAAAAATGATGGAATCCGACTCCTGGGACCGCCAAACGTGGAGAAATGTAAAAATTTTGAATTTCGAAAATCGGACCGATTACAAGAACTTCCTGATGGGAAGTTAATAAGGAGCAATGAAAGAATGGTATACATTTTCTGCTTTCATTACCATCGATTTTACCTCTATAAGACGGTGGTGAATTGAACCTTTTACGGTTTTAAATAGTTAAGCGAAATATCGTCCCTGCCATCACGGAAAGCTTCGATTAAAATGTCCTCGTTTTTAAATTGTTAACTGCATTCGTATGCTTTTCGAGATAAGCATGCTCAAACGTTTCCGATGAAATTTAAGTCCGGTGAATAGGGCGGCCATTGCAACGAGTATGGATGTGAGCATTGTTGTGTTGTTGTAAGCTAAAAATTCAACACTGAGATCATTCCCCAACCTGAAGTTATTTTCGTTCATTGTTGTGAAAAGAACCTCATATTCAAGTGTTCAAAAGTATGTAGTAGTCTCCTACAAGATGTGATGTCTTCACAAAATAAGCCCTTTATCCCTTTAATTATGCAAATAAAGCGTGACCAGATAAGAACAATAGAAAACAAATTAATTAAAACAAGAGTTATAAAATTGATTCGTTTTCTTAGAGAAGATAATGGAGTAGTGTCAAGTCGCATAAACGCTCGCCGTGAGATACCCAGTAACCAATTTTCTGCTTCACAATTTCGGAACCACAGCTCGGATGTATCGTTCTTGTCGAACCACAGATAGTCGGTTAAAATCGCTCTGTTCTTGACACCAGTTTCAGTTTTAAGTTTGAATGTATTTTTTTATTAACTTATAAGAACTACTTAAGCACTAGACAAAACGCTTAAACTAGCTTAAATGAACTATAACGATGTCTTCTTCCCCATCAGAAATAAGGTCGGATGATGCCTCTATGTCATAACCGGCACCAAACACCCAATCCATTAACGCTGACAATTTTGCCCGTTGACATGGACATCTTTTCGGCCTTGTCCAAGAAAATGATATTTTGGCCAAAATCCGGATCTCCGGTCAATATTTCTAGCGTTCAAAAACCGAAATTCTGTCGTTGCCTCTTCGATATTAGCCGCTACGGCGTTTTCTGTATTCCACACCAATCTCTGTCTGGTTGGTGGCTCAAGGTCCAAAAGAGTGTACTCACGTTCAATCAAACTTGATTGACCATGATGACGTTCAACCTCACGCAATTGAGGCGGAATTTTTTTTTATAATTTTTGATAAGCGTGAAACTGTGCAATGATATTTTGAAAGCTGGTAGACATTGGTAACTTTAACAGCTACTAAAACATAACAAATGGAAAAAGTTCATTGGTATCTTGTCTCCCATAAAAAGATGTCAACATTGGGCTGTCAAGATTAAACCTTTTTTTATCAGAAAATAAAAAAAACGAATTCTCTTGCTAGATTCATGTCCAGTGTCTAATGTTCTTAGCATGTTTCTTTTTAAAAACTGGATAGATTCCGAGCAATTAACCGTTTTTTTTGGGATGTGATTGCTTCGGCCGAACGTCCTTTTAGTTTGAGGGATTTACCAAGAAAGTCTTACTTCTAAATCTTTCGAAATGGATTCATCCAAGTGCCGCTTCTTTTAATTCGTACTTCGTTAATGTTTTCGTGTCGATAAATTCAACAGACACATCGCGCAAATCGGTCGCAAAGATTATTCCCTCATTCTAGTGATTCGTAGTGTACATTACATTCATTGAATGAAATCTCAACACATTGTCCCTTTGAAGTCCTCATAAAATATTTGTCCAGTACATTTTTCGACTCTTTATATCATTGACTTTAGCAACTGAACCAATAAATTTACATAAATATTGTTTATCTGGCAGCACCTTACCGCGATTCCCCTTTTCTGTGCTTCCTTCCTTCATGTTGTATTGTGTCTTAATAAAAGACAACAATTATGGTGATGGTAGTGCACGAACATAGCCAAACTACACCAGCACAAGTACAAGTTTCTTTGTCGTTTTACGACCAAAGAAAAGCTACGATGAGGAGCGTAGCGATGAACAGCTCCACCGAAGACAAAAGTCGACTGTTTTTACTGAGGCCCGCTCAGCTGCTTCTTTTGATTCCAATTGGGACTTTGCCTGTGTGTATAGAGTTTTTGCAACAAGGTGTTTGTGTGTGTTCAGGTCGAGTCCTTTTGTGCCTTTGTTTCCTTCACTGCGGCACTGAGAATGCACTCGATTAGCGTGTCGAACGACAACGCACTCTAGAAATTATACAAATCCACTTGAACAATGCTCTATTTTTTGGAGGACGCTTAGTTTCGTCGGTCTACGGCAAAACAAATCCGAGTGCAGTATCCGCCTTAAGGTTGGGTGACCTTTGTCCCGCATTTTCCTAGTTCAGTTCTTTTTGAATTTTTAGTACCACAATTTGGGCTCTGAATATTCTATGCATGCATAGAGGAGCAGTTTTTTAAAATGTTTATGGACACTAATTATGATTTATGGACATCGTTTACGAGCTTCAGAAAAGTCGCGCTCTAACAACGTACATTTTATTTCACAGGAGCAACGTTTACTCGGTAACTGATTAATAAAGCATAAAATTGGATGACTCTGTTTGGGGTTGTGATCTTGTCCTTTAGATAAGATTTTCCGTATCAGCGCAGCTTTATGGTTGTGCGACTATCGTTGCCGCTGCTATAAGCTGGCATGGCATGAGACGGTGTTGTTATCAGAAAAGCGCAGTGAAATTGGTTTTCCTTTCGTACAGGGGGAATGTGTGATGGAATCTGACATTTGGGTCACGATAAGATTAGTTTCCAGTGCGAATGGATTATATTTGTAGCAATATACTGAAATTGGATTCCGACTCAAATTATTGAGTTCTCTGTGAGTCTGAAATGGATACAAAAAAAAAAAAAAAAATACGAACAGTTGAATTTGTTTGGAATATTATTCACATCTTATTACAGAGAGAGTTGAAGTGTGTCATTGATGATGGATAAGGCAGCAGTAAACTGTACTAAATCACATAAAGAACCTCAGTGCATAAGGAAAAAACCTACAGGAACATTCTATACACATATTGAAGAATAGTAATGAATATTCGAAGAAAAAGAAGGTGCTTAAAAGCCTGCAAGATAACGAAGTGGTTTGCTAAGTTCTGAAGCAGCGGCAGTCTTATCCTTCTGATGCGACCAGAATAGCTCGCCTTACATTCGGGATATTGACATTTGTATTTCACGAGGCAATATATTTCGATGTTGCTTCGGATTACGTCTTATTCGCTTCTTCACAGCTTTGATGGCTTGTGTCGTCTTATTCGCTTCTTCACAGCTTTGATGGCTTGTGTCGTCCTTTAAAAGGCACGTTGTCATTCCATGCATTATCTGACTTTGGCATCAACAGTAACCTCAAAAATTCTTACGACCCAATTGACGAACATTCTTGTATCCCGCCTTTTCTTCTGCAAATGCGTTTCCTCTATTGTTCCAAATAATGAATCTACCAGGTAAAGTTTATCACATCAGTTGAAGTCAACAATCGACTGTAAATCACAACTCATTCGTTCGTTAGAATACCTTCAGGTGTACACACCAAAAGGAAAGCTACATATGATCTCGCTCCAAGGACATTGTTTTTTTTTCTTTGAATGCCTTAACAATACGTTCGAATCTTTTGAAGTCGAGGTTTACTAGCGCCTTCGTTTTTTTTTTTTTTAATAAAAAGGAATCGTTTTAGACATCACACAGAAGTCGCATTCCATATTTTGCTAATTTACGATTTTCAAGGCTTCCTTGGCATTAAGAGTCTTCAAACGCAATCGGTTTCCAAAAATCGGCTCTAGATTATCGAGAAAAATGTTTTCTTAGTCCACGTTTATCGTCTCATCGCCCAGCAATAAATTGTTCAATTAATTGGGTCAACAATTTCATCTACAATATTTTGACAATTTTATGGTAATAGGACTACATTCGTGCCATCAAAACAACATTTGCGGGAAGTTTTAATATGCTTCCTTCAGTTAAAGAAAAAAGCATCCGAAGCGCATCAATTGCTTACCGAAGCTTACCCGGGCTATACTATAGACGTTAGAATGTGTCAGCGGTGGTTTAAGCGGTTCAAAGATGGTGATTTCGACACCGAAGACAAAGAACGCCCGGCCAGGTGAAAAAGTTTGAAGTCATGAATTGGAGGCATTGCTCGATCAAGATCCGTCACAAACGCAAGAAGAACTTGCAAAATCACTTGGCTCAGCAAACCATTTCCGATCGTTTGAAAGCAACGGGAATGATCCGAAAGGTAGGACATTGGGTGCCGTATGAATTGAAGCCACGAGACGTCGAACGTCGATTTTGCATGTCCGAAATGCTGCTTGAACGCCATAAAAAGAAGTCTTTTTTGCATCGAATCGTCACTGGTGATGAAAAATGGGTACATTACGATAATCCAAAACGTCGGGCAACGTATGGATATCTCGGACATGCCTCAACATCGAAGGCTATTCAGAATATTCATGGCCTGAAGGTTATGCTGTGCATTTGGTGGGACCAGAAGGGTGTTGTGTATTATGAGCTGCTAAAACCGAATGAAACAATCACAGGCCAGGTCTACCGACGACAATTGATGCGTTTGAGCCGGCACTGCAGGAAAAACGACCGGAAACGGTCGCAAGACACGATTAAGTTATTTTGCAACATGACAATGCTCGGCCACATGTTGCAAATGTCGTCAAAACTTACCTTGAAACGCTCAAATGAGATGTCCTTCCCCACCCGCCGTGTAGTCCAGACCTTGCGCCATCCGATTACTATCACTTCCGATCGATGCAACATGGCCTGGCTGACCAGCACTTCCGTCATTTTGATGATCTCAAAAAATGGATCGATTCGTGGATTGCGGCCAAAGCGGTCGAATTTTTCAGAACGGGTATCCATGAATTGCCAGAAAAATGGGAAAAAAGTGTGGCTAGCGATGGGCAATACTTTGAATATTGAATTTATATCTATTTTTTCTCAATAAAGCATTGATTTTTGAAAAAAAAACGACATTTTCAACCGGTAGTAATATTATTTTGTAACGACACCTAAATTTAAATATAAATACAAAGTATCCTTCCATCACTTCTAAGTACTTTTCCGGACAAAGATAATTTCTGTTTTCAGTTTTCCTGTACAGGTTGCTCAAACCATACCTGCTTATTAAAAAGAAGATTGGACGTAAGGTGAAGGCGCCTGATGCGTCTTAGTTAATCAACTTCTCCTCTTTTGGTTATGTTGGGCAGGGCCATGAAGTCATCATAGATATCGCACCTAAACAAAACTATGCGTTAAAATGTTTAGAATATACTCAAATGAGTATCAACTTTATCCACAACTCGTACATATCTATATACGCCGATGACATAAAATTATATTCGCCCATTTCGTCTGCCGCCGACCAGCTCCTTCTTCAAGATGATCTGAGCAAGTTTTCAATTTGGTGCCAAAAAAACTTTCTAGATCACAACATCAGCAAATGCCAATCCATAACATACACACGTAAGCGTCTTCCACAGCCCTCCAGGACCTACTTCATCTTTAATCAACCTGTTCCGCTAGTCTCTTCTCTCCGCGATTTGGGTATTATGTGCGATAAAGAACTCAATTTTCGTACACACATGGACTCAATCATTAGTCGAGCTAACTCCGCCCTTGGCTACGTTAAGCGATGGTCCAAAGAATTCTCAAATCTCTATGTCACCAAAGCCCTTTACATTACTTTTGTCAGACCATTACTAGAATATGCTTCCCAACTCTGGTCCCCCTACTATGAAACCCACATCCGGCGATTCGAGGCTGTTCAGCGCCGTTTTCTGCTGCATGGTCTCCACTGGACAGACAGCTTTAACCTACCGCCCTTTACACATCGTTTGCAACTCATCAGTCTAAAATCCCTGGAGCAACGCCGTGACATTGCCGACGTTCGTTTCATTAACCAGCTCTTATCCGGTATCATTGACTGTCCAACGTTGCTTCAATCGATCTCTTTATTTATTCCGCTTAGACCCACACCGCACCAATTACGGTTCTCATGAACCTATATCCAGAATGTTGTGTAAGGCCAATGCCACGCAGGACATCTTTGATTTCCACCTAAACAGATCCATCCTTAAAAATATCCTCTCGTCTCACCTCTCTCATCCACCAAATCCCTAGTTATAAGTTAAAATTTAAGTACTGCTTGTATTAAGTAAAGTCCGGGGTATACCCCGGGCATCAAATAAATAAACTTTTAACTTAATGAGTGTCACCACAAGTATTTTTAACTTTCTCAACTCATTAGTACGGGGTGCACAATGAAAATAATTTAAACTATACTCAATTTTTCGAGGTAAAAAAGCATGTAAGTGTCCATTGCGTACAATTTCAACCACATATCGTAAATACGCCGAAAGAGTGGCGCTTTACGTTGAACATAATCCTTTACGTTGCGTTAATTCAGCGTGCATGTCTTCGAAAATTTTGTAGTCGTCCTTTTGCCGATGCATTGGCTACCTAGATCTCCAGATCTGATTTCTTTGAACTTATTTTGTGTAAAATTTTGAAAAATAACGTCAAAGACCAAGGAAGTGCACAACGACAACGAAACAGCAGCGATATCGGCCGAGATGACCGCCAATGTGGTGGAAATCTTGGGCAAAGAACTCGCTTTTGTTTCGCATATAAGGGCGGTCAGTTAACTCATAAAAAACAAAAACATAACCTTCCGAAATCTATTCAGAATTGGCAAAGTAGCTTTTCAAAATTATGATAAACTTGAAAAGAATGTTGGTTAGTTTTTTAAAGGATTCTTTCTGCCCAATTTCAACTTACTTAATTGAAAGGTTATTTGCCGCTCTAAGAACGTTTATATTCATGACTCTGGCTAGCTTTGGACACTTCCACAAAACCGATTATCAAAGTCTTCCGAATATTGAAATGGGTCATCGGTCAGATGACTTTGAATATTTGAATATGCCCAAAAATAAGTCAAGACAGTCAAGTTGCTTTATAAAATCACCACTGTCAATCTCTTTTCTCTGAGACAAACTGTTCCTTAAAAGGATATGAGTAATATCATAATTACTTACGCGTGAGTCAATGTCATGCATAGTTAATGTGTAAAGATAAAAAAACAAAAACAACAATAGTATTCGTAATTCCCTTTAATTT
Organism: Orthonevra nobilis; assembly: GCA_963555765.1. Classification (NCBI taxonomy): domain Eukaryota; kingdom Metazoa; phylum Arthropoda; class Insecta; order Diptera; family Syrphidae; genus Orthonevra; species Orthonevra nobilis. Next base: position 102,351,067 of record OY743225.1, on the reverse strand, counting down.
GCGGCCTGTTCAGTCTTCACCCGCAACACCACACTACCTGTCACATAGTATGTACCTCGTGCCAATGCTGTATACACCCCATTCAAATAGGTTTCGATACAGCTTAAGCGAGGAAGTACATTGTAGCCCTTTCACACTTACACAGGACTTGAACAACTTTTTTTGTTATGTTCGCAATGGCTACGAGACGGAAGGAAGTAAACAAAGGTTTCCCCTTCGGTATAAACTCGAGTGGATCGGATAGCGTGCATGGCGAGTTCGTCCTTTTGCTTTTTTTTTTATTTTTTTTTTTGTTGTTGCTTTTGTTTGGCCCACATTGCTTTATTGAATCGGAAGGATTGAGGCATCAGTCGTGCACCCCTTTCCGTTTTGTTGTTTTTGTATTGATGACGGTGTGTACACATGGAAACTGGATTTTGCCGGAAAAGTTCACAAATTTTAAATTGCAACAACAACAAATATCCGTTTCTATGTCGCCACCATATCGCGCGCCCACTTTATGATGGCGGCTATGCTATCGTGTTAAATATGGATGCGATGCCGTCTAGCGCAAACGTCCCACACAATGCATTGAACCCGTGTGTGTTGTTAGTTCGTCCGAGTTGCTGGCACAGCGTTTGGTGATGAATGGAAATCTGGATTGAAGTGTACAACTATCCTGTATCCACCTTTGTACACTGCGGATTGACATATCGAATTATGGATTTTATTTAATGCGCGCCTGCCCATGTGGTTCCGGTTGGATTTTCATCATATCAAAGAAATGGTTTCAATGGTTGGTGTGAACGATTGGGCCTGCGGCACTTTCGTGTTAATTAGGGAAACAACAGAAAATAGTTAACAATTTTCTTGAATTTGAATGAACCACGCCAACTAATTGATTTTCAGCATACAATTTGTTTGAGTATTTTTCGAATGGAATTACAGCGGAAGTTGAGTTGCCTGGTGACACAATTATTTTCGCTTGGTACAAATTGAAGAGTTGTGTCATGTCATTTGACTTGTGAGGCGGCAATACCTTGATTTTTGGAAGAATGTTGATAAAATGAACATTTTATTTATTTACGTAGAAATTATGACTAGAAATTGATTTTCTTTAGTCGATCGAAAGAGTAAAAGCATGTAAATTCGGTTATAGAATCATGAATAAGTTTGCCATTGAGCGACTCTGTGTTATTGGTTTTTCAAAATCTGTTGGCACACAAATACAACCCGTCCAATCAACGAATATTGTTGACTGTCCATTCTTGTAGGAAAAATAATGCAAAACTCATTTGATCAAACTTTTTTGATCAAAAACGACACGTTTTCTTCGGTCTTGGCTGATTCGGTGTACGGCATAAACTTTAATGGTGCCTAGATTACGATTGGCAATCATAAACGAACGTCTCATCGTCAGTAATTATGTGTTTTTGATGAATGTTGGATCGGAATTAGCAGCTAAAATCATGTCCCATGCAATGTCAATGCGGTTTTTATTACGTTACTCAAACAAAGGTTCAAAAGTTTAACTCATGTGTATGCAACTCTCAAATCGCCTGCAAATCTCCTTTGATTCAAGTTGAATAAAGTTCAATTAAAAACAAGATAGGCCCAAGAACTGACCCTTGCGGGGATACCAAGTCTGATACGTAGAGCATTCCAAGACTAGTTCCTATTTGAATCAAATAACAAATCTGTCCTATAGATAAGAAGTGAACAAATCATACTCCCAGATTCGATATCGGAAGCGCACTTATTAAAATTTGTTCGAAAAAAATGTTCTGATGAAGGCTTTGGTTTCATCTTGAAGAGCCCACTGAATAATAAAAATATTTTGTCTTTTAAATCTTTGTATAAAAAGGAATAACATTCTAAGAGAGTGTTCTCAGTACAAAAACCTGATCGTTATACTGATGGGCTTGTGCTAATAACAATTAAACCACTTTTCATTCATTTCGAAAGTTTCCTTATAGTAGCGTCTCCTGTGTATTCGGATTTACTTTTTATGACGATTTTTGAAGTACATGTTCACTACACTTTTTGCACAGTTTTTTTTTTTTTTTTTGGTTCCATTTGAAAAAAAATTTTGAGTTAATAAACATATGATAAATAACGAGACAAAAACATAATTAGATTTCTTTTTTATTTGAAAGTAAAATCCTTCCAATTAATAATGTAAAATAATTTCATTCATATGGCTGCCTCGGCTGGCCATGCAGTAGCCTACACGATCGGTCCAATTTTTAAGCACATTATCGATTGTGTGCAACTGTATTTCACCAATGGCTTCACGAATATTGTCTTTTAGAGCGTCAATTGTCTCTGGCTTGTCGGCGTAACACTTATCTTTGAGGGCACCCCACAAATAATAGTCCAACGGTGTCAAATCGCAGCTCCGAGGTGGCCAAACGACATCAGCTCTGCGGCTGATAATGCGATCTTTCAAAAGTTGTGTAGCTTCGGCTGTGTGGCACGTAGCGCCGTCCTGTTGAAACCAAATGTTGCTAATATCCTCCTCTTCATTTTTTGTGAACAAAAATTCGTTCAACATGGCCCGATAACGATCGCCATTGACTGTAACGGCCACTCCTTGCTCATTTTCGAAGAAAAATGGCCCAATTATGCCTCTCGACCGAAATCCGCACCAAACAGTGACTCGTTTTGGGTGCATCGGCTTTTCAATGTATGCGTGCGGGTTTTCTGTGCCCCAAATGCGACAATTTTGCTTGTTTACATACCCGCCAAGATCAAAATGAGCTTCATCTGAAAAGATGGTTTTTTTTTGGCAAAATCGGCATCTTCTGTAAGTCGATCGCAGGCTCACTTAGCGAAGCGAAAACGCATTGGATGGTCGGTTGGCTTCAACTCCTGAACCAATTGGACTTTGTATGGCGTCATACCAAGGTCTTTATGCAAAATTTGTCTCAATGATGTCTCCGAAATGTTCAATTGTTGAGAACGACGGTGAATTGATGTTGATGGCGCTTCACGCACACTTTCTTCCACAGCAGCAATATTCTCGGGTAAACGCCCTGTTTTTGGCTATTCACGCTTTGGTTTATCGATGAGGATGCCAATTTTCACACACATTCTGCAACATTACCATGATTTTCAAAGTAATGACGCAATATTTCCCAGCGTTGTTCAAGCGAATACACAACCATATTCGTTCAGCGGAAGGATAACACTAATTATCAGTCAATTCAGACATGAGCTAAGTGTAACCATTCACGAAATAAGCACTAGTTGAAAAAAAAAACGTAAGATGGCGGCATCTTTATAAACTTGATTTATTTACAAAAACGTAGGCAATTTTGAAATATGTAATTTGAATAGTCAAATGCGAAGGCTGACTGCACTGTTGCTTAACCTTGAAATAATGTTCCCTATCCGTGCTTTACGGCAGATAAAATAGCATTAACCATGCGATAAAGCAAAACGACAGGTTTTTCTTTTGATTACCTCTAACTAGCTTTCAAAGTTTCACACATTTATTTTAACTTTAGCAAACATATACAGAACCAGTTAACTTCATGGTAATGTTGTTGAATTTATGACGGAATGACGAATGATAATTATTTAATTGTATCTTTGTTGCCCAGAAGTTACTTGTGCGGAACCGTTCTCACAGATAGGATTGTGTACGTTTAATCTGAAGCCAAACAACCTGTGCTATCATAAATTGTTATTCTTGATTTAAGTTTTAAGCAATGAAGCTAGTTATATCGTAGACACCTTACTAATATATTATCTCAATTTAAGGAGAGAACGTTTTAATACTTGATAACTTCACTTAGCTTCAAACGTGAAGAGAAAAAATTTCGGCTCGTTACTTCATTTCCACGAGACGAATCGTTTTCAAAAACGTGTGTTTCGGCACATTTTCCTTTGTCATATGAAGCCGTTTTTCCTTATTTCTTCGTTCTGCATAATACTTTCCTATGACTGTTCTTCCCTTCGGCAGGTAATCGATGAAGATTAAGCTACGTGCATGAAAAAAAAAATGGAGGCGTTAATCGAGCTTTGTTCTTTTGGTAACTTGAGCCGGCTTCCGTGACTTACCAGCCACTCGGCAGACTGCCTTTTGGCCTTAATCGTATCGCCACCAAACTTCGAAAAAAGTCCGAACAAAGCTAAACCGTTCAACGCGCAGCTGTTTTTAGTCGACAATCAGCAAACGGGGCACCGCGTCTTCCGTTTTCATATCCAAAATGTATCCCGCCCATTCTTTTGAGAAACTTATGGCCCAAGCTAAATCGTTAAACTTCACTTTTCGATAAGTCAAAACGATTGCTTGACGAATTCAGCACACCTAGGCCTTTTTGACCTTCCAGAGAGAGATGCGTCTTCGATGCTTTTACGACCCATTTGAAGTTCACTAAACCACAGATAAACTGTTGTCGAAGGAGCAGATGTTGAATAACATTTCTGCATTAAAAAAACATCGATCAAGATGGGATATTCCTGTTGTTCCATTATTTTGACGACGGCGAAAGTAGCGTCACTCAAAAGACTGTAGCTTACAAACGAATGAACGAAAAGTCATAAAACTTCATATATAAACTAGAAAAGAGCTGGGACTTTCAAAATCTTTTCTAGACTTCTTTACCTTATTTACTTTATACTTAATAATAAGATTATTTACCAGTATTAAGAATGGACATTTTTAAATAAAAGGGTGACCAAATCTGGTACTAAAGAAGCGAATACGTACTTTGCTAACGCTGAGAGAAATTTTAAAGTTTTAAAACTCGAAAAGTTCTATTAAAAAAATCTGCGATTACATATCTCTTTCTGTCAAGGTTTCTTCACAAATTGTTAAAAAATTAATGGAAAAAATTATCCAAAATTAATTTCAATCCATCAGGGGTTATTTATTTAAGTACAGTTAAATTCTAGTGAAATTAATTTGTAGATAAAAACAAAGCCTTTTACAAAACCTTATTTTGATAAGTTAAACGCTTTGGTGTCAGCGGGTGGCGAATAGAAACTTTTGAGCTTTACAACTTTTCTTCGTACGTTTTTAGCTTAGGAGATGCTTTATTTGAATATGGATCGTTTAAAAATCGTTGAACGTGGTAACATTTAAATAACTTACTATAAAACAGGTGAGTTCCTGTGGTAGGAAGCTTCATACATGTTATGGACATGTTATGGACGGGTCTACATTTGCATTTGGATTTGCATCTTCAATCGCAGTCGAGTGTAATTTGATCTGGTGGTGTCATTCGTCCATTCATCATCGGAAATAAGGAAGGAACAAACGTCACAGTCAATTCTCATCACTACAACCAAACATTCAGCGTAAATAAAGGGTTTTCAACAGGACGGTGGTCTCAACGTTAAGCGCTAAGCGCTACGTCCAATTTATGGTCTTCATAATCGTCCTAGCAGATCAACAATTGAGCGTCTAGTGGAAAAACTTGAATTCACAGGCACAGTTCAAAATGTGCCCGTACCAGTGAGACAAAGAAGTGCTCGTAGTGTCGAGAATATTGCTGCCGCTGAGGCTTCAGTTGCAGAAAGCCCAAATGTGTCTCTCACACGTCGTTCTCAAGCGTTGGGCATCTCTGTGACGTCGTTGTGGCGAATTTTGCAAAAATATCTTGGCCTACATCCTAACAAGATTAAATGGACGCAAGAACTGAAGCCGCTTGACCACCAGAAACGTCGTTTGTTCGTGAATTGGGCTGAGAACAACTTGAAAATGATTCAGATTTTCATCGAAAAATCATCTTCAGTGATGAGGCTCATTTCTGGCTGAATGGCTCCGTCAATAAACAAAATATACGGTATTGGTCAGGCAGCAATCCAGACGTACTCCATGGGTCATCATTGCACCCCGAAAAAATTACGGTTTGGTGTGGTTTGTGGGCCAGCAGCGTCATTGGGCCGTACTTCTTCCGTTATGATGAAGACCAGCACGTAACTGTGAATGGGGGATCGCTACCGTTCAATGATAACCGAATATTTTTGGATGATATGGACTTGGAGGACATGTGGTGCCAACAGGACGGCGCCGCAAGCCACACAGCGAGTGTCACAATCAATTTATTGGAAACCAAGGTTGGAAAACGTGTTATCTCACGAAATGGTCCAGGCCGCCTCGGTCGTGCGATTTGACGCCGTTAGGCTATTTCCTGTGGGGTTACGTCAAGTCTATGGTCTCTGCCAACAAGCCAGCGACGATAGATGAACTTTGTACGAATATCGAACTTGAAATTGCAGCAGTATCGGCCGATTTATGCTTGAAAACCGTCGAATATTGGGTTCAGCGTCTAGACTTCTGCAAGCGTGCCCGTGGTGGCCATGCAAAAGAAATGGAGTTCCATACATAATGGCATCGAACGTTCTTTCACAGGAATAAAGAATTTTATTGATAACCAAAACCGTTTTTGTTTTATTTAAAAAAACTTATTGAAAAACCCTTTAGAAGATATGGATGTGGAAGACATGGGGTTTCAACTAGACGTATTTCACACAAGATTTCCAAGACGAGTTATTTCGCGTGTTGCTTATGTGAGTTGGCCAACAAATCCTGTGATTTGTCGCAAGCCATTGGATTTCTTTTTTGATGTTGACATTCAAATTCTCACTGCTTTAAACAATGGGGAAATATCCATCATGCGACGTCGCAACCAGAGCTCTTATTTTAATATGTTATGGGCAAAGGCACTACATACGGCGACAAATGCTGTTCATTATTTCAAAAAGCATGGAACGGTCCCAAAATTCAACCAAAAACTAAAGGCGAGAATAACAACAACTCGCGAAGACCAACTTATTGTGCATGGAGGTGGTTGCAAAATGATATGAGGTGCAATGTCTTGGCACGACGTTGCTCCAATTCATAAGAGTTCAAAGAAGACCTTAACGACTTTAACCTGATATATTTGTAAGAAATCTGACACCAATCAAGATGTAGCTTTCATATTCCATCTGCACCACTTTAAGTGGCTCCCTGCTTTATCAATAAATTCAAGAAATATTGTCGCAAATAGAAAGTTCAAAATCAGCACGTAACATCTACAATTCTGACGCATTTTGGATTGCTCTTAAAAGTTTTCCACTGAAACGATTAAAAGTTCTGAGTTCGTTGTACGATCAGAAGCGACGAAAAAAAAGAAGAGAAAAACTCCTCCACACCGACGTTCATCCATCAAAGTCTATACCTTTACTAGATATCCTTAGACGCTTTCACTTTTGACCCTTTCAACTCAACCTTGCTATATATATTTTTCCCGAGAGAGTCTTATTTTTGCAAGTGACATTTTGGGCTTGTTTCCAGCAGTCACACGAGACTGCAATAAACTTTTAATTGCTCAACTTTAGGCTTGTCCTTTTTTTATGAATTTATTCTATTTATTCATATTCGCATGCCAGAGATGAAAATTTACATTCCGCTTATGTGTGGAGGCTTCCTGCACAGTTCTCAATCCCATACTGTATCTATTGCAATGACCTTTGTGGTGATTCAAAATACATTGAACCCCCAAAGTTGGGAGGGGATTACGTTTTGCGGCATCATTCTCTGAGTGTATCCGTATTCTTTTTCGTTTATCCACTTCACTCTTCGGGGAGGAACTATATATCTTTGCGAAACCCAAAACTGTGTTCTTTACCGTACACAGAATCGAATGTCCGCTGCATTGGTTGTGGCGGTTGCTGCTGTGCCCGAAACAACTATACAAACGGATCGGTGGACAATGAACCCCCTAACCAATATTTTTCGGTCACTGTCTGTTTTTCTTTATGTGCTGGCCATATGAGTGCTTCAAGCTAATATGTATTCGTGGCCCTTCTGTAAATTGTGTCATTGTATGGGAAAAGTTTTAATTTTGCACTTTGCTGCTTGCCGACAATCCAGTCTTTCCTTTTGGAATTATTATACGGTCTGGGGTATACACACGTTTAAGCGCAATATGATTATGCACTTGTGTGGGGTAATATTTTTCACATTGCTTTGCCATCGGAAAATCGTTTAATATGTATTTAGATGAAATACACATACAGTGGAGATTAAAATTTGAACGAAAGTATACCACCATACTAAATCATCTTCTTTATTGCTCTATGGTTTTGATTATTAAATAAACAGGCTTTGATTTCAAGTTGAAAAGTTATGCGTAACAACATCTATTTTCTATTTTCTATGAAATGAAAGGAAATTATAAAAAAAACAAATGATTTAGTACTTTTAATGAAAGTGATTTTTCATTAGCATTCAAAATAATCAATGGTAATGAAAATTCAACTCTAATTGGAACTGCGCGAATTAACATAATTACTTCACTTATTTTGGATATGCGCTTCAGAACATCTCCAAATATTCTTATTCCCCTTATTGAACTTGATAAACAATCAGTTCAAAAAAATCGTTTGATTCCAAGTAACAAAATCAATATCCTCAGTTGTGTGTACTGACTTTCCCCAAAAGCTCAAATGTCTAAAATAATCTAACAAAAGCTCTCCTGGAAAGTGTTTCAGTGAAATTTTCTACACTTTTGTCTTAATGTCCGATAAGATTTTTTGTCCTTCCGAATCCAATTAGTTAAAAACTTAGACGTTAATCCGCTGGCCAAAGAAGGACTGAGACAAAGCAGAAGCCAAAAGTGTTTTTTCCGTCGAGAATGTGGTAGAAGATGTCGCTGATGAAGCCGTCTTATTCGCCCAGACGAGGTGCCTCACAATTGTTTATAAAGTGCGTCTTTATCGCTAGAAATTTTCGCCGGAACGGTTGAAAATGCGGTAGAATAGAGTCCAAAAGTTCATCCACAATAGCGGCTCCCACTCAACATTAAGGCCCTGTTAAATATCATTGCAAAACGACATTGGGTGAGGTTTTGTGGGCTGAGTGGCGCGGTTGAGCGTCAGGATCTTATTGAAAGATCAATTGATAGAACCCAGTTTTGAATCCTAGAGCAATCCTAGTTAGTTTTCAAATCTGGTCCAGTCAGCAGTTGGGTTGAAATTAACGATGAAATAATGGAAGTCATCGACCAGCTACAGTTGTCGGACTAAGTGGGTCATCATGTAGTGATTCCTTTATCGGTTTGTTAAGTTGGAGTTCGCGTCGTAAAACTAATGATTTGTGTCAACGATCATCGGTCATTGGCTTTTCTGTGAAGGCGTAACACGGACAGCAGAGTGATGAGAAAATTCTTTCACAACGCGGAAAATTGTCCTTGCAAGTGTATCAGCTAATGACAAAAAAAAACTGCACATTGAGCGAATGCAAAGAAACCAAATAACATTCGAGTTTCAAACGGCCACCAAGTCTTTAATTCTTCTTATAAATCATCCTTGCAAAATTTATAATATAATCCTTGAGAATCATAACGCAAATAAATGAAAAAAAATGTTTTTTCTGCTGATCACAACGTTTAATATTCGTTTCCGGGAAATAATAACAGCTTTGGCGAGTCTAAAAATCATGCGAGCCTCCAGACCTTTTCGGAATCCACAATTAACCCTGTGCCCATCTTTGGCAGATCGTAAGTGATGCGTGTGTGACTTACTGACTAATTCTGGCTATTTTTCTTCCAGTGTACTTCAATTACAATTTGAAACAGTAATTAAACCTTAAAGCCTCGCTGTCTGGAAGCACTTTAAAAAAAAAACCCATACCATTTAACCAAACCAAAGAGATTCAAGCCTCTATTTCAATTTCTAATAAAATGGTTGTTTATTGCAGCCCAATGGCAGCTTTCACATATCCAAGAAACCGAGAACAACCGCAGCTTTTTTGCAAGGTCGCAACCTTCTTAAAAATCTAATCGCCCACCTAATTCCCACCTTTCACTCAAAACAAAGTTCGTACGATGCTCACAAAGTTCGTTACGAGTTGGTGCCGTGGCTTAATGGAGCGTCTGCTCCTGAGCGTTGACATCCGGGTTCAAAGCTGCGTAAGAACATCTGTAATTATTTCCTGGCCCCACATCGCGCGAGTGATTGAGAATAACTCCGATGAGTTAAAATTGTCAAGAAAAAGCTTCTGTCAACTAACTTTATGCCATTTGCAAAAAATTTAACACGCACACACGATTGGTGAAGCAAGACCATGTCCGTCCAAAGAGTTATTGCGCCACCAATTTATCTATTCTCAGTTGAAATTTATGAACATTAAAATAAACGCGATGCAACTTATGGGAAGTGAAAACGTTCAGTATGGTTCACCAGGATCGACGAAACAGACGCTTAGACGGTTAGAGCTGTGCTGAAATAAAGCATTTGGCATTGATTAAGCCATCCGAGTTTCGGAAAAGTGTCTTTAACAGGCGAATCCTTTGCAGCAGATGTAGTTTGTTGGAAAGAAACATTCTTCGATTTCTCAATATCTGCCTCCTATTTTATGTATTTATCCGTGGCTAAGACTATCATATTGAGTTTACCATAAGGATCTATACTTTTTGTCGTTAGCATCGTTCTGCAGTAAAAAGAAAGTGTTTGTATTCATGTGTGTGTAGTTGATGTACTGCCTTTAAGCTTCAGGAAGTTGATTAGATCGATATTTATTGTCTTGAGCCGTGAACCGCCTTTAAGATTTAGGCTTAACCTTCAACTACACGTGAGTGTGAAATCCCCTGCAGAATTAGTACTTAACCCATAAGAAAGCTGAATGCCGGCTTCGGCACATTCGGGCTAACCACACTATCATTATGACCATAAATCGTCATATATGGAAAGCATTCTCGATTGCAAAAAAAGCCAGATTCGTAAACGTTTTGTGCAATGCCGACTCTAGTACAGGGTTCCCTTATATCAAAAACTCACTCATGAACTATTCCGGATTTTCCATTTGCAAAAGTTTGGGGAATACATTCGGCCCGCCTTGCATTTAGATCACTCTTCAAAGAAGGGTTCAAATTGGAATAAAAACATAAATACAACTTTAAATTCGGGTTTTTGAATGTTGTACAGTGACTCATGTCTTTTGCCGCCGTCGGTAAATTCGGTTACTTGATCTTTCATATGTTCACGTCGCAATTTACGCTTCTGGCACTTTTCTTTTAGTTATCGAAAAGTAATGAGCTGGAGAGAAGTTTGAAGACGATTTGGTAAGATCTTCTGTGTAATCTTAGTTTTGTGAGCTGTAATATTCTTTTAATTCAAATGTTGCTGTTAGTCCTGACATAGTAAGAAGAGAACTTTGAGACTTGGGCCAAAAAATACAAATCTTACAAGACGACGATTGGTCAGAGGTTATTTGGAAAGATGCAACCAAAATAAACAGACTTGGATCAGATAAACGCAAGTGAGCAAGCAAGCTATCACAGAGGCTGGTTTTAGAAACGATTAAATTTGGTGGAGCTTACCTTATGCTTTGTAAGGTCATGAGCTCAAATGGTGTTGGTATCTGCAAGAGTATCGAAGGGTGCACGACCGCTCTTATGTGTGTAGACATTTAATCACCTGGCCTAGAGTCTACAAAAGAGAATCAATCGATTTCAGGCACTTCCTTCCGACACTACAACGATCTGAAACAAATAGCCAAATGCAAAAATGACTGGCCAGACTGTCACGGTACGAAGTTCTTGAGTAACCTTTGGGGCTACACTAAAAAACGGTTAGCCACGTATGGTGCTGCAACCAGAACACTGGACGTGTTATTTTCCAGAGTTCACCTTGAGTGTGATAAAAACTGAAGGGTTTTTTTGACCGCTTCAGGAGGCCTCGCAAAATATTGATTCTGTATGCTCTTTAAGTAAATTTAACTAACAAAATTCATCAAAATTCTCATTTCAATAAATGGGTCTTGTTCTTTATTTAGAAATATGACTTCAGCAATCAATTCCAATTTTTTTTTCAGCATTCGTTAGTCAAACCAATTTGTTTATTTTGATTTTAAGACAAATTCATTGTAATGTTTTTCGGAATCCTCTTTATTTTGTTATCTTTGAAAACATGTGACAAGTTAGGGGATTCACTGTAACATTAAACCTTACCTTTAAAGGGGTGGTATTTTTATTTACGACACCACTGTCTGCACTGCAATATGTTTGTCATCCAGACACATTAGCCCACACATGGGTGAACAATTTAATTTCACGTGGAACTTCAAGCACAAATAAGGGGGTAAGCTCTCTTCACTGAACCCAGCAAAGTATGAGACTTAAAAAAACAGCAAAACCGACCGGGATTTTCGTATTTGTCTATCAATTTTTTGTCCGCATAATCCGACTGTTGCATTAAAGAAAAACACACCACAGCATACATAAACTTTAAAAACAATACTTAAAGACATATGAACATGGAGCACATTCCGGATTCGTTGTCTCTACTCGAGATTTAACATAAAATCGTTTGACACAAAAATGTTAATGCAAATTTATTCCGTGGGTTTTCTCGTCATCGATGTTGGTTTTTTTTTTTGTTTTTGAATTTTCTTAAGCATTAATTCACGATTGTTTTATCTCATGTTGCGGGGCAAAAGATTAATGCTGGTTGATTTCCTGCGCTAGACGTTGTATTGTCACAATGTCTGTTGAAGGAAAAGGATATATCAGTCGATAAACGATATTGAGGTGTGTTTCCGTTTTTATGTGTCTTCACGAATGTGCCCGATTCGAATAAATTCAAACAAATTGCATTTACATCTCCTATTTATTCTCAATCCTTTTTTCCATAAGAAAGGACTGAGAGAAGACGAAAACACTACATTGATAGGATGAGTGGTTCGCAGAGAAACGTGATTTTCATAATAAGAAAGCGGCGATTCGTTGCCTGCCGGACAGAGCGTTGAATAACGCTTAAGATTGATGTGGCTCGAATTGAAATATGTGGTCTTTAATGAAGCAAGGATAGGTCAATACTGATGGAAGCATTTTTGTACTCCCTTCGTAAGTCATGATCTTATGAGCCGAATTAAAACACACTAGAAAACAAAGTGTCAACAACATTTGCCTACGACTGTTCTGTTTAACAGGCTTTTTGAATAATTATGGCGCAACCAGCCTCCATGAATTACGCTTAGGATGTTGCATATCCGTCACTATACCCCATGGAAGGCTATTGAGTCTGGAGTTGGTATACTTAAAGCATGAAATTGTCCTTAACCAAAGCCCGTGTAAACGTTTTAAGTTATAGGTCCCAATAGACCAGCAAATGAGATTTGGAGTTAAACTAAATGATGTATTCAGACTGCATTGTTCTAGAGCAACGCTTTGCAGCGGTTATTTTTGTTTAATTTAGAAGTCACAATCGATGTCAGGCTACCCGACTCTTTAGTTTGCGTTGTCATGATATAACTCATAATTTTACAGTCAGTAGAAAAAATAATAAATTAGTTTGTGGGCGAACATTCCTTTTTTTTTATAATTTAAAAGTCCTCCACTGGCCTTTCCCCTGGAACCCTACGAAGCATGCAAGCAACTTTCTTAACATTCTTTCGAGCTGATTCTTTCCCAGTTCCGTCGTCTAATGCTTTTCAGCGCTATTAAGGATGTCGGATTATTTTTCTTTATTCTGTTTTTTAGAAGTGCAATTAGGTGTTCAATCCACTCAAAGACATAGCATTAATGGCAAGGAGCATTATGTTGCTGAAAAATTATCCTTTGGTGAGAGCTGCTCCCAATTTTTTTTTCGAAATGGTGCCTCTTAGAAGGGTCCCTAAAACTTCAATATAGCTGTCGGTATTCATTTTTCCGCTCACACATGCCTCCTGGGGCCATGCAGTCCCATATCATGCAACCACTTTGACTTGTGTGTACCAAAAAATCGAGATGGTACCCTTCTCCTCTCCTCCTGCGAACGTAGACTGCGCAAGGAGTCCCAAAAATCTGTAGACACATTTGTGTTAAGTGTTCAGTTCGAACCTGTTTTTATTAAAGAAATATACAATGTTTTCGTAAATCCGCTTTTGATTTTGTTTTAAGAAGTCTGCAATTAACTTACCTAAAAATTTGTCTCGTTCGATCTTCATGCCTCTAATCCACTCAAGACCGCCTTTTTTGTTCTCAGAAAGCCATGTTTTTTTTTCTGGTCTTGGAACCTCTAAGGTCGGCTTCTGTTAGCCTTCTTCCCTGACAAGAAACTGATCTTCATAAGCCAAAGACTTTCGTTTTATGCTTGTGCTCTTCAGTCTCCCTGCATATAGCCTTAAAGCATATTGAATGGCTGCCTGCGATTGCTTTAGAGTTTTTGAAATTCGTGCTGGGACATGCCTTGAGAGACAAAAAGAAGCATTTTGGGCTCTTTTAGTTTCACTTAATTTGTGTCTTTTTGTCTAAGCCCTCTTAAGATTAATTACTTTTATAGTTTTGAGACAAAAAAAAAACTTTGAATGAATAAAAAGATATTCGCAAAAAAGTGATGTGCACACTTTCACTACTATTTTCGAAATGATACCCAAAAGACCTATTTTTCTTTACATCCAACAAAATACCAGATTTGCAAATCGCGGGAAATCCCCATATTCAAGCTTTTATGGGGAACGGAATTCAAAAATATTCATATACATGCAGTCGTTTTTTAAAACACGAATAATGTGATGAGTGCTTTTTACTTCTGGTCAAGGCTTGATGAAAAATCTGTACTACACAGGCGGATAGACAAAAAATTAAATGTAGTCATTTGCTTATCAAATTCGGACAACTTCAAGATAAAACTTAACTTACTGATCTCATTTTATTTAGAGTTTTAAGAATTTTCTTTAAATATAATGAACTGAGTCCTCAGTGTATAATGAGGTGGAGAATTTGAGAAACATTTGCAAAATTACAGGTCTGTAAGTCAAAAGTTTATTGGTTCTTTTGACCTCTTCATCACTAAATCTCGCTCTGTGCAACTTGCATTGAAAGAGTAATCGAAACCTCTTCAGATCGAGCAAATTAAGAAAAAAAAATCGAGGCGACGCTGTTTCGCAATTTAAATTGTCGAGAAATTTCGAAATTTTTATTTGTGAAGCGTCTTTATCTAGTACACTGTGTTTTTGTTTTTCGACTCTTGCGGAAAACAAAAACACGGTATACTAGAAACGCCGAAAACGCTGAAAACTATCTGTCAGGAGCACTTCAGATTTTCTGATGTGGCTACCACAAAAAAAAACATGTATTCGCGACTGTGTCTGCAGAACAATTTGCTGACTTCGCTCTGAATATAGTAGTATTACCAGACTTACCAAGAACCCTTAAGTGCACGCTCGAATTCAATTCAAGAACAATGTGCATCAATACCTCCGGTATTTGTCTACATACGTGATTCACCAGTAAACATTTGTCTGTCTGGAAATGCCTTTCATCGAGTCCCCAAGACATTAGCATCAATTCAATAATAATAAGTAAAATCAAGCTTTTCAACTGCAATGATTCTGTCGTGAGAGCATGAGTGACTTTCTCATCTTTCGGTCATTGTTAAACCTGACATCCCACACAAACAGTTCCCGTTTGAAAACAAAAACTTGATTTGAAACTTCAAAGCTCTAAACCAGCGGTTGAACTTACGCTGTAATCACAGAAATTGGCACTCCTCCGCCGGCATAGTCCATTTCAATGGTTTCATCATTATTTGCTCAATCATTTAAGATCTTAGCGTTTTTTTTTTTGTTTTTTTCCTTTTTATTTTTGCCAAACTTGGACTGGGACACTTTAAAAATTTCACTACACCAACAATATTCCATCACGAGCCATTGACGAAGTCGACTTTGCAGATCCGCGAAGATTTCTAATTAAAACTTTTTTGCCGCCGAAAGTTTTCTTTCACTTTCTAGAGCGTGGTGGTATGTTGTTTGCTCTTCTTTGGAGTTCTTCAAGGTCTGGCTTATCATGTCTGGCTCGTTCCACACGCTCGTGTGCGGAGTGAGTGCAAAAATATGTTTTGATAACTACATAATCTTGAAAGGAAAAGTTTTTAATTCAATTAATCGAACCTTGCTAACAAATAACAATCAACAATAACCTCACGTATCGGAAACCATGTAGAAAGGTGCCTTCGATGTACAATGAGTGGTTTCTGTCGATGACTCGGTCGATAGTTTGATTTTCTTTTCGATGACATAGCTGCTATACTGTGGTCGATATAATTTAACTATGAGTTTTGAATTATTAGACTACTCCAATTCTTTCCAAATCTTGGAGCTGGCAATTCAGCTAATTGAAAAGCAGACACCTACCCAACTGCGTACATTTAAGCACACAGTTTTCTTATTTCCAACCAAAGTCCTCTTTTAGTATATAGGTAAGGTTAGGTGTTGTGAGAGTGTTAATTCTCACCGTTAAATGAACTGCGGCTTATTAGTACGCGAAGTAGATGCAGACATTTTTAGTTTTGACAAGTTGCAGAAACGAACTAAAGACGTCAATAAAATGAGGTTATAAAATAATATTAAAACGAATAAAGTCTGCCAAGATTTATCTTCATATTTTCATAAGCACATTCTAGGTTACCATGCCAAGCAGTAATAATTTTATGTCTTAAAAATCGTGAGGGTTCTCACTGCAGACCTGAACATACAGCGGAAGAAAATACAAATCGCAAACCCCATATTAGCATCGACACTGGTAAGAGAGTGCAAACACAAACTAAATAATCTAGCAACGCCAAAAGATGTCAGTCTAACATGGGGCCTGGACATGGGGGAAATCACAGTAGGACACAAAAAATATGCATATTTTCCGGAATTAATTTTGGCTGAACAAAAGTATCAATCGAAAATCTGTAAAGTAGGTTTTATAGTAATACTAAAAAAGTACAAAATGTGATTTTTCAATAAAAAAATATTTAAAAATGGCGGCTGCGCGGCAAATGCCCCAAGGCGCCTATTTATGAAAGCGTGTCGATGGTCGAAGACGTAGACTCCTTAATTTTGACCTGGAAGAAAACACCAACATTTTTTAGTTTTCATATAACAACAGCTAGCGAGCTACGTAGGATTTTTCGATATATTGATTTTTTACAAAATGGTGCATGTTTGAAAATAAAGTAAAAATTTTAACAAAAAAAACCCCATAAAATCGATAAAAAAATTAAGCCATATAAAATAAAAAATCCTTGGAAAAAGATATTTCGAAGCTACTGTCCAAATTTCAAGTCGATCCGTAAAGATTTGCTCGAGTTATGTCTTCGGCGAGCTCAAAAAAAGAAGTTTCGAGAAAAACGCGTTTAAAGTTTTACGTACTGAGAAACCATAGAAAAATATATGAGCATACCAGAGAGGCGTTACCGCAGAGTGAAAAATTTGCTACTTCCATCATGTGGTATATTATTTTTAAGACCATAAAGCACCTTTTAAGCGAAAAAATTTTTTTTTTCGAAAAAATGTAAAATTTTACTGTGATTTCCCCCCTTAACTAAAATTACAAGTTAAAATCAAAATTTAAATATGAAGCTTAATACACGAAACTCAAATTTCAATTATTATTTTTGTTCTTGTTCCTTTTTACATTTTTGCTCTTTGTTCTTAACTAAAATTGTAATGCATTTTATAAAAATCTTTTATATTCATAATGATGATGAAATAAATAACAAAAATTTATCGCAGTAGACCTTTTTCCCCCTAAAATGCTCTTCTTATCTCATTTTTTATTGGACATACTTCTCCTTCCCTTAGGTTGCATAAACAGCGCTCTGCATTCTTCTTGGATCTGTGCGGCTTGACATTTAAATGCACACGCTCGCTTCGAGCCGTTGACATGAGCAAAATTTTATCCATGCTGTATTGGTCGTGAAATTAATTTTTCTCACCGAGTTTTCTTATACGCGCTTCTTGTCTCACTTTGTTGAGCTTTCAGCATGAAATTGAGACGAATGGACAACTCGATAGTATGAAAGAGCTCCTACAAGGTATGCACGATCCAGTATCTCCCAAGAGATGAAAGTCCTGTTCTTCTCATTAAAGAATTGCAAATCGCAGTGTATCAGGTCCTTTCCTTCAAATTTATAATGTTATATCCCAAATTGTTAATTTAAATAAAAACGTTAATTTTTTCAGTAGGAAGATAGTAATTTCCAAATATCATATCTCTGTGTAAAATGTGCGACAACCAATCAGTTTTTGTAAAATTTTCGATGTCAAATAAAATTTATCTATCTATCTATCTAGGTGCTTTTCAACTATATGCGGATGGTCTTAATTCGGGAAGTAATTTCTCAACGGCGTATCTTCTTCTTGAAGATACGCGGCTTTAGTTGCGTAGCACATGATGGACATAACTATTGGATCGTAATCTTTGTACTGTGTGCTCGGTGCGATGTTCTTATTTTTTAAAAATTCCCTTCAAGTTGCAGTTTATGACCTTTTTTTTCCTTCAGATGTCAATGAAAAGTCAATTGTTGTTTATAATGACTTCGAGATACATTCTTGTACTCTTTAACTCTAGCAATTTCCTTATGTTGCCAGTTCCATTTTTCGTTCCTTGCAAATCTACCAGTCCGATTACGAGAATCCATATGCTGCAGTACTGTTGTAACTTGTTAATCATCATCTGCATCATCGTTGGGGTTTCTGACGGAATGACTATTTAATCAGCGTACATAAGGAGTTTTATTTCATGCCCAACGAACTCGATTTCGTATGTCAATAACGTTGCTAGATAATCTAGAAATAGCAAGACTAAGCAAAGGTGTGATTGCATCCAATATGACAAAATATTTCCATCCCTTACTCGAGTTCTGTTTTCCTCAAAGAGACTTTGTAAGAATTTTACAATTCTTCCTGTCACGCCCAGATTCCATAACTTAAAAAAGGGTCTGTCAATGGATTCAAAAGCTGCTCTACAGTCTACAAAGAAGGCTTTAAGTTTGTTTACCTTGTCTTGGTTAGTCTTAGCAATACTTGTCAGAGTAAAATTCGTTAAGTATTGTGGTTGTCTCAATAATAATAGAAATCTTATGTTCATGGATACAACAGTTGAAACTCATATTTTAGGGATCAGGAAAACGGTTGTCCGTGTGTCTGTCACAACCCTTTTTCTCAGGAACGCGTGGAGCTATCAAATTGAAATTAATACAAAACACTAATGAATGCTGTCCCTTACCTCTGAGAAAAATCAAACTTCTAAATCAACACAGTCAAAAAATAGGGCTGTTTTGTTGTTTTCACTTCACAAAAAAAATATTATTTTTAAATCACAACTAAATTTTACGCCAATGAGAAATTTAAAATTCGAAAAATTTTTAGTTTCCAAGGAAGGGAATAAAAACCTTAAGGGTATTTCATACAAACAAAAGTGGGAAAAATCTTCGAGACTCGATTTCCGTGATGGCCGAACTATTAACATACCTACAGTTTTGTACGTAACCTTCGCTGCGCGAGCTCGACACGTACATGGCTAAAAATGTGTCGACATACTAAGACCCCATATAGCAAGATTAAAGTGTATAATATGGTATACCTTGAATGCTAAATCCTCACGCCTTAAATCAAAAAACAAAGTCAAAAGTACATACAAAATTTATGCGTACTCACCAGGAAGGTTTTGTTAAATCACGAATCCTTTTTCGCGAACTAAAAATAAAATCTGACCTGTACAACGAACTCAAACGTCAGCGGAAATTTTCTTTACGAACTCTCTAGACATAAATCAGAAGTGGCGCTCCGTAAAATAGGTTCCAGGAGATGTCTCGAATTAAGCCACAGTCGTCGTGACGCGAACCAATCTCCGGTGTGGCCTTCATATATTTTTTTTTTTTATTGTATCGATTATTTTCGGTTTTTATGATCCAACTACATACTTGTTTTGCATGACGCCCCTTGTTTGTTTAGTTCATAATATTTCAGGCTTTGTTGTAGGTAGTTGTTGTTTCAACTCTATGGAGATTTAACGATGTCACGTTGTGGTGCGTGTATATTTAGGGCGTATTCCCGATGCTCCATGACGTAACCTAACATGAGACTTTTTTTTTTTTTTTTGCGAAACGATTAACAAGTTCCTTTTTATATACTATGTATGTAAGCCAATGGAAAGCCTATAGTCGCGTTCTTTTGTTGGGATTGTTATTGACAGTCACAGGAAAATCACGTGCTGTGGAATCAAATGAAATTTTCAATGTATCAAAACAAAAACGTTATGAATTTGTTAACCTTCATTTAATATTATGCCACAATGCTTCCCTGTCTGTCTGAACGCTATGAACTACAAAACTACCGAACGGACTTTCATAAATTCACAGAGTGATTAATGAGGAAAGTTAAGGCACATAATTCATTAAAATTGTAACGCAAGATATAAAAAAATTTGCCTTAAAAAGTCATGTTTGGACGGCACTCCGAAAACTATCATAGTAAAGAAACACGAAATAAAGGTCAAACTAGTTGTTTGCAAATTAAGTAGCCAAAAATTCTGAGTTTATCAATATTATTAGCTAATTTCTGTTTCACGTATTTTAAATAAGGCTCCAAATCGAAGTATTTAAAATTTATCTACAATAATACAGAGCTAAGTCGCAACGAGATCAGCATAATCCTTATATATATATATAAATATTTTTTATATATATATATATATATATATATATAAATATTTTTTATATATATATATATATATATATATATAAATATTTTTTATATATATATATATATATATATATATATAAATATTGCTCAAGGGATTGGAAGTACCCTTAAAATTTTTTTTTTTTACACAATACGAGCAGAAGTGGAGAGGAGAGAAAGGAGGTTCCAGTGCACATTGGTTTTAAATTGTTGTAGGTTGCAGTGCAAAGGAAAAATAGAGCGTTAGCATTCCACATGCGAATTGTGCGGCTTATAAAAGAATTTCTAATTTCTTAAGTAGGCTTAAGGGTAAACTGATGAGCATTCGATGATGTGCGGGTGTTGCGAGTGAATTGCTTAAGGGACGGAATGCAATTAGGTATTTCATCGGAGCATTGGTGGTAGAAATATCGATAAAACAAAGACAAAACAAGACAGATTTCGACGGTGTTCAGGGAGTGAATTGCTTTCGTTATGTTGTCATCGTCTATGAGTTTTATCGCTCGCTTTTGAATTCCATCTATGAGTTGCAAGGTGGTCATGGATGCACCGAATAAAAGCTTTATAAATTGTAGCTAAATCAGGAGGGGTAAAAATCTTCTTACACAGGTTTAGAAAACGCAAGTATTTCTTCTCTCTTTCTTTAATAATATCGCTAAAGTTTAAATATAGGAGGTAACCTTCAAAACTACTCATCCGATTTCGAAATTTTTTTCACCTGAATTTGAAATGGCCTTTCAGGATGGACACAGTCTATTAATTATTCCTTCTTTAAAAAAGGCCTTTTCCGAATGTAAGGCTTACCACACAAATTGCCAATTTGCCTTAAAACGTGTTTTAAATTAATTCAAATATGCAAGGGGTATTTTAAGTAGGCAACGTTTAATTGAACATGCTTTTTCGAAAAGGCCACAATTCTTAATATTTAAATTTATCAGGAAATGAAAAAAGTGTAATATTAAGAGAAAAAGTGAGTTACATTTCGGGTCATTTAGCAATCGAAAGTTAGAGAAATATTTTATGGTTTATAGGTACAAAGGATCTTAAAATTAATTTAGATCATCGTTTTATTATAACACAATACCACCCGGACTGTTTATTGAGCTTAAACCAAGCTTTAGACTTACAAAGACGAAAACTTAAACTAAAAGGATTTTAAGGGGGGCGGATGAAAATAAACGGAATTTAAAATCAAGGGAACTATTAGCTTAGAGCAGTCCTCTTGATAAAAGTTCATGGTAGGCGTAGTCTGTTCGGCGGACAGCCGCGAGTGAGAATGATTGTTGTGAAGAAAGAACATATTTATCATAGAAGATATGCGGGATCAATTGCTCTTGTGAGCCATTGTCATAAGAAATCGTCTGCATCACTTAGTTCAACAAGGGTTTATAATTTGATCAATTTGAGCCGGTTTTTGTATGAATGTTGGCTGCTTCGGCTAACACAAGGAAGGCCGCGTAAAGCAAAACGCATAAATCTGCATTGCGCTGAAGCCACATTCAAGAAGTGGACGAACAAAGGAGAAATAAAGGGACATAATGACATAATTATTGAAGAACTCCTTTGACCATCGTTTAATCAATATGAGAGAAGTGTTTGCTCTGTTAATTATTATTATCGATATGCGATCGAAATTTGAGCTTTCTATTGCATAGGATACCAAGATTTCACCTCGAATTGACTTGTGGTACACAAGCTCCGTTGAAAACATATCAACGAGAAGGTTGAGGAAGAATCATAATAGAAAAATTTATAAATTTACATTTGCCAACATTGAGTTCCGACAGGTTTTTGTTGCATCAGAAGAAGAACCAATTCAAATCGTTTCGCAAGCCTGAGACAAGTCAGACTTTTAAAGGACGCACTTAACGTCATATATAATAGCAAGAACGAAGATTATGGGTCATAAGTGGCTTCCTTGAGGAACTCCAGAACTATTCAATAGAACTTGATACTGACGATTTTGTAAGTAAAATGTTAACCAAGAGATGAAGAACGAAGAAAAGCCTACGGCTTTAAGTTTCAGGTAAATGATGCTGACGGGGCAAAGTTTGCGGAGAGGTTACTTATAAAACCTTAGAAAGTCTTAGAAAGATTAATCTGAAAGTAACTGAGTAGGTAGGTAGCCATTAGTCTTCATTCTGAAGCCAACTCTTTATTGCGTTTGTTACTTTGAACTATTGACTGATTTGGTGCTCGTCATTCAACAAGCCGGGTCATTCGACTACAATGGCTTGGCCACATTCAATGCTCCAGCTAAGAGTGTATTTTAATCCCACCTAAAAAACGGAAGACAGAAATTGCGGCTCAATGATAAAGCAATCATGTATGCTCGAAAAGTTCGTTTAACCATTTTAAGTCACCGTACCTGCGTGCATGCCCAGATCCTTCAATGATCGATGACTTGATAAGTTAACAAGTTATATCCTTAGACTGTATATGTAAATCTAATGCACCAACAACGTTTGTAAGTAATCAATACATTTTATAATCTTAACGAAATAAGAAGTTTTTGAAATGCGGTTCTTTTTGAAATTCCTTTTTATTTTTGAACTAAAAAATACTGTAAACAAAACTAACACCCTTGCAAAATAAAAGCGTGATTTCTCCGTTTTTGAAACGTTTTTGTTCAGGTTGATTGTAATTCTTTGTCAATAGATGGTTTAAGCTTGCTGGGGTCTTACTGATGTAGGGATTGTACTTTCTTCTACCGTAGAAACCTTTCTTTTAAAAAAAAGGTTCATCCATCACTTCATAAGGTTTTTAACGAGACCTTATCGTCGTTCATCGAGAAGTTCAAAATATCAAAACAGCCTCTTTGATGATGCCCCAATGTGTCGAGAAAATCTTGTCAAGCCGGACTTTGTATAGTTCCGCTTTTGCACATAGGCTAAGAAAAGCTTTAGTGGGTAACGCACATCTATACTATTCAACTCAATCATCAATTTAGCCCAATCATAATCATAAATCAACACGTGTGTGGCTTTGTCTCAAATGAACAATTTGACTTCAGAAATTATGAATTTTTGAAGTTGATTTGAAAGACTTTCAACTCAGTCGAACTCTGTGTTGGCAAGTCATTTTAATAGCTGACACATTTCAGAACATTTGCAGTAGATACTTCTACTTAAACTTAATTTTAAGTAATTTTTTCCTTATTTCTAAGTTGATGTTTCTTATTCGATTCAAGTCTAATATCTTTTTAAGAACAATATTTTCGAAGTTTGACTCAGGCTTGCAATTTAGTTTATGTACTGTGTTGTCAAGTATCAATTCATTTGGCAACTCAGTTGAGAATCAAATTGAATCGTGTATGGACTACTTAACGCGAAATAGTGAACAAAGTACTCTACAGGAACAGTATCCTTGGGCAAGTCCGCCTGAGCTTCTTATGTCGCTACAGAAGTCAAATCTGGAGCCTTTGATTTCAAAATTGTTACTCTGTGCAAAACTCGTCGCGAAACTCAAACGGAGACATTTTCTGCTAAGTTAATAATCGCAGCTATGAGCTCCTGCAAAACTCGTCGCGAAACTCAAACGGAGACATTTTCTGCTAAGTTAATAATCGCAGCTATGAGCTCCTGAAAATCACACCAACACCAATACACCTTTTCAGCCTTTTTAACTAGTTCACTTGGGACCCGTTGTCGTATGCTAATGAAAAATAAAAGAAAAGCACCCAAAAATAGCATACTCTAATGAACAGTAATTGCATCCAGAAAACATAACTCGCTGGGTGGTTCATGTAGCATCTAAACCCGCAATACAAAAGCCAAACTCGACCTAGATCTTCACCGCATCCTAATCAGAGTAAGGGGGAACGAGAAAAGGGAAACTTTATGAAAATCAGACTAATTTCGGCTTGCCATTTGGGAAAAGTTTTGTGTTTTCAGTTTAATCTGGGCCATGGTTCTCGAGCTCGGACATTGTACTCGTTCAGTGAAAAAATATTAATAGTAGATATCTTACGAGTATTCCACGGAGCTGCAAGGACAAAAGCAATGTTTTGCTTTCAGCGAGTTAGTTTCGTGCGACTACGGTAGGAATGAGCCAATGTTTGTTCGTGACCTAGGTGTTAACTCGTTTTGTTACATTGCAGTGTGAGGAGGTACGAAGATTCTGCACAGAGGATTTAACATATATGGACATGGTTGGTGCGAAGTATGTTTAAAGGTACTACGATACAGAGAAAACAAACACACATAACATTTGTTATAAAGTATAAAGCGAACTCTTTATGAATATTCACCAGGATTATGTAAATAATTTAGTCGGAGGCGTAAGGAGAGCTTGGGAATTTCTCGGATCTCCATTAAATTTGTACACTTGTGTCCATAAATTACCGGTAATGCATTCTATTAGAGAAAGTTTTATAAAATCTCTTATTAACCAAAATTTATATACATTCGTTGATACTATGTACAGCTTTGCAAATGACAAAATTAGGTGAATGTAATAAGCTTCTTTATAGTTTCCAATGTGATTGATCTGCAGGAATTTTTAAGCCCCTCCCCAAAATTGCCGTTTTATGTTGGACACACTTTTCTAACCTCTTGGTCAAGTTCGGACCAAAGCAGATGTATTGGGTTGAAGTCGAGTTCCTTGTTTCGTTTTAATGCATTTTTATCAGCTTAGAGACGAGACAGAATGGTTGAAAATAGTTATACATATATTATAACTAAATATACATATTTAAGATCATGCTCAAGCTTAATGGAATAGCCAAGGAATGGAATAGAAAGGTCAACTGTGCTCCGGAAGGAAGCTCAACGTTAAGATAAATCGACGAGTGAGTTTCGTACAAGTTTGCTGCCAGCCATCAAAATTGTTGGTGCTGCACCGCCAGACTACTCTGGACAAAATCTTTTAGGCACACACTCTTATGCTACAAACAAAAGCGGGGGAAAGCCATGAAGATCAGGTTGTTGATCGAAGTCAATGCTCTTACAACGTGTCTTTGGACAAGCTTTATGAAAAAAAAAATCTACTTTGATCACTTTGGGCCTTCTATATAGGACCATGTAAAGATAGGCCCTGAGACATTGCTTTTCAAAGAAGGAATCTTTTTCATCGAATTTGATATCACCTTCTATCAGGTATCACCCCACTCGTCACAAACCCGAGGGTTGGGTGTGTTCTTCTTAGTCATTATTCCATGCTAACTGATAAGAGTCCATAGCACCGGCGGACGGAAGCGACTTCCAAATATGAAACCACGTTTGACTGTTGAGGCCGCACAGATAGCTAGAAAAACTTTTTGCGTTATCACAGTGCTGAATTTTTATTTATTTGTTTTTTCTTCAGTAACAAAATTTTCTTAACCATCAGAATATTTTCCAAATCATATCTTGCCTTCAACCCTGCAGCGAAGACTTCCATGGTTGCAATGCTTAAATACATTTCACCATAGTCCTTTTAAAATAGCTCGAAGAATATATGAATAATTTGCAATATGCGATTTGCTAATTCCTTTTGTTAGAAATATGTTATTGAAACTATTTTCTCTATGTTGACGTGGTGACATTAAGAACGGCCAATCAAATGTTCATAACCCGCGTTGAAGTAAAATACTGGACCGAGGCCACTTCCTTGTGGCACTCCGGTGGCAATATCGTCAAAAGAGAATTTACGATCTCCGTATTTGAAAGGAAGAATCTTTCTAGTATCTTTCACTATACGTTAAAAAATACTGCTGTCGCTTATACCTTATGTGTTATGTCAAACATAATCAAAGGTTTCAAGGAGGTCAAGAAAGTAACTAAAACTTTCGATATCATTGAAAATTGATTTAAGAGGCTTTAAAGTTAGTTTTCCAAACTCTTTCGAAACAATTGGCTCAAGGTATATTGCCTTTTGTCTAGTGTGCAGAGAAATGGTAGACGGAGAGGCAGTTTTTATCTCTTATGAATCGGTTTTTATTTAAAACGAAAACAGTTCTAATCTAAAAAAAATTCGTATTCGTCATTCTTTTGAAGGCTGCTGGCAGAGCGTTTCAGAGTCGCGTTACTTAGAAAAAGAATTGTCCTTTTAACATAAATACGAGATCTTGGGTTGGACCAACATCAATGACTTTCCTGATTGGAAAAATATAAGTTTTTCGTTGAAATAGGCTTTCGTCATTTTAGCCGCTTTGAAAATTGAAATATGACCTCATTTTCGAAGGTTAAATATATTGAATTATGTAATTTTTGACAAGATTAAATTTTCGACTACTGTTGGAACTCGCAAGCGTAGAAAAGAACCAGTATCATTAGCTTAGTATTCGTAAAAATTAAGTGTTTGGTGACACCTAGAGTCCGTAGTCTACCATAAACCTTGCGTATATTCGCTCTCTCAAATCAAAAAGATTAGAGGTCCATGGATCGAACTTTGTGGCACCCCGCATGTGTGTATGCAATGCCCTCACAAGACCGCCATCAAACCATTACATTGTTCGTTTCCTCAGATGGTGGAGGCAAAGTTCACAACTTTTAAAAGAAGTTGTAATACATAAAAAGTATCGCTTACAAACAGACACAATTATCTCCATATTAAAGAGCCTTTAATCAAAATAATTTCATTCTGTTATGGATTGCTACAACAACGATGTGTGATGATATCATTCACTTTCGCTTTCTCTCACTTTCCTGAACCCAAAAAATGCTTTCGAAATGGGTGCCAAATGTACATGTACTTCTAAATGAGATTGTAATATCTAATTAAATTAACATAAGCAATGTGACATTGACGTATGACTTTTTGGCTTTTGGAGGTTTTAGTTTACGAAATTAAATGAAAAGTTGAGCTTAAAGAAGCGCTTGTAAGTGAACTCATCAGACTTTGACCAGTGAACCTACTATTCTTTAGATGTCACCTGTGGAACAGTTCAGTTTTCCTTATGAAAGGATTGCAGTTAATGTCAAATCGGACATCAATTTTTCTGTTTTATTTGTCGTGATTAGCTTTTTCCATAAATTTATTTATATTTTTTTTTTTATTGAAGAAAGACCGTAATAAATAGGTGCACTTTTTCGTTTTTAAAAATTTCTTTAGTTTTGGAAATTGCAATCCAAGATGGCGGCTCGTGCTCGATGTATCCGCTCTTGAACAGTTGCTGATTCTTAAGTGCAGCATAATATATTTGTTGTATAGCAGAGGAAATTCTAAACGCAAACGATTCACATGCGGAACGAAGTCACTCCTTGGCAGAGCAGACAGCTTTTATGATGTGGAAAAAATTACAGACAATTCACTGTCCTCCGCGTTCAATGTGTGTGCCTAAATCAGAGAATTCGTTGACTAATTCCAATTCACTCAAGAATTAAAGCAAACTGACCACACGCCTTAAAGCTTCTCTGTTTGGGCTTAAAGCAGCAAGAAATTCACGACAATTTTGCTCAAAAACCATATTTTGGAGAGAGGCGCACATCCATCTCGGCGGCTAAGTAGACAAGCATATTTGCCGTATTTTTGGCTCGGAAAATTCAAAACCAGTTAAAAAAAAGGCAATGCATCCTTAATGTGTGACTGTATGTTGTGATTTTGGGATGAATTATTAGTCCATTTTGTCCTTCTAAGACGAAAATGTTATCGTGTAATCAGTCGTTTTGAAGATGTTGCTTGGTTGTTACGGAGCTGCGTTTTCACCCAGCTGTGAACCTTTTGTATCTATGCCATGATATTCAATTTCTTTAAAACAATCAAGGAAAAATTGAGGAACTCAAGATGAATATTGGTTAAACTTTTAATAAAATACGGCCGGAACCATTGAAAGTGTCTTAGAAAATTGAATTCATAGAATGCGCAGCTGTGTGTTTCTGCGTGGCGCCAATAGCCTATTTGCCGGACGTCCAAGCGGACAGATCCACATCTCATGACTCTGAAAATTCTGAGGTCTATCTGATTGTTCGCCTTCAAAATGGAACATTCAACACATTTTTTGAGCTATCTTCTTTATACCAGGTCCAAGGTAATGATAGTGAATATAAAACAACGTGTTTCTTAAACTAAAAAAAAACAACACAATTATTATTTTTACACAGTCTACTTACAAGTTAATAGATTTAGTCCTGTTTTCTAAAACCAGGATTACCTTAAACAAATTATTTTCTTGACTCTCCCAAAACGCCCCAACGCCGTCATCACTTCAAATGTTTTGCCCCGAAGGTGTTCCTTGAGCCGAGGAAAGAGATAGAAATCAGCACGAGCTGGATTTAGGAAATATAGCGGGTGATCAAGCAGTTCGAATTTTGTTTATTGAATTGCAACTACAGCCTTGTGAACCGGAACGTTGTCTTGAAGACACAGCACATCGTCTCGCAGTTTTCCGCATCTTAAGAGCCCGATCTACTCCCTTATCCAAATATTCCACAAAGCTCCCAAAAAAACCGATGCAATAACCTTCCCTGCCGAACTCGACACGTTGACTTTCTTCGGCGTCGGTGAAGAGGTTGGCTTATAGGGCATCGATTGCTGTTTGGTTTCTGGATCGAAGTGGTGGATCCAGGTCGGTCCATGGTTACGAAACATGACAACAAATTTTCCTGATCTACCTGTGACTTTCCGAAATTCACCGTCGAAATGTCGGACTCAATTCTTCTTTTGCTCGTCGGTTAACATTCTCGGCACCCAACGCGCACCGACCTTCTTCATATGTAATCCGCTGCAAGGATTGTGTGAACAAAGCTATACTTGATGCCCTGAACTGTCACTTAACCCTTCCTTAACGGCTGAACCGATTTTAATACAATTTTTTGTGTACGTTTGAGCGGGTCCAAGAAGCCAACGATCGGTCGTGACAACGTCTTTTGGGCCCGCAAGTTTTCTTAAAATATTTTTATACATTATTTTATTCAAACCGCCATGTTACCCGAAATTCGAACTGAATTGGACAGGGTCTATACGCTTTTATTAAGGTTTTTGTTTTTTTTTTTGTTTCAGAATGATTTCCATGTAAAATTAACAATAACAACATGTGTCATCCCAATAAGACTAAGTGTCACCAGTTTTGTTTTTAAGTGAAAGGATTTCTTCTGTGAGCCAATAAACTTCCATAATAAGTTTGCACGGATTTGCGTTACCTCATTCTGAATAGTTAAATGTCAACCTTAAAATGCATTTTAATTGACTCGAGTTAGTTTTATGATGTTTTCGTTAGATTCCACCAAATAATTCAAGTGCCATTCTACTCGAAATCACGATTCAGAAAAATAAGTTGCCCAAAACCCACAAAATATAAGTCAAACCATTCGTAATTAATTCTCCCAACACTGCCTGACTTTTTCCGCTGCACCTGATTTTCCTTTCCCATTCACTTCACACACGAGGATGCATTGATTGAGCACGAACCCCTTCAAACCCTTGCAATTTGGGTCGCAGTTGAGAGTATTTTGAAGTTGTGCGGTGCATTTCCTGACTATATTTCCGTCATTTTCCCCTCGATCCTTTTTCAGTATATTGCCGGCAATTAGCGAGATTTACACATGTGCTATACCTGCTCCAGAATATCTCCAATGAGAATAACCCACTGCGGAACAAAAGCAAAATCAGCCGGCGGCCGGATTCAATTATTTATTGATATCCATTCTCAGACCTAGAATGAACGCATGAGACTAGAAAAACTAGAAAAACGATTCGAGTTCATGTTTGATTCACTTCACTCCACGCTTGAAACAAATGTTGCTGATTTTTACAGTAGTTTTCATGAAGCGGACGCCCGAGAACCATGGAAATTTTTCTTTTCCATTTTTCATCCTTTAAACTTGTAAAAAGCGAAAAGTCAACAAACAACAAAACAACAACTTAACTATTCACCGCCACTGCATATGCATTTTCCGGCAGCCTTTGATACTGCGTTAAACTGCACATGTAAACTTTGAACATATTTTCCCTTCACTGTGTATGTTTGTGTCGCAGGATCACTCACAAAGGGAAAAGGGGCGTGAAGAAACACAAGGAATACGCTTTTAAATATGATAACATGGTTATAGCCCAAACATTTTTCGCTTTCATACGCGTCTATTCTTTTTGGTCTCCAAGTTTTCTTTTTTGCTAGGAAAATGTCCTTGCGCGACTTTAGTGTGTGTTTGAGTGAAAGTATGCAAGTGTAAATACTCGTATTCTGTGAATGGAAACATTTTGTCCTAGCTGCAGAAAAGAAACAGAAAATGCATAGATTACACTTGAAGTAATGTTCACGACTTGTGGAGGGGTCCGTAAATCAATGCTTCTGTGTATGAATGAGAGAAATATGCCTGGCGGAGCTGTAAGAAGAAACGAGAGTGCGAGTTTGTAGGAAAAAAACTTTCCTCGTCCGACAGACAACACGCTGTTATGTTCTTTTACAAAGCGAAAAGTGAGTGACCATTCATGAAAGTGTCTTGTAGGTATCCTGCGATTCTTAGAAATAACTTAAGTTTTTCAAACGAAACATATAAAATGATTCTTTCAAATAATGAGGAAGAATTTAATTTTGCCATAAATTATTCAATGTTTTTTAAATCACGTTGCACTTTAAAACTTTATAATCGCATATTTGTAGTATTAGTAAACTTTGAAATGGTTAACAAATTTTCGCTAATACAAAATCACTCTCGAACACGAGTTTTATTTGAATACAAATGGATATAGAGAAAACCGAAGTCATAGACGCCATTGTTTCTACGTCTGAAAAAAAAATACATTCATCCCGACTTGGTTGAAACTTTGCGCGCTCGGTATCTTCATATTCTTCAGTTGCGCACTGGTGCAATAGGGTTTAAGCTGGGTAGAACAACCTCAGAAGACGAGCAACGTGAAGCCCAGTCATCAAAGATAATGGTTCAGTTGACCGCAGAGTAACAATCAGATAGGAACAA
This sequence comes from Orthonevra nobilis, assembly GCA_963555765.1. Lineage (NCBI taxonomy): Eukaryota > Metazoa > Arthropoda > Insecta > Diptera > Syrphidae > Orthonevra > Orthonevra nobilis. The sequence continues at coordinate 102,319,822 of OY743225.1, read as the reverse complement.
GGTGTCGGCATGTTCGGTACACAGAATGTAAACCGTCAAAGAATTGACGAAAAGAGTTCACATTTCAAGAGCAAATCTTGGGAATAACTAGTTTGAGACAGTATTAACAGTACATTTACTGATGTACTTATACCGCCTACTTTGGAAACATTTATTAAAATATCGAAAATAATGTTGAACTTAAGATCTTTTTGGCTCCTATAAACTGGGACTACAGGTTGAATATGTCGTTTTTTTTTCAAAAATCAGTGCTTTATTGAGGAAAAATAGATATAAATTCAATATTCAAAGTATTGCCCATCGCTAGCCACACATTTTTCCCATTTTTTTGCCAATTCATGGATACCCGTTCTGAAAAATTCGACCGGTTTGGCCGCAATCCACGAATCGATCCATTTTTTGACATCATCGAAATGACAGAAGTGCTGGTCAGCCAGGCCGTGTTCCATCGATCGGAAGAGATAGACGACATTTGCAACATGTGGCCGAGCATCGTCATGTTGCAAAATAACTTTATCGTGTCTTGCAACCGTTTCCGGCATTTTTCCTTCAGTGCTCGGCTCAAGCGCATCAATTGTCGTCGTAGACCTCGCCTCTGATTGTTTCATTCGGTTTTAGCAGCTCATAATACACAACACCCTTCTGGTCCCACCAAATGCACAGTATAACCTTCAGGCCATGAATACTCTGAACGGCCGTCGATGTTGAGGCATGTCCGGGGTATCCGTACGTTTCCCGACGTTTTGGATTATCGTAATGTGCCAATTTTTCATCACCAGTGACGATTCGATGCAAAAAAGCCTTCTTTTTATGGCGTTCAAGCAGCATTTCGGACGTTTCGGATCATTCTTATTGCTTTCAAACGATCGGAAATCGTTTTCTGAGCGACGTCAAGTGATTTTGCAAGTTCTTCTTGTGTTTGTGACGGATCTTGATCGAACAATGCCTCCAATTCATGGTCTTCAAACTTTTTCACCTGGCCGGGCGTTTTTTGTCTTCGGTGTCGAAATCACCATCTTTGAACTGCTTAAACTACCGCTGACACATTCTTACGTCTAAAGTATAGCTCGGGTAAGCTTGGTAAGCAATTGATGCGCTTCGGCTGCTTTTTTCTTTAAATGAAAGAATTAAAACTTCCCGCAAATGTTGTTTTGATGGCACGAATGAATGTCTACATTCAGTGTGAATGTCTGACAGTTGTCATGGTCAAAATTCACCTCAGAGTAATAGATATGAAGTTGTCTGCAATAACAATACGGATTGGCTTGTTGGGGTGGCAATCACAATCATTAAACCGAACTTTTACATGTTGTACAAAAACATATTGTTAGAACTATATGGAGGAAAGGATGTCGGGAGAGAAGCTTCCCACTAAACGACTGTAAATTTATAAAGTAAAAAAATTCTTATTTAAGAAAAGGATAAACTCTCAAAAGGACAACTTTGAACCATAAACTTCATAGCTACAGCAGACTTCTAGCCAATTTTCTGTCAAGCTTTTCAAGTCAATTGTGAAATTTTTAGGCTTTTTAACCTAAACAGATAACAGAAAGATAAAGACTTGGCTATTTTAATTTGACTCTCTTAGGCAAATAATCTAACGAATGCTTCGTCATTATATGTTTTTTTTTTGTTTCGCTTGTTTTTTCGAACCTAAAATTTCTTTGCTGCATTAAACTGATATCAAATTTTAACTGATATAACAAATGTTTTAACAAAATGTTTTGTAAAATAAAAAACATGATGCAATTAATGTTATATTACAAATTATTATGATAAAAATAATACTTATTAAAAACTTTTAAGTACATAGTAAATGTGGATTCTTCCTACTCATAAAAAAATTTTGCCGTCCCTCGAAAAATATAAAACTTTTAACGTGGTTTAGTCTCCTAGTGCTTAATTGTAAATCATCTACGTTTGCTGATGATAAACCAATTCTTTTATATCATAAATTCACTCTAGATATTGCGAGTAATATAAACAATATCAAAGTTATTTATTAACTTTACATTAGTATGTGAAACATCAAGGTTAATTTGGAAAATTAAGAAAGTTTTTTTTTAATTTTTTAATTTACCAGGCAACGTCTTAGTGATAAATGAGGAAGTCGACAATAAAGTGATATTTATCGAAATAAAAATAAATGTTAAAAACATTGTATAAGCTCTTTCCAGTGTCATATAAATTCAAGGGTGTAAAAAAAAGCAAATAAAAATGACGAAATAATGTTTTTTTAAAACAGCAAGATTTAAACGATGCCCCTTGTAAACTCGGACCCGAAATTCTCAAAACAATCTTGTATCCTCACCTTATACCGCATTGTCCTGTATCAGGATTAAGTAAAGGAGTAGTTCTGGCTTGAAACCCTTAAACATGAGCATGTTGTCGTCGTTTTTATGGACCGACATATTTTTTTTTTATATATATTTGAACCTTTAAGCTTTTTTCCATTACTTTTTGAAGATAATATCATTCAAGGGTTTTTTAAATCTAGTTTTCAATCATTTTGACGAGAGCTTCGGTCGATAAGCTCTCAAACTCTTGTCGAATAATCCTTTCTAGAATTTTGTTCTCCTAGTACAAATAGCCGAAACGTCTGCCGGTTACCCACATCGTTGTCTAACTATTGATTGCATTTTTTTCTCTTGATAAATAAAAACTAAACGCTTTAAAACCTTAATTTCGTTTCGCGTCAACGCATTACCTATGCTTTTTTATCACAGTTAAACAAGTGATTGAGTATAATAAACAAGCCGCCGTTGAAGTTACAAATTAACAATAACATATACTTAATTGATGTATCAATTTTGATGTTACAGTTGATAAAGTTTACAATTTTGTTGCATGTTTATTGTTTAAACATTGACCAAGTTGCATAGCCAGATTACAGATAATTGATGATGTCATAAACAAAGTAATTTTATCTTAATTAAAATTGCAAATTCTATATTAAAAAAGAAAACCAAACACGCTTTTATGCATTCATCAAATAAATTAGCATTTTTAACTTTTCTGTGACACTGCGTTATTTTTGTTTATCTCTGGTCCAAGATGCTTAATCGGCTATGACTTTTTTTAACATTTTTACTTTACATAAATTATAAGTGACGCCATGTTAATATATTTTAAGCATCTTGCATATATTTTTACCTATTAATTAATTTTGCAAATAAATATTTTGGTCTGTTTTAAGAAGATATTTTTTTCCTGGTCACATTCAAAATTTTTCTGTCTTTCAAAAAATGTTTCTTTAATAAGGATTCGATGAGCAACATTTCAAAATACATATCGCCACTTACCGTCAAGTAACACGTTTCAATTTCGTTCGCTTTCAGAACTTTTTGCACTTTGCAAATAACAATTACTGTTACAAAATGGAATCTTTGGGATTAGATGTTTCATTTTAAAGTGTTAAAATGTCCTGAAAACATGGGATAAAATGTAGTGTTAGTACCCTTTACACTACATTTGCATATGTTAGTATATGATTACGATTTTTCTTGTTGTCAATTTGCTGCAAGAAATACCTCTCAAAGCGAATGCCAATGTCAGAATTCTAGTGGCCTTAGTGCGAGTGCAATAGTTTTTTTTTGTTTGTATGAGGACTCTTCTTATTTTGTACTTTATATGATTTGTTGTTAAAAAAAATATTATAAATAGGACTCACTTTCCAACACAACTAACCTGTCGTTTAAATTTGAATGGCATTCAGATCTTTGGACAAAACAAATCTTTTTGCTTTGTTCCTAGTTTACTTGACCGTGTCAAATATTCTTATTTGAGCAGAATGACAACAGTTTTTGTGCATTTCACATCCAGAGGAGAAAAATCTTCTTGCTACAATAATCATAACGTACCCCGGTAATCGGTTCTTCAATATTTTCAATAAAAAAGAAAGATTTCTTTGAACTCTCAGCAGAAAAATATCCCACATAACAGAGGATCCTCTAGAATCCATTTTACATGAACAAATTGTCAGTGCGAGAAAAAAACGAGTTGACGTTTCAAGAACAAATTTAAAAAACATAACAAACTGACGGGGACAGATTTTTTAGGCGATTTCTAGCCATGTGAGATGCTTGGAACCATCCCTTTGATTCTAAGACTAAATAACAATGAATAACCTAGAAAAGACTATCATTTCGCATTCCGTAAAAAATTGTATATGGCGCCTGAACTTTGGGACGTGAACGAGAAGCCACCATTACAGACTCTTTTTACTTTGTACGCAAAGTGGAAAGCTATCAAGGAAAATAAGCGGGGCAAACCTTAAGTCGGAGTATAATTTCACTACAACAACGGCCAAGTTTGCAAAATGCGAAAGAATTGGTCGAACATCCACCCTCTTCTCCAGACCTAATCTCGAGCGATTTCTTTCTTTTTCCCTGGCTTAAGAAGCAACTCAGTGGGGAGATATTCGTACACAATAGGAAGTTATCCTCGTTTGCTTTCAAATTATGCAAACTGCAAAACTCGTCAAAGCTTCCCGTTCAAATTAAGTGGCTCGCACCTTGTTAAAAATTAAGTGAGAAAGTCTTATAGCAGTGGGAATCTTGGAAGAAGTTCCTGTCGCATAAATTCAAATCGAGTTGGCTATAAAGAATTCTGCTTTCCGATTAACAGTCGTGTGCCTTCGTTTGTTTACGATCAGCGTCTTCAACTTCAACACTTTGGGGAGGTTTATGTGATGGTTTGAGAAGATCTTCTTCCAACTCAGAGTATTCAAAGTTTGAGATTTATTCGCCTGGATTGAGTAATACTCCTCAATCAATACAGGAGGACACCTCCTGTAATGTTCGAAGCTGTATCATTTATACAGAGCGCAAATAGAAGTACCCTTAAAAGACATCCCTGTTTTACTTCAGTAAGTGAATTAATTGATAAGAATATGTTTTACCATCCCAGGCTGTTGCTTCAATGTCTGGATCTTATTGGCACTCCAAATTAATGAAGTTTTCGAAATAAAGCATTTCGATTCACTAAATCAAATGCAGCTTTGTAGCCCATGAACAAAGTGTATAGATATATACTATTACTATATTATATTATTATATATATATATATTATATTACTATATTAAAATGCTTTTACGATTGATGTTTAAGTAAAAACGTGATCAACAGTTGAATTGTTCCTATAAAAATCTTGTTAGAATTTATTTTTTTATCCGCCAACCTTTTGAGTTTGTTAACGAGAACACCACAAAATATTTTCGCAATGACATTCATGAAAGATAAGACTCGGTAGTTTTCAACTGCATTCATATCACTTTTCTTGTGGATTACTCTAATTTTCAGCATTATCGAGAATTTTGTTGAACAGTGAAAAAAAAAATGGTTAAAGAAAGAGGGAGATTCATTTTTAAAAAAAATCGCACGGGATCTCGTCTTCTCGTGCAGCTTTTCCGTTTTTGGCTTTTTGTAGAATTGGTTATACCACCTTGATCAAAAAGTTCCCGGAGTTTATTCAGAAATTTAAAAATACAAGCTAATACCTCTAAATCTATATTGTCCCCTTCAAACTTATCCCCATCGAGTGCAACACACTTTTGCCAGTGCGTGATCCAATCCTCGAAACGTTTTTTGTATTCGGTTCTCGGTTTGCTCATCATTTCTTTCCAGCGCTCTTGCGATTTTTCCATTACTTCCTCTCGGTTGCTGAAACACGTTCCCCGCAATGGTTTTTTACTCGATTGAATTGGAAGAAGTCACATGGAGCCAAAACAGATGAATTCGGTGACTGTTGGATCATGGTGCAAAATCCACGAGTTTTCTGCCCGCAATTCTGGTCTCTTTCAGCGAATTGCTTCACGCCAACGTCTTATGACAACCAAATAAAACTTTTTGTTTACTTTCTGGCCTTCTGGCAAAAATTCATGATGCACTACACCGTTGAAATCCATGAAAACCGTGAGCATTGCCTTCTTTTTTTTGACTGAAAATGACGTGGTTGTATTAGTCTGGGCTCATTTGGTAAACGCCATGCACTTTCCTGATGTCTGGATTGCGTGTCGTACTCATAAACTCACGTTTTGTCTCCAGTAATGATCCTTTTGATAATTATGGAATCGCATTCAGCCCCGCAAATCATGTCTTTTCCGACGTCAACGCATTTAATCCATTTCTAAAAAATCGGCAACACACACAGAGATAGATGTACTCTTGCCTACGTAACTTTTGCAGATGGAAGCGCCACACGGTGACTATTTCGGGAACTTTTTCATAAAGCTGGCAGTTCATTGGCAGAATCTAGCGGTTGTGCATATAAAAAATTTAGCACAATATTGTTTTGAAATAATCAGATAGATCACCGGATCGTTTTTACCTTCGCCGTCTTTTAAAGAACTCCTTTGTTTTTGGGTTTGCATGGATTCAAAATTGACTTACTTACAAGGTAAATTGCTTGAATAACCCATTTACGAATTTTATCACAAGGGCATCTACGAAATGCTTTTAGTAAGTCTTTTTCCTGACATTTAGAAATTCTTTATCAAGCCACTTTTGGGATGAGTTCGCTTTACTTACGTACTTACGATTTGAGTTGGTTAAGGAATTTCGTATGAGTCCAGAAAACTTTTCTTTCCAGGAATCAAAGAGAAGGTTCACTTGATGTTATGGAAAAAAAGGTTATATAAAAAATATGAAATCGTGTGTTTTTTTTTATTTATTATTATCAGCCCTTGTTTGTTTATAATAATTGAACATTTTGTAAAACAAACACATAAATCTTTCTTTAAAATTCAGTTTCAATCAATGGGGTTCCAATCTTTGTCCGAATATTAATGATAAAAAATTAACTAATATAAATATTCTGCTTCCTGTGTTTAAAGATCATGGCAATTGACACTTCACATTTAAAGTGAGTAAACATTAATTAATGACCTTATTTCGCTTAAACTAAACACCTCTTGCTCACTTCTACGTTCTTTTTATCGTTATTCCCCCAAATGCTCATAGACTACTGCACATTAACAGCCCCCTAACGTCCCCATTAAGTGTGCCAACAACTTCGGTGCGACAGAGTTCCATCCCTGCCAACCCAATTACGTGATTTGAATAATAAATACGAAAAATCCTTTAAGAGGATCCATCAGTGTATCAATATACCAGGGCGACTACCTTCACTGCTCGTGTCCATGAATTTTTCAGCACAAATATTGATTTAGCGATAAGCGGGTCCCGGACTCATATGAATGTGAACCCTTTTTCCACTCAGTTGCGCATTCAATTAATGTAAACACTCCAAAGGTTATTGATAACACAGCGATATGCATTGTACTGCGAAATGAAGTCACTCCAATGGGATTTGTGCGAACAATTCAATCCAATTGAGTCCGTGCACAAGGGATACAGTAGACTTTCAATCTGATTACAGAATTCAATAATCACGTCAATGTGCTTGGTGAAGGCTCGGGTTTAACTACAGCGCGACAGTACTGGACAACAAGGAATTGAATGTTATTTTAATTGACACATTTCGTGAATGCCACCATAAGTTGTAAATATATGTGCCAGACGAGAAGTGGGTGGTGAAATCGGAAACGCATTTCGACTTGGACCTTGTTTACACTTTATCGACATCGAGCAGCAAGCGGGAAATGTGATCTTTTATTGGTCATTCGATCTAGCATTATGGAGCGACTGCTTGGATACATGCCGATCGAAGACTGAACAGCTTGCATGTGTGCTTTTGGTTGCTTTTTTTCTCGTTTGAAATGAAAGTCAATAAAATTGGTCGAAAGGAAAGAAACATAAGTGACGAGAAAGTCATCGATTTCACGGTATTTTTAATTTTTTGGGACAAGATCAGCACGTTAGTGGAATGAACTTCAGTTCTAAAAGAACAGAAGTTACGATGCCATTATGGAATGCACTGTGGTTCCCATGATTATTCATTTATTCGTTTTTCAATACAATATTCATTTGACAAGTTTAGTGTGCTAATCACATGGTGCTTTGTTTTGTTGTTGTTTTTTTTTTTTTTTTTTTTCCTACCCATCTGGAAGTTCGTGTTTAATGCGGAATTAATTGTTTTGACCGATTAATTTAAAATGTTGCGATGAGATTTTGCGACATTCAATATTAAAGAAGCCAGTTTATTTTTTTCGAAGACACACTGAAGACTGAATATCAGTAGGTTGTTAATCGAGTTTGACGTGTTTAGTTAAAACTGTGTGTATGTTTATTTGAGGAATTGTTTTCATCCAATTGAGTGTTCTTCATTGGTACGCATTAAAATGAGCTAAGTAACATTTTCAGTGCAGTCGAGTATGCTGCGCCTAAATTTAAGAAACAGAGTTGGGCACAAATAATAATGTCATAATGTGAATGTGTCATTAATTTCGACCGCTTCGGCGAGTTGAACTTTTTACACACTTTTCCGTTTGGGGCTGATTGAGAGCTTAAAACCACGAACTTTGCAATTCACACGAAAATACAACTCTTGCCCCACCCTCTATTTGTATAAAACCCACAACGTAAATTTCGCATATTTCTATCTTAATTTGTAAATATGTAAGTGGAAAATATTCAGTAAAGTTCACAGATGAAGGTTGAACAAGAACTGTACGTCGGAGATTCTGGACACAACGAAGAGGTGGCGCCCGATTTTTTCGAATGGAAACATTTTTTTTATTATGAGTATGTTGGCTGATACCACGCCTTTGAACCTAATTTGGTCGCAGGTTGATTGAAAATTAATGAAAGCCGCACTAATAACCGCTTTTTTCGGGTTAATGTTGCTTGGGATTTGTGTTCTTTTTATAATTTCTCATATTTTTGATTACTTTAGTTCCAAATCCTTGAGAGCATCTATTTTTCTTGTGTTAAGTCGCTGTCAATTGTGTTTTAAACTTCCTTATGGGGGTATTCTAGTCTAGGGGCATGAATTTCAAGTAATTTTTGGAGTGCCATAAAAGAAGGGCAACTAATATTTTTCATTTCTTTATTAGTTATGAATTAACATAACAAGAATACAGAAAAATAAAAAAAATTAGCAGTTGATGAAGTGGGGGTCTCAAAAAATTGACGGGTACCCCGATTTCAACCCTCCTAGCAATCTGAAACCAAAAAAGAGAATAAGAATAAAATAATGTCGCAATGTCTGGAACTACGGAAAAGTTGGAAAGATTTTTTTTCACAAAATGGCGACTGCCTGAAAAAAAAACAATTTTTGTACCACTTTTTTTGACTTTCGAATAATAAAAAAAAAGTAATATAAATTTTGGGATGGGGATAGTTTAGTTCCAGACAAAGAGTCTTTAAAGAAGACTTTGTTAAAATTTCAGGTAAATCGGTCCAGAAGAACCTGAGAAATCGTGGGTCTTGTTTTCAGTAAAACAGTTTCGAGAAAAATGCGTTTAAAGTTTCGCGTAAAGTTTTTCCCAGTCTAAGTCATGAAATGATGTTGAAGACTTACATTTATTCAATTTGCCATTCCTGCTTCATACAGCGAATCTTCCTCGACTTCGTAGAAACTATTTTCCGCGTTTCTCTCTTAATATCGAGCAGTTTTGTCCTCGTTTGATGCGTTGGATGCTCGTATCTCGGAGAGGTCAATCCGGGCGTTTCTCGTTACACAGCAAATGAATGAGCTTCTGGACAAATTTTCATCTATTACCGTGAAATCGCCTTTTTGTTTGTCGATCGGGACGCGTTATCCCTTGCGCTGAGGATTTTTTATCCATTTTATTAAAACAAAAATATTTCACGACATTTTTATTTCACTCACAGCACATTTGTACGTCCACGTGGTTTGAAGGTTAGAATCCAACTGTTAGCGGCTGGACGTAAATGAACACTAAATATAAAAGATACAAGTCACCTTGGGTTCTTGTCTTACAATATATACAAAGGACAAAAGGTTTTACTGAGAAATATGGATTCAGGTAGACGGAGAATCCCTAATGACTTTTGTTTGTTTGATTAGTTCCAAACTGGTTGGATGCCGGGTCAGCGAAATACCGATATCTCCGAAAATAATTTGAATTTTAATAAATTCTCTTGTAGATATATTCTTGAATAGTTAAACTTTGAATATAAAAAAAAATCGATTTTTTTTTTAAATTTCTAGACTAGAATACCCTCTTCAATATTTTAAACACTTGTTTGAGAAAGACTGTAAATGTGATCTCGAATAATGCAATATTCGCATTGGCCTCATTCAAGTGCGAACCTCTTTTTCCCCTTTCTAAGAATTCTATTACCTGATCTTAGAAACTGCCAACTTTCTCAATGACAGTAAATATATCGGGTTAAAAATTTCTATACAACGCGAAAATCGGCCGCAAAAATTGTGGTCCCATCCTTACGATTCGCAGTGAATATTTCTTATCAAAATTTAGTGTATATACAGTGTGTGACAAAACTCAAGCAACTTTTAGTATTCTACTTTGCAGAATAAAAATTAAAATTTTAAAACTTAGAGACACTTTGAATATTCTTTCCTTAAAAAACATAATTTTTTACTAATTTTAAATCAAAGGCATTGGACGTTCCACCACTCTTCTTCTATAGCAAAAAGAGAGGCCTTGGAGGTGTAATTTTGAGTTCGAATTTTTCGATCCACAATTTCCCAATAGATTCTCTATGGAATTGCGATTGCATTGATCATCCATTAAACACAATCCGACCCATCTCCTCACACGTTCTGCTTGCAGTTCTTGGATGAATATTAAGTCCCAACTAATTCACCGTGAGGATGTTCTAGGATCTTTTTTGAACTCTCATACTATAATATGATCCTGTCGTGCAGTTATTCTTCGGGGTCTGCCGGGGTGAAGTGTTTATACGGCTCCTTTCTGTTGATATCGTTTAATTAAACGAGACACAAGCGATTTCTCCATGGAATATTTAAAGCAAATTACTTTTTGTTTTATTCCATAAAGAAAATCTGCAATTATTTATTTTTGACCAATGCAAACAATATGCAAACTTAAACTTCATCTCTTTCTGCTTTCATTTCACAATGGATAATGTGTGAATTAAGTGAATGTGACCTAGCGGTACCCAAATGTATTTGTTTTTTGATTATTTCGGATATGTAACACATTTTTAAGCAAATAAAATGATGATATTTGTTAAAAAAAATTCCAAGTATTTTTATGATAAAATAAAATAAATATAGTTATATAAATACAGTATTGTTCGAAACCTAAGCAACTTTTTCGTCTGCATTATTCGAATTCGAATATTTATGTATTTATTATTTTTGAAAAACATAATATAGCTTTATTTTATTGCATTAACTATTGAGTATATGCTGAGTAAAAACAAAAATCAAAAATCAGTTCATTCAAAGTAAATAAAATATAAAAAACAGAATGCATCTCAAAATGCAGCTGTAATAATCTTTATTTTTTATTACCTCCGCACATCTACGAGGCATAGATTCATTAAGGTTTTTTATTATGGACATTGGTATTAATTTCCATTCTGTTTTCAAACACGTCATGAGCTCATCTTTATTTTTGAAGCATTAGGTCCCAACTCTACGCTTTAAGATGCCGAAGAGATTTTCAATGGGATTCAAGTCGGGGGATTGAGAGGGCCATTCGAAAACTTGAATCCCATTGGCTGACAGCCACTCTTTAACCAGCTTCGATGAATGTTTCGGGTCATTGTCATGTTGAAACACCCATCGAAGTGGCATTTCCCATTCGGCGTATGGTAGCATTTGGTCATTTAATATGTCTCTGCAGACAAATCTATCCATTATGGTGTTGATTTGATGAAAAGGTCCAACTCCATTCGTTGAGAAGCAAGTCCACACCATTACACTTCCCGCTCCATGCTTAACTGTGCCTTTGCAATATCGGGGATTCAGCCTTTGACCCTTTCTTCTACGAACGTGACATTTACCATCAGAGTTAACCAGGTTGAACTTTGATTCATCACTAAATAGAACGGTCTTCCACTTGTCTAAGGACCAATTCAAATGTGATTTTGTTTTTACTCAGCACATACAAGTAGTCAATGCAATAAAATAAAGCTATATTATGTTTGTCAAAAATAATAAATACATAAATATTCGAATTCAAATGATGTAGACGAGAAAAGTTGCTTAGGTTTCGAGCAACACTGTATATACGTATCCGTTTTCGACATATTTCGTTTAGTAAACAAACTTATTGCACTCTATTATATAAAGTTGCTTTAGTTTTGTCACACACTGTATATAGTTTCTTGAAAATTATGAACATTAAGCAAAAAGGCCAATGACCAACCATGTATGTAACTATAGTACAAATAAATACTCGGATATTAAAATGGACTTCAAACTCTGTCATCAGAAATCAACTTTCAATCCATCAACTCCTTGATATTAAGGTTTCCTATGTTAAGCACTGTTTTCGAGCCTTTCTGTCAAGTTCCCTAAGAAATTCATTCCCCCCCTTTAAATCAATTTTTTAAATAATAAATTCCGCACTCTTTCCAACAGCTTTACAACAAATATCATAAAACAAATTCGGTAAACCCTTTCCTCTTCCAATAATCGAATTTGAATGTTCTCGCTTATTTTAATCTTATCAGAAAACACGTACGAGGCATCGCAATGTCTTGTTCATTTACATTGATGCATGTCATTCAATGGGGTAATTCCCCCACGAAGATTTTGTTGTTTTCTTTCGGGAATAGAACGCCCCAATCCCAAAGCCGTCAAAAAAGCCCCCCATAACTGCATCAACTTGGACGTCAACCGAGTCATTAAATCCTTTGTCCTCTTCTACTTCAACCAACAACTACAAAAATCTGCAAATAAAAATGAATAAGATGTGATCCGTTTAAAGACGGAACTGCTTCTTTTAACCAGAAAGAATGAATCCTTCCTTTTGCTCAAAAGTTCCACATCTCGCCTTAGGCTAAGTGATTTTTAACCATCTTGGCTCAAAACTTTCACGGAAATGGAGTGTTTTAAATTAATTATTTTTTAAAAATTGCAAAAGAGGTTGATTTCCTTTTATGGACCTTAGGGAGAGTTTCTAGCAAGAGTTGTCCATAAAAATACTATCCATATGCTCAAATCACACGTTGTGGGAAAATGAAAGAAGTTTAAAATATACTCTAGACTCCACTTTTTTTTTTAATAACCTTTATAAAAAATGGTCACACATATGCTGGATAAAGTAACCAAGGTGCCATCTTAAATGCACCTCGTAATATAATATGCAAGCCATAAACAGCGATATCTGCGGAAGGGCTTTTGATTATGAAGATGAGACTATAAGGGTTGGTAGGTAAAAGTGGCGGTTCAGTGAGAACCTAATTAGCACTATGTCCCGTTTTAATGCCATAGCTCTGTTACCTTGTTTATGAGGTGTTTGAGATATCTCTTAATCCAGCCTGAAGTGTTTAATAAGGACCATAGTTGCGTGAAGTTCTTAACAGAAATCTCATCAATTGAATTGAAGAAGTGTCCAACAAGCGCTCGCTGTCTAAGCTGTGTCCTTGCAGCTGCAACAGAATTGTGTGGGATGCTTAGCTTAACGGCATGATCTCCAATCGGCTAGTATAGCAATTTCATGACAGGTTCGCCGAAGGAGATCTTTTGCTTTTGATTGTTTGTGTTCAGGCCATATTTTCCTTGATGTTGCACAGTATATCAGACTGGCCCATCTAAGGTTTGCTGCTTCAAGGAAGTATGAGGATATAAAAGCCTAAACTGCATGTAGTTAGACGAAAACCTCCCCCACAAGTGAGCACTGAAGGGCAGATCACTGCCTAGCAAGTTCATCGACCCTCTCATTACCTGGGATGTCCCTGTGACCGGGAACCCATGTAAGAGAAGTGTGCTGACCTTCTAACGACGCTATTTCAGCTCGGCATTCCTGTACTAATTTTGAATGTTAAGTACAGGAGACAATCAATACCTTTGATAGCTGCTTGGCTATCAATGCATATGGCAACCTTCTGACTTAGCAGGATATATGGATGTATTCTGATGAGACGACATGCTTCCCGGATTGCAAAAAGTTCCGCTTGGAAAACGCTGGAATATTCGGGCATTCTATTGAGATGAGACTATTAGTACAAATGAGATGTGTAATCATCATCCACCCATCTTTAACCTTATCAAACCGAAGGGGGATTTCAGGATGTGGGCAGGGCAAGTCCCACACAAACCAATTAACTCCAAAGAAGTCACACATCCTCGTACGTTGTAAGAAATGACAATCCCTTGTCAACTATATAGAGTCAGGGCACTCATCCATTTAAAATCATTTGCGGCCAAGCAATGTGTGGTACCTTGAACAAGGATAACGTTGGTGCCTGAAGATGACTGTGCGACTACTAAGCGTATTTGTATCTTGAAACTGCTTTCGTTGAATCCAATTGGTTCGCTCATTTTCGAATGATTGAATTCTGTATAATTGATTTTTATGCATCAAAATGACTGGTGTGGTTTCATCCTGAAAGGATTCATATGACGGTTAATGGATTTTCTGTGTATTCATACATTTTTTTTTTGCTCTTTTTTTTACAGAAATACGTAAGGAAATGAAGAGAAATGAGCAGCGGATAGTCCTTGATTGATAATGTAGGTGGAATCTATTGGATATTTACATATTATTTAACAGGTAAGCACATTTAACAAAAAAGATTGATTGATTGATTTAATTTAATTAAGTGACGATACATCCACGAAAAATTTGCAATGTAAGATGTATAAATATTTTCTCTCTGTAAAGGAGTAATTTCTTTCCTTTTTCATTTCCAAAACTGTGCGATAGTTTTTTAACATTAATTTTTTTTTTTTGAAAATTCTCGGTCCTTAAGCAAGTGGTTTAATGGAGTTGTTGTGGAGTTGTCACGTTCGATATGCTTAACTTATCATGTTGATTCAAAGCTTACGATAAGACAACTTGGAACCAAAAGAGGAAGTTTTTTGAATTGGGATTGAACGAGCTCAAAACGAGAAGCTTGGAATTTTAAAAGGATTTAAAAGGAGTCACTTTATTTCGTTATCGAATCTTCGAAGCAGAGCAGAAATTATAGTAAATAACGATATAGTTAGAAGAAGAAATGCCGAACTCGGGTTAGGAGAGATTTTTTGGACATCGAACTCATTTATATGAGATAGTGACAGTCAAAAGTACCAGCAGCAATTGTGAAATAAGCAATTTGAACTTACAAAAGAACAATGTTCATTTGGGTAGATGTTGCACCAAATGTGGAATCTATTCAAGAAATTCTGCAATTCGTAATATTCCTGTGCGAATGGTATGTGCTCGGAGGTCCTTATGTCATCGACATTGGCAGTGTCGTGAAAATAAAAAAACAGAAGGTCGTAATTTCCACAAATACTGTAGTCTTTATTAAAAAGCTGATCTTCTGATATTTCCGCAACTGTTGTCGTCCCAGTGTACTGTATTATGAATAACAGTAGTCCTGCACAATGTCAAGGGCTACAGTCTTCTTAAAAAAGTCGAGGCGTTTGTCGACCTGACAATTTTAATTTTTTCGCACACTTTTCTCCTACATTATATAAAGAGATCTGTGTTAATAATTAATTGCTCGACATTGTTTAGTGATAGTATGAAGATTAGTGGTTCTGAACGGCTACCTTGTGGGACTCTAGAATTATCGTTATTAGGGTCAGATACTAGTAATATTTAAATAAGCTCCAATGCTTGCAATTCTTTGGATACAAATATCGATTTGGGTGGAATAGTAGCCCTAGATCCGCCTTTCAAACACTCATATTTGATTGTCAGTGAAAAACCATGGAGTTATCGATAACACTCTCGAAAAAAATTGAGTACTATGAGAAGGATGGCAAGTGGGTCGTGGCTTGATATTTCCTCTCAAATTAATGTGTCTGTCCACATATTTGGGAAAATGGGTGTGATAATTGAAAAAGAGTTACACTAAACTGAGATCCTTGAATTTATCATTAAGCCTTAAGATTCCAGCGTAGATCAATTCAATATTTCATTTTTTGTGAATTTCAGAGGTTGAATTGTGCCAGGGGAGTTTAAGCATTATCTTCAGTAATTTGCTTTAAGATAATTGCATGCATCTTTTTCACATTAGCCTTAATTTTCCATTTCTTATAATATTTTTAAAGTATTATATAGGATTGGGCTAAGGACTGCACCCTGTGGGGCACTTGCAGGACAAAAAAAATCACTTGACCCACTGTCTTTGACGAGGACTCTGAAAAGGCGATCGGACAAAAAACTTTGAACAATTTCACGCAGATATAACGGAAAATGGAGATCTATCATTTTATAAATGAGGCCATTGTACCACATTGAATCGAAGGCCTTTCCGATATCGAGAAGAATCATGCCTGTAGATTTGCCTTCAGTTGGGTTGAGTCTGATGTGCTCGCATATTCGGAGCACTTTTTTTTTTTTTTTTTTCAAACTTGTTTATTTCCACCATAATTTTAACAATTTTTTTAACGAGAAACAAGATAAACGCTAAATCAATAAATTTACATTTTCGTAAATGATATTCGGAGCACTTGATGAAGTGTGCTGTGATACCGCCGAAAACCAAATTGTTCATCTGGGAATATTTGTCGGTCTTCGACTATTTTCAATATTTTTTCCTTTAGAATTTTTTCAAAGATTTTGCTTATTGTGCTTAACAAACTAATGGGTCTGTAGCTACTTGGAACCATCGGAGGCTTACCAGCTTTCAAAATCGGTACTACCAAAGTGGTCTTCCAAGCCTTAGGAAAGTACTGCCTTTTAGATAAGCGTTTATTATAAATGTCAAATACTTTGTCCCTTCAGCCGGTAGTTCTTTAATATATATATTTTTTTATGCGATCAAGACCGCCTGACTTTTTCACTTTCAATTCGCCAACTGCTAACTCAACATCTTCATCCGTTACTATAACGTCAAATGGTGTATCGGCTTCCGTTGAATTGAAAACTTCAATGATATTTGTAGTTGGGTCACCTAGGTCCCGATAGGCAGCATGATTATTAAGAAAAACCGATGCGAGCGTATTCGATTTTTCCAAATCACTAAAAAGGACACGTCTTTGGTCAGAGCTACGAAGGCAAGGAAGCTTCCTGCTTTTTTGTTTAATTTTTTTGACAATATTCCAAAAAGGCTTGGCACCCTGGTATTAAATTAAGCCGTTTAGGTACAGAAATTGTTGTCTGTAAACTGACTGACGATACTTTTGCCTATTTCTCCTATTGGCGTTTCTAACTTTAAACGCGGGATTTTTGTGCAAAAGTTTTTATTTTTGACGACTTTTGGTACAGACTTGTCACCAAATATATTTTTGCTTTTTCATGGGCTTTGTTGAAGTGTTTTTATGTGAATCAGCTTTAAAACTTGCTTAACATATGAAGAGGCTAATTTTCATGTCATCAAACAAAACAAAATTAACGCGATAATTTGTAAAAATAAAACATCATCTTAAAGAATGTTAATGGGGACTTTGTCCTTCTGACTTTCAAAAAAATAATTTCTTTTTTATTACGGATTCTACATGTGAGTAGAAATAAATCTGTCGAAGCGTTTCCCAGATTTCGAACGTTTACGATATTTTAAACGCGTTTGAAATTTACAATGTCAGCGCGCTCTGAACATTCACGGGACAAAGCAAGGATCGAGCGCGCGGAGAAGCAGGTGACCAACGCAGCAAAAAAAGGCCCAGATTGAGCAGCGGGAGATGTTAGGGGCTCAATATGAGCAGCTAGAAGAAGAGGAGGGGTGCATTGGCAGGCATTTCCGATTAGAATTAATTTTAAACACATTTGTGTAAACACATTACAAAACTTCAAACGCGTTTTTCTCGATTTGTGTTTCAGATCAACAAAGAGGGGGTAGTGTTGTCAGCCGTTTACCTCCCACGATTTGAGTACCTTTTTTTTCGCGAATTGCAACGACCGCCCCTTTTATTTTAACGTTCTCGATATAATCAACAAAAGCAAGAAAAAAACGCACTCAAAATCTCTACTCGTTTCCCTTAAAAAAAATAAAAAGCAAACACCTGAAATATGGCACTCGAAGGACAAAGTCTCCCTTAATCGTAGCATAAACGCAATTGTAATTTTTTCTTACAACAATCAGCCTTCGACTTTAACTAGGTATACAATTCGGCTTAAATATCTATTTGCATTCTGATAACATGTGATAAAGCCTTCGCCTTAACGCTCTACCTAAATGTTATTATAAATTATGAAGGCTTTACGCACGTCCGTCAATGGCTATTTACAGGATTGTGCAAATTTTTGAACAAAAATCGCTCGTGTTAAGTCTATTTGACATTCACTGCATTCGTTAGTTTCGTGTTTTCGTGTACATTATTGCTACACTACTGACACGTCACGTTTGCAAAGAGAAAAAGATTAGAGACGATAACCGTCCAAACCCATTTGACAAATATTTACCCCAATAATGTCACACGTGTTTGTCCATAATTTAATCTCAAGACCGCGCTAAAATAGTATCTTCACACATATTTTCCTATGCGGCGTCCCTCGCCATGGCAACTTGAAGTCTCAACACCAGCGCCATACAGATACAGATACACAACGTTTGCCGTTACCACATGTGTCGGATGGTAAATTATTCAAAATTCCATTAGAGCCGCCACCGATTGAATTTGCTTTCAAGTTCATAACGTTCTCTTCCTACATCTATCTAGATACAATAACATCAGCTGATGCTGTTTTTGTTATTGTAGCTGTGGCGAAAATGAATTGACTCGTAATGTTGTTGCTGGTTCTCCTGCCACTGGTGGCTCCTCTAGTGCACTGGGCAGGCAGGCCATCTAGATAGATTTCCAGTTCAAGAGATCTAGTGCAGATACCAGCAGGATGCTGAAGTGTACTTGAATATCATAAAATTCAATTCTACCGGTTCTGAAAGTAGTGTGCTGTGCTCACTGCAGATACAAAACTAGCAAAAATCCCAGATTACTTTCTCGAAGTGTGCGTGTGTGTGGCGCATATGCTTGGATGTTCATCTGACTCCAGTTTAGCGGTTGGGTTGATTGAACTGTAAACAACGTGCTCAATTTTAAGATGGCATTCGTTGTTGTGCGTGTTGAAATAATCTCTTTTTGTTGCTTTAACTGGATGCTGGAACTGTTTTCCTCGGGCCGATCGATAGGAGGTTATTCTGAGAGGCCAAGCTATGTAGAATGGGACAAAACGGCCAGGGTGTTCAGCCAGCCAATCCAAACGAAACGGTAATAAATTGTTTTAATTATGAATGATTATGCCACGAACGATAGAAATTAATGTCAGTGGGATGAATGTGTATCTCGTGCGGGATCATGGTGTTTATCGTTGTGGATTTTCGACTTAGAGTCAGTAGGGTGCTACAGACAGTGTTAAATATGGATTATGCGTCGGAATTATCTAACGACGTGTTGGCTCAGTCGCATCATTTATTCCATCAATCATAACAACAACAAAAAAAATATATGGCAAGATAGTGTTTGAGTGGTAGTACTGACAGCTGACAAAAGTTAAATTTATGATTTCCCAGAACTAATAGATTGGCGAAATAAATTCACGTGCACCACTATTTAGGGTTCATTTAGAGACGAATTAATTAACAGAGTTCTGTTGAATTTTAGAGCGCACGACGAGGGCATCGTTTGATGGCAACATTTCACTTCTTTAAATTACTTAATTGAGCATTCCGGAGTTAATGAGGCCTTAAGCGTTTTCAAGTTCATTGACTCGAATGCTCGTGAGAAGTGGTGTTGATGATAAGAACACAAACAGCTCATACGTCACTAAGTTTATCGAGAATGTTTCTTTTGTCCATTTCTTTTTCTTTTAAAAACCTGTGTTAGATTAACATGTCCTCGATATCATCGAATATATTTTCATACTTTAGTCAAATTTTTGTTGTTATTCCTTTATGCCGATTCAAATCAGAATTTTGGCTCAATGTTAATTTTAACAAGCTTTTATTTAACCATTTTTCGACCACTTGTTGGTATCGGATTGAGCTGAAATTACGCACACGCCTTTTCTTCCGGTGACAGTGCAATATGCAATACTTGGTATTGTAATGATTTCAATATGGCCATATTTTCTTCAACCCCCTAAATGTGGGTATCAAATGAAAGGGCTTGAAGATTAGAAAACGATACGGTAAGTCCGGTGACAAAACAATAATCTGACTGTGAAAATTTGGTGGTCCGGAGAAGAGATTTAAAATAAGAACTCGGCGTTTCATATCCAACATGATACCATTTGTTACCATGAAAACAACGCCCACGATCAGCTCGTCAACTATTTCCGCCACTATAAACTGGTGCTCAACTGTGGTGGTACCAATAGTGATTTCCTTGATAACTTTCCCCAGTATAAGTGCCTTTTCTCATGTAACCGTTTGAAGCCTTAAGATTGAGTGCGAAGCTCCCGTATCCGAATTCCCCGTGAATAATTTGTCCCCAATGATGACTGCTATCCGTCCCAGTTGCGAAATTATGATTCTGGGGCAGTCCATCGTTGGAGTCAGTTCATGCCCCTTAAAACTGACTCCACTTAGTTTGTCGATGGTTGAGCGCCGTCCTCCTCTTCCCTCAGTGCAGGTTGGCTTCCTCTATAGGCTCTTGAAGAAGATTGAATTCCTAAACAATTTCCACGTTCCCTACAGTCACTTGTCATTGTGCCGTGCCGTTGTCAAAGATGAAACATCGGTCCTTAAATTTATTATTTTGCCTATACTCCGAGTCCGAAGTCTCAATCAACTCCATTATTGAACCCCCATAGGCTAGATGTTTCAAACGCTCGACGTCCGCTGCATACGCCTGAAGCGTTTCGCCATTCATCTGCTTTCGGCTCTTCAGCTCCATTTTGTACACTTGCTCTCGGTGGTCACATCCATACTTGCGCTGCAAAGAATTCATTAGTACTTCACAATTACCCTGCCGAGCATCGGGAAGTGTTTAAAGCACATCCGCAGCACCTCCTTTCAATGCTACCACAAGAGCTGTAGCCTCCTCTTCTTTGCTCAAATAGGCCCTCTTCATTGACGTCTTAAACTGCAATTTGAAAACTTCAAAGGCTGTCGTTTCGTCGTACGTTGGCGGCTTAAATTTGCTGGAAGCCGTTCACTTGCGCCATCGGTTATCTCATCTTTAGAGCGCCAACGTCCTTTTCCAACTTTTGGACTTTTGTGCTTACATCAATCACGGTACTTTCAAGTTCGCGAACTCTCTCATTTAACCGCTGAAGTGATCTCTTACTTCGCCCTACACTTCGAGAAGTTTCTGCTCCGTACGATCTTGGAGATCTTCTTGACGTTTGTGTTGTTCCTCAACAGCTTGCTTAATTTTTCTATTCTCAGGCAAGCACTCCTCGAAGCCAACTTCTATTTCATGGTTTTGCTCCTGCCGTGATTTTCTCATCGAATGTCCAAATGATGCAAACAGATTTTGCATCGTGGCTATTATGTTAGCAAAATCAGTTGGAGCTGCTGCCGCTACACTTGCAGAAGGTTCTTTGACTCTTGATGCTAATGCTTCTTTGGTGATGAACTCATGTATGTCCGCATCTGCCTTTCCACCAGTTGTCGGCAAACTCTTAAGTGCAAGCTCCATTTTTTGTTTTTTCTCCTTTATTTGTATGAATTTAACCATTTCGTCACAATCCCACTTCTGACACCAATTTTTACGATTTCCCTAGTGTAACGATTTCCCTTCCCTGGATTCGACCACTGGATTGCGACGAAAAGTAAAACAAACCAAAATTTTACTAATTTATTTTTGATGGATAACAGCCTTCTTATTCTGTAGTTTCCTGTATTTATTATCATTTTATAGACGTCTTTGTCGTAACAATATCTTTAGTTATAGCCCGAATGGAATTCAGCATTTCGTCGTTATAATTCTGCGCATTTCGGAATGCAACTCTTTTCTACCCATTTCTAGAATTTATTAATCATCAGTTATTTTATATTATGCTATTGAAAATATAATATAACTCTCAGAACAATTTTTTTAACGTAATTTGATGACTAAATCGAACGAAATAAAAGCTGTTCTGAACTATGTGACCAGCTCAAATCATGACGCGTATGAATCCCCCACAACACAAAGTTTTCTTTTTTAAACCATGCGAAATGTATTATTAACAAAACACGCGTTAAGTGCTTGAGTATGATCGTAGTTAATCGTTAAAAAAAGACTGTGGATAAAAACAATCAAAAAAATAGACCGATTTGAGAATGTGGTTCCTTATTGTGACCATCACTGTAAATGTATAAAAGAGCGACATCTGTTAGTGATTTTCTATACCCTATCAGACACAAAGTCAAATTTCGAAATCGGTTTAAATAAAATTCCAATAAGAAAAATGAAAAAAAAAAAAATTTGCAAACGAATGATTTAAAAGTCAGTTTCTCCAACAGACTTTTTGTTGAAATTTGTGTATTTATGATTCCGACTTTTTTTTTTACTATTTTATGCGAGGAATATATTTTAAAGCGACTACACATTCGATGGAGCTTATTTGTCAACAGAAAGTATTTAATCATCCACTGTCGTCGCATTACATCGTCGCTTTAATGCAGAACAAGCTAAAGTTACAAAAAGGACATTTTTAGGTTTTAAAACCAGTCAGTTTGTCAGTCAGATTCCATAGTCATATGGTTTCCCCACTTCATGTCGAGTATGTCTACAATATTTGCCTCCCAGTCACAGGCGAATTTGATTTTGATCAGATTGTGATGTTCTGCATTAATTTGGGTAACTTTACCTTCAATTTTTGGTTGTCTCTTTCAGTAATTTTTTTTATATCAAACATAAATTCAGCATTTATTTCTTTAACTATACCACTGATCAGTGATATGATCGAACTATTTTTTGTTGTCCGCTCAATTTCACTGTGCATAGTGTCTCCTTTATTTTGTTTCAATATTATATTAAGCTGTGCACATCATGCGTAAGCCAAACAAATATCTTTCTGAAGCTTTAGATACCATCTTCCAACTTAGTCTACATAAAAGACAGAAACCAACTTCCAATTTCTAAGGCTCCTCTCGATGCTATAGCTTCGTGCCATCCTTTACGGCATTCGATTTCATACACGCTTAAGTTATAAGATTAGAGCTTTCTTTTATAATATCAGGTTATAAAAAATGATTGAAAATTTTCTCATGGAACGAAATAACTTTATTCTGAGATGTATTGTCCATTTTGAGCAATGAATTTTTGCCATCTTTCAGGCAGCATCATAATTCAACGTTCATAAAACTTCTGGTTTTTATCAGCAAAAAAACTGAACCAGGTACGATTTGACATCATCATTATTATTGAAATTTTTACCATTTAAGGAGTTTTGCAAAGATCGAAATAAAAAGTAATCAGATGGTGCAAGGTCAGGACTATATGGTGGATGTGGCAAAACATCCCAACCAAACTCCAATAATTTTTGCCGAGTGACCAAAGATGTATGTGGCCTTGCATTGTCATAATGGAATACAACACCTTTTCGATTTGTCCATTCGGGCTGCTTTTCTTCAACTTCAATTGTTCAATTTTGTTAGTTGTTCAATGTATTTTGGTGGACAAAATTCAAAGTAAACAATGTAATCCCATCAAACTGATAACATTACTTTCTTTTGATGAATATCAGCTTTTGATGTTGTTTGAGCTGGTTCACCTGGCTTGCTCCACTCCATTTTTCATCACCAGTTATCAATCGTTTTAAAAATGGATAATTTTCATTACGTTTCTTTAACAAATCGCAGATGTTAATGCGTTGTGTTAAATGATTTTCTTTCAGTTCATGAGGAACCCATATATCGAGTCTTCGTGCATAGCAAAGTTGTTTAAAGCGATTTACAATGCATGTGTGTGGAACATGAAGCTTCTCTGTAATCTCACGTGTTGTACCTTGACGATCCGAATCGATTATTGCTTTTATTTGGTCGTCAGGACTTCAACTGGACGACCATAGCGTTTTTCATCTTTGAGTGAAAAATCGCAAGAAAGAAATTTGGCAAACCAATTTTGACACTGTCGTTCTTTTGAAGCTTCGTCACCATAAACAGCATATAACTTTTTGTGAGCTTGCGATGCGTTTTTTCCGTTCCCGAAATAAAAAAGAAAAATATGACGTAAATGTTCGTTTTGATTTGCTATTTTTCAACAGCCGCCAAACAAAAACTACACAACCGATCAATTTTTTTTTTTTTTTTTACTGATTTACTTTCACATTTATTTGATTTTCAAAAATATGTAACAATGTAGGATGTTGTTTAGCAAAAATGTACAATTTCTTTCAATGCAGTATGCTATTTATACAATTTTACAGCAAAAATTTTTTTTCTTTTTTATATAATTTAATTAATTAGAAACACAAAAACATTAGCATTAGTAAATTTACAGCGATATAACAAATAAATCATTATAGGTTTAATAATAATAACTAAGACATGAAATGTAACTTTAACTATCTTTTTCTAGACTTAAGGTTCATTATATTTTTAAGTTTCCTGGTATATTATTTATTATTTTTTGACACTACATACCCTTACATTCTTTTACCATACTCATTGTAGAAACTTGGAACTTGTAAAAGATTTCGAGCTCTTCTTCTTGTATTGATTTCGTGTTCAAGCAGAATTTGGAACCGGTTATCTGAATTATACTCCAACGCCGCAGTCAATTTAAAGATATTCTCCACGCTTAACACCTTAAATTCGTAGTCACTTTGTCGTCTTTTGTGTACTATTATGCGTATTGCAGAGTTTTGTAGTTTTTGCAGATTTTCTATGTAACTCCTAGCAGCGTTACCCCACGCCAAGACACAATACCGAAGCTTCGACTCCACGAGTGAGTAGTACACTTGTTTCAGCACTTGTGCATTGGAATATCTGCTCAGGTACGCCATTCAATTTTTTGAATTTGACTGTGCCATCTGAACTTACTGTCGATGATTATGCCAAGATATTTATATTCCTCGACGATCTGGATATTTTGCACCTTTGCCTTTGGACACTTCTTATTTTCGAATGTAATGTTAAATTTTTGTGGTTTGTGTTTTGGTCCACGGATGTGCATCAGTTTTTTTTTAGACATGTTTAGAACCAAACCCATATCATGGCACCATTTGACCGCCTCATTTAATTCTGCTTGCATAATGATTGCCGCTGTTTCTAGAGATATGTGACGAACAATGATTGCGGTGTCGTCTGCGTACGCGAATACAATACACTTTTTCAGCACATGTGGAAGTTCATTCGTGTATAGTATAAATAGTATTGGTCCCAATTTCGAACCTTGCGGCACTCCAAAGTTGACGCACTGTTCCTGGCTAAATTTATCACCAACTTTTACTTCAAATCTTCTATTCCTAAGGTAGTCCTGAAGACAGCTAGCTAGTCTCTCCCTTATTCCAGCACGGTGCAGTACATCCATTAGCTTATTGTGGTTTAGCGTATCAAATGCTTTACTGAAATCCAGGTAAATAACTAGTACATGGTGGTTATTGTTGAGGTTTTGATTAATTGTGTTCGAAAATTCGCCAAGTAACTTGTTCGTACTTTTAAGTTTTTGAAACCCATATTGGTTTTGGTTGATTATTTTGTTTTTCTCGAGGAAGTTACACAGCCTTTCAACTATGAATTGTTCCAGACATTTGTCGACTGTCGGTTAAATGAAGACTGGTCTGTTATTACTTATCTGGTTTTTTATTCCTCCTTTAAAAACAGTTGAAGTACCAACTATCAAATAACAAAATGTGTTTGACATTTTGATTACGTCAGCAAACCCAAAAATTCAACTAAAGCCATCAATGAGTGAAATCCGCAAATACTTGGTTGCCAACCCAATACAATTGCAAAGCTTCGGCTTTGGGAGACAGAAGTGTTTTTTTGAGATCAAAGGTGGCAGTTCGAACATCAAGAGAACCTTCAAATCTTAGCTTATCTCTACTTTTTTCTTCCCTCGATGAATCCCTTACTTTTAATTTTTGTCCACATTTGAGTATGCATATATCTCTGCTACGAGCCTTCATTACTCGCCCTGGAACAGTCAAATTATTAGAATATTATTAGAATTTTAACTCCTAATCACTGTTATTAAGAGTCTTGGTTTTGTTTCTGGTGCAATTGTTTCCTGTCGTTTTCATGAAACATTTAACTTTTCGGGAAATAATGTGGTTGCAGTTATTATATCAGCTTAAATATTCGCATAGCTGCTGATAGGCATGCGAAAAAAAGCTTTTCAGTGTGTGTTTAGTGAACTTTTCTTTTTGCGTACGGAGCCAACAAACGTTCCCATAAAAATATCTAGCAAAGAATGTTAAACGCCTTAGAATGGCTCAAGTTATAAGACTAAGGTTTTACGTCTATGAAATTCCCCATGAATATTCTAAGCTTATGGTGCAGTGTGTACGAGACCGAAATACAGTGAAATGTTTCGCTGTGAAATATGAACAGATAACGTCGAAATATCGTTCGCTTAAGCGCTAAAAAAATATGCTCGTTCTAAAACATTTAAAACCGACGCAGAACCGAAAGAAGACTCCATGTGGCGACAGTGCAATGGTTTTTTTTTTCGTTTTTTTGCTGCACACTTAAATTCCTCTCGTTCATCGTCACCACCCGCTGCACATCATAGTTCCATTGTTTGGCTGTTGTCTCTTTATGTTTGCAAAGTGCCTTTTTAATACAGAGACACATGTATGTAGATATACGTACACCCAAGCTTGGGTATGAAGTATCAAAGGTAAATACGATAAAAACTCCACGGGTCTGGTGGGTATGACGCCTTTGGCAAGTTGATTCTGGCTTCAACAACAGCAGCAGCAGCGTCATTACCAGTATCCAACTGACAGAACGCAACTGCACTTTGTAATGGACCCGCGAGGAAAATATTGATTGTGTTCCAACTCTGCACCAATTTGGAGGCGTATACTTAACATTTTTTGCTCCTGGTTCTTCTCATTTTTTTTTATTCTCCATAACCATGAACATTTTTTTTTTCATCTCGACTGACACTTTCGTTTAATTTTTGTGCATTCATCTGGTGTATTCGTACAGGCGTGCACTCTGTCTGTCCATGTGTACGTGGCGGGTGAAGAGAGTGGGTTGGGGCTTCAATTTAAATAAGGGTAAATATTTGATTTTATGTACAAACTTTGTCTGGCTGGCGAATTGCATGGAGGACTGCAAATGAAATGGGAACAGGTTGACATAAAGATAAGACTGAGGTGCGGATGTTGTGTGTGTTGGACTTTTGACACCCAACATGGGAGTAATTGAGTTTCAGCTTCATTCGGCAGGGTTTGTCGTTAGATGGCCATCTTCCAATTACCTTGGACATTGGTTGATTAAATTTATTTTTATACGAATGGGGTTAAGATTTACAATGTTTGTGCTGAAAATTTACTGGCAATGATGCACAATGACAGCAAGATGAGTCGTTATTGTAAGGTCCTTCGAAGGACTTTTGAACATAAATCTCGATTCCAGAAGATGCAGGTCAGAGGTGCTCGTAAATTTTAATTGGAAAACCCAATCCAATTTGTGCTATCTGATTCGTGTTTGTCTTGAATCTTTGAAGATGTGTCAAAGTTTATGGAGGATCCATTCGAGGATATTTTCAACTAGAATGCTTGTTAGTTCAATGCATATTTTTTTTTTCAAAGAAAATCATATGACTCTTCAAGATGTGAATTTTGGAGAGGTTTTAAACTAAGTTACTTTTTTGCATTAATAATAAAGTCAACGCACTTACGTGTCAAATAAAGGGCGAAAACATTCGCGGTGGCCAGGTCCCATATTCAATTCGGCCTATCCATAAGTCGTTGTGATATAATTTATGGCACTTTCAGTGGAAGGATCGACCTGTTAAACTGGTGTTGCAAAGTGGGTGGCCGTCATGTTGGAGCTGGAGATTATGTCATTTGTTGTGCAAAAGATTGAGAAAGGACTCTTCTAAAAAAAATTTGCTGAGAAAGCTACTTACCTACCGTATGGAGTTGAAAAACATTGTGAATGAGCGAACGCAAACAAGCAAACAATTTTTTCATACCTTCCACTCATGGTGGATAAATCTATTAGAAATTGTAAATGGATGGCATACATCATCAAATACATTTGTCAAGGTATAGACTCCTGCGTTATGAGAATATAAATGCCATGGACAGAATGACATTCATTGTGCACATCAAAACATCGGGCGGAATATCTGTTGTTCGAGTGCCTTGCATTAAGATGGACCAAAACAAATAATGAACAAGTAGATTCTGCACACTCACCCTAAGCCAGTTCTTTCAAGAGATTCTGATTGCACTTGGAAACATTTTTTAAAATAAGTCAAAATGAGATAATGCATTTCTTTTAGTGCGTCGACTTCCCGAACAATCGCAGGGGACTACTTCTATTCAGACCTTTTCACATTCCATTTCACAAACAAAAATAACCATAGTGAAATTTTCCTGCCCAGACTAAAATCACTTCAGTTCTCACAAATGACTTTGGTCTATTCCCAAATTTTCCGAGGAGGATTGATAAACTTGTAGGTGTAGCTAGTCATGTTTTGGTAGAGATGATGTCCAATGGATATTTTTCTGGTCCACACGATTATTTCGTTGTATCCTCTTAAACATGTTTCTGAGATCAACTTACCATCCCAGAAGCTGACTGAACTGCCCAGTTAGCATTTACCCTTAAACAAAAAATTAAAAATCACATAAAAGTGCACCTCCTTTTCTAAATTCGGTTAAATCATAGAAGAGCTCTGAAATGCACTTTGTATTGGGTGTTTTTGAACGCTGTGCTACATAACGAGATCTGTTTTTACGCAATCCTGAATTCAGCCATGGCGTTGTGCAACTTGGAGCAAAAAGTACGTTCGTCAAAATGAAAACTTTCCGCATTCTCGCGTCGGATACTTTTTCATTGAGAACGCCTTCTGTGATAATTTGACCTCATAATGGAGTGAAAAATGAAAAGTCATGAAATACGAAATGGTTGGTTGATCTAATAAACTTAAATAATAAAAAAATTCTATTAAAAAGAATTGTGTTACTAAATAACCATCTGGAAGTTTTTTGAACAACTCTGAAGGTTGGTAACAGGATCAGTTTTTTTTTTTTTGTATGAAAATATAAGAAAAGAAATTATGTCAAAATTATCAAGCACACTTCAAATAAAAGACAAAATATTTCAAAAGTAGACCGCATAACCCTGAGACTTGTAACTACAAAAACAAAACGTCTCAATGAAAAAAAGCTTTACATTGAAGATGATTCTTGTAGAGCGACACTTCAGTTCTTCGAAAGAGGGCTTAGCTTTAATAGCCAGAGGTATTCTTCGTTTGATCTCAGCGCTGATGTAATTATCTGTATTTATAGCGGAGCCAAGATAGACAAAGCCCCATCTACCTCAAAGTTATAGCTGTTTATAGTAACGTTCTGATCCGGGTTTGGTCTTTCTTTATGACAGCATATGCCTCTTTTTGCCTTCTGGCCTTGACAAGGTTCTTTAGCACTATTGTCCCAAGAATGATGTTGAAGAAATCGCATGATAGTGCATCATCTTGTCTAAAATTTTGTTTGACATCATCATCAAACCAACCTTTAAATTGATGAAAATGTGGTGCGTACTGACTTGGCGCTCCTGGGTTTTTTCCAAGATCTGCAAAAAAAGGTGACGTGCACAACTCAACATTGTTCACCATTAACATAAGAAAAGCTGAAGTTTCCAAACAGCGACACACCTTAAAAGAAAAAGAAACTGAACTGAATGCCGATTCAAAAAGTATGCAAATACCAGGATTCGGACCAAATTTAAAGTGAACATAAAACATTTTTTGAAAGACTCCCAGAAACATAAATCGTCAAATGTATCAACTCACTTTTGCAACAAAAAAAAAAAAATGTCTCAAAATTAAAATTATTAGGGCCGAATAACCGTTCGCAAGTAAAAAAGTACATTATTTTCAAATCAGCAATCACAATCAAATGGCGAACATGAGTAAAGCGCCCAAATGCGAGTCGGACACGCACACGAAGGGATCTGTCCAACATTCAACACATTTTTTTTTTTAAATATAATATTAAGTAATTTATTGTATTTATTTTTATCTTTATTTTCATTTTTGTCATTTGTTTATATATTAGTTCATCACTGTCTTATGTGAATTTAAATCTTCCGATTTTGAAGTGCTGATATATAAAAAGACAGGTCAAGCTGTTCTTCACCTTCCGTAAACCAAAAACCACCTGACGTACTTTCCATGGTAGTTGCATAAAAAGGGCATCATTTTCAAATCAGTAAATGTAGGCATGAAATGGACCTTCTTATTTCCTTATAAGTTGAAACCCATCAATTTAAAAATAAATTACTGACCATTGTAGAAACTCAATTAATACTTTACTTGTGTCGGCAATAAAATTCGTTATACCATGGCCTAAATTGAGTCAATAAATTAAACTATTAATAAATCAACAGCCATGTGCTGAGCCCCACTTCCGCGCCCCCAGTGATTGATGGATCAATCAACGTGTCACAGTTGCCAAGAAATAAGGTTAAGCACCATGGTGACTGCCCAAACCATTTCGCATGTAAATTTCCCACCGACTAACAATGACAAGTTGGAAAAACTCCTACATCGCACCCACGCGAATAAGTTCCATCTGTGTTTGCCACATATACTCAATTAATCAAATATTTAAGGACAAACAAGCTTTTGCACTTTTCGACAACGAGCTGCAATGGGTTTTGAACTTGAACAGACACCACGTTCTAATCGTCGCGTCGTGTCAGTCAAATATATTTTAGACAGGGTGGCAAAGGTGTGCAGCGATTCATTTTTAGAATTATGCAGCAGTCTTTCCCGTCTACCTCGATAGATATGAATATGTTTTTGGGTTGGGTGTTTCGCGAATATATAATGCAAAAGGAAATGATCTCGATTGGCGAGTGTTTCACCTTTACGGTAGGAAAAGAAGTCGAACGGTTCCTTAAAAGTTTTGATGTGACTGAAAGTCTTTTGCATTTTGTCAGGAGAACTCCACCGGCAGGAAGGAGATTGTTTTTATGGTCGTGACACATTTGAATTGATAAAACCTTTTAAACGTTAAACACTTTTTTAAGTAGTTTTTAAGAATCAGAGATACAGTGCGACCTCAATAAAAGCAACTTTTAGAAATTTGGGCAGTTGTTTTTACTGAGTTTGTTGCAATACTCGAGTCAAAAAATGGAAGGTTCCGAAAATGAGACAAAATGTTAAACTCCTCCAAAATAGTAAAAAAACGTGTCTTGCACTGGTAAACAGACCAAAACTAATTTTTTTCATATTATATAATTCATATAATTCATATTAAAAGAAAAAAAAATAACATTTTACTTGTATTTAAAAAATTGAGAAATTTTTGATTATGTCTTTTTAGACCCTGAATTCTTTTCCACAGCTGACTCTCGTAAGTTTTGCAGAACTATAATATTATCCAGTGAAGCATTATTTTCTTCAGCCCATTGAAGGCAAATGTTTAGTGCTTGGATTGCAGCCCCTGCTTTGATTTTTGGCAGTGGGGATTCTTTAACTGCATTTTCGTCATCACTTTCAATTTCTTCGTCTCCCAAGTTGCTGCAAGTCGGTTCCAGATTGGTTTCATTTTCGGCAATCCAATCATTTATGTCCTCGGAACAGTCAAAAGGGGATAGCTCTTGAAGCAAATCATTTATCGATGATATTATTTCGCGGTCTTTTAGGATTTAGACTGCACCTTGTCCCATGCATTAGCCAAGAGACATACGGCGTGTCTCAAATTAAATGATTTTATTTTAGTCTCCAAATCTGACCCTTGACTAGCGACCAAATGTGCCAATAGACTCTTTTTGTAATTCAGTTTAGTCAAGTTGATCACATTTTGATCCATTGGTTGGAGAATAGTGGTGCAATTTGCTGGTAAACACATGGTGACTATCATTCCATTATCACTTTTCAGCTCGGTGTCCTTTGGATGACAAGTTGCGTTGTCCAACAGTTACAGAGTCCTCTTCTGAAGATTTCTAGACCCAAGAAACTGTCTTACCTAAATGAAGAAAATAAAACAGAAATGGTTATAAAAGTCTATCAACTTTATTAAACATGTTACCTCTGGTACAAACGTTGAGTGAAACCATTCTTTAAACAACGAGAATGTCATCCACGCATTTTTATTGCTCTTATAAATGACGGGTTTATTTTCAAAATTTTTAAATGCTCTAGGATTTAGAGCTTTCCCGATGACGAATAATTTTATTTTGTGAATCTCAGATGCGTTCGTGCAAGCAAGAAACGTTATTCTCTCTTTGCTTGTCTTCCGACCTGGAGCGGTTGCTTCTTTAAAGCTTACAAGGGTTTTATTTGGCATAAGCTTAAAAAATAAGCCGGACTCGTCGGCGTTGTAAATTTGATTTGGTGACGGACCGAGCTCTTTAATTGTATTCTTGAACTAAACCAAAAACGGTTCAACGAGTTTCGGTTTTTTTGACAGCTTTTCTCCACAAATTTTAAGGTTGCGGATTCCATGCCTTTTTTAAAATTTGAAAACCAGCCATTGCTTGCATTAAAGGATCCTGATTTTTCCTTGATTCTGTCATGCAGTTAACATGCCTGTGCTTTTAAAACTTCTATGGAAATTGGCACGTTTCGATGTCGATTTTCCAAAAACCATTTATACAAGGCTTGCTCCATACGTGGAAACTCACACGCTCTTAAAGTTACTCGTTTTCCCGGTCCACATTCTGAATTTACAACAAATTTTGTTAGCACTCCTTGTCTCCTCTTAATTCTACTTATGGTAAACTTGTTTACTTTATATTTCTCAGAAAGCGATTTAGCAGTTACACCCTTATTAATTTGATCTAGAATTTCACTTTTTTGATTTATAGAAAGCTTAGGAACACTTTTTATAATAGCCATAACTAATAGTACACAGTAATTCGACTAACGACACTAACGACTACAGAATAAAAGGCACGAAAAACTACGCCTGTCATACAAAAGGCAAACATCGTCTAACAAACATCTGCAAAAAAAAGTACAACGAATAGCTGTAAAATAACTGCCCGCAAATAGCAAAAATAAACAAGAAGGAAAATATACAAATAGCAAACGAAAAAGAGTTTATGAAACAATAGTTGCTTTTATCGAGTCACTTGTAAGATTTAAGGTGTTGCTTTTATCGAGGAGTTGCACGTATCGAGGGTTGCTTTTATTGAGGTCGCACTGTAATTGGATTCTAATAGAAATTTACGAAATGGTGCTGTATTTATTTGAAATATGGCTTTGGTACGTACAGAACATAATAAGATCAACAAGAATCTCGAATATGTGGATAAACATCTGCCAGTGCTATGAGTTCATCAATCACTGAGAAGAACAGTAGAAGTCGCTTATAACGTCCCCGCTCCTCTCATTTGGTTGGTTTCATTACGGGAACGGTTTGTTTGCTTAATTCGAATTTCCTCCTGCAGCAAAAACTTGCAAAGATTCTTTTTTTTTTTGATATTCGAGTTAAAATCGGCGAGTTGTTATCTTGCGTCTTAACTTCTGCTCTTAGGTTGTCATGAATGGGCACATATTGAGGAATTCTTTCCCGATGCGGATAGCTCAAGACTTCTTGCCTGAGTCTGGCTCTGTTGACGAGTCCGAAACAAAATCTGCCCGCTCTCCATGTTGTTATCGTAAAAGACTTCAAAGCTTTTGACTTTTCTTTTCCCAGCCCCACCCTATCGCATCTCTGGGTTGATGGTGATTTTTGCTCTGTGACTATCTATGGTAATATTGCAAATGCAGGTCCACAGGTCGCTCTCCTTTTTCCGTTTGTGCAGGTCGTATAGTATTTTATTCAAAGTCATTCTGCATATGGTTGGAATTAAGCATTACAGCTGACGTTGATCACCTTTATTCCGAAACACTTTACACGACCTTACACAATTTAAATATTTGTCGCTATCTTATCTTGCCTCTTACATTCATCCCCGATAGAATGTCAACAAAAATATAAACGCGTTTGTTTTAAAATTCCAAACGCACCACGAAATCATCACACGCCTGTCTTACACACTTAAGATTCAATCCGCAAGCGGATACATGTTCAAAAATACTACGTACCTCATAGCTCTAAACATATGTTATGTTTCGTGCTTCCGCTAGCTTCATGGCTTCCACCGACTGAAGCATTTGCCTTATTTATTGATCTCTTAACGCTAAGCACCTCCAAGCACACTGATATATATGCAAATGGGCTCGCGTTTCCACATTATCCATAAGCAAGAGACAAACCAAAAACTCAAGCGTCACCTAAAACAATTGATCCAGCGCTAATCACTCGTCAGTTGTGATTGGGATTCCGGGCATGAACATGAACAACAAACTCGTTAAGCAGCGTGGAACCCAAAAAGGGCCAGACCTATGCTCGTACATTCAAAAGGCACCATGTAGTCGATCACAATCGTGATTGTTATAATTAAATGTGGTCACCCACCAATTGGGCAAGACTTTGTCTTTGAGCTGTGGTTCCGATTTCGATGTGCAGAGATTCTACGACAAGTTGTCGGCAGCGAAACTGCCATCTTGTTGTCGCAGGAGGCTAAGGGGCTCGCCGGCCACCCTGGTATCAAGATTAACCCAGAAATATAATTACAGGACAAACTCATAAAACTAATCCATTCGCCGCCGTCATTTTGTGGACGATGTTCTGTGTGTGCGTGCGTTTCGCAGCACGTAAATCGCTTTAGCACCACAGAGTCATTCAAAGGGTCACAAGGCGTGGATGTTGATTCTGCCTCTCGTAGCAATCGAAAGGGGAATAAAACGACGAACGGCACGACAATCATTAAATAAAGCCCACAGCTACAGCAACAGCCCTTTGCTCCTAAAACAAACGGCGCCGTCGGGTCGTATGCTACACATGTTGTACGTGGAGAAACTCGACGCTCATTGCTGCCACCCTGCAGTTGGAGCCGATTAAATTCATTGCTCCATCCACTGGCTGTGAAGTATGCGGTGTCAGGGGACTGACGGCATTCGCTGTATGAGGAAATTGTGTGAATAGTTTTGTTAGAAGTGGTAAGTCCTTCGGAGTATGACTGTGTATGTATGTATGATGTTGGCCAGGATAACTGCCTCTTATATTCAAATATGAAAATTTGGCTTTAATTGGCAATTTTCGACCGTGGTCTGGTGATGACTTATGAATGGAATACAGTTTGTTGCACAAGAAATATACCACTGAGAAAAAGTTGTAGAAAGTTGTTTCCTACCAGAGTACATCTACTTACAGTGCGTAGTGACAAGCTCCGCATTGTTTACTATTTTTAGGTACCGCTTTGTTTCATATACACGCGAAAAAATAAAAGTAATAATAAGTGTTATAGTGAAAGAGTGACAGAAGATAATGGGAACTCTTTTAATATGTAGCACAGGAGTTATAAAGTCGCACTCGCACTCGCACTCGAATGTTAAATTTTACAATATATTGCTTATTTTGATTTTCGCAAAAATTGTAATCAAATTTCTTTTTTTATTATGTTCTACATTTTTTTACCTCAGAATTTTTGAGGAAATACGAGTACATCTTCGGATAATTTGATATAAATTTTTGTTCCACATTCTCGAACAAGTTTAAAACAAGGCTGTGTCAATTTGGTATCTTCATATTCTTTGAAACCTTTGAAAAGGGAAACAGCTTTAGGCGGCAAACTCAACTCCAATTTACATTTATGATAAAGACAGTATTTTTTTTTTTTTCAAAATATAACCTCCGAAATGAAAAATTCATTTGCGACACCAAAGTCAGATCAAAGACAGTTTTACAATGGGTTTCAGTTTTGAAAACCTCTATCCTAATCGCTTTTTTCAAAATTGTTAATTTGATGTTCTACAATTGTTGCTAAATCTTAAGGTTACATTTTTTTTTGTCTTTTCTAAATAAGCTGTGGTCGAGAACTTTTTTTTTTTTAAATTAGCAATTTCTTTTTTTAAAATTTTCACAGTCCTTTTTTAAACAACGTTCCATTTGACTTTCCGTAGAAGACGTCTGTGTGAATTTGTCTTCATTTGTTGATTTTCTAAGACAACTTCAACCGTTTCAATTCTGTCATTAATCGGCTGAGGCTCATCAGGTTCCGCTGCTTCGATTGTTTTCCACTTCGGCCGCCAATAAACTCAAACTCATGTGGATATCTTCATTAAGAGCTGATGTTGTTTCAATTGGAGTTTCGACTGAGTTCTTATTATCTTCTGTTATGCCGGTTGAAATGTCCAAAGTTGGTACTGCTGAACGTTTTAATCGCTGATTAAGCTTACCAAAAGAAAGAAAAACAATATTTTATAGTGACAAAAATGTTTTTTGCATACCTTTCACTTTTTTCAGATATTCGAAAATAATTCTCTTCAGGACTTTCTCTTTCCTCTCGTCCGCTCGCCAAAAACATGAAAAAATGTTTACTCATTGTTTCTATTATTTATAAAACTTCCAATAGCTTTTGCTTTTTTTCTAATAGGTAATCGTTTCCGTCGTTGAACGCTAGTCACTCTTCAATTTACATCTTAACAAAATTGACAGATTTCCAACTCCAAACATGTAAAAAATGTAATAAGTGTGACTATCTACCCCAAAATCCTTTACCTTAAAGCTAAGACAATGGTATCTAAATCTATGAACATTAAATCAAATGAAGCCAAATTAAACGAAAAAACGTACATATTTTTTTTTGTAGAGTGATCAGTTTATTTGCAGATCCATAACTTTGCCTATCTGTTCAATAAACAATTAGGAGAGCCGAAACAAAAAAGAAACTTTATTTAAGAACGCAAGCCTGGTCACTTCTCGATACCTTTGATGGCTAGTGTTGCCAAGTTTTTTCTGAGCCAAAGCACCGTTCCTAATATTTTCAGCGTTAACTTTGATACCTTGGGCACCAACAAAATTATGTTTCCAGTTCCCCAAAAAAAAAAAAAAAAACATTTATTTAGTTCTAGTCATAAATAAGTGCAACCAAGCCTTTGTGCGTTCAATACTGACCTATGCGAGTGCAGTATGGTGGAACATAATATAGAGTTTTCGAAAAACAGTGCTTGCAAGCTTGCACGCGATTTACAGAAGCACTCATTCCGACTTTCGGCATGTGCACAAAACAAAAGATTATTGGATTCTAGGATTGACAAAGTTATCCCGGGCTTTCTGAGGAATCATTTTGCGCGATCAGCAAATGTAATTGAGAACGAATCCATGCCGGGATTGTTTTATCCTAACCCGGGATATTTTACAAACTCAACTCAAGGGAGTTGAGGATGAATACCACCTCAGGCACTTTTGTATTTAGACGCACATGGCTACTTGTCGGACTCGAGCAATGTTCTCGTTATATACCATACTGCTAGAATAGCAACAGACAAAAGAGGCCTGTAAAGCTACTGACTGGAATTACTGTATGAGTGTACCTAAAAGAAATACACTTAATATTGGGAACGGCTGAATCACAGCAAATACTGGTGCACAAAATAAAAAATTTATTCAAGTATTTATGTACAGCAAAAAAGATGCTCCATTAAATCAGTTCAGAGGTATCTGACTTAAAGGTTCCAATTTTGCAAATCACGCTTTCAGGAAAATTGTAATTATTACAGCATTTTTGATTTCTTTGCAAACCAAAGTGAATTTTAAGTTTGCTTTCGACTAGGTTTACTTGACTAAAAACCCTTTCAAAATCACCATTGGAATGTGGCAAACAAGGTAGGTTTCAGCGTTGAAAACGGAGTTTATGAAGCACTAAAAATAAAATGAAAGCACTCAAATAACGCCCTAGTACTAAAATGATATTTTGGGCACTGAAATAATTTTTTGAGCACTGAAATTAACGCTGAAAGCACTAAATTGGCAACGCTGTTGATGGCTCGGGCACAGTACTAACACACTCAGGTTATCTTCAGCACGCTATAAAAAAAAAAACATTATGGGAGATCCTCATTTGTGTATCGCATGCAGGCTAGCGCTTGTGATAGTGCTTCCAAATGTGTTTTCTCTGAAGCGATCGCACAAAAATATCGATATCACATTTTTCTTGAAATTTTTTCTTTTAGTAGTAAAAGTTACTCCCGTTACTTACTGTAAGTAGACATACTCTGATTCGTACAAATGGAGGTAAATTTCCAGAGATGGTTATCTTAATTGAAATTGGTTAAGTATAGGCATGTTGACAGGGCAGTGGTTAGACCACCAGCTTGTCGCATTTACGTACTATTGGATTTTGGATTCAAAGCAACAATAAACTTTAATCAATTATTTATTTTCCATTTCGTTCGATGATCTTCTGCCATCTTACTGGCAACTTCATGCTGCCGTGCTCATATAACTTTTGGTTCTTAGCACAAAACTGGACCAAATGCGATTTCAGCCATTACCATTCAAAGAGTTCTGGAAACAAATAAAAATCTGATGGAGTTTTATCGGGCCTGTGCTTGCCAACCAAAGTTCAATAATTTTTCCCAAGTTAGCACACATGTGTGCGGTCTAACGTTGTCACGGGTGAAACGTGAAACACGACTTCCCTGTTGTGGTCATTTAACTTTAAATGCTTCTTCCAAATTCATAAGTTGTTTATTTTTAAGTTCCTTGGAAACAGCTCAAGACACACAATACATTTCAAGTCTTCTGTTCAGATATCGATGCGGTTTATGCTGGTTCATCACGCTTAGTCCATGATCTTTTTCGATTGATGTTGTCCATTTTTCACCACCAGGGATGATTCGTTTCAAAAACGTATTGATTTCATTGCGTTTCAAATACATATCACGTTTTAAGTGATTTTCAATTATTGATTTGTGTGATGCAGGCAGGCTCTGCAATTCTCGCAAAGTCCTATGTATGTATGTATTTGGTCATCATCAACTTCAATTGGTCATCTTTAAGTGAAAAATTTAGTGAACCGAATTTCTTAAACCAATTCTGACAAGCGCGTTCTATTAAGCAGTCAATATCGCAAACTTTGCAAATCTCGTGTGATTTTTAATGAAATTTAATGAATGTAAGGCACCGAAATTCAGCCCAATCCAGTTCAATACAAAAAAAAAAAAAACGTTGACACATTTCACTAAAAAAACGTGAAACCGACTCATTTATTCCTGGTAAATACTTGGGATGCGATGGTTTACAGATTGAGGGGTCGAGTGTTAAGTTGCATGGTCACAGAAGTTTTTTTTGCAGGAGTTACCGAAAAACGAACCTATAAACGGATTTCATAACTTAGAAACAATAACCGCTAAAAAATGCCCAGAATATTTTTTCTAAATTATTTCAATCGTTCGCCTGCTCGCATTTGCAGCGTTTTGAGATATGAGTGTTCAAAATTCGAAACTTAGCGTCTTGATTGACTTATATATGTCGAAAATGATGTTTTATTATATGATGGAAATTTTATATATATATTTTTTTTTTGGCTCAGTGACTTTCCAATTCATCAAAATTTTCATTTCTGGAATACTTAAGATTTATATTATATATTTTAGGTTTTTACATCCCACCACGATCGTTCTTTTCTTCAATACGTCCGGTCAGGTTCTTCTGAACCTACTGACGTATCGTGAAATAGACCGGAAGTTAAAAACCAAAAGCCCCAAATGGTTGAAACAGAAACCCAAACTTTGCCGACAAGATATGAACATTTCGTCAAAAACAGCCCAGAAAACAATATGACTGAAGTCGGGTTCCATTCTTTGGGCTTGTATAAGAAACTGAACAAAGAACTTTGATCCGAACTGAATTTCTGTACTTTTTGTGTAAGAATTATGTACATGTCCGGTGTGGAGTCTTCTCAATGATTAACATCAGTAATCTTCGATTTGATCCTTACGCACAAAGTAAAAATACAGGGTCATCCAACGAGACATGTCGTGTTTCATGTTAACATTCAGCCATTGTTTAGATAACCAGAATCTAGTTATAAGAAACGATGGAGCACTCACGCAATGCAACGGATTTTGGATGAAAATTGGAAGAAAAAAAACACAGGTCAGCTCAACGTCTTTCTCACTGATTATTGAAATTTATTATGAGCGATGAGGCTCATATCCTGTGTACGTGAGAAACTAAAACCACCGCACTTGGATCGATAGTTTAGCTGGTTCGACTCTTTTATGATTTTTATAGATTTTTTTATGCTTTCCCCTTACTTGTTAATTTTCGAAGGAACATGCGGCTAGTATCCATCAACACAATTTTTTAAATCTCTGGCGTTAATTTTTCTCACTGAATTTTTTGTGCAGTACTCTGTAAGTTTCAGTTAAGAGTCGATGTTAAGAGTGAATCAAATAATTTGAAATTAAATACTGCGAATTGAGCGAATACAAATGAGTCGATATAAAACTCTCCCTGTAATTTTTGACTTCAATCATGTATCAATCGAAGCCAAAACACACCTGGGTTTCAAACCAATTCTTACAATTCTTCTCCTTTTTATTCTGCTCGCTAACCAAAAACATGTATGGCACTTCAGCTCTTAAGGGTAATGAAAATCCTTTGAGATCCATCAGAACTAGGTAAAAAATTAAACAACAATCTGCAAAATTACAGCTTCAGTTTCAAAAGTTTTCAATCGCAACGTTATTGGGTATGACTTCAAATACATTTGGTGAATTTTTAAATTCATAATTGTTCACTGGTGAATCAATTTAGTTACGTTATTATGACTGAAGGTGCAATCATGCTAAGCCAACGTAGCGCGTCCTGATGGAATGTGATCTCTTTAAGAATGAACTTGAGATGGTTTCGTGATACTATGTAGCGTACAGCCATTACAATTCGTTGTATTTCAGAAAACAACGTGTGGTGCGGTGCAAGTACTAGCTGGCTTGAGTGTACACTTTTGGTCCACTATTGCCGTGTTTGGTACTACTATTTGCTAACACCGACCAGTTCACAGGAGTTAGTAAATATTTAAGCTTTATGTAGCTCCGAACATGGATTTGATTTTCAATCTTTTTTTTTCAATTTAAATTTACCCTTGTGTAAAAATAATATTATAATATAATATTTATAATATAAACCAAGGAAACTAAACAAAATCACTGTTGCATTTCTCCTCAACCTCAAAATCTATGTATTTTGGTTTAAAATTTGTTTACTGCCATGTCCTGTTCAAAATACTTATTGTTAGATGTTCTGTTTTGTTGCTCATGATCTGAAAACTTCTGCTAAAAAATGGGGTTCTACTTTACCTGAGCAACACAATGTATAGTAAGTTAAAAATCTCTATTTGAACAAATCGTTGCCAATTCATAATTTTATCCTTAACCTCATTTTTGTTTACTGGAAGTAAAAGCAACCACAAAATTAAATATAACTCCAGTTCGACAATTTTCTTGAAAGGTACAAAACCACAGCTCGTAACCTTTTCCCTGGCAATTCTTCCACAAGACTCTCGGAATGAAACGAGTAAAACAAAAAATCTAAAAAAAAAAAAGTAATGTCAACTCGGAAAGCACTTTAAATTAGTCATCAAGTTTTTCTTGCACCCTCTTGGCATCGTGCTCTCCCATCCGTTGCCTCATTCCTAAGCAGTCACGTTCAATGGTCCCATACTTTCAGTCTCTACTCCATCGCAGTAATCACACGCAAAGAACGGATGAGCGTGTATCTGGAAAATCTTTATTTTCATTTGCATTTGCACATTGCTCGTGGCCTTGGATTGGTCCCGCATCCATCTTTGACACGGAATATCTGTGCGTAAATAATATGCCTAAGCCGTCTGAAAAGAATGCCGGGATTGGAACGTGACCGTAATAGCTAAGGGCGGTTCGCGACTATTGTTGATTTCGTCATCGCGCTCCAGGCACTGCCGGCGACGTCGTCATACGTTTCTGAAGCAGTACATATACCCGTGAGCTTTTTCAGGAAATTGCAGACACAGATGCAAACGCAAATGATAAATCGGTGAGGGTCGAATTTTCATAAATGAGAGCTTGAAAATGCCAAGAATAGTTTACAAATGAAACTATAAAACTGTTTCATCGAAGTTTGAGGCTTTTTGAATGTCCAGGGTCTGATGGAAAAGCTTCCCCCGTGTGTTTAAAGACATTGATGGTAGATACAGGAAGCCCGGTAGCTTTTTTTTTATATTAATGATATGCGGCGATTGA
The DNA here is from genome assembly GCA_963555765.1 of Orthonevra nobilis. Taxonomy (NCBI): domain Eukaryota; kingdom Metazoa; phylum Arthropoda; class Insecta; order Diptera; family Syrphidae; genus Orthonevra; species Orthonevra nobilis. The sequence goes on along the minus strand of OY743225.1, from coordinate 102,277,744 downwards.
TCGATGGACAAATTGTAAACTTGATTTGTTCGTGGGTAGAAAGGCTCCGGCAACCATTTCAAACTTTGATTTCAAGCCCAGCATACCAATCTGACCCGTTTTTAACATTGTGGCGCAAAACAAAACTCATTTTGCACTCTTTTAAATTGAAATTTTCGCTTATGTTTAGGGTTATGAATGTAAGAACGATACAGAGTGATGAATGTCTGAGCGTTTCATGCAAGATGAATGAAAATATTATTCTTCAAATCTTTTCGCCCAGTAAACTTTAATGATACCCCAACCTTCACAATGTTGAACTTGCTTTTATAAGTCTATCGGCAAAATTCACTTTCGAAAAAAGTAAACAAAAATAGACCCGTGCATCCAACGGATGTCTATGGTTAATTTAAGTATCTCATGTTTTTTTTATTTTTTTTTATCTTGTCATCGATTTGTGAAAAGCAAGCGAAAATAGCTTTCACAAACATCATCGCCCTGGGTCCTGTTGTTGTGTTTTCATCAAATTTCTTATTCGCAGAGTTTGTTCATAAACAAAGTAAAGTTGGCCCGGAGGCAAACACTACCCAAACTGCCACTAATTGCTTTTGAAGTTCATGAAGATGTTTATGTACGAGTATCACGAATTATCTAAATTATTTATTTTCCGATGGTATAAGGAAAGTATAACATCAAAGTGAAAGAAATTTATTTATAAATCAATTTATTTGATTGCCAAACATTGTTTCTTGTAAATCCATAACAACGCTGTGTTGTTTTTAAAAACAGTTGGGTCGAATTTGTATTTTTTTTTAATTCATGTTCACTTGTTTAACAAAACTTAAACTTCGGTTCACTCCTTTGGAGAATCATCACATTTAAAGATCTTTCTTTAACCATGTAATTTTTCAACAGAGGAATTGCATAAACTGTCGAATATAGAAACAAGAATAAGAAAGTTATCTGAAAGATACAAGCTTAGATGCAAAAAAGTAATTCAGATAACACACTAAAATAAAATTAAGGTGTCCTTAAAAATATTTAAATTCGAAAAATATTAAGTTTATGTAATATTTAATTGGTTTAATATTTATTATTCTTTTATCGAATTATTATTTTATTTATTAATTCAGTTAGTCATTTATTTATTCATTTGTAATTTTTCGTTAATTTAATTCTTTTTTGTTTCGTAAATAATAATTTACTGGGCAAATTATTGTTTAGTTATTATCTATACATTCTCCGCAACATTTCGATTTTGTTCAATTCAGTTTAAATGGCATCTTTATGGTCTCTAAGGTTATTGACAGCTCTGGGGACATGTCCCCAAACATTCTAAACTAAGTTGAGGTCTAGTGATAATGCTGGGCAGTCAAGAACAGACACTTTGTTGCGTTCGAAGTGCTCCTTTAGCTCCGGACTGGGTGAATTGCTGTATTATCTTGTTACAGGACGAAATGTTCGCTAAATTTTTCTTGGAAATAATGTGCGATCTCTTCACCTAAGCTCTAAAGGAAGTCGTATGATTTTTGTCGCATTAAGAATAGCTCGTCCTTCCTCAAATCAAGAAAATGATGACGAAATCCGTCAGATTCATCAAGCCAAAAGGGTTTCTCATCGGTAAAGATGACAGTTCTCCAACGCTTCTTCTATTTGAAATGATATCAGGCAAAGGTAAAACGGGCGTTTTAGGAGGGCCGGTTTTCTTTCAAACGCTTTTTTTTGTTTGCAGATGTCCAGGTTTTAGCTAACATATGCTGGCAAGTTCTCAATTTTCTGTCGACATTTGAAATCTGCTGCTGCTGCTGCTGATGCCGCGATTTCCATTGTTGTTGCTGTAGAATTTGACGCTTCTCTTCTATATTTTTCTCCAGGTACGCTTCGTGTCCCCTAGCTTTCTGGATCCTTTAAACAAAATGAATGAACTCTACTGCTGCGGCTCAAAAGTTTTGAAATTCTCTTGACAGAAACTTCAAATCTTTCTTTGTTCATTTTTTTTTCAGTGGTTTTGATCTCCGTTTGGTTTAACATTTATCCAGACCTCATTTTACTTCTAAGACGTGTTTAAATACTTTCTCTTGCATCAAATCACTTAAGGTGACAAACAACTAAGACTGCGGATGGAATCATTACTTGAAATTCCCAAGTTTTTGAACCCTGTCTTAACCGCAAGTCGCGGGTAATTAGGGACAAATTGCAAATTCCAAGAATTTGAAGGAAAAAAAACAGGATTTATTGTGATTAGAATCTTCTAACAAATCGGTAATGGTTTCCTTTCACCAATATTTCCAACAAAATTATCGAGAAACACAGAAATCAGGGGGCGTCTCAGTTAGTTGTGAATATATATAAAGATAACCTTGTATACACCTTTTTTTACTTAATTTTTTTTTGTATTATATTCATGACAATACAAATGAACTGGAAGTATGAAAATGTTTTAAGTTTTTTTGAGTATATTTTAGTCAGATACTCTGAAGCAATATTCTATAATAATATATCAAAAGTAGATAGGAGTATTTTTCTAAATTTTGTAACCCTTCCTTCAACCATATCTCTATTTATTTGCAATATCACGAAATACAATTTCGAATTTTCTTTTTCGCAGCAATAAAAACAAATACAATAAATATGTCTGAGTTACTGGTCTTACGTTGGTATTCTAGCTTAGAATATTTCTCTCGTCTTAACTTTTGGAGAGTGTTTTTTAACAGTACCCAAGAGTCAAAGACCAAAAGTTCCAACTCCGTTGATATTTTGAAATGGGCTAGTATTTTTGGTGTTAGATTCTTTTTATTGTGTATATTTTTAAATAAAAATAGAACTTGATGTATGATTTTCCATACAACTTCATGTATGAAAAAATAAAAATGTCATTATTTCGTCTTTAAAAAGACGATTTTTAACATTAAAATTATGTTCATTTCCATAAAACAAATTTCATTTATCATTATTTAAGTAATTGGTCATAACAAATAATTGGTAAAAAAGAATTCACTATTTCAAACTTTATCAGAATATGACATGATTTTTAAAATACGTGAATTGGGTCTAAATTATCATTATTTGAGTGATAATAAAATCATTAGTAATATTTTAACACAAAAAAAATAAATATTTTCTAGATTTTGTTAAAACTTAGTGTAAGATTTTTAAATTAAAACTATTTTTCCTTATTTCAGTGATTATTAGTCATAATAAATCATACGTAAGAAATAAGGACGAAAAAATTACTGCATGCATGCGTACATAACAATAAATACACAACTAAGGTGATATAACTTCCAAAATACTTTAAATTGATATAGTTGTCTTGTAATACTACTAAATGCAATATTAAAGAAACTTTGCCATCGAAATATCATACATTGCTATACAAGAGTTAGACCAACTCCCATAAAATTTTGCTCGTCATCCTTTCGACAGTAAGTCCATATATCAGGTTACTGTGCTTGCACTCTGATTTGTACCTGTTGTAAAGGACTTCATAACGATAGCCCTAAAATATCGCCTTTCTAAAACGCAAACCTTTTCCAAATCTTACTTGTTCTCGATATTGTCATCATCAGGTTAGCATGTTCCAATACTCTTAAAATAATTGATTTAAATGCAGCCGAAAGATCCTTTTATACGCTTTTTGATTTTTCTTTGTTTATGCGAATAAATTTGCAGTCGCTTTAAGATATATTTCTTGCATCAATTGCCAAAAAAGTTGGAATCAAAGATTCATATATTTTTACAATGAGTCTGCGTCAAAAAACCTTTAAATTTTGATACTTTAATACTTTTAATGATAAATGATCGCCCGAAATGGGACGGAGGACCTTGATATCGACCTATTAGCTTTCACCTAATTCGCATGACTTAAGTCGACATAAGTATGAACTTTGAAAGTTTGGAAGATTTGGCTAAACAGCCCACTGTCAGTGTTATGCCTTCACAGCAGATCCATCTACACGAACCACTATTTCTAAAACCCGAATTAGGAATCAAGCCGATATAACAACCACTACAACAACGCCACCCATTAGTCACACTACTATCGCTGGTCGACCAATCCAGTGATCGTGCCATTAACTTGATCCCAATGACAAATGGTGACTGGAGCAGATGCGAAAACCTAGACTACTCTACGAATCGAACCCCTTGGACCTATCAACTGAATCAATTGAAAGGGAGACGCTCTTCAAACTTCGACACCCAGCTGTTATTGGAATTGCAGGTAAACAGATGCCGTGCTTTTACTTTGTGTGGAATAAAGTTCAGCAAATGTAGGCTTCGAATTGCATGACAACATTTTCTTTCGTTAATTTGTTAACTCGTACGTTCGTGCGATGGTTTGAAGAATTTAAAATTAAAGAAATATTGAGAGTTGCATACTGTACGGTGGTGTGGAACCCTTTGTGTGGGAGTCAAACTCGCACTTGGCCATTTGTTTTTCTCTTCTAATTCTATTAAATGGGGCCTTCGTATTCCTCTTTCTTTTATAATATAGCATGATATTTAAAGGGGCAACTCTTTTTTACAGCTTCTTACTTGAACAATTAGAACACGTTGTTTCTTTAGACTCATTAACTTGATACGACTTACATCAGCTACCTAATTTGAATCCTCCATTAACTAAAAACCAATTAAAAGAAAGGATTACATTTGAATTGTGTTTAATTTCAATTCATGAAATGAGAAGAGGAATCTGCGCCCACGCCTTGACACCATCCAATTACGCGTTTTCATATCTCATGTCGCTCTCTGGAACATCCGTATCCTTTCCCGAGGCAACACTTTCTTGACTTTAGAGAGAGATGGTGTTCGTTCGGCTTTGTTTTTTATGAATTCGCAGTTATAGAGTATTTGTTTTCGGGCCCACATGGCGACCCGAAGCTTTATCACCCGCACTATAGCAATAACTTCTCCAATCGATTGCTTGGGTGCGTGTGTCTGTTTTTCTACCCATAACCGAAATGTTTTTGAACAGTCGATGGACATAAGGACGAACATTATGTGGTTTGGGAAGGGGGAGGAGTGGGGTAAAATATTCTATTTCCGATATGCTTTTCGAGGCGCCCACTTTAATGTAGATATTTGCTTGCTCAGCGTCTTCTAAGAGTGTTTTGTTAATCTATCGATTATTTGCCCGCATTTGTTTGCCATCTTGCGGAAGATAGGGAGGCGTCAATTCCGAAAATGGATACACTTATGGAAACTAATTGTGGACATATTAATTGGTGGATTAAATTCATAATCCTTGAAGGCAGGCTCATTTAGGGAAACGTTGATTGGTCATTTTTGGAAAACAATGCCATGGTTTGTACTAACACTGCCCACAACATGTCACTTGTCTTTTTGTTTAATCTATGTTTCCGAGCATTCAGAATTTTTATACAATTTTTCAAAAAATAAAAAACAAAATTTAAGACTGTATAACAAAAATTGTCTTACCAATAAACCTATGGCGTAGGGCTCTACCATAGGCCTGAGATAAACTTATCTCAAAATTGATTCGGCGTTTGGAAACATTTCTCGAAGGCTTTTTTGGGAATTGCCTTCAACTGTTCTGTCGCTTTCGAACGGTGTCAAAACGCTTCCAGAACGGTTTTTAGTTTCGAGAAGAGTCAGAGAGTCAGTCAGGCGGATGTTTAGAGATAATATTATTATTTTTTTTTTTTTTGTCATAAACTTGCGCCTCAAAAGCGATGTGTGCCACGGCGCGTTGTCATGACCTCTTCCTCTTTTAAACGTATTCGTAAGTTCAGCGTCTCCTTGGAGTGAACTCTGATCGAACAATGCCTTCATTATCAAAATAAGGAAAGAAAATAATGCGCTTAGCGTTCGACTTTGTCTCAGGTGCCTTCTTAGCACGTGGAGAGCAACTCGCTTTCCATTGCAAGTTCTACATTTTCGTTTCAGGATCATAGTCATGAACCCCACTTTCATCTGCAGTTATGATTTAAGTTATGAAGTCAAGACGACGCTTTAATTTCCTTCTCCTCGTCACTCAAAATTAAATTTAGCACTTAGTCGTCTCATTTCCAATTCATCGGTTAAATTGCTGTGCACGGACCCGTACATGAAGTCTAGCTCCTCGAAAAGCTCTCGAATTATCAATTCCCTGTTTGATTGAATCGTTTTTGTCAATTTTTGAACGTTTTCATCTGTTTTGGAGGTCGAAGGACGTCACGATCGTTATTCGTTTTCATCCGACTCATGTCCACATTTGAAATTGTAAACAGTCCTTTTTGGAATTTTAAATAAAATTTAATGTAACCGCATCATTCGAAGTCCATGTTGCGTTACAAATGCAGGTCCTTTTCACTAAATCTTGTATTAATTCATATTTTTTAAACCTTATCATTTTGATTTTAAGTGTTTCGGATTCTGACCTATTCAGTTTATTTTGTTGTTTTGGATGCCGATTTTTAGAATATTTTACTAAACAAATTTTTACTAGATGTTACATCTTTATTTATGTGGAATTTATATTAACTCATAAACAAGATCAGTTGGAGGCTATTTTATTTTTCTTTATTGACCGGCTTATTCGGCTATCGAACTTATTCTAATTTTACAAATAATTATTAATTATAATGGAGCAGCTCAGCGACCGGAATTTTTCTTAGGTTGCCCCCCGTGCTCAGAGGTCGGCGATCCCTTGGCGGCAGCGTGTGCGACCGCTTATTTGCATGGTCAGCCGATTTATGTTGTTGACGATTTATGTCTACCATGCGTATCCGGATGAGCGTACCCATCACCTTATATATGCATGTAGCTCTATTTTGAGAAGAATCATCTAGATGACCACTTCGACGCTGGAATTGAAAAACAATCCTGCTGAATGTTCAAGTGACACGTCATGTTGTTTTCTTAAAGTCTTAATAATGAAGCTGCAAGGATCAGGGAATTTAAAGGTTTATACAAATATTAAATTTGAGGCGTTGGGGCAGATTGATGGCTCGTTATACCTAATGTTCCTTATTCAAGTTCCGGACCATCTGAAGCGCGGTGTAGACAACAAAGAATATTTATTGAACCATGTCCGACTAATATGAGTTTTAGCCATTGTGTGTTACCATTTCCACTTATGTTATATGCACAAACCTTATAGACCAGGTTGCTAGATTCAGCCCAATTTCAGTGAGGACTAGTGATTGAGATTGAGAACCTTGTTAGATCACTTTTCAGGAGGCAAGAGTAAGGGAATGATAAAGGCATGAATATTTTCCTCATCAGCATATCCTGGACCATAGTTTGTTTTTAACACCTTACTGCTTAATTTAAATTTATGCAAAAATATATTCGATAGTTAATGTTAAATAAAAAAAACGTTCTTCTAAAATTCGGGGTTTTTGAATGAAAACAAAAAAATTTGGGCTCTCCGGTGTGGATCATATTATATTGAAGAACACGAATAAGAAATATCTTAATAAATGTTGTAAATTATTTATTTGAAATATTATGTTGTGTGGAATATCTCGAAAAAGCTTCTTTTGTCGATTTGGCAAAGTTTTACTTTGGTTCCTTTCGATTTCTTCGTCTATACAAAAGGCACGCGTTCACTGCAACCATATCGACCATATAGAAGAATATTCTGTGGTTAAATTTGTTCCTCTACTACCATGTATTCTTCCTTCGTTGTTGTTCGAAATCTCTCTCTGAGTTGGTCCAAGAACGGTCGAATTCTGTGAAGAGGATCATGTCCTCGTTGACCTTTGGGAACTTGAGTGAAGTTTGTGTTGAAATGTAAAAAGCGTTTTATTTCTTCAAAACGATTGCATGGAATTAAATTATTCACTTTTGCGTTTCCTAGGTTGTCATGCCAATAGAATTCTTTTGGCGGTAGATGAATGATGACAGACATATGCCAACGAACTATTCAAGTTGTTTTGTTGATATATTGGTATTCTCTTCGGGACGTTTGTCACAAGCTTATCTGATGATTTCTTGATATTTGTCTTCGAGCATTTGATCTTTAGCCAGAAGAAGAAGATGCCATCTACGAAAGTGGGATGTTATCTTCATCTCCCCAATCCGATCCATCAGACATGTAAATACATCCTGCTGAAATCTGACTTTGAGTGGCTGTAAAACTCTCAAAAATACAACCATCGAATAATTTCCTTTTAATTAAACTCTTTATTTCTCTTAAAAGTTAAAAATAGAATATCTTTTAAAACTGAAATCCAAAATTATCATTTTATTAATATGTATTATAAAAAAACTCAATGTATCCACTTTTGCACGATTCAGTGTATTAGTTTTTTCTACCTGGCAACACTCATTTATGAGTTATAAACAAATTAAAAGTTTAAAGTTATCCATTAATTTTTGCAATTCGCCAAAACGAATACATATTCGGTTGAAAAGAGTGACTGAAAAGGTTGTTTTTACATTTTCTTCAAAAACTGTTTTACAGCAAAAATGAGGAAAATTCCCGAGCACTTGCAAAGTAAAATTGTTCAAATGACAAAAAAAAAATCAGAACGAGAAATAGCTAAATTTCTAGGTATTTGCCACCGAACAGTGCTTCAAGTAAGAAAAATACACAATGTGAGCACGCCTCAAGTAAAGAAATCGAGACCAACATTGTTTACCGATAGAGATGCCCGAGCTATGGAGCGGCTGATGATAACCTAACAACTGACAACCCCAAAAGAAGCTGCAGCTGAATTAAACAAACCCGTTAGCGAGTGGATGGCGCGAAGAGCACTTCCGAGATTTGGCCTGACGTCGGCTGTTAAACAAAAAAAGCCACCACTGTCAACGAAAAATGTAGCGGCGCGCCTTATATTTTCAACAGAGCACAAGGATTGGAGCGTTTAGGACTGAAAAAGGGTGTTATGGTTGGATGAAATCAAATTTTTTACATTTCCAGTGAGATGGTAAGCAGTGTTTTTCACAAAAGCACCGGGTGAAAGAAATTATGAAACATGGAGGGGGTAGCTTGATGGTATGGAGCTGATTCATTTTGTGGCATGTCGGACCGTTAGTTAAAATCAATGGCATAATGAGGAAAGAAGATTATTTTCGTATCTTAGAAGAAAATTTACCAGACTTCGTGGCAAAAGTGCATACCCAGAGGATGAAGTCATCAGGATGGAGATTGCAAACATACTGCTAAAATTTGTAAAAAATGACTGTGATGACAAACATTGCATACGATGCAGTGGCCAGAAGAAAGTCCAGATCTCAACCCAATCGAAAATATATGGGCTCTTTTGAAGAAACGACTGGGATGGTATGATAATGCCCCAAGGAATTTAGACGACCTTTTGTCACGGATTGAAACTGACTGAGCCAGTATTCGGCACCAACTCATCGAGAAACTAGTCCAAAGTATGCCCATACGAATTAACAACTTTATTAAAGCCAAGGGTTTTTGGACTAAATATTGAAAATATTATATTTTTACGTGTTTTACACCCACTCAAAAATTGATTTGAGCAGGATGTATCCACATGTGCTCGCCACTGTATATCAGAAAGATTTCGAACACCATTTGGTCTCTGCAATTGTCGGGAAAATTTTGTATATTCGCATGTTTATTAACATAAAATTGATGTGGGTCCATATCACACAGATTTTTGAAATATCATATTCATATAAATAACTATAAAATCACAATTCTAACATTTTTTAGTTTTTGGCTCAACTCTCTCTCTCTCTCAAAAAAAAAGTAAAGTATAGTATGCAAACAATTTTTGAATAAACTTTTCTGTGTCGCCTTTAAATTGGGTTATCACGATCGTTAGTCTGTTGTATGTGGATGTCCTTGTTGCGCTCTACGATCCCCTGTCGAATATCGCAAGCTATAATTATTAAAAAGTAATTGCTGGGTGTTTTCAGCAGTTTATTTTCCATGAAAAATATAATATAGTATGTAACAAGACACGTAGGCAGAATATTCGTTTTCTTTTGGTTCGGACTGAAAAAGAAACATTATTGCATGGTGTGCCATATACATATGATCATATACGAACATTATATAATAACCTCATAAAACTAAACAAAAACTTATATTTCCTTAACTGGTAAATTTTTTGGAAGCACAAAGTCTTAGTCTTATATTTTTTATTAAGTTTTGAATTTCTCAAACACGCTCCACTTCTGCAACCTCTTTGATGAACGAACTCGTTCACAGATATTTTGAAAACCCAAAAATATTCAAATTTATATGGTTTGGCTCTTATAAAAGCAACCATGCGGTAAAGCGTTAAGTTGAAGAGCATTGCACGTAATCATGAAAAGAATTCCTGCTCATAATCTTTCATTTAAAATCAGGCTTAAGAATGGTGTTTTCGCGCAAATTTATTTGCAATTGAAGATATATTTTTTGCCTGCCGCACCAAAAAATGTTTTATTTTTGTTAGTGGTGAAAGGCTGGAAATATTTATTACGATTTTAAGCTTGCCCTTTGGCATAAATCCAAATGCAAAATTGTATATTTTCCAATAAATACAAGTCAAAGAATTTTATGTACATTTACCTGTTCAAAATAATAACTCCCAACACTTTTTTTTTACATTACCACCAAAACACTGTAAAGGTAATAGGCGTCCCGCTAACAACTATTAAAAGAGTAATAAACAAATTGAATTCAGAAACCAATGGGCCAACATTACAACGTGCAGAACAGCAAAATCGTTAATAGAAAAACCGACTAACAAGGTAGCGAAACGAGCTCTGAACTCCAACAAACGGAATCTAAGGCTAATAATGGGACTGGTAATAGGGCACATTAGCCTTAACCTCCACTTACATAGACTCAGACTAGGAGAAACATCAACATGCTTAAACTGTGAGGAGGAAGAGGAAGATCTGAAGCACTTCTTCTGCCACTGTCCACCCAGCAACAGCGAGACTGCGTCATAAAATACTGGGGTCAGCACTGATACCGGATTTCACGCACCTCAAAGAAATTGGGATCGGTGAGATCATGGATTTCACAAAACGAACAAAAGGATTTCCCGACCGTTCAAATTAAGACACTCCATAGTATTCTCTTCGAAATTACCCCTCTTTCACTACAACTCACCTACTTTAGCTAAAATCGGGGACCAACAAGAGGTCTAAATGAGGAGCTAACAAAGCTCACCCTAACCAACCAACCAACCGTGTATTTTAAGTTTCAACGCACACTTGCATATCAGAAGTTTTACAGTTTTCAACATTTTGGTAACACAGTTTTTCGAAATAAACCTTGTTCTTTATTTCATTTTGCACGGTTTTCAGATGACATGGAACGTATCCCCCATTTATCTATAAGAAACGTATATTTTTTTACACGAATTTCTGGAAACGTATCCACCTTGAAAAAAAGAGTTGGGTGTATAAAAAAGTTCTTTGAAAATTAGACTAGAGGATGGCAGTTTGTCGTTCGATATCCGCTGTTTATTTCTTGACGTGGTCGGATACTAAGTTTTAGTTTAAGTCCTACAAACGTAACTTCCATCTATTCAAATTATTCTTACCAAAACCATGGGTTTCGAACATGTTTGTACGCAGTCATAAATATAAACCTCAACTTTTTACGAGGGTCATATCGAGTTAATAAATCTTCTTCAGGTCATCGCTCAAGAGCACATGGGGGATCAGATCTGACAAAAAAAAGTATCGCATAAATAAGGCATGAATCTGCCGCTAATAAAAATGTATCGGTACAGTGGTGCACTGAAAACATCTTTGTGTGTTTATATCTTTTTGTTTTATGTTTGCATTGGAATCCAAATAAACATTCACCCTTAATCAGGTGTTATCGATTACTGCATGCGAATGCTCCACCCTCCCTGTCTACGATGACAGAAGATTTTATTTGCGAATGGGGTTCGGTTGGCTTCCTGCAGGAAGGAAAATAGATTGTATCGACCCCGCTTTTGCCGGATTTGACTGCAGTCAAGGGATTTCTTTCACTAATCCCATCGACAAGAGGGTTGGAATCTTTTGCATTTATTAAACATACACAGCAACATACGTATGAGGGTTGAGGATGTTAAAGTATCCCTGCGACAGCATAACTCTTACTTGACAATTTCCTGTCGAGATTGTAGACGGGGGTTGTTTTTGGTGCACTCTAACTCGTGTCAAGCCGCAGCCTATATGATAAAGGGTGTACTTTAAGTATTTTTACCGCATTGAAATGTCGTCCCTTAAGTCAAGCATGGAGTGGAGCAAAGCTATCGTCAATTTTTGTGTAATCTCAACCGTAATGAGAATCAAATTGATTTGAAAACAAATTGTGGCATTGTGGTTCCGGGGAAAGAGCTTATATGATTTAATCCATTATAAACCATTTTAATTGCTTGGCTAATTATTATTCTTGAGAACTATTCCGATTGACCTCGACAGCTAAGTTGTATAGGTACAGTGTCATCACGACTTTTAAATGACTGTTCTCCGATCTATTGATGTGACAAATGATTGTACACCAAGTCTACCGGATGTTGTCTTTAATAATTGTGGGTTATTAGCTGTTCTCGGTCTCCAGACATTGCGACCCTGTCGTGAGAATAATTTATATTTTTCTGTTGTTAAATAACAATTTACAATAAACATGCTTTCTGTGTTGGGCTTCATGCTATTGTTGATTTATTTTGTATCTTTTTGTATTTGTCATGTTGTTACATAAAAAAAGTCATGTTGGAGACATATCTGTGGTCAGGAAGGACGGTAACATGATTGTGATCGAGGATCTTACTGAATCTATAAGCAACAGGGATTAGCTGAGATATATCAAAGTTAGCTTTGGCTAAATCTGTTTTACGTCTTTTCGACTGTCGACAAGGATCAAGTCTATGATAATGATACCTCTTATTTCCAGCTCATTAAACGAAAAAAAAAAAAAATTGAGTCCTGATGTGAATGCATTCTGTTCATAAACATCCGATTTTTTTTATTTTATTTTAAAAAACTTAAAATTTATTTAAAAATGAATATGTTCCAATATTTTACTCGATTTTCCTGAAAATATTAATCCCCTTGTACTGTTATACACTTATTTGTTTTGTCGCTTTCGAAAACTAAGGTCGAAATCCTCGCTCTGCTGATTCGTCGCAATCTGCGCCTGGCACCCTCTTAAGGCATTTAAACTCATGGAGAAACATAAGTTACAAAAAGTGTGGTCAGGAGCGTGGGTAGGTCAACGAACCCGACCGGTGTTGTGTTTGGATAAGAAACTCTGAACATGGAACATTCTTTGTCTTGATTTAAATCGAACGGCGATCCTTTTGAGGCGGGTTCTTATCTGAGTAATAACGACCTTATTTTGGGATATTGGGGGCCTATCAGAACATTCTCCACTTTTCATGTATCCACCGTTGTGCGACCCCCGAAATATGTTCGTAGTTTGGTTTTGGAAATTAGTGTCATTCGCGAACTTCCATGCCTGATACAAAAATCGATTCAATATGATTGTCAAACTTTTAGTGTCATTTTGCCCAAAAATCAAATCCGGCTACTCTTTTTTACAGGTGGTTTATTATAATATGGTGTTGCGCCGAATAAAAAATTGAGAACGTGCACCCTTCTACCAAAGCCACTCCAAGATATACTTTCATATTCCTTACGTTTTTTGTTTTTAACGAAGCAAAATTAAAGATATGGTAAAAGTTCATAGAAAAGGCTTTTATATTTTTATTTTGTATACTTGTTAGAAACTTTTAACATAAATACATTTTCAATATAACCTTAAATAACTTTGTTATGAAGATTAAATTGTGTTAGCACATACAAATCACCTGATCAAAAAATAGATACTTTGTATCAAATGTTTATTTCTTTTAGTTACAAAATTACTTACACTAGTAACCAGTGAAGTTACCCTTTTGCCCTACAACTTTCTCGATCCTTTTCGGCATACTGCTAACTAAAGCTCTACATGTCTCTATCGGTATTTCATATCAAGTCTTCTGTACATTTTGCCATAATTTTTCCTTATTGGCAAATGTTTGCTTAGCCAATTTCGGTTTGAGATGCGCCCACAAGTTTTCGATAGGATTTAGGTCTGGGAATTGACTTGGCCAATTCAGCAGTTCGACTTTATTGTCAACAAACCATTTCTTTACAAGCCTGGAAGTATGCTTGGGGTCGTTTTCCTGCTGAAAGACCCAACGCTCGTTGTTCTCGGAGTATGGTAAACTTATCATTTCCAAAATGTCCTTATACTCGGCAGCCGTCATTTTATTTGTGGTTTGGAATATTGAACCGACACCATTCCAAGAGAAACATCCCCAAACCATTATACTACCGCCCCCGTGTTTCACAGTTTTTTTTTGTATAACGATCATGCAATTCCTTGCCTTGGGGACGCCTCACATTCCTTTCACAATCATTTCCAAATAAATTACTTTTTGTTTCGTCGCTCCACAAAATATTTCGCCATTTTTTTACACCGATATCGCCAGTCCAGTCTGCATTTGCCATGGCAAACTGTTACCTCATGCTCACATTTATTTTTCTCATTAGAGGAACTTTTCTAGCTATTCGTCCTGGAAGTTTGCCTTTTTGTAAGCGACGACGAACTGTTGGAGCACTAATAATATTGCCAATTTCTGCGGAAATCGCCTTCAATGACTTTGACAATATTATTATTCGGCGAATCAATCATAACATTCATTTTGCACGAAATGAAGTGATCGTCCTATGCATTTCGTTATTTCACGCAGAGATTTTCCTTCTTTTCTGTGCGACAAAACCAAAGCTCTCTCTGCTGTAGGGCAGTGACTCTTTCGGCCCATCGTACACCTAATATGTTCATTTCCTTCATTAAAAGTGAAACCAAGCAGTGAAAATAGAATATACTCAAGCTTTTTTTTTCAAAAATTCGAAAAGAGAATAAATAAACAATTGAATGCTAACCAAAATCTGATATGTATCTTTTATTTTGATCACACCACTTCACGCGACAAAACGATTGTGTGTATGGAAAATTATATTTGTTTAAAGTACCGTGATGATTGATCATTTACTAGGGTTACCAGATTACATTCTTTTGTTTAAAGCAAATTTTACCAATTAGGTAAGCAATATTTAACATTTTGTTGACACTTCTTCAAAAATCGAGTTGGTGTTTCTATTTTTTTTGATCAGGTGTATATCTCGTTTTCATGGAATTTTATCGTACAACATTCTCTAATTTTCTCACTCACTTAAGACCAGCTTATCACCTTTGTCTTTTGTTTATTTAATAATCACTTACACCTTCATAAACAAGTTTGAACTGTGTATGAAGCAATGACGATTTTCATTGAAAATAATTCGAAATTACTTTGGAGTCAAACTAGCTCAAGGAAATGCTCCAACGAACCGGTCATAGAAATTTTATCTTGTCTTAAAAAAACCATCAAAAATTTACCTACACATTCTTCGAGCACATTTATACTCTTATCATAACACGTACCTGCTTGACTTATAGATATACATATATAAAGCAGTCTTCACGGTTTCGATAAACTAGCTTTCCCGCTAAGAAATGTTATCATCTCAATTCTATGCGAGGAAAAACATTTTTGTACACAGTAACTTCACGGCAACTATGGCGCCAACAAGCTGAGACCTTAGTTAGATTATCTGGAGGCATTCTGTCATGATTGAATACTTAAATAAACAATATGAAATTATATAGTTCCGCAGTCCGGTATGGCTCCAATATGGTTGAACAGAAATCTGCCTTGCATGAGAAAATATATCTGTCACTGATTTTAAGGGGGGAAATCACAGTAAAATTTTCAATTTTTCGAAAAAAATGTTGATCGCTTAAAAGCTGCGAAATAATATACCAAATGATGGAATACGGCAAAAGTGTCCGAGTGACCAAATTTTTCACTCTGCGGTAACGCCTCTCCGGTATGCTCATATATTTTCATATGGTTTCTCAGTACTTAAAACTTTAAAAGCGTTTTTCTCGAAACCACTTTTTTTGAGCTCGCCGAAGACATAACTCGAGCAAATCTTTACCGATCGACTTTAAATTTTGACAGTAGCTTCGAAATATCTTTCTCCAATTAGCTACGTAGAATTTTTTATTTTATATGGCTTAAGTTTTTTGTTTTCGACGATTTTATGGCGTTTTTTTTTTTTGTTAAAAAAGTTTATTTTCAAACATGCACCATTTTGTTAAAAATCAATATATCGAAAAAATCCTACGCAGCTCGCTAGCTGTTGTTATATGAAAACCAAAAAAATTTGCGATTAATACATTTGTTCAGCCAAAATTTACTCCCGAAAATATGCCTATTTTTTTGCGTGCTATTGTGATTTCCCCCCTTAAGGGTTCCGTGTTCAATGTGTGCCAAAGGGACTCTTAGACTCCGCTGCTCGTCCGTCTGTCCGCCCGTCCGACACAGTGTTGTATGTTTTTAACCATAACAGGAAGAAATATTTCACAGAGCATGCATAACAACAGTCGCCATAATAACAATTATTCAAATAATAAAATGTTAAAAATATAAGGGGTCCCCATATATAAAAAAAAGAAGTGTTTTTCACCACTTTTGTTTTTACTAGAGTAGCTACGGAATCCTTCGTGTGCCGATTTGTTTTTTTGTTTTTTAGTCCACACGATTTCAAGGGGTTATTAAAACTCATATAATGCTGGCATATAAGTATGTTAGAAAATATCAGGGAGAAAATAGGGTCAATTTTGCTGCACATATTTATTTAAGTAGGAGGAAGTTCCAGCTTTCCCCAGAATATTTTTTAAATCCACGTGAATTGTCTATTGTCAAATCGGGCATTTTTCCAATTGGTCTCCATAAACAGCTTACTTAGTTGATTAAATAACTGACTAAACTGCCGGTTGTTGAAAGAGATATTTCCAATATCGAAAATAACGAAAATAAATACTTGTGGCTTGATTGAGTCGAAGTTGAAAATAAGCGCAAGCGCATAAGTGTGTAGTTTTAATGATCGTTACTTTCATTTTATTTAAATTTTTTACCAGAAGGTCCAAAATATGTCACCAAATCGGAACATGCTAAAAGTTTTGCAGAATGGCACAGCCAAACTTAAGCACTGGACAAGGCCAATGAATCTAAAGACCATAATTTTTTTTTTTTTTTAATTTATTATCCGATTCTCAGCACCTATTCATCGAAAGCAAAGATGCATGTGACAGTATCAGTCAGTATCAGTATCATCTCACTGAAATATTAAAAAAAAATATCTATTTTGGGATAAAGCACGTGATGTACTATGCAATTTGGACGAAGAACCTCCGAGCTCCGGACTCCGACAAGGATGAACTGCAAACGGCTCCTAAGCAGACGTCACCGAAGAGCAGTCCTAAAAGTCGAGCAACGAAAAATTGAGGATAAAAAAGAACATGTCGACAAGCAGTCGATTTTTCGAATATCAAATCGACAGCTCTAACATGTGTTAATTAGTTTTACTTTTACAATTATGAACCCCACAAACGACACCTTGGTGGAGATTCGACGAAGAATCATCCTGGGAAATCGATGCTACAGTTTTGGCAGCTTGACAGCTGCATTGAACACGAACCACAAAAACGGTATTCTTCAAAACATTCACTTCGTCAGTTAGACAAGACCGTAGAGCGAATCCAAGGGACTTTTAAGAGCAAAATAAAATCTCCGTTTGATTGATGAGCCTGTTGTCTAATCGAGAGTAGAGAGCATACTGGTTCACCGCTTAAAGGATCAAGCAATCCGTGATGGTGGAAGCTTGTTCGAAACAACTGAAACTTAAATGTTGAATTAATTTATTAAGCAGCATTTTGCCTCCAAAAAAAATGCTGCCGCCCTTAAAATTGTCAGCATTGTCAGCTCCCTAATTGCACACTCCCGCCGTTCGGCCGTATTAGCTTTCTTGGTAACATGTCTCAAGAGTCACGACATTCTTCCTTCACCTCCAACGAAAAACATTGCATACGACACGTGTGCCTTTAAACAGTGAACTTATCAAATTGCTCATGAAAGGCTGGCACTTGTCACTCGGAATAATTCTTTGACAAGAGAGCAACAACAATTTCGAGCCTGTCTATCCAATTGACATCAAGAACTCACTTTAGCGTCAACGTCAAATGATTTTTTACGAGTATGTAGCTCAACCTCCCATTCCATAATTCGTTTAGTTCCGGAACTTTGTTCTTTCACTCTCACTCCGCCCATAAAGTTTCTGAAAATAAATTAATAATAAAAGAATATAAATTGACTGCGCGTTGTCGTCCTTATTTCTTTCCTCTTCTTTTGAACTAAATTCTTGACAATGCTTGACAACGGAAAATGTGTCTCCTGTTTCTTTTTTTTCTTTTTTTTTTCAAACATGTCGCCTTCTTTCAGCTGATCTCTTTGTACTAAAAAAATAAATGACAATCTTGGTTCAATGGTGTCAGTCATTCATGTGTCCAAAAATACACACAAGTAAAAATAGATCTCTTATTGTTAAAATAGAGATCCTGTATCAGGACACACCCCACCCTTAAGCGAAAGTCCTTTCGGTCACTTTCACTGTGTGTCAGTGTTTCCTTTTCATTAAAATGCGGGTTAAGTGGATAAAAGTACCTGCGACGAGTGAGTACTTTTATCTGTGTAGTCCGTCTGCAGGACACAAAGAGAATAAGTAATTCTGCAGCAGGAAAAGAAAGTTGCTTGGGCGCAAATGAATTAAGAAACAAAGAGCATGTAGACTGTTTAACGGCGAAGAAAGGAAATGGAGAGGTAAGGACTTTGGCAAGTATGGATGTATGATTTTTTTTTCTCGATTTGGGGCATCGAAGTCTCGTACGACTTGAACTGAAAGTAAGAGTTCAGTTCAAAAGAATGGTCAAAGATAAAGCAGAGTGGACAGATGGGTAGCAGCTAAAGGACGAAGTATTTGTATCAAGTATAAATATAATCCTAGTTTGGAAGAGAGCAAATCCTTTTAAAAGAAAAATGGGCCGTTTATACGTCATGAGCGCAAACAAATAAAAGCGTTTGTCAATCAGTGAGAAAACAAATTATTGAAGCCATGGAAAGTGGAGTAAAAAAAGGATGTGGCCATTCTTAAGCAAAATGGTAACAAATCTGTAAGTACATTACGCGTAGAAAGAAATCGGAGCCGGCACGGTGCGTAATCCGGCCTTAAAGAAGTAAACATGAATGGGTCACAAGAAATAACACCCCTCATGATAGGGAAAGCTGCTCACCCTAGATGTTTCAAGCGTATCAAATCCTTTTCCTTGTCGCTCCAACAAAAAAGTGTGCAATTGTTCAATGAGTGGCTGTGAAACTGGACATCGACATGAAACAGCAGAAGTAGAAAATTTTAATTTTCCTGGGTAATTGAATGTGAATCTAAGATTTGTTCCTTTCCAACACCTCAAAATTGCAATCTACTTGACCAAAGAGTGATTCAAAATTTTCAAACTGTGTTAGATTGCATTGAAAATGGACAGAGACACAATATGTTGGGTTGGCAACGAAGTAATTGCGGATTTCTCTCATTGATAGCTTTAGTTGAATTTTTAGGTTTGCCGACGTAATCGAAATGTCAAACACATTTTGTTATTTGTTTGGCGTTTCTTGAAAATGGAAAATCAAAACGAACATTTACGTCATATTTTGCTTTTTTATTTCCGGAAAGGAAAAAACGCATCGCAAGCTCACAAAAAGCCATGTGCTGTTTATGGTGACGAAGCTTTAAACGACCGGCAGTGTCAAAATTGGTTTGCAAATTTCGTTCTGATGGTTTTTCACTTAAAAATGAAAAACGCTCTGGTCGTCCAGTTGAAGTTGATGACGACCAAATCAAAGCAATTATCGATTCGGATCGTCACAGTACAACACGTGAGATTGCAGAGAAGCTTCATGTATCACAAAAAAAATATCACTGATTTCTTTACAATATAAAAAATGTAAATAAAATTGTATGTATGTACAAACAAACGTAATTCAATATGTGTTTTGTAATAAAGAGTGGCAAATTATTGCTGCATATGTATGAACTTATTTCGTTTTCGTCCTTAGCTCCAACTCGACAATTTTTCGTAAATTCTAAATTTGGTTAATTCGATTTTTTTTTTAAAGTCCCTTGATTTTCGAATTATCGAGAGTCGACTGTAATAGGTATTCTCAAGACCCTCAAAATATGTGATTGTTTCAATGATGGCCTCGTCATTCGACCCAAATCTCTTGCCACCCAACTATTTCTTTAGGTTTTGAAATAAGAAATAGCCGCAATGGGCTACAATCTGGTAAATATGCTGGATGGGAAACAGCTCGAAGCTAAATTTATGGATTAATATATTACCATGGTGACTATGTACATACATATGTGTATGTCTGGCTTCCAACGTGTTGCGTTCTGAATTAAATAATGTGCTTAAAGACATGATCAGAGTTGTGAACTCCATTAAAGGCAAGGTCTTGCAAAGTCGGCTGTTTAGGATTATATGTGATGAAATGAGTTGACTCCATCAAAATATCCTTTATCACACAGAAGTCAGATTCCTGTCAAAAGGAAAAATATTGACTGGTTCTGGAATTGAAAGCTGAATTATTAATGTTCTTTCAAGATTCTTAATGTGGAATTTCGAATCGTTTTTCTATAATTTCTCGCTGATCTTTTTAACCACTCAAACATCTTGAAGGAAGAGAAGTTAGTATTTTGACTGCAAAAGAGAAAATCAAAGGTTTCTTTGGACAACTTCGTTTGTTGTTAGAGTCTTCACAAATAGATATGTTTGAATATTGTCACTGCATTCAATAGATTGTCGAAGAAATTTCATTTCAGATAAATCCATATCAGTAAGCTCTCTTATTCATCTCATGATACAGAGAAGAAGCTATTAAGTAACTTTCCACAACTGGATTCTGAAAGGTGAAATGCACAAAGATGGACATTGAATCCTTTTTGGAATTTGGCAGACAGGCTTGCCGATCTACCATCGTTATTCTGAGTATCCCGGACTGGCAAACGAGTTTTTGAGATTGTTACTGCCACTCGCCACTCCATACCTGTGTACACATCCAAGTGAGAAGATGTCAGTCACATTCTCTTCGATGTTTGACATTAAAACTAAGAAGAGAAACATTATTTTTTTGAAAAATGATTTAATCGTTAAATTGTCAACGATTAATCCAAGATTTCAAAGTTTAAAAAAAAATAAATAAAATAAAATAACCCCCTTGGGGGTCGCGACCCACAGTTTGAAAAAAACTGGTCTACGGTATTGAAACGAGACAAAAATTCATTCGGATAGTGGCTAAAAATCGCAGAACACTCCTTTAAAGTGGTCACACGGTTGCGCTTATGTCTAAATATTCGTAGAATGCGATTTATCCACTCACGCACTTTCATTCTCCGATGGTCCAATATCATTTCATGAATTTCATCGACACTTTCTGGTTTGACGACCTCTTTCGGGCAACCTGAACGTTCGGCGTAACTATGGCGTAGCGTGCTGATAAAATTTACAGTAGTCTATTAGTTAATGTCAGTTAAAGGAGGTAGTTGGACTTATCAGTCTTGTCAAACTATCCTCTTATAAACTGTACCTCATTTTTGCTTCCGTAAGTCTATGAAAGCCAAAAGTCGACCATTACACATATTTCTAAAAGACCATGGTTTTGATGATTACTTGAAAGCATCCAGCTCGATGACAGGTTCAATCTGCACTATGACAATTGTCATGTTCCTGTTCGTTACTGTGTCGTTTAATGGGGTAGATATTTTGGTTTGCGTGCACCCTTCAGAGGCGTCCCACCAACGATTGTAGGAACTCATAAAAAATTATTTGTTTGTTGTCGTTTTTGAACGGACAATTTGGAAAATAAACGAAAGTTCAAATAAAGGAACATATTTGTGTTACCAATGTCTTTGAGGTAAACTGTCTCGAAATAAATTTTATCGTGCACAGGAAGAGCAGTAAGATTTTTGTGGTTTGAGACTCAGATGTATTCGTTTGCTTCATAAGTGCAGTAGCTTTAGCAATCAACCGATGGATTAATCACTACAACATGGTCACTCATTTAGTCGGACTACTATTGCTGAACGAACATTCCAGCGCCGCGCCGTTTATTAAATCCCAACGACAAATGGTGCGTGGGCCGGATTCAAAAACTAGATAAAAGTTCGAGATTAACTCTGTCATGCAACCGTGGAACCAATAAATTGATACAAATGACATGCGGGCACTAAACCAACTACGGCAAACAGCTGTATTGACTCCGAGAAATGCAAGCTCCGTTTGTAAAATGAAGTCCACTCAAGACATGGAGTCAAACCTCGATAAAGTAATTGGTGTTAAAATCTCCCACGTATTTTCAAGCAGATCGATATGAGTGTTGCTCCTTCTCATTTTACTGCTCCATCATCATCTAAGTGAGAAGATGACAGAATTTATGACTAAGAAGTTAGTTCCGTGAAAGAACGATTAATTTTGTTCCGTATTTGTGAACGAATGTACGTATCCTTTTAAATGTACAAACCCTTAGGTTCATCAGAAAAAGATACGATTTCGCCATTTTTCCATGAGTTATTTTCTAAATAAGACAAATACATTTATTTCAAAGTTTAACTGCGAAATTAGTATAACAGCGATGATTTCTTATGAACGTGCTTCTAAACTTATAATCAAAATCATATTCAAAGCATTTTTGTTTGTCAATATAAAATTTACGAAAATTTTGATTTTCATTACAAAAAAAATAAAAAAAAAAATTTGGTATCAACAAGAGCCGTTTTCTCCAAATCAAAATCAAAAATCTTGTTTACTCAAACTATTTAAGATCATTTGTTATCATGTCCTTATGCGACCAATTTTGACTTATGCGATTCCAGAATTCAATCCGTTTTTAACGAGCCTTCGAAGGAAAATGGCTTCGAGCCTGTTTGAGAATGTGTAGAAGCGCGCATTCCGACATTCGGCATTAGGTTAGCAATAAGAGATATTTGGATGCTTCCAGTGTTTCTACAATAGACAATGTTATGCTGGGCCTGGTAAGGAATCATTTTACGGGCTTGGCGGGTGATATTTTCATCTCGGGTTTGATCATTCTCCAGCCCTGAGTACTTCAAAAACACATTGTTAAGTGGATACATGCTGTCGGAGGCGTTCTTGGATCTGGACACACACGGTTATTTGTCAGACTCTTGTAATGTTTCAATTATATATCATGATACTGGAAGGGCTACGGACAAAATAATCCTACACGTGCCTTCCCACTCAGCTAATTGGGGCAATTGTTTGGAGGTGCTACATGAGCAAATCTGAAACAGATATGAGTGGTGAATATAGAATAAATCGAAAAAATACAAGTGGCTTGATTGGATTGAATATTACTGTAGGTAGTTTTTTTTTTAAGTTAAAATAAAAATAACTTACGAGAAATTTTTCTTCCACAGTATCTCAGTATACCTGTAGGTATGTAATGCACCACACGTACCTTTTCTATTTGCCTTTGTTCTTAACAGTTCACTTTGCTTACAAGTATTTAGCTTGTTTTTCTTCAAGTTGAGACAATTGTTAACGATGGAAATAAAAGAGTTGAAACATAAAAATAAACCCGCTGAACCCCGTGAGAAATTCTTTGAATTTATATTTTAAAAGTACTTGGCTTAAATACGTATGCACTTAAATCTTTGAAGCCAGTTTAGTCGGGTCTATGCTAAAAACATCGGACTCTCCTTCCGATTGCACTACATGACTAACAAATGTGTGCCCTGAATGAACTTCCACCACTATTAAAGTTGTGCAATTTCAAAAAAACAAGAACAAAACTCGAATATTTCAAAACAATTATACAGTTTCTAGTGATTTCCTATTTCCAACTATTTCTTGTTCAAAGTTTTATTCAACAAATTCTCAACTTTGGCAAACCTTGCAAAAAGGGAATCAAATTTATTCATGACTCGCCTTTTATTCATTCGAAAAAGTTACAGTTCCCTTCGAGTACTAGGACCTTGTCAAAACATTGTTCTTCCATAAATCCTTCTCGTCGCCATTCCAAAATGTGTCGTTTCCGGTTTTGTATCTTATTTGATGTACCCCCTGAATGGGTATCGATTTTCTGATTAAAAGAGAAAAATCCAAACAACTCAAATTGCAAAGCATCCATCTATCTTGCCATACATGAAGTTGGTTGAAATTCTTCCCATTTCCTGCTTATACACGAGTACATGCATATGTAACGTATAGCGTCTGACAAGTCGGTCGTAAATATATATTCGACTTTCGGAGTTCAAAGAGCCTAAAATCATAGCAAATAGCAGCTTATCTATTTCCTGCACTCCTTCTTAAATTCCCTCTTTTTTTTCTCTTTGCTCTTGTTTTTATTGTCTCCCTCTTTGGATGGTGAATCGAACTTACTTTAAGGGGGTAGATTTTTAGGGACGAATTTTCCTTTTTCAACCACTTTTTGGATCGATTATAATTTGTTTGTTTTTGTTCTTTCATTTTCAGACTTTTCTCGCACAACTTGCTAGCCAAAATCGGTAAGTGTTAAGAGCGTCAAATCGTTTTTAAATTTTTATTTTATATATTTATCGAAACATAAAATAATTTTTTTGTTTTTGCTTTGGGAAATGTTTTTGTTTTTCTCAACGGAAGTAAGTTGAGAAATTTCATACTACGTGCATTTCTTTTGTTGTTTTTTAAGAAGCAGTCTTTTGTTTTGAGTCCCCAAGGTTGCCGAGATCGTTTTTATGTTGTAATTAAGTTAGTCGCATCTTGAAAATATGAGTGAAGTAGTTTCGAATTTGGTAGTTCGACGTAGAAAGACATTCCGTCAAATGAGAGCATGAGAAACCGTTGAGAAAGATATTATTAAGCACAGAAATTCATATGAAATTGTCTTTTTCATAATAATATTTAGAAAGAAGAGAATGAACTCATGGAATTTAAGTCAAAGAAATCAGGCTCTTGATTGATGTGATTGAATTCAAAAAAACTGCGAATTTTGCGAACTCAAATCACGATTCTTTTAAACTTAACGAGTGGCGCATTAATTTTTAGAAATCAAAGAATTTAATGCATTTTGGAAAATCATTTGAATTAACTTAAAATAAGTTGAAGTCAGTAGTAAATTCGCCTAAGACGAACCCAAAAATATAAGATTGACTAACGTGTTAACCATAAATACAGAAGCTTGTAAAATACAAAAATGTATTATTAAAGAAAACGAAACTGCACGCTCGCTAAAGCCAAAACCGACCTCACCTTAGTCGAAACGACATCTTCGTTCTCTATAAGTCACCAGGAACAGATGCAATACTACTAGCCCTTCTGCAAAGAGGAATAGACACTCTGAAACAACCCCTAACGAACATTTTCAGAGGATGTCTGTACCTTGGGTACACTCCAGAGCGATGGCAGCTTTAACACAAGCAAAAAGCTATCGACCTATAAGTCTTACATATTTTGTGTTGAAAACACAAGAAAGGATCTGTGATAACCATTTAAGATGACAGAAAAAATCCCAAAACTGAATACGAACCAACACGCGTATCTCAAAAACAAATCCACAGAAATCGCACTACGCAAAGGAGTTTCGAGGAGCAATCGAGGATGGCTTCGAATACAAATAATCAGTCGTAGGTGTGTCTGGACATAGAGGCGTTTAACAAAATCAAAATAACGAATATGGTAGACGCCCTATCGATCTACAGTAACAACACACAAATCAACAGCCTCCAACGGGAGGTAAAGTCCTTAGAGGGACACCACAAGAAGAAGAACAGTTCAAGGAAAACATCTTAACATAATAGAGGAAATCATGCAGGACATACTCAACACCGCGATTGAAAACAGACTTAATGCAAACCCTAGCAAAACTGTCTTGGCCCATTTCACAAAAAAGACCAAAATAGCTTAACTTGAAGTCAAACACAGTGATGATTGATACTTAGGATTGATGCAACTTTTTATTTGTTGTAGGTCTGTAGGTACCCGAAGATTCTGTTTGAATCACTGCACTTCTGACGCGTCCATCTCTGCTTTCGATAAGTTTAACTTCTGTTGCGAATTCAATTTTCAATTCAATGCATTTTTTTTATTTAAAAATTCATGTTCCTTTAATGCAAGACAAAAATGCTTAAATCTAGCTTAACTAACTTAGCACTAACTTAGAGCACTCAGGAATTGGTCCAGCCACCAATAGAGTCGGTATTGCTTTTCGGCATCAGCTCTGTCGCGGTCTGATACCGCCCTACTGAACCGAAGAGTCCATGGTGAGCTATTTGCGACGTCTTGGTCGTAGTTGACTCGCCCGTCCACAACTTTTCGACAAAACGAAAAAAAAAGCGGTACCGCCAATCTATCCTGGACCAGATCTTTGCTATCTAAATAGAGAAACGCTGCAGGGGGAATAAGGCCGTTAAGGCGCACTGTCTCGTGGTGCATATTATTGGGGTAAAAACCCCCGGAGATCAAGTTGATTTTTGAAGTCATTGCTCTTCCAATGTGCCTTCGAATAAGTGATCCACTCTGATCAGATTGGCCCCGTTGTACAGGACTTCATTTCTATAGAATTTTTTGTACTCAGACTCTGGAGTTCTATATAGATGAAGACAATCCCTAAGGCACCGTCTCTCGAAAACCCGAATCTTTTCCATTAAGCTTGTTCCGACGTTGAACCAAACGCGACACATATAGGCAAGGACAGGCCGAATGACGGCCTGTGTAGCAGATCACATTTACCTTGGCATCGAGTTGACTCCTGTGAAACAGTCTCTTTATCAAGGCAAGGCCGCTTTGGCTCTGGAGAGAGCAGTATCTGATCTAGCCAGATCCCAAGGTATCTCACAACACTTCGATTCGCCAGGGGCTGCCCGTTTTGTCCAACTATAGAGAACATTCGCCACCTCTTTTAAGCATTTCTAGAGGTCCTAGACAACGGAGTCCTGAACAGACTGGTCTCGCACTTTTGGAGATTGATCTTCAACTTCCAATCAGCGCAATATGCCTGAATTTTTCATAATCACGTTGCAAAAGCCTTACGAAAACCTCGATCTTCGGACTTGACCTGTACGCGATCAAGTCATCTGCGTACGCTAAGGAGTGGCGGAGGGATCCTACAAGATCGCTTGTGAAGATCGTTAATTAAATTCGGCAAAATAACTACACCCTGTTGTAGACCGTTGTTTATTTCAAAAGTTCCAGCAGAAGTAACAATGCCATTAACTTCTCTTGCCTTTGGCCACAAGGTTCTCTTCAAAGACATCTCCTACTTGTAGAGGTTTGGTTGAGGAAAACCACATAGTTCTTCGGGTTAATGTTGGAAGATAGTCACGAATCTATTTCGAAAATCAACCAGTTTTTTCTAACAAACATACCGTCGTTAAAAGCTGACCAAAGGATGATTCGAGGTCAAAGCTTCTTCGTTTTCACTGTCAAGAGGTTCATAAGTCAATGTCCTCGAATTCACCACAAATTCCACTTCCGCCATCATTGTTGACAACAGCTCAACTGAAGGGTTTGCCTGCAATTTTATAACAGCTTACGTTTGTTTTACAAATCTTACCATTCTCTCCCATACACCACCCATGTGGGGAGATGCAGGTGGTATAAATGTCCTTGGCCCTTGATCTTGGAATTTACTAATTCATTTGCTATATCATTTAAGTTCAGCTTTTCAATTCTTCGGATGCTCCTCTAAAATTTGTCCCATTGTCAGATTTAATCTCTATCGGCGTACCTCGTCTAGCGATAAATCTTTTTCGAGCTTGCACACACGAGTCCTTGTTAACGACGTACGAGTTATCAAAACTCCCCAACGGTTTATTGTCCGTCGTCCAACGGTCACCATCAACGGTCCAAAATAGTCGATCCCAATATAAGAAAATGTTTAATTAAACGCCTTTAATCTTTCGGGACGCAGTTCACACATCACTGGACAAACAGGTCGCGCATTTCAAATTTTGCACATTTGACAGGTCCTTTTTATCTTTTTCAGCAAGACTTTTGTCGCAACTCATTTACAACAGTTTCATTGAACTGATAATGGTTGCGTATATGATATTAATTAACAATCAGTCGTGTTAGCAAATGTTTTTCTGGTAAAGGGTCCGCCAAATAACTTTTTTTTTTGAAAATGCTATAAAACAAAAACTGCTGAATATTTTTTCAAATTTCTTTTTTTATTTGAAAGTACAATCCCTCCAGTTAATAATGGAAAATAATTTCATTCAAATGGCTGCCTCGGCTGGCCATGCAGTAGCCTACACCACCTGTATTTCACCAATGGCTTCACGAATATTGTCCTTTAAAGCGTCAATTGTCTCTGGCTTGTCGGCGTAACACTTATCTTTGAGGGCACCCCACAAATAATAGCCCGACGGTGTCAATTCGCAGCTCCGAGGTGGCCAAACGACTTCAGCTCTGCGACGATCGCCATTGACTGTAACGGCCACTCCTTGCTCATTTTCGAATAAAAATGGCCGAATTATGCCTCTGGACCAAAATCCGCACCAAACAGTGACTCGTTTTGGGTGCATCGGCTTTGCGTGCGGTTTTTCTGTGCCCCAAATGCGAAAATTTTGCTTGTTTACATACCCGCCAAGATCAAAATGAGCTTCATGTGAAAAGATGATTTTTTTTGGCAAAATCGGCATCTTCTGTAAGTCGATCGCAGGCCCACTTAGCGAAGCGAAAGCATTGGATGGTCAGTTGGCTTCAACTCCTGAACCAATTGGACTTTATATGGCGTCATACCAAGGTCTTTATGCAAAATTCGTCTCAATGATGTCTCCGAAATGTTCAATTGTTGAGAACGACGGTGAATTGATGTTGATGGCGCTTCACGCACACTTTCTGCCACAGTAGCAATATTCTCGGGTATACGCACTGTTTTTGGCTTTTCACGCTTTGGTTTATCGATGAGGATGCCAGTTTCTTTCACTTTTTTCACAAGATAACATACGGAGCTGACGGTGCTTCTCTTTTTCCAAAATCCGTGCGCAATTTTCGGACACATTCTGCAATATTACCATGATTTTCAAAGTAATGTCGCAATATTTCCCAGCGTTGTTCAAGCGTATACACAACCATATTCGTTCAGCGGAAGGATTAAACTAATTATCTGTCAAATCAGACATGAGCTTAGTGTTACCATTCACGAAATAAGCACTAGTTGAAAAAAAAAAAAAAACGTTAGACGGCGGACCCTTTAGAATAATTGGTCTTTTTGCATCTAAGGTAAGATCCGCTGCAGCATCAATACGCTCATTTATGCGCATAACTCCATCTTTTTATACTGTTTCTGTCCAATTTGATGGCTTTTCGTCTTAAAAGAACTTTGTATTCATTTGCGAAGGAAGCAAGCTAACATTGTCTGTATAAATAGCTCTCAGCTTTCTGAAGTTCTAAATGCTCTGAAACGAAAGTTCTCTTTTGAGCTATATTCTTCTTGACTCGTTGAATAAAACGAGCTTTTTCTTCTTTGCTAGTTTGTTATTCAACAACCTCATACCTAATTTCCCATCTAAAATATCATAAGGGATACAAAAAAAAATCGACCCACTCTTCCATCGCATTATAAGTCATCTTTTGTTCAATATTTCGCCTGCTTGACTAATTTAATGAAATAAATGAAATTTTGTTGGCGCCATGTTGGCCAGTCTGCGTTACAGGAATCATTTTTTTTTTATTTTTTCATCCATCGTAATTCCATCCGCAAACACAGTCCCCATATCACTATCAAGCTACACCTTAACAACTTTACCATAATTAAAAATAGGACTGCAAACAAATAGGGCATGAGCCAATAACACCCCTGCGGTTCCATTCACGCCCTATTTATCAGACTTATTTCCGTCATGTACTTATTTAAGTCGATGGAAACTTCACAGCCCCAGGACTGTACCGCAAATAAAATATGGGACAAATGATTTATTTATAGGCCCAAGCTGAATCCCTTGTATCTGGGGGGTTGAGAGTCAGCCAGAGATGCTCATCGTTTTAGGTCACCAAACGTGGGGGTTGTACCTCGTATAAATAATAAAAGAGCTTTGCAGTCCTTCTGGCGCGTTCCACCTCAAACTCGCCTTAATTACTGTACAGATTGCATTTCCATTCATTCACATCGCTAATTTTACGGCGGCGCTGCTTTTCGTAAATATTTGAATGCGCCTTTCAGTTGAGGAGTTGGGTCAAGGAGTGGTTTTACTCTATGAAGGCTAGATGCAGGCAACTTCGAGTGATGATGTTGTTATATCCTTACAGTCGGTCGTATATCCATTTGCGATGTACAGACACAAAATATAAAAACATGAATTATAGCACTGAGAAAACGGTGCACGCGAAACATAGGTCATCCCTTTTTCTTTTCGTTTTTGTTTCACCTTATTGCGATTTCTGACGTCGGGGCATAAAAGCAAACGAGGCTTCTGTGTTATTCCGGCAAACGTCAAAAACTGGGCTTAGCGAGTTTCACGATTTCATGAAATAATTTCGAATGAAAATGCACATATACTGCGTGCATGAAGAGTTTCCAGCTTTTCAAAGCAATAGATTTGGAAATACCTTTAGCTGGAAAGCATAATTTTATCTGTCATGCCAAAGGCAAATCCCATTTCAGGCTTGACAAGGTGCGGAATGCGATTACACCACCATCAACCCGGCACACACGGGCTGTTTCTCAAGGGATACAAAAATAATTTCAAAACATATTGACGGGCGATGAAAAACGAGGAAACATTTTAAAGTTTGAATTTATATTAGCAAAATTGGTGTTTATGGATACCTTTTTTTCTTATAATTTGTTCGCTCTCAAGGGCTTATGACTACTCTTATAATCCAAAAAGCGTGCAGAGGTATCAGGAGAAAAATTGAATGATTGTAAAGTGGTTTGAAATTCAGATGAAATTTATTTTCGATTAATCTATTAGTGGAGAGACGGAGAAATTGATTTCGATTAATTTTCAATCACTCAATTCGCAGTATTTAATTCATACAACCAAGTGTTTTTTTTTTTTTTTTGTCTTTTGGAAAATTGCGTCAGAACTCGGCTATCAGCGCTATCCCTTCACAGCAGAGCCAATGTCATCTGTACTTGACATTAATTTTACTGTAAGAACTTGAAACTCCAGTAGTGTCCATAGTGCAATCGCTACAGGATTGTCACAATTTGATCCCAACGACAAATGGTGACAGAATTTTCTGACGGATTCGAACCTGCAGTTTATAAATCACTCCAATTGAAAGGCAGGCGCTGGTGATCTTAAAAACGATATTCAACATTTGGACTTGTGTCAAAACTTCAATATTTACATTGGAAGGACGTGGATTTAACGTATTGTTGGCAATTTGATAGAGATCCATGATGGGTGGTCACTTGACCAATTGTACCGCTTTCGTTCTTTTGGTGTATAGCGATACATGGTTGAAATTATTCTGAATTCATTTTTCAAAACGTGCTTGATAACACCTTTCGGTCAGATAGTTTCATTGACCAAATTGAGATGAAAATCACATTTCTAAATTGCACGTACGCGTATAGTATCGGATGCTTTTATGAGACTGTAACGAAGGCAAAAGTATGCAGAGAATGGAGAAGGAAACTCCTCGTCATTCATTCATGGTTGTATTAAATTCAATGGTATTTAAATTCTTAATTATACGAGTTAAAATCTCGCAGCGAGATTCGACAAGGTGACAATTAAAAAAAATTAAGTTTTGACTTGAAAGGTGATATTTCAAGGAATTTCATGCAGTTTCTAAGGCAAAATTGATAAAAACAACAGCTGAAAATCAATGGCCTTGTTTTAATTGTGGAATTGGACGATGAGGACGAAATACAAAGTAAAAGGTAACCAACACATGTAATGTATAACATCTGCAGGCGCTTTCAAAATTTGACATTCGCTTGCCTCATTCAATTTTCTATGATCCTTTGGCTTGCATCGAATCCGATATAAAAACTCTTCGTTTATCGACAAGCGTAGCGTAATTCGCTTTTGCAGAAGCTGTGTTTGACTCCGATGTAAAATTGGATTGAATATTTCAAAGAAGGCGCACGTTAGTGATATGTAATATATGTTTATCAAAATCTTTCTCATTCAATTGTTAACAGGTTTGTTTTGCTTTGATCATATTCAATAAATAAATAAATTAACTGTTTATATAAACACTATGTTACTATTGAGTAATTATTCTCGTGCTTTCATATTTTTGCTTGTCTAACCGCATGGTGCACTTCGCGCTCACACTTCGACTGCAATTTAATCGGTAGCAATGTGTTCTCAAAATACATCAAAATATTGCTGCATGATGCTTTTCTCTGCGAGAATTCCTTCCACTTCTACTGTTTTTTGAAGGTGCTGTAAAAATCCCATTTTTTTTTTTTTTTTGGGAAGTTCTTATTCTTTTAGCACTTAATTTAATTTGAATAGAATAAATATTTAACGATTTTTTTTAAACAGATTTGTTTTTTAATAAAATTTTATGACAGAAAATGTCGAAATCTTGCAACGATCAAAATCTCGTTAAATAAAAAAAAATGGAACGTTCCATTCTTTTTATCGTTGCGAGAATGATTGGTTCTCGTCCTGAAGGTGCAATTTCAATTTTCAATGTTTCGATATTTATTTTTTGAAATCAATGAATGCAATAATGGTTTGCGTGCTTTAAACGACGCTGATTCAATTTCCGAACTAATTACGGTAACAGTCCACTTTCTCACTAAATACAGATCTGATCGCCTATCCAGTGGGATTTGTACGAAGCTACGAAGGATTCAAGATAAAGCTTTTCCGAATTATGCGTAAGGGGCTCAGTGCAAACCTCAAATTGGAGACTCAATCACATTTGAATCGGTAGTAGTTCAACGGTTATGGTTGTTGATGCTCTTGCAACGTGGATCAATCCTGTGGCCTAAATAAACAATTCTTATCAATCGAAAAGCTTTTACGATACATTTTCCCACTTTTTACTAAACGTAAAGGTAGACCTTTACTCCACCGAGCGCTGCATCACGAAAATGCCTTTAATTTACCTTTGGACGTTTGGACACTATTTAAGATCGCGTTTGCGTGGGGTTGCTTTCTCACTCCACTGATCAAAATCGTTTCGAGCATGCTCTGACATACAAATGTATTTAATATATTCGCAATTATTCCACTGTTATTTGCTTTTTTCAGCAGCAATATTTTTATCGCTAAAAATCACTAAAATGATTTACACTCCAAACCACTAAGATGAGGCCACCATTTTTCTGATGTTCACCTGTCGGATATTTTTTTCCTCCTAAAAACATTTTCTTCCTGTGAGAAGGCATAGGGTAAGGAGGGGGAATGGCGTTCACTTAAGGAAAACATGGTGTATTTTATAAATTATTTATTTTAAATCAAAATGAAGAAAACTAACAAAGTCATGAATTACCCAGGAATCAACAATTTAAGAACAAAAACGTATATCTTTAACCTACTAGTAATAGAACAACGTTATAAAAAAACATGTTTGAGCGACATTGTCCCTGATTTTGGGTAATGCCGCTCAGGATTAAAGGACCATTTTGAAAAGTTCATCAGAATTTCCTTAAAGCAAATTACAAATAAACGACTGAAAGAGTTTATAAAAAGGCACGCCACTTAAATGAAAATTTTTACTAAAAATTCAAAAAATAAAGGAAAGTTTTTGTCCGTGATAGTGAATTTTCGTGGGTAAAAAAATTACATCGCGAAAATTAAAGCCTCATAATAGCGATACTCAGTGTGCATAAATATGTTAACAAAAGTGTCTAAAAAAAATTGTTTTAAGCCCTTTCCATACTCGGCACTGTGTAGTTACGAGTATCTCTTCAAAATATGTTGAAAATAGCGAAGTAAAAACAACTTCGCTTTAAGTTAAGGTTTACACGTTTCAACGTTTGTTTGTCTGCTTATTTTAGTCAAACTGGCTGCACGTACCTTAATAAAGTTAAAAGCAATTTCATAACCGATTCTGGAACGACAGCAAGATTGCTACATCAAACAAAGTTCAGTGGCACGTTTCGTGGACTACTCTGGCTAAAAATGCGTCTTATCAGTTTTGCACGCCACTGTGCAACTGATGTACCAACGTTCATCACATATTCTTCATTTATAAACGTACATTTGCAAAGTTATTTATTAACAATTTGTTAATGTCGGCACAACTCTCATTTGTTATGCTCCTTAAAAAACTAAACCTAAAGGAAAACACTGCGAGCTGTCACTTTAAAAATCCAAGGCCACCTTGAATGCGGACTCCCTTGTTTGTCCTTCGGTGACGCAACCTCATTAAAACTGTGTGTTCTACTTCGAGTTCAACTAAGAGTGTTCTAATAAATTGAATACATCTCAACGCCATCACAAGTTATCCGAAAAAAAGATAAATAAAAAAAAAAAGCTTGACCTAAAAATCTCTGAAGTATCTGCTGATGGTTTGGGTGGTAGACATGAACTTTTTGTGCCATTAGTCCAAATATTCTATTTCTCACTTGCCAATAGTCACGGGAATGGCAAATGGAAATTTTGTCAAGGGTTTTGTTGCTTACTTAGCTGTTTTTCAAGTCCATTCGGTCAAGACTATGACCGGCATCCAGATTTCTATTTATGGAATGTCACGTGGCCTGGCGTTTGAATTTCTTTTCCTCAGAAATTCTGTCTGATGTTCTCTGTGAATCATCCCAGGGAATAAAATTCCAATAAGATAAGTCTGTAATTTATTTTTATTTTTTAAACGGATACATGTGGGCTCCCTTTTTTTTGAAGATGATTCAGTTGTTCCCTTCTTAGCGTTCTTCCTATTGTCTTTTGGAGTTTGTTGTGCGGAAGTTGATTAGTTTCTCGATTGCTTTCAATTACTTGCAACACATGCATGTTAGCTGAACCGCTGTAAGTGACCTAAATTAAGATTGAACTTTTTTTTAAATGAAAAAAAGGGGGATTTGGATTGCTCAATGATGACCTGCAGTAAGAGATAGTCAGCTGCGCTGTTTTTTTGTGAAATAAACGTGCTCTGGTTCATTAAATCTTGGTTTTTATTGATTGCCGCAAGAGTGGATCGTACTCGTTCCAACTATTGGGCATATATCTTGTCTAGCCCTTAAATTATATCCAGAAAGCTTACAAAAGAATACTTTGAATGCCGTGCTTTCACAATACGATTAGTTTATCTCAGTTCAAAGAATGTTCATCCATTTTAATATCGCTTCTCCGTTGGGCTCAAGAGTTGGAAATTTACGACGAATTTAGTCATACGGAAGTCAATACGTAGGCTGCTAAATATACTTATTTCTGGCCTAATAATGAAAATGCGAATATTTACCATCAAAAGTGTTTTTATTGTTTTTCAAAGTATTCTCCAGCATGATTTATACACTTTTGTATGCGTTCAAACCAATTGTCGAAACACTTTTTCCACTCCGATTGAGACACCCCCCAAACATGGTTTTTGAACGCTTCAACAGCATGTTCTGGCGACGAAAATCGTTGACCACGCGTTTTTTTTTATGTGCGGGAATAAAAAGAAGTCATTGGGCGCCAAGTCAGGGCTGTACGGCGGATGACTCATCAATTCGACGTTTTGGCCTGTCAAAAAGGCGCTGGTTTGAGCCGATGTGTGAGAGCTCGCATTGTCATGGTGAACAATGATTCGTCTTCTCTTGTTCGTTTTTCGAATTTCTCCGAAGACTTCAGGCAAACAAATTGTGGTGTACCACTCAGAATTGACCGTCCTACGTTGCTCAAGTGGAACAGTCGCCACATGACCAGTTTTGCCGAAGAAACAGGCGACCATTTGCTTCGAAGTGCTTCTTCCACGAACAACTTTTGTTGGATTTGACTCGCCTTCGAAGACCCATGCGGTCGATTGTTGTTTTGTTTCGGCCTCATACGCATAGATCCATGATTCGTCACCTGTGACAATCTTATAAACGTCTTTTGAAGCACCGCGATCGTATTTTTTTGACATTGCTTTGCACCAATCGACACGAGCCTTTTTTTGAGCGATTGTCAAATTGTGAGGGATCCAACGAGAACAAACCTTTTTTGCGGTCAGGTGTTAATGCAATATAGAATGTATGCTGGTGGGAGAAATGTCCAGGGATGCGTCTATCTCACGGTTTATCACATGACGATCTTGAATTATCAGTTCACGCACGGCATCAATATTCTCTGGCACAACGGCCGATTTTGGACGACCTTCACGGAATTAGTCTTTGAGCGAGCGTCGGCCATGACTGAAGTCATTAAACCAATTTTTCACAGTGCTATAGGATGGTGCTTCATCGCCATACAAAGATTTAAGTTCATCAATGCACTCTTGCCGTGATAATCCACGTCGAAAGTTGTGAAAAATGATCGCAGGAAAGTGTACACGAGTTAATTCCATTTTTTTGCCGAGATTAATTTTTCAAGTCTACAACTACAGAATTGTTCCAACTATTCGTAAAAAAGTGGTCTTGCTGGGTTTCTTGAAATCCTTATTCGAACAGAATTTTTTTTTTTAGCTCGATTTGATGTCGCCTAGCGATTGATACGGGTGAAGAAAGGGTCATTTGTGTAGAGTCGGATGCTTTTAAAGTTCCGTTCCTCAACAGAAAAACGGAACCATTAACGGATCACTGCGCCGCCAGTCTGTCACCACCTTTTTTCTCAGGAACGCGTGGAGGTCTCAAATATGAAATGAAATGGCCTACCTCGCAAATTAATCTGGCGTCTAGAGCATTTGTAACGAAGTTTTTGGATGCTCCTAGGACTTCTGCTAGAAATTTGTGTATGTAACCATACACAGTGGACTTTTTGTCCAAAATTAAAAGACTACTAAATTAAAATCTACTATAGGAAGATAATAAGATGATTAAAAACAACTCACCTTATATTTTAATAGCTTTTTTGAAAGAAAAATTTCAATAATTTGGATTTCATTTGGAGAACAAAATTTTTAAGCATACCAAATCTTATTGCACAAACAAATGCCTTAATCTTGGCGCCATTTTTAAGTGAAAAACCGGTGTTCGCCAAACAACAAAGCCTTGCATCAACACAACCTTTATATTGATGCATAAACCTTTTTTTTTGGATCAGCTGATTGTGCTGAGCTCGCACAATAGGAACTAATAGGACTACCGGTTGAAAATGTTTTTTTTTTTTTTTTTTTTTTTTTTTTTTTTCAAAAATCAATTCAAGCCTTTCTGAGCGACGTCAAGTGATTTTGCATGTTCTTCTTGCGTTTGTGACCGATCTTGATCGAGCAATGCCTCCAGTTTCACCTGGCCAGGGCGTTCTTTGTCTTCGGTGTCGAAATTACCATCTTTGAACCGCTTAAACCACCGCTGACACATTCTTACGTCTATAGTATAGCCCGGGTAAGCAATTGATGCGCTTGGGTTGCTTTTTTCTTTAAATGAAAGAAGCACATTAAAACTTCCCGCAAATGTTATTTTGATGGCTCAAATGTAGACATTTTACGGCTTTACAAAAACTTGTGTGTTTTCACTAATGTTCAATAACCCAGACTGAAATAATTAGACAATGACATGAAGTTTCTGATGTGACAGGTGTCATGGTCAAAATTCACCTCAGAGTAGGTAATGGATATGAAGTTGTTTGCAATAACGACAACTATCGGAATGTGAGCACAGATCAGCCTGATATTGGCGAGTCGAAATTTAACGCGGAATGTTTGTTCGAATAAGCTTGAATGCCTAACACTCAATGCCTTAAAGTGTAATAGATGATATAGAGTTAGTGTCTTTGTGCTTTTCGTCCACAGGGCAAACATGACGAGCGCTTAAATGCATTTCAAAAAACATATCAGAATGCTATTTGTTTTTCATGTTCAAATTAGATGCAGCTATAATATTGGTTTCCTTAGATTTAATTAGCAGAAATCTTGAAATCTTAAAGACGCTCATTCTTATTCAAAAAATGCTAATCAATTCATGATTTTATCTCCAGTTTTACGTAAAGCTTTACAAGCGCTCTTAAAACATCGACTGTTGCGGAGAAGCGAGAAGAAAAAACATTTACCGATCTCATGGTAAATGGCAATAATCCGAAATCAGGTTTAACCGAAGATCCATGGAAAAGCAAGAATAGATGCAGAAAAATTTGATATGGTTTTCCCAATCACCCGACCTCAAACCAATAGAGCGCTGCGCTCGAATGAACATGACAGCAAGGTTCAAAGTCTGGGTTCGTTTCTGTTACAAAACTTGAATTCAATTTGATAAGGTGACCCTTATCCGGCTCAAATGGTAATTGATTCTGAACTCAGTATATCACTGTATGAAAAAAAAAAAACGTTAAATATGCATTTAAGTGCACCCACAATCACTGAACTTCTTACTTCTTTAAAATAACACAATTGAACACAAATTACGAAACCACTAAGAGCCGCCTCCTCTTGAACCAAGGCCCGTTTATGTAGTTTTCCATCAATTATCTGCTCTAGCGGGCCTCTGAATTTCTAACCAAAGAAATATCGAAACAAAAAGAAATCCCAAAGCGTGTCATTCAGATTCTTTTGATGCCATCTGTTCACTTCATGCCGACGAATAAACATGCAACAGCAATAACAACAATCATAACTATATAATCACCAAATTACATTAGCTCCCCTGAACACTCGAAATGAATCATTCACAACCCCGACAGGCTTTCAAAAATAGGAAGACCGGTTCCAGTAACATGCATACTCGTACCATCAGCGGCACCACAACAACTGTGCTATTCGGTAGATGGCTTCTGCTCTTCATTTAATAGCATTATCATGCCCACAGATATGGAGGAACACTTCCAGCTTCCAGCACACGGTAGGGACCCTTTTAATGCCATTAAATGAAACTGCATGAATCTATCCCAAGAGTGAAATTGCTATATCGACCCGTGTCATGAGTTTTCCTCTTCTCATGGCTGGCTACACTGACTGGTGCTGTAATCATTTTCTGCTTCTGTTGCATCCTTTCCAACAAAGATTTTTTTTTTTTTTCATCTCCCTCACCCATTTTTCCATCTGACATAAATATTTGATTAGAAGAAAAGTGTAATTTCATAAATACAAACTGGGTCAACCTCACAAGAGTTGCTGGCGCTGCAAAGTGGTTCTGGTGCTGGTATTCTATCCAAGAATCCATAGTGCAGTGCAGAGTGTATCTCAAGTGATGTTACATGGACGTTGGGGATTTGCAGTTCACCCTCGCTGCATTTCAACAGGTTCAACAGGCTTGGGGAATGGGGCTTCATTTGCATACGCTCAGTGGAAAGATTTTCAGATCGCTTAACAGGTCACACTCGTAATTCGTTGGATCTGTGTAAATACACAGATGTAGGATGCTGTTATAAGTTTGTCAATTACCCCAGATAGACGAAGGCAGAAGAATTTCAAAATCTTTCGAAAGCCAAAGTCATCTAACCCTCTTCTAAATCTTTACTGAAAGAAATCTTTGGCCAATTGAGTTTGTGTGACTTGCCACATAATTTATGAAATCTGCACGGATAAGTAGACATTGGTCAGGCGGAAGAGAAGGGATCCTTTTTTTTCTAATTTCAGCATTCATTGTCAATGTCATTATATAGAATCGATTGAATAATCTTGTTTTATGAACGCAATAACGGTTGAAAATAAAATGAACTTTAATCTAACGACATTGAAGAGAAAATGCCACAGAAAGGAGACAATCGAAAGCGAACCCGAGAAAAGGCAATAAAAACGCCTGCGAGACAAGATTACCGATAATGACTCTGTGCCCGAAAGGAAATTTATTAGCTTCCCGGTCGTGGCAGGAGATTTGCCTTCGGATTTATAGCATTAACAACAATTCGGTTCATTGTTATGGGCCCATTCACCGAGAATAAGTTGCAAGGATATACTTGTTTGACTTTTTCAAATATTTCAGTATTCGCGATGCTCACAAGTTTAACGCCCCTAGGTTGAGATACTTAAACATTTATCGATTTCTCTGATGATTATGAACATCGTGATCTAATTATCACTGAGGCTGTTTTTTTTTTTAGCAGACAGATAGCCTTCGAGCCGAAATAATAAAGACATAACTTAAATTTTGCTTCCTTATAACTGCAGTTGAATGTCGATGTTAGGAATCGTGTGGTGTTTGGTATCGTGCTACTTTTGAATGCTTAATGCAAACCTTAACTTAAACTTAGATACAAAACTTAGCAAGCTTTAATGACTTGTT
The DNA here is from genome assembly GCA_963555765.1 of Orthonevra nobilis. NCBI lineage: Eukaryota > Metazoa > Arthropoda > Insecta > Diptera > Syrphidae > Orthonevra > Orthonevra nobilis. The sequence goes on along the minus strand of OY743225.1, from coordinate 102,237,677 downwards.
TAAAATCAAATCAGGCAAAGATGTATTATGGTAAGGATAAGGGTTTTAGGTTGATTCACCTTATAAAATGGCCTTTTAAAAGTTCCCGGTGGGGAAGTAAAAACACACTATTTTAACCCGGAATTTCCGCTGAAATGCGAACGTTCGAGAAAAATACAAAGAAGGATCATTTGCAAGAGGGGAGGGAAATTAGTTACACCAGAGAACAGGGAAAATAGGTTAGGTTAGGTAAAGCAGGGTTATGAAGAGTAACTTCATATGACACTAGGCGCCATAATTCGGTCCCTGATGTGGCGCAGTAGCCTTAACACTTTCCACTAAACAATTTATTTCCCTGAAAAATTTTTAAAAAATTGTTTGTAGATTATACGTCCTACTTCCTCTAGGTTTCCAAACCGTTTCAACGGCTTCTAGCTATGCCCTAACATTCTTATTAATTATGAGAAATATCCGCGCGGACACTCAAGTCACTGCAGTATCCACATTCGTCCGTATTCGAAAGGCCTAGTTTCATTTTTTTCCTAGAGACAGTGCCCAGACAGTATGCCCACCGCTTTCCTCAGCTGTAACCTACTTAGCTTAATAATTGTCTTGTTGCGGTCTATTTGCTGTTTCTGCTTGAGTTTGGCCGTCTTTGGTCGGCTGTTTTCATTATCCTACCTAGCAGTGTTGCCTTAACGGCCCATGTAGGAGGCCCAACACTATTGGCTGGGAATAGTTTTCTCTTTGGCCAAGAGGAAACCTTTGGTACGGGCGCCCAACATGGTTTCCCGATTATGCTTTAAAAATACCTTTCGGCAGTTTCTGACTATTACAGATTTTTTTCACACGAATCTAGAGCCTTGAGCTTCCAGCTTGACTTTCGATGTAGTGATGTCTTGGTCGGATACATTGAGTACCTTCTAGCTGGAATATGCTACTAGCATCCGGAAGTCTAAAGGAGATTCTTAGGTTCTGGTTCTTGGAAAATATTCCAGTACCCTTTCCTTCTAGTTGGTCTAAGTTGGTTAGCAAGTTGAAAAAGACTCGTGTTACATTTATGTTATTTGATTCCGATATCGTTGGGAGGGAGAATTGTAAGACTCTTTTAGCCCTACGACATCTCGACTGTTCCCTGCATTTTTGTGAGGCATCGTAAACAAATATTGTTGGTGCTTTGCTTAAGCAAATGACTCAAATGAAAGTTTTTCCCCTACATGATCTCTGTAGGCTTTTTCCAGAGTTCTGTGGCGTCCAAAGTTGAGCCGTCTTTCTATCGCCTAGTGCAGCTTTTTAGCGTTGAATCTATTTGTGGAACATCTTATTCTCTTTATGACCCAATAACTATCATAGTTACATAAAAATCTTTGGGCTCGAAGCCATTATCAATTGTCCTTTCGTGCAGGCTGTACTCTTCGATTGCTCCGTCTGGGTTAAGGACCCCAAGTTTGGTTTTGAAGTTTGTAGAACTCTTCATGCCTCACGGGTGATGGTATAAGCGGTTACTTAGGGAGAAGTAAAAGTCTAGGTCCAAAAACAGTCGCTAAAAATGGGACCAAAAATGTTTGAGATCGGTCAAGGGACTAGTTTTGGGTCCGATAAAGAATTGTAAAATGTGTCTTGAACATAGTTTATCACCTATGGATTAAAAAAAAAAATCCCAAAATTTTGAACTTTTAATAGTCTCAAAAGCGGAAAAAATTTCAAGTTTATTTATTTAAAGTCAAAATGAAGACTTATTCTCAAAAAAAAACTAATTTTTTATAAGCCAAGATTTGTTTTTGCAAATTTTAAATTTGTCATCTCAGCGGATGTTTTCGTGTGTGGCCTGTAGTGATTGTTTCTGTTAACCACCAACTTAAAGTTTTTCCATAATATAAAGTCCCAAGAAAAAAGAACCGAGTTTCAGGGTATGCCACCGTGCTGATTAGTCTATTGGTAAATTTTAGCCTCAATTTCTAGCCATGTGTGGAGTGCCGACATCCAACTTTAATTGAATTCCTTGTTGTGTGCGGCTTAATAACCCGTCGATCGATATGAAGACGTGCTTTCTCAGAAGCATTCACGCTAAGGTTGAAAATGCAATTTGTTTTTGAGAAAAACATGCTGTTTGATTTGACCTTATGGAATTGCGAGGATTGCGTATAATTTCGCGTCGACTTCAAGTAACACGTTCTGTCGCCGCTGCTGGTGTAGATGTTTCCGAAAGATTTCGATTTACCGTTGTTCTTTTTGTCTTAAGTGTATTCAAATTCTGGCAAGGAGCATGGAGCCTTTATTAGGAGTTCATGAAATATTTCTTCTCTTGCCGCTTGCACTTAACGATGCTATCTGGGAACTACGAGTAAACAATTTGCGCAGGTGCAGCATTATTTTAAAAATATCCACGCCAAGAAATGCTCAGAAGTGTCGTTTGTCAAAGTTCATTAGCATTGCTCGATGAACACTTGCGGCGATAGTATTACGAAAGAATTTCATATAAACAAGAGTTGCTTCTTATAACGTAGTACCCATGACAACGGTCAAAGAAGTTTCGAAAGCTTATGATTTGTGTATACAAACTTATGAAAAAGTTATCTTCTTCCATTGCACAGGAAAGGAGGATTCACGAACTTTTTATTTATAAGCCGGTTACGGAAATCAATAAAGCTGTCTGATTAGCTGTTTGTGGATTTGCCGTGAAAAAATTAACAACATTCGTAATCAAAAGCAAAGGGATCATTTGATATGCAACTGCTATGTTTAGGTGGCGCTAAGTAAACGAGGAGTTACAGAAACATACTACTAGCTGAGAAGACAAAGAAAAGAGAGTAGTCAAAAATGTTGTAAACAAGGGGAGTGTCTTTATCCGCATCAAGGATATGTATCGGCGCCCAAAGTACATACGTTATTCTTAGCTGAAGATGGGGATCAAACTGGAGCCTTTGCCAGACATTTATTTGAACGAGCACTTTCCTTCTTAGTATGAAACGTTCAAATATTTGCTATCATTGATCAATTGTGTTGCAATTTTTGAAGCTGATATCGTTGTCCAAGTTTGATGACCGTACGGAAAAATGTCCAGCCCCAGAAAAGAGGGCTCTACTTATCAGAGCTCGTGTATGATTCACAATGTTGGACAATGTATACCGCCTGTGTTGAAAATGTAACCTAGCCACACTTGCTGTCGCAAGTCTTGCGACAGCAAGTGTGGCGAGGTTTATTTGAATAACAAGTTCAAAGATTCTTCACGTCCATCAATCCGAGAGTGTTAAAAAGACGATGTCAATCAATTTTCCAATGTAACCGCGTAAAGAGGCAAGTCTAACGACACCATAATCACACAAATGCAGCGACACTAGTATTTTATGGACCTCAGTAATGAAGTCGTTCGAATCCGATAAATTTCTCTTAGACCAAAATCCCAAAGACCGACCAGTAGGGATGCAGTAGAGTGAAAGGGTTCTGATCCACTTAAGTTTGAATACTAACTTGGGAAAAAGAAAATTAAAACGTGGCGAATGTTCGGAATTATTGCATTAATTTATGTACCAATGTTTTTTTAGGGTTCCGTACCCAACATGTTGCTTACGTTTTCCGGCCGTCCATCTGACACATGGCTGTGTCTTCTGAAATTGTAATACTCACAGAATGTGTACAACTGTGCCCCAATCAATAAAGATTTTTTATTTTATTTTAAATTAGAGAACTATAAGAAATTTTAAATTAAAAAGACTGTGCAGTGATGCATATCGTTGGGTGGTACAGAACCTTTCGTGTGCATGTCCAACTTGTACTTTTTCGCCCACTTCTTTATAAGTTTTTTCTAAAATGAGATGTTAAAAATGCTTCCTTCAGTGTGAAATGGAAACTATGTAGACAAGTTCGGACCAACACGATTCTTGTCAGGAATCCCTTGCGTCGAAAATTCATCCAGTAACAATTCCCACACTACCTTTCCATAATGACGCTAAAAGCTTAATGTCTGACTGAAAAAGTGACTGACTCATTAGGCCCGCAAGCACTTAAAAGAGAGAACAGCTCAATTAAATTGCTTCATAAATTTGTGGCTCGTGTAAATGTGTGCACAGTTTTCTTGAATAGGCGCACAACTTATCTAAGTGCAACGTTACTGTCACATTTGTTCGCATATTGTTTGCAAAGATACTTCAACTGTCGTCACTCAAATTAGTTGCAAACGCGACGGAATTTCAAAGAACATTCATTGTTTAAATCCAAACACACACGCAACCAACAACGGATATTTCCGGTTTCCGCCGAGAGGACACATAAGCAAGGATTTTTTTTGTAACGTCCCACTCCTCTTTCAGGCACAACTAATATGGTGTGGTACTTGTAACGAATATGTGCAAAAAGCACATCATGTTGAGAACGGATTTTCGAAATGTGCACAATGTTGCATCTAGCATTGCATCCACAATTACACTCGTTTTAGCATCACACACATACAACCGCAAATGTTTGTAAATATCCTTATCGGGTCATTGCGCGCATTTACAAACGGTTCTTCATGAGTAGGACCTTTTCTTCTTTATATTTTGAAGTCTCATCTCTTGTTTTTTTTTTCGTTTTGTTCGTTCGTGCACAGGAAAAACTTTGATGCACAGAGACACGCAGGAAGATTTTTCAAAAGTCATTCGTGTGCTGTTGAACTTAGATGGTTTTTGTTGGATTTGTTTTTTCGTGTACACAGTCCTTGTGTTTTGAAGTTTCGAGTCAGAAGAAGTCCGTTAGAGTTGCCGGCCTCGAGCTATTCATTTTCTTTTTTTCCTTTATGGAAGTAGTGAAGAAGGGAAGTATGGTTGCAAAATTCAAGGTAATTACCATTCCTATGAGGTTAAGGGAGCAGTGAGTGGAATGCGATTTATAAAAGCTTGCGCATACTTACGTGATAATAGGACGAAAATAAAGTTTTGAACCACGAATGTCCATAGTTACTTTGGTGTGTTAAGAAACTATGATTTATTCCTAAAGGAACCAAACGAAAGATAAGGTGGCAACATACTCATCAGACCATCGGTGGTTGAGTCCCGTGCTTAAGCTGCGTTCCGACAATTTTCGTGCCAGGCTATTGGCTGGTTGGACCAAGCTTCATTGTATCCTCCTTTAACTGGAATTCCGGGATTTTTTTATTGTACTCCCGAAGGTCCTTACAATCTGCTGGAGCATAATTTTTGCATTTGAAATTTTTATCCTAATTGTTTGGACAAGTCAAAGTAACTTTGATTTCACAAGATGAGTCTTCGTTGCATAACCACCAAAGTTTCGTTTCCGAAATTGATATTTTCTCGAAAATAAATAAACTCCTTAACCAGCTCAATGTTGGAAAAATTGATGACCAACTCTTCTGTCCTCCTCTTCATTCGTCGTGAAACTCTAAAAAACCTTTTGTGAAAGCGGCAATGTTTATATTCTCCCATATCGTCTGCGTACATCTTGTTAGATTTTCCTGCAGGAATCCGGTGTACGTGAGAAATAATTCAGAGATTCTAGACCGACTTGAAATTCTTAGGTTTTTTTCAATATATTTTGGCACAATGTGAAAACTTGGTTTTCAGTCGAATTGGGGGGCCGGAATTATGAAAGCGAACGAATAGAAAATGGATGCTATTGAAGTAGAGGGAAGAATGGAGTTCCATTTTGGCCAGATTTTAAATAACTTAAACGAGTAATTTTTTAAAATATCTGAAAAATTTAAACCAACTGTCGAACTTTTATTAATTTTAATTGTTCCTCTTCTTCTTGTTGATGAGGTCCAATCCAACAGTTTTGTGTTTGATGCGATTACATCAAGAGAAATTTACAATGTTATTTGGTCCCTACAAAATAAAACTTCTTGTACAAGTGATGGTGTTTTGAGCACTTTACTAAAAAAAAAAAGTCGTCTGCTATATTGTTGATGTATTGTCCTTCTTATTTAAAAACAGTGTTCAAAAGGGTTGCTTTCCTAACCATTAAAAATGTGCTGAAGAAATACCTCTTTTTAAAAAAGGTGATAGAGTAAAAGTTTCGAATAACAAGCCAATGTCTTTTCTTTCGACCTTAATCGAGAGATTAATTAAGGTCCGAGTTGTCTCATTTTTAAACAAGTGTAACGTCTATAGTCAAAATCTGTTTGGTTTTAGAGCAGGTTTGTCAACAAAGAATGCTATCTTAAAAGTGTGTAGATTTATGAAAGTTTAAATAACAACAAACAACTATTTTGCCTGTTTATTGATATGACAAAAGTTTTTCCTCTGGTAAACTACGACATCTTGCTAATCAAACTTTTTAACGTTGGTTTTCTTGATAAAATTTTTTCCATTGGCTAAAGTCTTATTCAAAAAATAGAACACAAAAAGTTATCATACTATAAATGGAATCTCAAGTGACAAGACAAGACAAACGGTGTTCCTCAGGGATCTGTACTTGGCCCTCTGTTTTTCTTGCTATATATTAATTCTATTTTCAAACTCAAGTTAACTGATACTTCAACGTCTTTTGCGCACTCGAAACCTGAAAGATAAATTGGTGCACACTCTTAACCAATACCAATATGTAAAATAAAAAATAGGGTAGAAGGGAACTAAATTAACCCTATATTGTGTATGAATTGTGCTCGATGTTTTTTTTTACTAGTAGAAAAGCCTGTCGTGCGATGTTATCAATTTGATTTAAAATATTTTATGTTGAATAAAGTAAATAAACGAAAGCTGAAGGAGTAAAATTATCCACATCCAGGGCAAGGGACGTGAACCCCCTTCCTATTACCTATTTTTTTGATTTTGTTTTAGTTAAGATTTATTTAGGTCATGAAAATTTTCTTCACAAGAAATAAAACTTTAAATACAATGTTTTTCGTCAATATTTTGTCCGCACCTGAAATTATTTTTCCTTGGGGTGGACCATGTAAAATATTAAATTTCAACGAACTTTGGACATTGCAACCTAGATGTGCCCATGTCTAAATACTGGTTCTGGTAAATAAATTCCGAACTTTTCTCAAATGTTTGTTCTTGTGACATTGATTTTTATAGCAAATGCTTATTTAATTCATTAATAATATTTATACCCCAACTTTGATCTCAGCATGGAAAAATTAGTGGTTAAAGCATTGAATCTAAATTCTGGTCAAGAACATGTATATTTTCAGTTTTTCTTTGACTTGGATTGTCTGGATCAGTTCTGCAGTGAACTAATAAGTCTATTTCAAGTTGTGGTTCACCATCAGCTTTCTAAAACGACAGCTTCTTCTTTAACTCTTGGTGCATTATGGCGTCGAAAATCCGAATTTCTATCTTGTATAATTTCCATATGGATATTCGTTGCTCCTTTCCATGCATTTATCCATCTCTAATGCTTTCCTTTCAATTCTACTGTTTGTCATGAAAAGTCCTAATTCTGGCACCAGCGAAGGATCGTAGCTATGCAACTATTTTCATTCAAACTCATTCTTTGATCAGCAGCTGTAAAAGGATCGAAAATATACAACTCTGCAAAAATTCTTTTTTTACCAATGTTAAAATGTAGTCATCAAAATATCTATTTCTTGTCGAAGGTGGATGAAAGCCTAAATTAATTTCAACTATTTAATGAATTAATGTAAACCTGTCACTTTGGTCGTATTTATTTTAACCATTGCTGATTTTAGAGTATGGCTGTAGGCTATTTTTTTTTTTTACTGAGAAGTCCAATTTTGAACCCTCTCTTTATTTTCTCGGGCAGGTTTCCAGCATTGAATAGTTAGTCAATAAGCAGTTAGCAGACATCGGTCAAAATACTTCTTTTGTTGGTTTTCTGTTTTCAATTTTTAAAAATAAATCATCGCGCTCGTTTCGCAAAAGTGACCACGTCTGATTTTTTTGATTCAGCATCCGCAATTTTTATTACAATTAAAAAAAAATTAAATCAATCACGGATTCGTATTCTTAAATAGCAAACACAAATGGGTTTTGTTAAAACATTAATATTTGATAATTCTTTTAAAATACATTCAGAATATAAAAAGAAAGAAACAAGTTTATTGTGTAAACATTTCAAAATTTGTACAACTGAGCTAGAATTCAGCTTTCATTTTATTATTTGAACTATTTCTATACTAACAACTGAACGTTGGTTATCGAAATAGTCGTCGAAATAAGAATCTCAGCAACATTTCTGCCGATAATTTTAACTAAGACACTGAAGAGAACGCACTTGAACAAGCTTAACTCAAATTCTATCTCTTCTACGCAACCGAACAATGGTTGATTTATTACAATTTTAACAATTTTGTAACAATAAAAATAAAAAAAATTATGTGAACAGTATTTTCAATCATAGCTTTTTTTTTTTTTTGAAGACCATATCACTTCACAATCGACGTCGCAAAATAAATGTATCCGAATTTTTTTAGAGAAGTCTGATTTTACTTGTGAAGTTCAAACGAATTACTGCATCAAATTTGAACTAAAATTAGACATTTTTAAGTGGAAACAACACACAACAAACAATCCACATTGGGGTCCAAAACTTTGAGGACGAAGGAATGGGTACCAAACACATAAAGTCAATTTCTTGATTTTGACTGGTCTTAAAATTTGGATGAATTAAAAATGTCTTTAAACTATCTACTTTTTCGATGATTTAAAAGAATCAATAGTGGCTAAGAGTACTGCACCTAAACTGGGAAGAGAATAAATGCCAGCTGAAATTATTGCACTTAAAAGAAGAAGCAAGCCTTACGTGCATCTTCTGAAAATTATTTTGAAAACCCTGTTCCTTTGTTAAATTTGGAGCCAATATGAATTAAAAATTTCTATGTCAGCAATCAATTTGCTTATCTTTCATTCCTTTTCAGCATACAAAATAAAGTAAAATACACTTTATTTTCCCAGGCCGCATGTCAAGCACTTGAAAACATGTTTTTCAATTTGTTGTAAATTTATGTGATTAAAAACATTTGAACTCTCGTTTGTCTGCACCGAGAACTGAACACCACATAAACCTGCGTTGATATGCAATGAAACCACGGCGAGTTGAGAAAAACGCCATGTAAAAAACAAAAACAACTTCTGACCCAAGAGTATTCGTAAAACTGCTGATTAAACTTATTTGGCGGCACATTGCAAGAGCAATGACTTTGGCCAATAAAAATCACGAGACAGAACGCATAAACGAATTTCCACAAGAGACTTCGACCCTTAGGGGAAGAGTCAGGATAGACCTGCGATACGAACATTATCTCGGCCAAAATATTACGATAGAATCTAAAATTTTAAGGTAGTGAAGGAGTTCATCCACCTCGGATATTAGTTCCTCCACAAACGACACCACAATGGAGGAGATCCGACGAAGAATAAATCCAGGCAACGGTTCCTTCCTTCGTCTCTCAAAACAACTTGTATCCAAACTCCTTATACCCAGACCTGCTCTACAAAACACTGATTTTGTTTTTCCTTCTTTATGGAATGCTGGTCGATAAGCAAAACATTGGTATATGGTTCCTTCGAAAAATTTTTTTTGGAAATCTAGGAAGTGTCCCTACTCACTTTAATTAAAATACTCTGTGCAGGTTGGCCCAAAAGCACTCACACACTGATGATTTATTCCATGAAAAATTAATCACAAATCGATCTTGAGGAATAATAGTGACCCATGACTTGTCTACGGCTATTCTACGTTTTACAAACACAAATATCTATTCTTGGTGCGACGCTCTATTGTGGGTTTTATGTTATTCGGAAACGGCGTCTGCGGTTGGACCAATTCCTAATGGCTCCAGAAGCAGTTAAGCCACCTTTTAATTTTTACCAACAATGACAAACACACGCCGATAAACATCCATTTTTTTTACTAGCCAAGGACGCATCCGGGTTATCATCCTCTCCCCATTTGCTTACACGTCAAACAGAAGAACCGTTTCCAAGTGCCAATCATTGTGGCGTTTGCCAAATCCCCATCCACCTCAACCGGTATCCTTTAGTCGTTTCCACTCTACTCTTTGTGCGAACATCCTGTGATGAGGGTTAAGTAAACTCTCCCTTATCCGATTAGGGAGGGTGTTCTCCGCTCTTCTCTTTCTGCTCATTTCTGGTGTCAAATAGCGGTTTATTTGCAATATTTATCATGATTTGCCTGTGACAGATGAAATAAAAGCGCCAAAAAACGAAAACGACACACTGACACACCAGGTCCCCGAAGGGCTTTGGAACGCGAATTGTTTTGCCTTGAATTTGAGTGCTTTCGTTTGGATATCCCTCGACGCTACACTAGCAGCTGAGGATATGTCTGCTGCGGTCCTTTTTCTTGCCTGTGTCCATCGATTTTCTTTTTATCCAGGGTTTGAGACATTAATTTGGAAATTGGTTGAATGTAAATTTTCCGCGGTTTTGTGTCCGCGCTAGCTGAACTTTGAGCGCGACACGTGTGCTTATAGCGAATTGAAATTAGTGACAAAAAAAAAGAAAGCTAATTTCATTTGTCGTTGGATGAACAAGAATATGCGATATCTGATTTCGGGCCGCCGTTTTGTCTCCCGTATCACATCAACGTTTGCGTGCTTGACCTGAATTTCTGAACGAACTACGTTGCTGGGGTATGTCTCCTCGTATTAATCAAGTATCCAGGTGGGAGAATTATAGGTGATTTCAAATTTAATTACTACTGACTAATTGGATTGATATTGGGAGTTCGTTTGTGTGGCTGCTTGACACGGCTGTACAGTTGGTGGGTGAACGAGTTTGCTTTGAATTCGAGATTCTCAATTCTTGTTACAAATTGGATATGGACAATTATTGTTCAAACTTAAAATTAATGATTTTTAAGGTGTATTTCGGTGCAGCTTGAATGAATATTGCACTGCTTTTTAATCATAAGTTTCAATGCTAACGAAAATCAATTTTTTTATGCGAGTAGAACGTGGGTAACATTCTACAAATAAAATACTATCAAAAGCGTTTTTTAAACACGTTTATAACGAAAAAATTACGAATATTTAGGAAAAGACAATTTCTTTAAATCATTTTATAACTAGTGCAAAGGATAATTTCGTGCAACGCTTGGGCGGGGGAAAGCGGATTTCTGAAGAAACCATCAAAATAAGGGCTCTTACCCACAAAAACGAACAACATTTTTATCATGTTGTCGGGAAAAATTCACCAATCCCTTGGCCCAGTTGGTGTATAAGGTACTGACGTACAAGTAAAAAGAAAGAACAAGGAGATAAGTCCAGTAGAACTCATAAAAAAGGAACATGAGTGCTAGAAAATTAGGTTTTTTCAAGAATCGCGATTTTCTGAAATTAACGATGTTCTTCTTATAACATCATCATACGGTTTCCTAAAGAATTGGACCAGGAGAGGCTCCATAAGCAAGGACAAAGGAAGGAAGAATGAAGAGGACCCTAGCGATGAGGAGATTAGAAGACCAGTACGCTGAGGAGGAAGAAGCGGACGGTCCAGCGTATGGCGCCGGACTCTACTAGCGCGAACACTGACACGCAGATTAATAAAAAATCATTTTTAAAAAATCGAATTTTCACTCGAAAAAATCTCATTTATCGTTAATGCAGGGTCATCCATTTTTTGATTGCGGAAGCAAATTTAAAACATAAAAATTAACAAGATATTTTCGAAACATTTCGGGCAATAAATCGACCATAATTTGGCGAGTAATTGTTTTCAAAGTTTTAAGAGTTGGCGGCTTGTTTGCATAAATGTTGGACTTACCACGCTACTTTTCAATAGACGAATTGCATTCTATATGTAATATTGAAAAAGTACGTACAAGAATAAATGAATTGTCTGACCGCTGCTGCACAAGTAGTAGCATATCAGCTAACGTACTTGTTTCCAATCTAGCAGTATCAGATAGCAACTAGAATTAATATATATTTCATGCCTATGTATTTATATTATTTATTATATTTAAAAACGTCTTTATTTGTGTTACCTGAACTTTCTTTGAAATATTTATTTATATTAGATATTATTTATATACATATTTATAAATTTAATTATTAATTTATTTTTTGTTATTTATTTACTTATCTATTTATTTTTTATTTACTTATTAATTTATTTATTTCTTTATTTTTTTAGTATAATATTTAATCATTTATTTACGAATTTAATTATTTATTTAGTTATTTATTTATTTGTTTATTTATTTATTTATTCATTTATTAACTTCCCATCAACTTTATTAACTTCCCGCAACTTTGCGAACCAAATCCTCTTCCCTCTGACCTTATCTATTTTAACATTTGTGAAGGTTTTCCATGAAGGTTTTCCTTCAATAAGAGTGCGAAAAGATAAATATCAGTGATAATATTTGTACATGATTATAACATTTTTAGAAGAAAGGTTCAATGTACCATATCTCTAGAAAATTGTACAATATAGTTAAGGAACAAATGTATTAAATATGCTACAGTAAATACAAATACATAAGCTAATAAGATAGTTTTCAATGTCCTTTCGAAACATATCGGGCAACAAATCGGTCATTACTTGGCGAGTAATCGTTTTCAAAGTTTTAAGAGTTGACGGCTATTGTGCATAAATACGGTCTCTTACATAGCCCCACATTAAGAAATCCAACGGCAGTTCAAATAAACAAAAAAGGAAATAATTCGTCAATTTTTTCTGCAAGATGTAACAGACTGCTCGAATTCTTTTGAGTCTTTTTCAATTCATTACGTTGACTGCTTTGTTATTCTTCAACATTTATAGTGAAACCAAATCACCATAATTGTTCATTTTCAGTAAACACAAAAAAATATGACATATGCATTTATCAAATTGAGATCGATATATACATTTCGATATACATCGTAATTAACCATTTACTCTTATAATTTTCTCAAACACGCAAATATATTTTGAAAATACGAACATTTTATGTGACTCGACATCAGCGTCACCTATGTAATTTTTTGTTAATCTATTATATGCGTAAGGACGATATTTATTATCATCTAAAAATATCAACAAAATGGGTTGAGCTATTAAAATTTCCCTGAATAAGTTATAAATTTTTTTTACACGTTAGATACGTTCCTCAGAAATCCGCGTAAAAATTGTTGAAAACTATAAAATTTCAGATATGCATACAAATTGTATGTTCATATGGCATTTATAAAATTGGTAGAGCAAGCAAAAAACAAAAGAAATCTGTGAAATCTGAATTAAGAGCAGAAAAATTAAAATAAAAATAAAGAAAAAATATTTACATAGCTATTATAATTAATTATTCGTCGCTACTTGATAACAAGCGCAATTGTTTGCGACGAACTGGACTAAAGTCGGTATGATGATACCTGGAGATATCCATCAAATTATCCAATGGTGAATTTCGTCCGGTAATAGAGTTTTGAACTGTCGGACTACGTTCCGAAAGGTCTTGCGCCGTCGACATTTTTATTAGAAAATCTTTTATAAAAAGTTGAACTTTTGGTTTTTTAAGTTCTTTGTACAACTCTTTATACCCAGCAATACAATTATTAATATCTCGTTCGAATTTCAGGGCACGTTCCATATTAGGATAATTTTTTAAGAAATGATTCACCATACTTTTACCAAAAGTTAGCTCGTCATCAATTAAACTAGCAGTTAGTTGACATATTCAGACAATCATCATCTAGAGGTTTATCTATCATTTATTCGTCGACATCTTCAATTTGTAGGTCCCAGAAGCGTTGCTACACAATAAAAATGTTACCCGATCTTTAGCAACTTTAAAACCAGTAGCATTTTTTTTCGGATTTTGCTATAAAAGTTCTGGAAGACATTTTTTTTCCAGAACAAACCCGTTTCATCGGCATTGAAAATTTGGTCGGGGACATAGCCCCCATCTTCAATTATTTTGGCTAGTTCTGCTGGAAAGGTTTTAGCTGCCTTTTCATCTGCTGGTGCGATTTCTCCTTTAATTTTTTAATTAAGAAATGCGTTTCTTTTAAGAAATCTTGTTAGCCATCCATCACTAGCAGAAAATTCCTTTCCCTTATCTTGACGACTTGTTGATGGCTTCGATATCTGCAGTTGCTTATAAATTCGTAGTGACTTCCGCTTTATAATATTTCCATCTACATGTATTCTCTTTTTCAATAAATCCTCAATCCAAAACACTACACGTTTTTCCATTTTTACTAACACTTCATCTCTAATGTATGACGATGATTTGGAAATATGTTTTGATGAACTGATGACAGATTTCCGTATTTCATTCTCATTTTTCTTAATGATCCTGATAGTAGCTTCGTTTAAGCCAAAATCCTTGCCCACAGATATTGAACCTTCACCTCTTGCCAGACAGTCCAAGATTAATTTTACTTCCAAAGAAATGGCTTGCCTTTTACGAATCTTTGAAATTTTGGACATTTTGTTAACTGTTAGTAAGGGCAAAAATTTTATTTTTAAAGCTTAACTAAAAATTTTAAGATAAAATACCTTTTTTCACTTATTAAGGTCAGAAATGTTCAAATTTAATTGATAACACGAACAATTGATTTATGCAATATTTTATGTAAATGTCATGCGAACAAAACGTGTCGGTAAGAGTTTTTCAACCGTGTTACTTCAAATCCGTGTAAAAAGAAACCATGTAAAAAAGAGTTGGGTGTAATTCAAAACTTATTTAACTGATAAAAGTTTACTATCCTACAATATTAACAATTGGTCTCTCAACATTTATGCATTAACTAGATCTTGAGCTCCGAGAATTTCAATTCCGACCTAAAGTGCTCGTCGCATAATACTCCTCAAGGACAGTTACAAGCTCTTTGCGAAAAAAATTCAAATGTAATTTAAAAACAATTAAGTGCAACTACCACTGCCTTAGCCTCATTTCTAGTGTGCATATAAGTGCATCGCTTGGCATTTCTAATTAAAAGAGATTCGCGATAGACAGACAGACTTTTAATGGAACTGAATCGTCCTCGTTAATGTCATGAAATAAAATTAATCAAATAGACAAAGTAAACTGGAACTCCATGTGGCCTTATTTCTCTGTTGAATAGTGAATGTGGCAATCTATGTACAAGCCTGTGAGTTTGGGCTTTTTAAAGGAAAGAAAACATTCACTTTCTATAGATGTCATGGTGACGTTTGTGGTGTGGTGTCAGCCGAATACAAACGAGCCCTACTCTATGCCCAACTATTCCCAAGGGTCCTATTGTTCGGCTTCGTTGCAAATTGCAGTTCTTATTACACTTCTGAAGAGTACATAATTAAACTGATGTACTTTCATTCGCAATCAATTTCAAGTGCACTGAATGGGATAGTGGGTTAATTTTACGGGTCATGTAATTTTCAGTAATCCATCAATATTAAAGGAACAAAGTGTGCATTGCCCGTAAACTGTTTCAGAATCGCTATTTTAAATCGGGACGTATTTGTGCATGCACTTGTGGTCATTAGAACCGAAAATTCTAATAACTACGATTAGAAGATTTTCCTAAACTCTTATTATTAAGGCATTATTCTTAAAGGCATTACAGAACTTCATTTAGCCTTTTGTTTTACTTCCTGGAGCATTTTCACTTACCTAATGCCACATGCGTTCGATTGGGTTGAGATCAGGCGAATTCGATGGCCAATTAAGTCTGAAAATTAGGAGGTAAGCAAATGATGCATTGAGCTGAACTGCGGTTATTTCTTTTTTTTTTTATTTATAAAGTAACACTTCTAGAAGTTCATTTAAAACACTTTACTTACCGATTTAGTCTTCAAAATCCACTTGTCAATTTACGTACGATGCTCTTCAATGACCGGCACCAAAAACTCCCTTAATACTTACCAATAATTTTGAGCGTTCATAGTTCCATGGACAAAGTGCTCTGCTCTAAAACGGACAGCACTTTTATAAAGATCTTTCATGCTTATTCTAAGCGATTTTTGTGTTCTACTTTGAGACACAAATTTTCTTTTATCTTCATCAGTACGCACGATGGTTGAATAAGAATATTCTATTTTAACCGTATTCGTTCGAAAGTCAATATTTTAACATTTTCGCCTCGAGCCGGTTGCTGATACTTACGGGACATTGAATTATTAATTAATACAATTTTTTTTTTTGTTTTTGCGCTTTGATGTTGTAACCCATTTTTTGAGAACTATGCAGTGTGGTTTAAATGACCGCAAATGTATTACGGTTTAACTAATAAAATTCTTTTCGTAAACGTATTTTTATACGTTTTATACCAAACCGAAATCAAGGGATGTCGACCTGACGCCGATTCATTCATTTGCCGGGTACAATGCTAACTAACTCTCTTTTAAGCTAGCGTTCTTTCTCAATTCTAAGCTGAGAGCTTAAGCTGCTTTCCACCCTGCATCGGCGATTGTTTGACTTTTGAGTCATATCTTCGGTCTTCCCATTTCGTGAATCTGGTGGCTGGGATTTTAAAACACTCTTAGCTGAAGTATGGTTGTCCATTCGCACGATGTGACGACGTTTTGTTTTCTGACCTACATAGTGACACATAATTTTCTATCACAGAGTTTTCGGTTGAATCTTATCCTTCATTCGATGACCGGGATTTCTTTTTGATTATCGCTCAAGTCAATTGTCCCCTCTTTCTAATCACTAGATATTTTGTGCAGTTAGTAGCATTGATCCTAGTTGTTTGGGTAAACCATAGCCTTAGATGACCCTTCGTCGGATCTTCACCTATCCTAGGTGTCGTTTGTGAAGTTGTTCGGCGGATCGATTACTTCTCGTTTTGACCTCTGCTTCAAAAGCCGTGAAAACTTCAGTTATGAAAAGAGCAAACCAAGCAAAAATTGCAAAGTACGGGAAAAAAGCTTCTAGAAGCCGAGATATTTAAAAAGGACGGGGTTTCAGAAAACAGTCGTTTGTAACTGCCATTTGTCTTTAGAACGTGCTTCAAATGAATGTTGTTACTATTCATAGAAGACTGCATACTGCTTTGCCTGAACGGAGAATAATCAACAAAGTAGCCAAGTGAGAGTTGACTTTTACACGAAGGGTGAGGGTGAGTGAAAATTCGTTCGGAATTCGTTGATGAAGAAATTGTAGTGGGGTTAGGGCGACCCTCAAGTTTTCAACCCTAACGCGTGTCACAACCGTGAATGTTGTGATATTGATTATTGCGGTATTTTCTTGAAAATAAATAATGAAACACGAGAGTATCATTTGATTCTGAAGCATTTTTAAGTTATAGCTGTCAACGTTTTCAAAAAATTGCTCTAAAGAAGGGATTAAAAAATACGAAAAAATGTATCTGAATACTGAATATCCTTGAGTTGTTTTAATGCATAATCAATGTTTACGTTTTTCTTCATTTTGCAAGCTTCTTTTTTAAGTGATTTATAAAAATGCACCTCCAAATACACAACAAAATCAGATGGAATATTTTTTCTTATTATTTATTTTAAAAAAATTTACATTGTTATTAATTTTTTTGGATTGAGAAAAATGCCGCCGTGAAAAAAGCACGTATACACGGATGTGGCACTTCGTTTGGTTGAATAGAAAATTATACAACATTCAATTTGCACTAACACCACTACTATTTGACATTCGTTGCACAACGTTTTTTTTTTCTGATTCGGAAGAAATGATTGTATACGTTAAAGAGTTGTTAAGTTGAATGAATCTAATTGTCTAAGTTGGGTTTATTTTTTACTTTTTATCATTTTCATTATTTTTTGTTGAAGCGGCAAAAGCAGCTCACAATCAGTGAAAATTGAAATTGAAAAGTGTCTCCCTAATAAAGCGGCTTGGGAGATCTAGCTCTGTAGGAGACAGACGGACGACAACGGAGTCTTAGCAATAGGATTTCTTTGGATCCTTTAGGAATTATTAAAAAATAGTGTGAAATTTAGGACATAGTTGTACAATTATCATCATCAACCGACCGAATATGTCAAGTCAATTTAAGTGTTTTGGTTAAAATAGAAGCGCTATTGCAATTCTTCTTAACCGTCTCCAAGAAGACGGTATGCACAGTTCAATTGAATAAAAAAGAATATGTCTCTGTTTAAACAATGCATGGTTGACATTTCGTATTTCATCTTGCTGGCTCCAAAAGAGAAAATAAGAAAAATACCGCGTGAAAGGAACAGCGCGGGAAATAATTTAGCATGAAAGAGCTCCTATGCAACAATAATTGCTAGCAGGACAGGAAGACGTAAAAGGCTTTAGAAACACATCGAAATGAGCCACTGTCAATACAACCCCACAAAATAAAGTCTCCGGAAGCAGTTGAAAGTGGCAACGATGGAGAGCAATAAGAGTGTCTTCAGTATATAATTTCAAGAGGGATTTGATGTACCTACTCTGTTTCATTTAAATATTAAGTATATTTCAAAATAACAAATAAATATTTTTTTTCATCACTGTTAGATTTAAAAAAATAATAAAAAAAAATAAAATGAATAAACTGGACAACTAAGGATGCCAGAAAATTCAAAAATATTTTATTTGTCAATGGGAACTCAAATTTAGTTGTATGATAAATTCTGCAAGTTCGTTCAGGACTTTTAATTTTGATTTTTAACTTTAATTGCAAATATCTGAAACCAAAAAAAAATTACATGCACTGAACAACGAAGACATGTTTAATTTATTGATAATTTACTTACTTAAATATCCTTCTAATCTCTTTAAATTAATTTGCTAAAACAATTTTCTTTTTTTTTCATTTCAGACAAACCGTAACGCAAAATAACAACAATTAACCATGACAACTTTAAGGCAACTCCTCTTACGCTATTTAACAAGTCATCGTTCATAAGATGTGACTTGATTGAAGCCGTAAAATAAAAAACCACAAATATTATTATTAATGAAACTGAGAGAAGCAACTCGTGACCATACAAGACAAAATAGACGGCTTCTTTTATTCGATAACAAAAACATTCCTATCCAGTTCAAAAGGCTCACATCTCTAATCCCATTAGCCTCATTTATTTCGTGCATTTTGATGCCTTCTCCTTCGTTTGCACACATTTTTATAGTAAATTCTTATGAAACAAACATTACCATGGTATCATCCTAAACTGGACTAGTCGCAACAATAACAAAACAAACAAAAAGTCACGGATTTCGAACAAAACAAAATCAATGCCAACAAGTGCATTGTTAAAAAAAACATTGACTGATAGTTGTGTAAATTATAAGGATATAGCTACAAAATTCCAACACTCCATCAAATTACCAGAAACAAATGATCTCCATCTTCTCAATCATTTTTATATATATTCTCTCTGTCTCTCTCCCACTTTGAAAATTATGCCAAATAAATTTGTTTTAAAACAATAGCAACAGCAAGGATCAGCACGAACAAGATTCAACTACAGTGCTTTTGTTTTTACACAAAAATACATTCAAAGAAATTGCATTTATAAAAGAAATTTATAAAAATAAACTAGGATTAAGCATTTTATACGTCACAAGGATAACGTCAAAGTGATAGTAAAAAAGAGGCAGCTAGCCAGCTGAATTTGGCAAAGGACATAAATTATAGAAATAAATAAATACAAATATGGGCAACAAATGCTGTAGTAAACGGCAGGACCAAGAGTTGGCCCTGGCATATCCCACGGGATACAAAAAGAGCGAGTATGCGTTTGGGAATACAAACATCACAAGTGGACAGAAACACAATAATGGTGGTTCATTAGATTCACGGTATACACCGGATCCAAATCGAGGACAGATTAAGATCGCAACCAAAGGAGGCGTCGACATTATTCGACCGAGGACAACACCAAGTGAGTACGATTGTGATAACAATACTATTTGTTTGTTTTCCGTTTTATTTTGTTCTCTTTTTTATGGTTTCGTTTCCTTCATGAAAAAAGATTCAAATCCAGATTGTTGTTTCCTTGAAGTAACAAATATTTAATGGCTAGTATAGTATAGTATTTATGTACACGGATACAATCTAGATCTAGACCTTAGTTTTTTTTCTGAATTATTCATCGTTACTGTTTTCGAAAGGCAGTACAATTTTTTTTTTATTCCGAAATAAAGGCGACCTTCGGGTACTCGGAAACGCATTATCAAGATATGCAGTTCTCTTGAAATACACTTCTCTAGCGTTTAACTTAGAACCAATTTTATTATTCGAAAAGCCATGTCAACTCATCATATGTGAATGTTGAGTTTTGTAGAACCGTTTAAAATAATTTTGACTAACAAAACAATAATTATGTTATTAAATTATTATTTATTTTTACAAACTTTTCATTTGTAATACCTGAGTTTAAACAATTTCGAACAATTTAATTAGCATAGCATTCTATAAGCGACATGAAGGAATCTTTTACAATTTAAGCTTAGATTATACTAGAAAGATATTCGATCTTTCGATAAAGTATACAGTCATTGACACAATTATTCGGACAACATAAGTCTCGAACTAACTTCTTCCGTTTTTGAAAGACTTTTTTAATTTTTTCAATTATTAATCTCTTATTAGAGGAAAACATAAAAAAAGCCCCAATATTTTTAGGGCACGTGATGATTACTGCAAACTTATTCGCACGCACACAATTTCGATAGTTTACGCCTTGCGAAACCAAGTGAGAGTTGACTTTCACATGAAGGGTTCCGCGCCTGCTAAGAGTATGCACCCTATATTTATTTAATTTTAGATTTTCATCGCCAAAAAATATGCACGATTGAGCCAAAATAAAAGCTTGACATTGGTTTACTTGTATTTCCAATAAGCACAGGAACTTCCAGATGGATAATTATAAAGTTAAAAAAAGGGATTAAAATGATCACAAGATTTAAAGATTATTTTATGAAGTCTTTCTGTAGAAATGTATGAATCTATGATTCTAACATATTCTTTTTTTAATTCATGAATTCATACGAGGGATTCATCTCAAACCGATTGAAAATTCGTTGGGAATTCGTTGTTGAACGTCGAAATAGATTGTGAAATACTGACGGCCCGGTCAAGATTGTGGGAACTCTTCAACATTTAATGACTTGAAACTTAAATAATTATTTGTTTAAGGGGAGACTTTGTGCTTGGAATGTTATATTTCGGGTGTTTATTTTTATTTTATTTTTTTTTTTTTTTCTCTAGGAAACCAGTTTAGCTTTTTGAGTGCGTTTTTTTTTTTCTTGCTTGATATACAGAACTCATAAAAAAAAGGGGGCCATTGCAGCTCCGCGAAAACAGGTTCTCAATTCGAGGAACATCACTGCCCCCTGTTTGTTGAACTGAAACACAAATTCAAAGCATATTATCAATCTGTGGCCCTTTGGTCATGGAATGACGGTTGGGTTTTTCCTTTCGTACAAATTTCGGAAAATGGCGGCAATTAAAAAAAATATTCGCGTTCTTTTCGCATAAAAAGATAAATAATAAATGCAAAAATGTTTCTATCGGAAAAACGATCCATCATTCCTTGAAGACATATTTTCTGAGTATGCTCTCAAAATTTCAAATTGATATGTTAATTGCAGCAGTCAGGAGAATGTCAGCCATTTTCAAGAAGATGTTTTCGAGAAAAACGCGTCTAAAGTTTTGTTATGTGTTTACACATATGTGTTAATGATTACCTCCTCTTCTTTAAGCTGCTTATGTTGAGCCGCTAACATCTCCCGCTGTCCCTTGCTTGCTCTGTCCCGTGAATGGTCAGAGCGCGCTGACGTTGTCAATTTTAAACGCGTTTAAGATATCGTAAACGTTCGTAATCCGGGAAACGCTTCGACAGATTTATTTCTACTTACATGCAGATTAAGAATGCGTAATAAAAAAAATGATTTTTTGAAAATTTCAAGGACGAAGTTCCTCTTAATATAGTACCCCAGCTTCAAGTGAACAATAACCTGATGCTAATAAAAAACTTTCAAGAATAAAAGGTTAAAATTAAAATTTAAAAAACAAGCATTTACTTAAAACCAAGTGAAGTAATTATTATATCAGTATAATTAAGGTATATTCTAGGTTTAGAATAATCCCTCTCTTAGTTATTTGTCGTAATATAGGCGTAATTAAATGGGTAAATTCTAGGGACGTACCTACACATATAAATATTAAACTTTTCAAAATATAAATAAATTTAAAGCTCGAGGAACTTATATTGCTCTATAACGGATAGCGTAACTAAGCTCTGCTCTGAATTGATTATCTGCGGTAATAGTCCTAAATCCATTAAGCCAGGATTCTTTTTATCGCTTTTTTAAATATCTTGATGATATTATTGGAAAATGACTTATCGACCAGAGATGCAAAGGACTGGCTATTGTGCTCTTCTAATTATATCGATATATACAAGCAGTTTCTTAAAGAACTGCAAGAAACTTGACAGGTGTCGACGGCTGACATTCCAACGATTCATACGACAATGTTGTTAAAAAAAATCACCACCTTGTCTTTATTTATCTCTTGTCTTTGAAGATTTTTTTAACGACGGGCGGCTGTAAGGAGGTCGTTGGCCGAAGTTCAAAATCATATTCTAAAAATTAATCGTTTTTTGATGCAAAATGATAATCAACAAACTTGTGCATGCCATTTATTCGTGAGTTCTTTTCTTATATCGTGTTTAACAGTGCAAATTTGTTTGATCCATGGGCAGGAAGTCTATTGTGTGAATGCTGCAGTTAGTTTCTAATATTTTTTTTTTATTTCAATCGCAAATTTTACAATTTTCATGGAGAACAATTACCTTGAGCAATATCTTTCACTTCTTGTAATCTTGTAATTTCTTGTAATTTTTTTGTATTAACTTCAGCAGGCGATAATTTTTTCGCGTTAAAAAATAAACGAAACTATAAACTCGTAGACTTTAAGTTGGGAGTAGGCCAACGTAGGGCATAAATTTTTTTAAGATACTACACGACTTTGATATGGAACAAAAAATGCTTATTTTTGCCCCTTTTTGTGTTGCAGTTTTCTAAAGAAGATCGTCCATTTTATGAAGCGTCATCAATACGACTCATTTCATTTTTTATTTTTTATTTTTATCATTCTTTCCGTACATGTTCATGTACATATTAGGTTGGAAATGTGGAGTATAATGACAACAAGTAATTCGAAAAAATCAATGATAAAAGTGAAAATTAAAAAAATTATCTAGTAGACGTTATAAACTGGCCCGATGTTTTCTTAATTGATTTTAATAATACATATAAATGTTTTTCCGGACTTTGAAAAGAGATGACAAGCAGAACGCAGATTTCGTGAAAAACTTGAATCAAAACATAAAACCTCGGTTTAAAATTGAATCACTTTTCTACAATATCATGATAGTTCTTAAAAAAAATGGCATTAGATTTTTTTTCAAAATGTTTTGAGCGTTTTTAACGTAAAAAACTGCTAAATTGAGGACAAAATATCTTAACCCATGCTTACATATGCTACTCATATGTGTTTCTAGGTAATCTGGACAAAAAGACACTTCTACATTCGTTAAAGATATAACTAGTAACTCACTTAATAGAGCTTCTTAATACAGGCTATCTTTTGCATCTTCTTAACAATTTAGGTCGATAGACGGAGATAAAGTTTAAGCTCACGAGGCAAAAGTCTTTCTTGCATGATTTCCTGCTCATTTCTTCGGAACCGTGGATTTCCAACTTTCGCGAATTGCAAAGAAAAAAAAATTGAATACTGGAAAAGCAAAGCAGAAGAAGAATCCTCGGAAGAAAAAAAAAAACGTGGTGAAATTTGCTCATTTTTCTGTTTTCTTGTCTTTATGTAGTAAAATTTTCTTTATTTTAATATTTCTTGAATAATGATTAACTTTAAGTGGCCAATATGAAATGATCATTTAGAGATAGATAAATTGACAATATTTCTAAAAAAATTAAGGTAAAAAAAGCATTAAAACAATTAATGTAAATTTTTGGGATATTTCGTATGGTGCCCCAAACCATTGTGTTGAAATACAAAAAGCTTACGATGCGATTTTCAAAACAGTTGAAAACTTTATTTAAAAAAAATCGTAAAGTAGATTATATTTGAATTTTTCAAAGTGGCTTTACCTTGAAGTTTTTAAAGTGCTGAACCATTTTAACAAAGTAGTAATTTAAGACAGTATTTAATTTCAAACTACATTAGTAACTGATCCGTCAGGTGAATTATGGCCATTTTTTGGGGTATCCTGCCCAACTGTGACGCATGATTTTCTTTAATTGTTTAAATTCGGTTGATCTGGAAACCGCCACACCACGACCTCGCCTTATTATGTCGAAGGGTACTTTCAATTGCAATTAATACCGAACACATAAGTGCTTAGAAATACTCTTAGCTTCTTCACCTTTTTGCACTTCAAAACCTTCGTTATAATCTAGAATTACCTCGCTCTACAACTGGGTCAAACACGGTTTCCTTTTCAAATTGACACCGCTAATCATATTTGCAACGACATTGTCCGTCACGAAACATTACCCTCATTACCAGCAGACTATCAAACGACTTTTGCACTGTAAGCCAGCCTCCACGTGCAAGTCTTCCTCTTATTTTTTTTTTTTTTTGCTAACAAATCTACTTAGGTGTGGGCTTATAGCCTACTCTTAGGTGCAACTACTTTCGCTTTCATTTGTGTGCCCTTATCGTGTGTTTTGTTTCTAGCCGATTAGAGTCAGCACAGTACGCGAAGGAAAAGTACTTACGAGTCAACTTGTAAGCACAAGCAGTGAGCAAATCAATTGGATATGCCATGTCAATGGGAGAGAGCAAACAGCCACGACAGCCATCTAACTGTGTTGCGACTTTTTCCTGACATTGGTCCTCTTAAGTACACTCACAACAAACTTTGCTAGGTTAATCGTAAGAATGGAGACAGAACCTTAATTATGCTACGACTCAAATCGACTGGAAAGGCATTTGAATGGCAGGATAGAATTACCTTGGCTTAGAATTTGTGCAATTTCATTCGTCCTTTGTACGAGTGTTATTTGTGAGAAATAAAATTAGTTTAATCTCTTTCCTTCTCTTCCACAGCAACCGTTCCAGGAGGCGTACCTAAGCGTCGAGTAGTTGTTGCCTTATACGACTACAAATCTCGCGATGAGTCTGATCTTAGTTTTATGAAAGGCGATAGGATGGAAGTTATTGACGACACCGAATCGGATTGGTGGCGTGTGGTGAATTTAACAACAAGACAGGAAGGCTTAATACCACTGAATTTCGTCGCCGAAGAACGCAGTGTAAACAGCGAAGAGTGAGTTTTAAAAATGTCCTCAAATCAAATTTGTATTATTTTGTCTATTTTCCAGTTGGTTTTTTGAAAATGTTTTACGGAAAGAAGCTGACAAACTGCTGCTGGCCGAGGAGAATCCTCGGGGAACCTTCTTAGTTAGACCATCCGAACACAATCCAAATGGTTATTCACTTTCGGTTAAAGACTGGGAAGACGGCCGAGGATATCATGTGAAGCACTATCGAATTAAACCCCTCGACAATGGCGGCTACTACATTGCCACAAATCAGACTTTTCCCTCGTTGCAAGCTTTAGTGATGGCGTATAGTAGTATGTTGTGATGATTTCTCTGTGTCCACATAATGTATTGACTTTATAATCTTTGCAGAAAACGCCCTTGGTCTGTGTCATATATTGTCGAGACCATGCCCTAAACCGCAGCCACAAATGTGGGATCTGGGACCGGAGCTACGTGATAAATATGAGATTCCACGATCGGAAATTCAGTTGATTCGAAAACTTGGACGTGGAAATTTCGGTGAGGTGTTCTACGGCAAATGGCGAAACAGCATCGATGTGGCTGTTAAGACATTACGCGAGGGTACCATGTCGACGCAGGCCTTCCTGCAAGAAGCTGCCATCATGAAGAAATTCCGTCACAATAGATTAGTAGCATTATACGCTGTTTGCTCTCAGGTTTGAAACAGTATTTTCGATAAATAATGATTTGCAAAAAGCTTTTTTTTTGTTTCGCCCCACAAAAAGGGCATTTTTTTTTTTGATAAGTTACTCGCGTTCCAGTAGGGTGAGAAGGAATGCGGAGGAAACTGCTAACTAGTTATTATTACTTGCGAATCCTGCTACCAAGCTCCTTTCCTTCAGCATTCTTTGAAAAACTTTCAAGCAAGAAAAGACAAAAAGCGAAGCAATGAAGTTCAAGTGGTTTCCTCATCAAATACAACGATCGGTCCTCGCGTTCTTCTATTGTCCATTTTCTCTACGTGACTGAGCCAGTGGCGGATTTCTGCCTTCCGGACTGCATTCATGTCTTTGTACAGCATGTAGACTTCGCGGTTATGCCTTTTCCTAAATTCGCCCTCCTCGCAGTTAGGACTTAACATCCGACGAAGGATTTTTTTTTCGAATGACCCCAATATTTGCTCAGCTGTTTTGTTTCTCGCGCCCAGCATTGGGCTCCATAAAGCAGGAGTGACAAAAGCAGTGTTTTGTAGGGCAGAAGTTTTGTCCTTCGTATTAGCACTTTGATTCCTAGTTGTTTTGACAGACCGAAGTAGCAACGGATGTCTGGATCAAGTCTCTGTCGAAATGGATCTCTTTCCCGAAATCCGGTGTGTATTTGGAAAAGTTTGCAGGATTGGGTCGCAACTGCAGTTGGAAGTTGACTTATTTACAAATGGGAAAAAATCGAATAAGATTTGATTTTTTTTTTGAACTGAGACCGAAAGAATAATTCAGACCAAAATGTAAGCTGTGTTTTTTTTTAGGAACGAAGAATATACTATATGTCTGCTGATCCCCGCCTTATATTTTTGTTCAGCACTGGGTTACTCCACCGACAGATGCTTGTGGTCTATGTGGTCTTCGCTCTGAGCTAAATTCATGTTGAAAGAATTAATCTGTAAACCGCATCAGTTAAAATGAGAAACGAGCGCGTCATATCAACTTTGGTTTGAATTCGCCCTTATTCACTGATGTCGCGATAAGATACTACGTTCGTTATCCATTTGAAACTTTCAATCGCAAAAGCCATGACATTTTTAATCTTTATTGCTCACACATAATTTTTTTTATTGACAATTTTTCTATAATTTTTGGCTTAAAAAAAGTATAAAAAAATTTCTGCGAGCACAGAGGGCTCTGCGTTGGCCTAAAGACTCAATGTAATATAATTTTTTTTTTGTCTAAACATATCGTCTTAACGTCCTGCTTGGCAAACGTCGACAGTCTATTATGATGCTGAGGTTGATCCTGATGTTCATCCTGTTGATGTTGATGATGCTGATGTTGATCCTGTTGATGATAGCTTGAGTGCTTCCAGTTTCATAGTGTCAGCCCCGGTGATAGTGTGGGTGGTTCTGCTTACTACTTACTTACTTACTACCTCTGGTGGGGCATGATCTATCTTGGATCAATAAAAAACACGTCTTGTTTGTGGATCAATTATAACAGTGATTCATTACTGGGAATCGTTTTTTATACAATCAATTTGCTTATTAAGCATAATGTTTCGACAAAAGAAACAAACAATTATTTTGTTAACTAAGCATTATTTTGACTACAAGAATGAACACAAAAGAACAAATAGAAATTGACTACGAACAAAACATATGGTAAGGCTACAAAGTAAATGGAAAGGAAAGGGTTCATCATGGAAGAGAATGAGATGAGATAGCGATCTTCAACATACGGGCTTCCTGTTGGGGTAGGAAGGGATTTTGCTCAGCATTTTTGAGGACAGTGCGCATAGATACTTTTCTTGCCGTGGCTTATTATATTTCATTATTAAAGAAGTGACGGGTGTCTAGATTTCTGTGAACTACCGAAGAGCTCTTCGCGAAAAAGCGATAGGATGCGAGAAGCGTTTGACAGTGAAGCAATATTAGGACTTCTAGAATGCAAACTGTTCTGTTCTTTAATTTAAAACAAAGCGGATAAGATAAAAAGAAGCATGTTATTTGCGACTTTATTTGGTATTGGACATCTTCATAAAAGAAATTTAAAAGCGCTGTATTTACGTGATAATTTTTGTAGGAAAGTTTTTTAGTGAAATGTATTCAGAAAAACTTAAATCAGAAATTTTCGAGAGGCGGTCACTTTGGGACAAGAAAAATAAAAATCATCACAACAGAATTGCTGATGAAAAGAAGTGGGACGAAGTCTCTACCGAAAATAAAGTTCGTTGACTTTTTTTCTTCTCCTATGCCATATAAATTTAAAATATAAACTTTCGTTCAAAAACTCTTCCTCTGATGATGAACTCATCGCAACAAGGTATGAGCAGCACAGACCAGCTTTCCTTGTATATGTTTGTATTGGCTCTTGTATCTAAACCGTTCCTTTTCTCATCAATATGAGGATTAGGAATAGCGCATGGTTGTCATTTTTTTAGAGTGACTAGGACCTGAATCTTTCCTCGAACTCTATTGTTAGGTATATGACCGGTTCTGAAAGAAATAAGTTCGGTTTTGGTCGTATAGTAGTCGCAGAGTTTAAAGATATTTTCCTCGACATTGCGGAGAGCTTCAGAGGGCATTCTGGAATAATGGTACCTTGGGCTACTCCAGCATGAGTTTCAAAGAGTAGGACCATACGAACGTAGAATCCACTACCCGTGAGGAAACTGTTTATGATTTTAAAGGAAGTAAGGAAAAAATTCAGTATCTTTAGTTTGAATAAAAAACCATTGATCCAGATTTCCGTTGTGCCTATACAATGGGTGAAAAGTGGAGCAGGCAAGTTTGAACCCAAATTGATTTTTTTTTTTGGATAAAACATATCGTTTTACAGACCGATTCGAATTTCCTAAGTATCAGCACTTCCAGAAGTTTGTTTCCGAAAATTGAGCTACAGGAAGCACATTATCAGCGGCTACAGACGCGACTTCAGCGTTAGCTTCGTGCTGAAATTGCGGAAGGTGGGTTGGACATTTTGGACGGAAGCCATTTCCAATGGGTTGGCAAAGGCGTTAGCTTTTTCATCGGTCGATGATAAAAATTGGGTACCATGATCAACAATCTTTTGCCAATTAGTTTGATCAGTATCAGGGCCTGGTTTGATTCAGCAGAGTCTTTTCATTGATTTAGTGTTCACAAAATCTTGGGTATTTTGCTGTTTCATCGAAATCAGGCCTTGATTGACGACCATTGTCGTTTCTCACAATCACTGGGAAATCGATGATACAACGCAATGACTCGCTGTTCATTGCTCCTATATATTTGTTCCCGTATGGGGATGTAAAAATTGTGTTAATGCTGGCGCTTTAAAAGCAAAAACTCATATTAGACCCAAAAAAAGCCCTCAAACGACCCTTTTTTATCATTAATAAGTTCAATTCTGATATTTTAAGCAGTTTTTTTGTGCAGTGCTAAAATCAATCATAGCGATGCAGACTTTTAAGAAACATAATTTTTTGCAAATCATTTATTATCATATTTTGCGATTTGAATGTTTAATTAATTATTTTTGCATTTTCTAGGAAGAACCTATTTACATCGTCCAAGAGTACATGTCTAAGGGTAGTCTATTAGATTTTCTACGCGAAGGCGATGGCCGTTATTTACACTTTGAAGATCTTATCTACATAGCCACCCAAGTAGCCTCAGGTATGGAATACCTAGAATCAAAGCAGTTAATACATCGTGATCTTGCCGCACGTAATGTACTCATTGGTGAGAACAATGTTGCGAAAATCTGTGACTTTGGTCTCGCCCGTGTTATTGCCGACGATGAATATTGTCCGAAGCAAGGATCCCGTTTCCCTGTCAAATGGACAGCTCCCGAAGCCATCATCTATGGAAAATTCTCCATCAAATCT
This sequence comes from Orthonevra nobilis, assembly GCA_963555765.1. Lineage (NCBI taxonomy): Eukaryota > Metazoa > Arthropoda > Insecta > Diptera > Syrphidae > Orthonevra > Orthonevra nobilis. The sequence goes on along the minus strand of OY743225.1, from coordinate 102,208,052 downwards.
GATGTCTGGTCTTATGGAATTCTTCTGATGGAATTGTTCACCTACGGTCAAGTACCATACCCTGGCATGCATAGTCGAGAAGTTATCGAAAACATCGAGCGAGGCTTCCGAATGCCAAAGCCCACGAATCATTACTTCCCCGATAACATTTATCATCTGCTGTTACAATGCTGGGACGCGGTGCCAGAAAAACGACCGACATTCGAATTTCTCAATCATTATTTCGAATCATTTTCGGTGACATCAGAAGTACCTTACCGAGAAGTACAGGACTAAGATTAATTCGTATTCGTATTCTTTTTTTACCTTATCAATTTTTTCTTAACATAGTTTGTGTTTGTGCTATTTTTTGTTTTGATTGTTATAATTATAATCAAATGTTGATTGCTATCGCTCGCGTGTACTCAGTCAGTTTTTTTTATATAGCATTTGAGTATATAAATATATTAGACTTAAGTTTTAGACAACAATTTACAACCACTAAGTTCTGAATTTATAATTTTAACTTTGAAAGAATATTTATTTTAACCAGATACTTTCTGTATTTCTTTAGAAACTGCAGCTCTTTTTTTTAAGAAAACCTTATAGTGTGTTTGATGGATTTTTTTTATAAGTATTAAACAAAAAAAAAATGGATTTTTTTTTCTAAAAGACTTAATTTTTCTTGTTTTTGTATAAAATCAAAACAACACTCCATATACCATACCACACACAATGTATTCTTAATATTGTCTGACCTACTTGTAGAGCAAATGTGGAACAGCGTAGTTATCAAATTAATTTCATTATCCGAGGAGAAAACGCCTTCTTAAGACATTTATAGCGACAAGTGCAAAGCTTTTTTATATATTTACAATATACCCCCATCCAAATGCAAATGTAACTACAACCTGTCCACAGCTACACATTTCGCTCTGCAGTATGTTTTATATAATATATATATATATATATAAAAAAGAACTTTCCAAAATACATTTATCTTCTTGCATTTTTGTTTCCTTCTTTTATTCCTTATTCTGAGGAATATCTTTAAATATAAGGATTACAGAAATGGTAAAAAAATAAAAAATACATTGTAAGCGAAGTATAAGTATATTTTAAATTAATTAAAAATATATCGTGAAGTTATTTTAATTTAATAATCATAGAAATTCACTAAAAATTTACATTGAAAAATGAAGAAAACAAATTTAGTTATAATCTTATGCATAAGGTAAATATAAATGAGAAAATGAAGACAAAAAGCTGAAAAAAGAAAATTAATTAAAATATTAACGAGAAACAAAAACAAAAAAAATATTTACCTCCTTTTTACTATTTTCATTTGATTTTTCTTTTGTACAAAAAAAAAATATTGAAAACATAAAAACCCTAGTTTTAGGAATCCATATACAATACAATCATTTAAGTATATATTAAACTATGTATACATGAATATGAAAGAAAAAGAAAACTAAAAACTAAATAAACCAAAAAATTAATACTAAACTTATATTGATAATAATAATGAATAAATCATGAAAAAAAAGAAACACTATACAAGAAAATGAAAAAAAAAAAAAAACAAAAAGAAAATGTGGAACATGATGTTGATACACTTCAATAAAGAGTAACATTTTATCCATAAATTTAATACATTTTGTTCACTCATTTTGGTTAATCGGATCGGTAAGTATCTGCTTGCCAGTAACGAGCCTTGACTTTGTTTATTTTGTTTAATATCTTGTTTATTTCCAATATTTATAAAGGGTGATTTTTTAGCTCTTATCTTTTTGGCAACACTGGTTTAAACAGCTGACGCACTTTTCACATCATCTTCAGTTTGGTCTATAATTTAACCATGAATCGTCTTACAAACGAAAAACGCTTGCAAATTATTAAATTTTATTATCAAAATGCGTGCTCTGTTAAGAAAGTTCATCCCGCGCTTTTTACCGAAAAATTGTGTTCAGCGACGAAGCTCATTTTTGGCTCAATGGGTACGTAAATAAGCAGAATTGTCGATTTTGGAGTGCATCCAGAAAAAGTCACATTTTGGTGCGGTTTATGGGCTGGTGGCATCATTGGAACGTACTTCTTCAAAGATGATGCGAATCGTAACGTAACTATGAATGGTGAGCGCTACCGTCAGATGATACCCAACTTTTTTTTGCCCAAAATGCAAGAGCTTGACTTGCATTACATGTGGTTTCAACAAGACGATGCCACATGCCACACAGCACGCGCAACAATGGACTTATTGAGAGGCGAGTTTGGTGAACATTTTATTTCACGTTCGGGACCGGTCAATAAGCCGCCTAGATCGTACGATTTAACGCCTTTAGACTATTTTTTGTGGGGCTATGTTAAAGCTCATGTCTAAACAGACAAACCCGTTTCAATTGACGCATTGGAAGACAACATTGAAGCATTTGTTCGTGAGATACCGGCCGAAATGTTGGAAAGATTATGCCAAAATTGACTAAGCGGATGGACCACTTGAGGCGCAGTCAAGGTCAACATTTGCATGAAATAATCTTCTATCTTTTAAATAAAGATTTCGTGCATTTTTCTGAATTTTATGTGTTTTATTTTGAGAAACTTTCCTATACCTTTAAAAAAACACCCTTTATAAACATTTAGCAAAGAAACAAGATAAACGTTTAAACACTATTTTTACATTATTGTTAATGGCCGAACTGATGTTGGCTCTCATTACTGAACTTATTATTTAATATGCAATAGCATAAACCTATTCGTTTAACAGAGAAGAAAAGGTGAAGGCAAAAGAACTCTTCTAATTAATATTTTTACCTAGAATACCTACAACCTAAAGAATAACTTAACGTAACTTATGCTAAGTGTCAGCTTCTCTTCAATCTAGCCACAAGTTTTTTATCATGGGTTGACCTCTCGTCATTATTTATATTCTATCAGCTGCGGTATGTCCAGCTTAAGGCTCCATCCCCTGAATGTGTAGACACACAGAGGATTATTTTTTCTGCAGTCCTTCTTGCAGCATGATCTATCATATAATAGGAACGTAACAAGAGTCTGATAAATGTGCATCCAGGTATAAAAATGCCTCACGTGGTATCCATCCACTCTCCAATGCATTTCTAAAATACCCAGGGTTAGGATAAAACAAATCCGATATGAGTTCATTCTCAGTAACATTCATTGACCGCGTGAAATGATTCCTCGCAAAATCCAGGATAACATTATCAATTCTCGACACATCGGTAGCATTCAATAGTTTTTTGTTAAAGGCGTAATGCCGAAAGTCGGAATGAGCGCTTCCATATAATCCCGTGCAAATGACCTTCACATCGGATCTTAGATAATTGAAGTAGAAAAGCCTTTTCAAATAAATAAATGCCGCCCTAGCTTTTATTGACTGGGTATTTTTGTGTTCGTTATACATATTACAAAAATTTGTCCAAATTAACACCCTTAAATTCGATTTGAAGTCCATTTGAAGTTTGTTTAGAATATAAAATGTACAATTGATCGATTTATTGAAGCGGTCACCGATTCCTCTATGTGAATTTTTGGTTCGTTAACGACTAACTCGTGATCGAAATGTGTGTATCTGGAACTTGTGGGCTCTTCGAACCGCACGGGACAATCAAATGCAAGTATAGAGTTGAACAGGACAACTTAAACAGGCCGCTTGAAAACAATGGCCTTTGTCATGACACAAGCAGCTGCATAAAATGTGGCAGTTAAAAAAATATAAATGCTTGTCGAGGGCTCTATGTCTGTCGCATTTGTTAAAAGCAACTTTCTCTACCAAACCAGTCCCGAGACGGTCCTGAAATGTACATTTTTTTTCTGTCAAGCATTTTCCTTCACTTTCGCCAGCCATATCCACGCGTGACAAATACCCCACACTCCTTTCTCCACCTCACGCAGCCATATTGTCTGCGCGGTCAACAAAATATGAGTTTAAAATTCTGGCTGAGGCACCAGGCGAGCATACGAACACAGCAGGTATACTTAAATCCAAGAACTTGAACGTAAACAAGTATTGGGAGAAGAAATAAAGAGAGAGCAAAAATAAAACGAAGCTCCGCCCATTGATAACGGGAGTTTTGTTTACATTGGGAATAGGCAAAATTAAATAACCAGCGGCGTGCCATCAAAAATTATTATGTAAGTTGGGGCTGAGGTAAGCTTTTGTTTTCGGAATACATTTCTGCTGTAGATTGTTTGAAAAGTTTAGCTTAGATGAAACCTGGTCCTTTAGCCAGCCGATTGTTTGTTGTTTTATTTATGTATGTGTGTATGTGCTACCGGATGACCTTATTTCTTGTTTACTTTAGTCAATTTGAATACGTAATCGGGTAACATATTGATATTAGTACTGTAACAAACTGTATGTATTCGGTACTGAGTAACGGGTGCGCCATCTAGTGCCGAGTAACGAAACTTTACAAACACATGTACTACTGTGTCCAAAAAATAAGGTGACATTGTATTTATTTTGAAAATTCTTTATTTATTCTTCCAAATCAATTTCATCCCCTTCAAAGTAATCCCCTCCCGATGCAATGCACTTATGCCAACGGATTTTCCAATCTTTGAAACACTGGTTGTAGTCACTTTCCGGGATGGCCTTCAGTTCCGTCTTCGCTGCGGCTTGAATCTCCTCTATCGTATCAAAACGGTGTCCCCGGAGCGGTCTTTTGAGCTTGTTGAACAGCCAGAAGTCGCACGGCGCCAGATCAGGTGAATACGGTGGTTACGGAACGATATGGGTTGAGTTTTTGGCGAAATGATCACGAACTATGAGTGCGGTATGGGATGGTGCATTATCGTGGTGTAAAAACCAAGAATTGTCTTTCCACAATTCCGGCCTTTTTAGGCGGATAAAGTTACGCAAACGACGCATAACGTTCAAATAATATTCCTTGTTGACTGTTTGGCCGGTTGGAAGGAATTCATAAAGCACAACACCACGATAATCGAAGAAAACAGTCAACATGACCTTGATTTTTGAGCGACTTTGGCGCGGTTTTTTTGGTCTCGGCTCTCCTTTGGCACGATATTCGCTCGATTGATCGGTTGTTTCGGGGTCGTAAGCATAGATCTAAGTCTCATCGCCAGTTATAATGCGTTTCATGACATCCTGGTAGTCGGAAAGCATTGTTTCACACACTTCAACGCGACGCCTTTTTTCCAAAAAATTCAATGTTTTCGGTACCAGTCGAGATTTGACGCGCTTGAGGCCCAAAGCATCCTTCAAATGGTATTGACTGAGCCTTTCGATAAGCCAACTTCATCAGCTAGGTCTCTAATCGTTAATCGTTTTTCAACACCAAATCTTTGATTTGTTGGACGTGATCTTCATCGGTTGAGGTTGATGGTCACCCAGAACGCTCTTCGTCTTCGACACATTCAGGGCCGGCTTGGAAATCACTATACCACTTGTAAACATTTTTTTTAGACATAGCCTCATCATCAAAGGCTTTCTGCACCATCCTCAACGTATCCGCAGCAGAAAATTGTTTCCACAAACAAAATTTAATGCAAATTCTTTGCTCAATAAATTTCGACATCGCAAAAAACGAAAAACTCACTTTTAGCAGCTCACAAAACCACGCGTATCTCAAACACTATGAATATATTTTGACATGAAATTTCACATAGATGTCACTGACAGTACTACCAACCTAAAAAGAAAAAAAATCCAAATCCTTCGACGCGCGCAGTTTAAATTCATATGTCACCTTATTTTTTGGACACAGTAGTATGTCGTTACTTGTTACGCGCATTTTTCGGAGTATGGTACCTACACTGTTTCAGTTCATTCAAGTACTACAGTGCCACAAACTTATCTGTGCCGGAGAAAAATTATTGGAACTGGTCGCATTGGTGGCAAATTATTGGAACTACAATTCACCCATAGATATTTTGACATTTCTATACATATTTGTTCACGACTAGCGACACCGCCACCGGAACAGATAAGTTTGTGGTATTGTACATTGTATTTGGTTGAGAAAAAATTATCAGTGATGGCTACTTCAGTACCATCTGAAAGGACTTTTCGAAATCGGGCCAAATATTAAGTGAGAGGCGCAACTCTATTCAACCACAGCGAACGGAAACGATTTTGTTCTTTAATATGAACCAGAGATTTCTCTCATAAAATGTTTTAATACTCTTGGTTTAATTTCATTCTAAGAAAAAATTATTTTCTTTGTTGTTTTAGTTTTTTCTAAAATGTTTTTATTTTATTATCGTGTTTAATTTTATTCTTAAAATAAAAGATTAATGTTGTTGATTTACTTTTGTTTAAAACATGTTTCATTTCATTTTTTATATTTAATTTCTTTCTGATTCTGAAAACTATTTTCATGTTGATTTATCGTCATGATATTGTTGCCCATTTGTTGCTTTTTCATTATAATCGATTTGTTATAAATTGCTATAAATTATTGTGATATAACATAACGGTTAAAATTTTCAAAATAGTTAGTCGATTGCAAATTTTGTGGATACCGTCAACAATTCACGGATAACAGATAATGCGATTCGTTAGGTAAAATATCAAAAGTAACGAGTAACGATAACGTTACGATAGTAACGAGTACATACGAGGGTTCGCCTTTTTTCGTTACTTTTACACATCTAATAATAATAACTTAATTAAGTTTTTGCGTTATTTTTCGTGGTCTCTTGACGACTGCTCTATATCACACAGTACCATTTCACAATGAATTGAGATACGTGAGAAGCAAGTGACAAGCTTTCGTCCACAATGTATCGAACACAGGACGAAAAAATAGGATCCATTATCAAAGTAAAAAAAACAAGTTGTTGCCAACGAATAAATAGACTATTTTATTAAAATCGCTTACAACATTTTAAAGTTAATCGGATTGAGATGCCTGATTGTTGCATAAATTTCAACTTGAGTTTATAAGTGAACACATACGAAAAGCGCATTTACGGACTTATGTTGTTTCAATTCGGCTTCTGAAAATTCCCAATTTAAAAATGATCTAAGTCGAATTTACTAAAGAAGTGGACTTGTGTGAGTTCAAAAATCCCTTATTCAAATATAAAAAATTGGCGATTTAGAGCCCTAAGTCTATCACCTCACTTAATTATTCCCCACATCACCCAACGTACAGCCATCGATCAGGCACTGCCTGAAGCACCAGGCGACCATACGGCCACAGTAGGTACTGAACTATTTGTTTCTTTTAAGCTGAGCCCCTTTCTCCACTCTTTTCATGTCCACGCACGACGTAGAAATGAACGTGCCATACTCCCCACACAACCCCCCAGCCATCGATCGGGCACAGATTTCACTAGACAAGTGTAAAATTCCGGATGAGTCACCAGGCCAGCATGCGAACACAGCAGGTATACGTAAATCCAAGAACTCGAACGTAAACAAGTATTGGGAGAAATAAAGAGAATGCAACATTGAAACGAAGCTCCGCCCCATGATAACGGGAGTTTTGTTTACATTGGGAATAGGCAAAATAAAATAACCAGGGCGGCCACTTGTTGGCTGGGGCCCAGGTTCGCCCCGGACAGTAGTAAGTTTTTTTTCATGATACATTGCTGCTGTAGATTGTCTTATTGTAAGATTTTTTTATCTATAAACATTTTAAAAACTAGCTGGCGACCAACAAGAGCGCCTTAAGGACAAGCCTGTGCCTTAATTAGTAGCAAGTATGCTTGAAATAGCCTGTATAGTATTTTGTTTCACATTCCATGTTAACGTGTGACGTCGAAAGTTCCACACTCATCTTTTTTCAGCAAACCACGGTTATCGGGCATAGACTTAAATTCTGACCGAGGCACCAGGCGAGCATGCGGCCCCAGTAGGTATACGTAAATCCCATAAAACCAGATTGTGTACATGTTTTTGGAGAAATAAACAAAATGCAAAAATAAAACGAAGCTCCGCCCCATGATAACGGGAGTTTTTGTATACAAACCGACTATGCAGAATAGAACAACCAGTGGCGGGCCACTTGTTGGTTGGCGCCCAGGTTCGCCCCTGACCCATATTTTTCCAATTGCGTCGCAATTTTCAGGGTCTGAATTACCCTGTCCTATTGATGCGCGGAACAATATGGTTCCACATTTGGAATTGTTTATATTCAGTTTCCAGGTCTGGCAGAATGATTGAAGAATATCGAACTTAAATTGAAGTTCGTTTTGTATGTCTCTAATTTTTGAGCCATAAGCATACAAGATGTTTTCGTTCCGTAAAATCTTCTACAAAGTGGATGGGCAGAGCTCACTTCTTCTGTTCGCACTGTTTGTCGTTGGGGATGCGTATTATCCACTAGAGTGTACGTGTTGCGAAAACGATTCATCGTGTTCCGAATAACTTGCTCAGAAGGACGATAGCGCACGAAAAGTTTGGCGAACCGAAGCACGTTTTTCATGCGCAATTTTGCACGCGTTGTTCTAATATATTCAAATCGCCAAACGTATTAATCACAAATCATTTTTCAGCTGTCAAATTGACAATCTGTTGAAACTTCTTAAAAAACACTCTTATCATGTTTAGTTTACGATGTAGAGAAATTTTTCGTAATAATTAACGACGCGCTTATCTAAAAGTCTGATTACCGTTACGTTAGCCGTTACGTAGTGGTGTTCTTTCATTCTGCTGTCCTTGTAGTAGCATTTGAAACACCTGCATTGCCAGGAGTATTTCTATTGCTATTGCTGTCGTCTTGTCTGTGATTATAATTTTGTAGGTTACAATTTCTCTGTTAATACTTATGATAGAAACTTTGGATTGTTTTTATTTCGAAATAAAACTAGTTAAAAAGTGCTTTGAAAAATGTCAGCAGATTATTTGAGTTCAAATAAGGATTTGTGGAGAAAAGAAGTGTGAAAATTACAGACCATAGCCCACGAAAATCTCGCAATGAAAAAGATTATTTCGATTTTGTATTTTTTTGTGTTTAATTTATTTTTATTTCGAAATAAACAAGTTGAATAGCGTTTTGGAAAATATCACAAGATTATTTTAGATCAAAATCGGGCTATTGAATTTGCGTCAAATAAGGCCATTTTTGATTTTGTATTTTTATTGGTTTGAATTGCTTACATTTAGACATGAAACTAGCTCAACAGTACTTTGGTTAACATCAGCATGTCTGAAGTGTCGAACAAATTGAGGTAGAGAGTTTTTGCTATCGACCAATTTTGTATTCATATAATTCGCAGTAGTTTTTTTTTTTTGCATTTGGAAGTGCATTTTTGTACCGTAGACAATTGCGCTTAACACAAACTGCATAATTTCTGAAGAAATTTGAACCAGTGACTTGGAAAGACGCGCAGGTTGGACAAAATATTGAAAATTGGCATTATATTGTATAAAGTGAGCGGGGTGGTTGCCAGAACTCCCATCGATGATCAAGTAGTAAGTTTTTTTACACATTTATTTTGCGGTTTCGTGACATACCATATTTTGCCATAGACCATAGTAAATAACGGCTTATGTCGAAGTTTAGTTGCATAATTGAGCAGTACTTGGAGTTTCTGCCGATAATATCGATGTCGTATCAGGATAACAAACACAATTAACACGTGAAACCATTTCGTACGTACGAAATCAATCCTTTTTTTTACTCCTGATAATATACTTTAAGTGCATTCAGTTGGCATTTACAAACACTAATAACGTTTCTTCCGACGAAAGCTGAACCAGTTGAGTCTTTTCACGCTTGCTGACAGCCTTATTGATCGCTGTGTTCGCCGCTGTTGTACTGGTGAATTCTTCGACAAGTATCGAAGTAACATAATCTGACGATAGCAGACTCATTTGTGCAGCATAACGAAGCTCAGAAGTTAAATACTTAGAGCGCTGATCTTTGGTTTTCGAGCGATACGTTTCCCCGCTGATATTTTTTTCATAATTTGGAAAGTCTTTAAAGGTCTCTAACCATGAAGGATTCGCGACCTAAAATTTGTCTTTCATGCTGACCACATAACTTTGAAATAAGATACAAGGTAAGATATTTTTCTATGAAGCTCATATAACTTTTGATCCCGTCCAGTTTGCGTAGTTTTTTTTAAATAAAATAGAAGAAGTTTGTTTTGATTCAATGATTTTCAAGGTTCGAAGTTTTTACTTTTTTTATTTTTACTTGTGGTAAAAATGAAACTCATAAGCAATCTCATTTATTGTTTATTCAACGGAAACGGCGGTCAAGGAAGTAAAATTGAAATAGTATTGCCAGAAGAACTCTTAAAAGAACTTCACCGAAAACGTTTTTAAAACGCGTGAACCTCCAGTAATTATTTCGATTCCTTGTACGAGAATATCATAAGGATGAGGTTGTTTATCTTTTACTGACTTCCTTCACGAAGTTCCATGTCACAATTAAATGCAAGTCGCTTGAATTCCTATTCAAAAGCAAAGTAAATAAAAGGCTAGATATTATGTGTTTTTTTTTTATGTAAATTATAATTTTTTATTTAAAATACTTCGACTTTTTAAATCAAGTGAATTACAATCAAATAGTTTCAGTAAATTGTCATATTTTAGGAATAACATAAGAAAGAAAAATCAGTAGTTAAATAAAAACCTATTTGCCAGCATACAAAATAAAATTATAATCAAATAAGAGGTTAAACTAAAAATATGCATGACATCATAACAAAGGAAGAAATGCAACGTTCATAAACAATACAGGCACAGAATGTTATATCTAAACCAAAGCGAAAAACCTAAGGAGAGAATAATTTTTTAAATACATATTTCACAGGTGTTTATTATTTCTTTTTATCGTTGCTTTCGGTGAAGATACTACAACTACAGATTTGTATACATTATTAACAAAAATACAGCGTACTCAATATAAAGATCTTTTGTTTAAATATTTTCATTTTATCTTCGCGATTTATTAAAATGATGTAAATATATTGTTAACAATAATTTGTTCTTTTTAGTTTATCTTGAAAGTGTTTTTTTTCTTCTTGTTATAAGCAATTGTAAATTGGTGAACGATATACATAAATACATTTATTTTCATATATACTTATTTATATAAGACTTTCTTTATTTTGCGTACAATAAACAATATTAAACTTAAATAAGTAAAAAAAATAAACGATAAAACAAATACATATTTTGGTTACATAAAAAAAATGATAATTACGAGGAAATAACTTGTAACATATTTTATAAAATAATCAAATAAAAATTAGCAAACGCAAAAATTTAACATATTTTTAGATTATATAACAACATTTTTAATTGATTGCATAGTAAAGATTTTGCTTACGTTTGTGTGTATTGTGTTTTTTTTTTGTTTGCTGGTGCAATTTGAATTTTATGTTTAGTAAAATGTGTATCTTTAATAACATTGTTGTAGTTAAATAATTTAAAATTTAATTTGCAAAAATATATTTATGTATATATCTTGTTTGCGGATCTTGTGATATCTTAAGCTTAGATTAGCTTTTGTTTGGCGCATTCGGGACAAATAATATCGGGTCCATCAGTTATGAAGCCACGTCCCACTAGGGATGTTTTGCAGCTGGCACAAATGAAGCAATCATGATGCCAATGACGATCTTCAAATGAAATGAAGCGCGTGCCACCAATGCCTGCAATGAAAGTGATTTTTAAATTAAACTTATGCTTGTCTTAAGTATATTCAATAATCTGTAAATTTTTTATGCATGAAAGATGTAATTTTTAGCCGTCAGTGCCTAGCCTTGATATTTTTTTTACTTTCAGGTGTAGTAATACATGTAAATTACGTTCGTATTTTTGTAGTTATTATGTCGCAAGAGTTTTGGAATTTGTTAAGATGAAATCGAATGGCACATCCTCGGCTCTGTGGGTTACTCATAAGTACTGCGTGATACTGGGAACTAAATAATTCCAACGAATAACAAAAGTATTTGTATCTTTGTATACACCCCAGGTTTACACTTTCAGCGAGAGCCTGCAGAAATTCGTTTAAATTTATCCATTTGACCTCCAATAAACGATACTATGAATTACAAAGTTAAAGTTATTTGGAAAATGTTTGAAAAAAAAATAGAAAGCTCTCCGAATGGCGAGGAACTGCCATAAACAATCCGATTGAAAGTACTAAACAAAAAAAATTGGAAAATCTATACTAATATTGTTAAGAGGTAATATTTGTAAGTTTGTATGTATGAAGTAATTTTCGAAACTACCAATCCGATTTAAAAAATTCTTCCAACAATACTTTCAACAGACTTTCAGAATAAACATAGTCTTAAAATTATCTCGTTTCAATAAAAAGGTCTTTCGTGGCGGTAAAAGATATTTCATTGCTTTCTCTAGAAAAGGTTAAGAAATCAAAAAATTCCACAAAAAAAAGGTCGGCGACGACATATCTCTTTTTGTTAATCTTATGGCACAAATTTAAAAAGAGTAAAAGTTTGTAAGTTGTTTAGTTTGTATCTATGAGGTTATCGGCGACACGACCCACCAGACTTTTTAAATTCTCCCAGCAATACATATAATGGACTTTTTGAATGACAAAGGCTATAAATTATCCCCTTTAAATAAAAGAGTGTTTTGTAGCGACCAATTATTTAAGTAAAGTTGTTGAAAAAGCAACGGTTTTTGCGAACGCTGTCGTTACGGTAAGAGATCTTTACGTGCTTTCTAAAAAAAAGTTTTAGAACCGAAAAGATTCTTTAGAGAAGTCCGCGATGACATGTCTCCATATGTTAAGGTTTATACATAAATTTTTAAAATAGGACTAAAAAATATTTTTAAAATTTATTCAATCTATCAGGGTAATTATAACAGGAAATTTTGTTACATTTTTTGGACAATCAGTTCGCTTAAGTGTCACAGAGCGGTAATAAACCTTTTTGAGTCCTCCAAATTTTCTACGCGCACGAAACATACGCGGACGAAGCGCTGGATGAACTGGAATTTAAGGACCTCTATTAAACCGAATATAACCATGAAATTTTAACTATAAAATCTAAGGTGCGCTTTTCCAGGAGCGGGAAACCAGTCTCAGTTGCCACTTTACTGTTCAGAAACTACTTAGCGTTATAATTTTGAGGCCCAGATAGCGCGGAAATAGTGAATTAAAATCAATGCAGAAGAACCTCGTTTATCCTGCAAACTCAAATACTTAAGAAATGGGTAAATTAATAAAAATATATTTCATGTACCATGCTTATGAGGTTTCTTCAATGTCCTTATCTTCCTTCGAAACAATTTGAACTGTTTAAACGTTGAGGCTTTTGCAAGGAATTTAGAGTCTGATAACCTAATTCATACTGATCTGAGTAAAGCATTCCTCAAAATCTTCTAATATGTACTTTGTACTTCTGTTGGAAGTAGATATGGGGATAAAAACCTTTAAAAATCTTGACCTTTGAAGAATTTATAGCCCCCCTCTAAATGACGTCTTTAACGGTCTACTTCTTCCAAAATTTTTTCGAACTACAATCTTCTTCAAGAAGAGATAGCAACATTGTTTTTCGAAAACGTGTTTTTTAATAACACTATAACGCCCCGAACGATTGGCTGTACCAACGAGGTCATGAAATGTGCACAAACATTTTTCGGTCTGAAGTTTGAAATGAGTTTTCACCAGGATGTGATGGATTTCTGGGGAGGTTCTAAGACTTCTGTCTTCCAGTGAAGGCAAAATTCGTTGGAAAATCATTTTTTTAAATGCACTGATTCATTTAAGTTTTAGTCTGGTTGATATAACAAACAGGAAGATCTAGGATCGATATAAAGTATGTTTTAAATGATCTCCGGGTTTTAAGTTTTCAAATGCAAACAAGCTTAGGCGTTTGAGCTCCGCTTTTATTGGAACGTATTCTTAACCTCTACAACATTACCTGCCTCTCAAATAAACAAATGTATGAGGGATAAACAACGCGCAAAAGCTGAAACGTTGAAAACTGCTGTTTGTTACAATTGGAGACTCTTCAATTTTCGCAGAAAGAAAAACAAGGCCCGTTTAGGGTTGCAAAACAATTAAATCTTTTGGGAAGAATAATTTGAAGTAATTTTGCTAATAAAAAATAAGTTTTACAAAAAATCTAAGTCGCCATTCTTTTGAAGTCTTAAATTGGTGCATTCAATTTTAACCAGTCATTAAATTAAGTGAAATGATTGCACTTTCTAAACAACATAACTCAATTCACTTATTGTTTGTTACGAATTTTAAGGCAAGGCATTCAAAATTTAGTAAGAAACATTTTAACTATGGTCCACAATAGATGCCTGTGGGCCATGATTGATAATTATTTCACAAGTAATCGCGCCTACGTCTTTATTTCCCCGAAGTAATACTGATTGTAAAACCGTAATCATATTTTGAATGAATTTGAGTTGAATTCATTGACTTCAACCGATTAAAAGTGAAATCACTTGTGACTTCAATGAAAAATATGAATTCCCCGCTGACCTCAACTTATCTGGCGTGAATTCAAGTCATTTCCGAAAACGATTTCAATGCTATGAATGCACCAGTCACTTGCTTCAAAAGAATGGTTCAATGCAAGTCTTTTTAATTTGCAGTTTTTTTTTGTAGTTCAGTTGCATCAATCAAAAGTTTGATTTCTTCGACTTAAATTCCGTCAATGCATTCTTTTACAACTCTGTGAACAATTACATACACAGTTCCAATTTTTTACCTCGCTTACATATAATTTTAAGTTTAATTACCAACCTGTAATCGGCTTCACACATGCAGTGCATCTTTTGGCGAACAATTCGCCAAAGCATTCGGCACAATACGGTTTATCATCGCGACTAGTAAATCGTTGCCCAGCCAAAGTGATATTACAATTAGTGCAGGTGAAGCACTCACGATGCCATGGCTCATTCTTGTAAGTCACACCGCCAGCAGTAATGACCTGAAAGCAGAAACAGAAAGTTTAGATTCATACCGATAGTAACTTAACAATAGGCTTCACTTACTTTGTTGCACTTAATGCATCTGGTTGCGAATTTCTCCTCGTAGCAACCGGCACAGTAAATCTCTTGTTCACGTGGGATGAAGGATTTGGTACCGATGGGCGTTTTGCAAACACAGCAACAGAAACATTTCTCGTGCCATTGACGGGTTTTGTATTCCATTTTCTTCGTTCCTTAAAAAGAAGAAAAAAAAAAACACCCATTAAATCATATTCCATTGGCAGCAAAAACAAATTAGTGAGCCTTAACAGGTGCAATACGGCATTTACTCAACATAACTTTCCTATTTATTATTCCATTACAAATAAAACATTGAGCAAAGCTAGAACAACACGAAACTCATGCAAATCTGTTACGAAGTACATCGATTCGTTTTGTCATACTAAGTTGAATGTGGCTAATGAAAGCGTTATTGACTTCCTTTTTCAAGGACACGGATATCAGAAGGAACAATGTTTTCAATTGGATTGAAATCGATTTGAAGTTGAGTTCTAGATACACTGCGGTTCATATGATTCGATACAACAGATTCTCGATACTTAGATTATACTAGCACATGCCACCATAAATCGATTGATGAAATAACAAATGTAGAAAGGAGCTGCTGCATTTAATAATTTTCAGTAAAATAGCCATTATTACAGTTTTGATAGCTTTTAACGTTTTTATTTTGATGCTTATTTTGTTTGAAATTTGATGAGACTATTCGACAAGGATGGCTCTTCTGTAAGCAACAAATCCTTAAACATTAAGTCATATAATGAAATGGTAATGTTTCAACAATGTGTCAAGAAATTGTTAACACGATGCTCTAATTATATTTTTTCATTTTGCCATATTTTTATCTACGACTACGGCTTTGAACCACTTGGCCTGCAACACCCTGTATAAAAAGGCGAGATCAGAAGCTATCTAGAGCCCTGTGGACATAAAAATGAAAGAGTTTAAATTGCATACATTTAAAAAGCCCTATAGTATTAGAAGCCAAAGTTCTGCCGTTATTAATGAAGTCTTTTATTTCATTTTAACAGACTGGCGTATTCTCTTAATTTAGATACAGTCTGCCTGAAAAGAAAACGACGAATAACGAGAGACTTAATGAAATAAAATATCATTATCAATGGAGGAGTTTTAACTTTATTTATGTTAAAGAAAAATATGTTATTTTAAGGAGAACAAATAACTGAAACGAAAAAAAAATATTATCTTATTTTTCCCATAAATCTGTAGCTTTAATAGATTTGGTTTTGACAATACATTTTGTCAGAGAAACAAAAATGTTTACTATTTAAATGTGATTATCCGGTCGGCAATAATTTGAATAATCAAAAAACATATATGAAAACTTAGAAAGGAAATTTTGGAACAATTTTTACACTGCGGTTAAAATAAAGCTAAACCTGGAGATAGAATTGACATTATCCTATTTTTATCCACTGTTCGTCAAGTGATTCTCAGAGTCAAATATCTCGCGCTGTGTAAAAAGGGATCACGATGAGTGATTCGGAAAATATTTCGACAGCCATTTTCATAATAATTCGGTCACATAAAAAATGAAAAAAAAATATTTTTATTGATTTATTAAACAATTAAGAAGGGTCTGTAATGTAAGGTTTAAACATAAACTAATTTCGATGCTTTAATGTGTGGAAAAAACGGCTCCTTGTCGTGAATGCGTATGAAGAAAAAAATTATTTTATAAACACCGAAAAGCTTTTACCATAATTTCCACAATCTTAGAAATTATCATCTCTATTAAAGGCCTCCATTATTGCACAATGGACTTGGTTGCCCAAAAACTACAGGAAGTAGTAGAAGCAAAATCTTCGACTCTTTCTACGGGATTCTTCCGTGCATATATCAACACGAAAACGCATCTATTTAAACCGCTCAAGTTTTGAAAATCTTTTGTTACTGTCTTGGCCACCATTTTCGTCAGGCCACAGCAAATGTCAGAGGATGACAAACGATGGAGCAAAATGATATTATGAAACTAAAATGCTGATCGATAGCCTTAAACTTGAATGGACTGAAATATTCACTCGACAAAACAGTCTCATTGTAAAAATCCGTTCTTGAAATTCTAAAGTCAAGGAATAGCTTTATGTTATTATCCACCATTGTAACTCATGTATAAGCCAAAAAAGTGCAATAGATGCTCAATATCTTTAAACATTTTAATTTTCGTTAAATATACTCCAAATTGCACTATGTTTATCTACTACTAATCTAAATACTAATCTTGTGAACCACAGTGTACTTGGATTGTTTTGTGGTAGCGTGTTGCAATGCAATCGATTCAAATGTCATCAAGTCCATTGACATTGCTCTAGTAACAACTTATTAATTCATTTATTGATTAAGCTTTGAGTGGGGGCTTCCAAGTCAATGGCGGAACGTTTCGCAGAAATTACAACTCGAGTCAAAATCCTATTCAAACATTTATTCGACAGAAAATGCCAACTTTATATATATCATTGATATTTTTGAAATCATTGTTCAAAACATCAAAGACGAATCAGAAGTATGATCAATTGAATGAATTTTCTTTAACAACTTTAAGGACTAATACAACAACGCAAATGGGTTAAATGATGTTTAATTGAATACAGTAATTTCAAGCCATCACTGCCGGGTGTTCAACAAGCTGTTTCTTGTTTCCTTAAGAACTTCCTTCAGTTGCACAATTCCAAAAGACAACATTTTTGAAAACGAAACAAATAAAAATGAATACACGTAAGGCCACCATCGGGATATCATCGAAGCTTATTCAGTACCCAAAGGGCGCACACGGAACCCCCTCAACTATGCCTCCAGTGTCCGTCTGTGCGTCCATCGGTCTGTCACAAGACTGCGGCTTTTGAACCATAATAGGTAGACACCTGAAATTTTCACAGAAAGTGTACTTCTATGGCCGTTATAAAAACAAATAATAGAAATGATAGAAAATTAAAACCAAAGGAGGTCCCCTTACATAAAAAACCGCAACCCAATTTAAGCCTTAAAATAGGCAAAGGTACCGTTTCATGGAGCAGTTGGCAATTGGTTACATTGTCATATACAACGTAGAAAAATATTTAATTCACACTTACATCACTACATTTTGACATTCTTAAATGTCCGAACAAATTTTCAGTCGTATTTAGATGAATTTCTCGCACGATATTCGCAAAGAAAAAATCGTTATTTTAGTTTCACACATTTATGCAATAAGTCGGCATAAAATAAATCTTTTAGTTCTGATTTTTAAGATTCCTAGATGATCGTTGGAAAATTACATTTTCATCCTTTTTGCATTGCAAGAAAACCGATTTTGAGCTTTACTTTGTTTCATATAGGTTTCAAAAAATCACTACCAGGCGAGGCATTGCCTGCAAATATAACCAATCGTCAATTGGTCTACTCGTACATACTCGAATGTATGTGCGTTTCTGTGAAAAATCTAAAATCCAAGTGTTGCATACTGTAGGATAGTACGGCACCCTTCGTGTGAGAGTCAAACTCGTACTTTGCCCCCTTTTTTTAGATAGCGAATGTTTTTTGTTGGTTTTAAGCATATATTTAATAAATTTATTGACTTCTTTATGGTACATAAATTTAACTGATGCACAAAATCAAATAGTCACATGCTGTTTCTAAGGACATTCACAAACGTCCTTTTCTACATGTAACCATTTAGCTCTCGTCGAGGGTTGAAAAATATTGTGGAAGGTGTTGTTAGTTCTTTAAACACTCATCCATACTGAAAGCATGACATTTTAACTTCGTCATAGTCTTTTCCAACATAGACGCATATCAACAGAGCATTATTCAACATGAATATTTATCTGGCATCTTTAAAATGTATGTACTCAGGACAGGGCAAACGTTGCCATGATTTATTTTCATTCTTCGTATGACTGGCTGTTTGAGGAGCTCTTAAAATTTATAGGCAACTATAAATATTAGTAATTTCTTTTTACACATGCTCATTAAGTATGAAAACGTATAAAGTTCAAGGAACCTAACAAACGCACGGCACGAACTTTTCCTGCAAATATTTTCTCGTCATGAATTGTTGTGATTATGTCTTTTGTCACGTGGATATATTGCAGGGATTCACAACAAAATAAGAAGACTCTTTGTTGTAATTAACGCTTGCACGAAATTATTCTACAAAAATAAAATGACAACATAATCCGGATAATAAAAACGACATCAAAGAAAGTCTTGTTAATGAGTCAACGCTCAAGTGGTTCAGAGGCACAACAGAACGTTGACTCTTCAACTTTTAACTCAAAAGATCGCCAGTAAAAAGAAATATTTTTATGATAAATTGTTGTGGAACGTCAAGCATGGTTAAGCACTTGCCCTAATTTTAATTTGGGTTCTCTTAAGTTCTCTTTCCTATGATACCCAGATACATCTGTGTGCTATTGCCTCAAGTCAATCTGAATTGCTTGTTTTCACTCACAACACCCACATGGTTAATAAACCGAGTGCTTGACTTATTTTACGATCGAAATATAAGGTTTGCAAAATATTTTATGAGATCATTCATAATCTTTGGTTCGCGTGACAAATTTTGTTAGGAAAAAAAAATATATAAAAATCGAAAAAGACGAAAAGTCATGTAAATTAATGATGGCAGTTTGTTCAGATTTCGACAGACAAAGTTAACATATTTGTGAGATGATAAATTAACTCTAGGCCAATTTTGGAGTTTGGCGGTGCGCTTTGGCAAAAGAGACTTATTATTTTGTCTAATTACAAGTACATTAGTGGAACAATAGACACCAATTTTTTTTTGAGTTCTCCTTTCGAGATGAACGAAATGATATTTAAAATTGCGACTTGGCTTTTGGATTGAAAATTGAGTGTGATCATCATCATCGAGACAAGTTAAATACTCGTAGATTATTTACTGAAGATATTGATCACGGAATTGAATTTGAGGCATTGAAAATTAATTTATTATTGACGGAAACAAGCTTATTGTTGAATAATATGAATATTTGCCATTTGAATAAGAAATGCAAAAAAGTTTAATTTGAAGTTGTTAACTTTAAGGATAAAAATTTTGAAGATTTGTCCTGTTGAAAGCTAAATCACTATCTACTGTCTCTTAAATCAGATTAGACATCGAGACAGCTATCGGAAATTCTGGAAAGATTTTTGTTTGATAGGACAACAAATTCTATAACGTTCACGTTTTATGATTTATAGTCGAAAATGTCATTGCTTTGAGCTTACATAAAAGGACACATTACGTCAACCTACAACGAAATGGTTTCAAGATCACCACGTTTGAATATAAAATTCTTAGTTCGTTTAGTTTAGTGAGCTGTTCATTGAACAAATCGATTACTTTCATTTACAATGAAATATTATTATTGATTTTTAAAATTCATTTTGTAGCTTTGTGAATTACCGAAACAAAAATCATCAGCTACATTATAATTTTTATGTGACTGCTGGAGATAATCCCTTTGGAAAGTGAAAAAAAAATTAGTTATAACATTTTCAATTCAATTCAAATATCGTTTATTCTTCAGTTCATTAGATACAAATATTATAACAATGATAAATAAATCCTGTACATAAAACATGAATTTTGGATTGCTCAAATATAGAGATAGTTTAAATTCATGTAACAAGAAAACAAATATAAATATGCAATAATTCATGAGTTTGAGCAAGTATAGAGTTAAATTTAATTCAGGTTACAAGAAAACAAAGTTATAAAATAATCAATAATTCATGAGTTTGAGTAATAGTATCTTTCT
Source organism: Orthonevra nobilis (assembly GCA_963555765.1). Classification (NCBI taxonomy): domain Eukaryota; kingdom Metazoa; phylum Arthropoda; class Insecta; order Diptera; family Syrphidae; genus Orthonevra; species Orthonevra nobilis. The sequence goes on along the minus strand of OY743225.1, from coordinate 102,187,382 downwards.
GTTATTGAAGAATATTTAAGTACATTCTGTAGTTCGAAAGAACTAGAGTCGAATGTACTGTTTAAAAAATTATTTTTCTATTTTTAAAAACAGTGGTGGTGGTGTGTTTCTGCATTTTTGAATTTCGAGCTTCTTATTCAGTTTAAAGAATTAAATTAATTCACAATAGATATTAGGTTCCTTATCTCATTAAATTTAAAGTTAAAAAGCCATTTTTTGATCTCTCGATATAAGGATAGAGATTGAGTTCTACGCCTTAGTTCAATTGGTAGTAAATTATAAAGTCGAGGAGCAACTGAAGAGTAGAAGTTTAGGAAGTGGCTAGTCTTGTGTGGTGGAACAAATGCTAGGTACTGATTTATACTTCGTAATCCATAATCAGGTGGATTGCGATTGAGAGAATAGCCACTTCTTAAGAAAAATATTTTTAAGACTTTATAAAAGTATAGGTGGTTTAAAGGAAGTATTCCCGAATTGCGGAAAAGTAAAAAACTACTTTCCAGGCGTCGTTTCCTCCACATTATTCTAAGGATGTGTTTTTGAATAATCAGGAGTGGTTGAATCTTGCTGTTATGAGTGCCTCCCCAACATGCTAAGCCATATTGTAATTTAGAATGTACTAGTCCATAGTAGACTGTTTCCATGAGCTTACGAGAGCAAAACTGCTTCAAGTGGTACATAGTTCTCGTTGCTTTCAGCAAATATTTCCTTAGTAATGAAGTTTGTGTGTTCCAATTCATATTACTATCAAACTCAAGGCCCAAGTACTTAAAGTTGGCAACGCATTCAACAGTAAAACATTTTGAAGAGCAACAAAGGTCTTCGGTAAAAGTTTTTAAAAAATTACTTTCATTACACGTGTCTTTACTTAGTAAAAATTTTTTACAACAATGGCTGTGAAAAACTAACTCAGGATACTGTAAATTCACTCCAGATAAATTAAAATATAAGACCTTGGTTTTATCACTGAGGACTAATTTATGCGTTATGAACCAATGTCTAAGGAGTTCTAAGTCATGATTTATGTTGGTAATTAGTTCAAATGCCGAAGAACAAGAATAAGAGCAAGCTATGTCATCCGCAAAACCAGTTTGAGTTCCTTTAAGCTTTATATTAAAAATGCAATTGATAAAGATCAGAAAAAGAACTGGACCAAGTACCGAACCTTGAGGCACACCAATAGGAATATCACGACAGTCGCTAAATTTGTTTGAAATTTTCACCACTTGCTTTCTACCAGTTATAAACGAGGTAAACCACTTCAGCATAAATTTTCTGAATCCCACTCTTTCTAATTTTTCTAATAGAAGCACATGATCCACAGTGTCAAAAGCTTTGGTAATATCAATATATAAAGCAGCTGTAGCTCTTTTGCTATTTAAGCTTTCATAAACAAATGTGGAAAAATTTAGAAGTGCATCTTCTGTAGATTTATGCGATCTGAACCCGTATTGATTAGGGCTAAAGAAATCATTTTTTTCCAGAAATTTTATAACTCTCACTTTAACGGCTTTTTCGAAGATTTTCGAGAATACTGAGAGCAAAGAGATTGGCCTGTAATTGTTTAAGATCTTATTGTCATTTCGCTTAAACACAGGAATGACCTCAGCAATTTTTAAATTTTCAGGAAAAATTCCACAGTAAATGCTTTTATTAAAGATGTGGGCTAGGACATCAACAATATTGTAAGAAATTTTCTTAATAAGAGTATTAGGAAAACCTTTCCGAGTTGTCGAGTTTGAATTATCAAGTGACTTAATTATATTCAATAATTCAAATGAAGTAATTTCCTCAAAATAGAAACTGCGAGCTTCTCGTATTTCATTCTTAGAACAGTTGTTATGTTGATTGGAAGCATAAGTAGTGTTGGAGGTAGTGTTAGTGAAGAACTCGTTAAACACATTTGCCATTATTATGGGATCAGTTATATCCTCGCCGTTGTGAGAAATACAAGATGGCGAGTTGGGTCTTATTCTTCTATTAAGTAGTTCATTTACCACTCCCCATTCCCTTTTCAGATTACCTTTAGCTACTTGAAATTTATTCACATAGTAATTTTGCTTACATGCCTTTACTTCATTGTTAATTTCCTTACAGATTTTGCCGTAAAGATTGCAAAGGTGTAAATTATAAGGATTTTTTTTGCATCTCACTCGTAGTTTATTTTTATATAAAATTTTATCCAACAATGTCTTTGTCATCCATGGCTTAAGGCGTTTTAATTTACTACTTTTTTTATGTGAACCCTGTAAACTTTGTTGAACATGACTGTTTAGAGAACTCAAGAAAAGATCAAATGCTGTAGATGGGTCATTTTCACTATATATTTCTGCCCAATTTTCTCTCAACAGGCGGTCATTAAGTATATTAAAGTTTATTGATTGAGAACTTCTGAATGGAACACTCTTCAACGGACTTATTTGAGGAGTCTTATCGCTAGTAAAAAAAAGTCCAGTCATACAGTGGTCAGAAATTCTGTAGTCTGATATTGAACTAGTAAGTGAAAAACTTGAATTTCGTTCAATTCTTCCAAAGATGTGGTCAATACACGTCTGAGTGGTATTAGAGACTCTCGTAGGTTCAATGAAACCGGGTTCTAAACCATTAGCTGACAGCATAGACAAATAGCTTAGTGCAATTGGAGACTCACTCAAAACATCCAAATTCAAGTCACCTAAGATAAATAAATTTTTCGCCTTTTCGCAACTCAGTATACTACTTAGTTCCTCAACAAAAAGATCCTTGCTTTTTTCGTGTAATCTATAAAAGCACAAAAAGGAAAACTTATGTAGATTGATTGTACATTTTACTATGACAGCATCGGCACTATCCATATTAATTTCATTGTAAGAAAAGTCCAGGCCTTCTCGAATAAAAACTGCAATTCCACCCGCAGCATACCCATTATTGCATTTAGCATGAAAATAGTATCCGGGTATACTGTAAAACTCTTTTTCACAATCATATATCCATATTTCCGAGAGAAAGATGAGATCAGGCTTGTTAACAAAAGAATCCAAATGAGCTATAAGTACATCAAAATTTTTTCTTAAGCTACGAATGTTTTGGTGAATAACGGAAAAGTGATTTTTAACTGTTTCCGAATGAAAAATACTATTAAACATCTCTACATTAAATTTACAGAAGAGAGGGTCAGCCAGAACATCATTGTCTATATCAACATTTATCCTATTATTTACACAGAACATTATTTTATATTACAATTAAAAAGAAAGAGGTAAGTGAAATTAAAATGATTTTAAACTAGATTTTCTAAATCCTCAAATGAGCAAATATTTATTATTTTTTCCCCTTCTGATTTCCTTAGTAGAATACGCCCGTTCTGTATCCACAAATAAGCTAATTGTTTTTCTGCTTTTATTGTTTTAGCTTTATTGAATACAGCCCTATAATAATTTGAGAGACTTTCGTTAATAAAAATCGGCTTCTCTTCTGAATTGTTGTTAAGCAGTCTGGTTGATAATTTTGTTTTTCTCTTTTTACTGAGAATTTTTTTCTTCAATTCCAGAGTTTTGAATTTAATGCGAACAATGCCCAACGATTGTGCCCGTGTAGATGCTGCTTTAGATGGTTGTTGGTGTTTAATTGTTTTGACATAACACGATTTAATGTCATCCGAAGTAATATTTTCTCCCAATCCTTCTGACATTATTTTGACAACTGCTTCTAAGGTGTTTTGGTTTTCAACAACAGGTATCCCGACAATATCCACACACTTTTCAAGCCGTTTTTGTTGGAGAATGTTAACTATATTTTGGAGATAGTTTACCTTTTTAGAAAGTGTATTGTTTTCCTCCTGGATAGAAGTAGTCAGCAGCAAAGCGTTTGCAACTACTTTTCTTAGTGCGACGATTTCGTTGTATAGGATGTCAAGAGTGACAGCAGCCGGTGGATTTGTGCTTTCGTCAACATTAAGTGATGGCGAGTTGACGGGTGGGGTGGAATGCCCTTTATCCGCTGGTGCATACGAGTTGCTTTGGTGATCGTTCGCTTTTTGTTGGGTAGGAGGGGGGGAGCGAAGAGACTTACGTCTGTGTTGGTTACAGGATGCACAATGGAATGGAACGTTATTTTTTTTCATAAATGCACTATCACTTTGATGCAAGTTCACACAATGCAAGTGGAAGTAGACTTTGCACACCGCACATTGAATCTTGGCATTAATTCTTTCTACTTTTAAACCACAAATGCAAGGCATATTTATGTCAAATTGGTCACCAATTTAGATGTTAAAGTAAAAAATATGAATAGTAATTGAAATTGATCTTTTTTGATTTGACAGAACAAGATAAGAAGAATAAGGAAAATTTAAAGATATTTAAAAACTAGCTACTTTTTATAGCCGTCCACACACCACGACGATTTGGTCACCATAATAGGACTACCGGTAGAAAATGTCGTTATTGCAGACAACTTCATATCTATAACTCTGAGGTGAATTTTGACCATGACAGCTGTCACATGAGAAACTTCATGTCATTGTCTTATTATTTCAGTCTAGGTTTTTGGTCATTAGTGAAAACACACAAGTTTTTGTAAAGCCGTACAATTTTTACGCACATTTTTACGTAAAATGTCTACATTCGTGCCATCAAAACAACATTTGCGGGAAGTTTTAATATTCTTCTTTCATTTAAAGAAAAAAGCAACCGAGGGGCATCAATTGCTTACCGAAGCTTACCCGGGCTATACTAAAATGTGTCAGCGGTGGTTTAAGCGGTTCAAAGATGGTGATTTCGACACTGAAGACACGTCTAGGTGAAAAAGTTTGAAGACCATGAATTGGAGGCATTGCTCGATCAAGATCAGTCATAAACGCAAGAAGAACTTGCAAAATCACTTGGCGTTGCTCAGCAAACCATTTCCGGTCGTTTGAAAGCAATGGGAATGATCCGAAAGGTAGAACATTGGGTGTCGTATGAATTGAAGCCACGAGACGTCGAACGCCGATTTTGCATATCCGAAATGCTGCTTGAACGCCACAAAAAGAAGTCTTTTTTACATCGAATCGTCACTGGTGATGAAAAATGGGTACATTACGATAATCCAAAACGTCGGGCAACGTATGGATACCCCAGACATGCCTCAACATCGACGGGCGTTCAGAATATTCATGGCCTGAAGGTTATGCTGTGCATTTGGCGGGATCAGAAGGGTGCTGTGTTTTATGAGCTGCTAAAACCGAATGAAACAATCACAGGCGAGGTCTAGCGACGACAATTGATGGCTTTGAGCCGAGCACTGAAGGAAAAACGGCCGGAAAAGGTCGCAAGACCCGATAAAGTTATTTTGCAACATGACAATGCTCTGCCACATGTTGCAAATGTGGTCAAAACTTACCTTGAAACGCCAAATGGGATGTCCTACCCCATCCGCCGTATAGTCCAGACCTTGCGCCATCCGATTACTATCTCTTCCGATCGATGCAACATGGCCCGGCTGACCAGCATTTCCGTCATTTCGATCATGTCAAAAAATGGATCGATTCGTGGATTGCGGCCAAACCGGTCGAATTTTTCAGTACGGATATCCATGAATTGCCAGAAAAATGGGAAAAATGTGTGGCTAGCGATGGGCTATACTTTAAATACTATTTTTTAATTTCTATTTTTCCTCAATAAAGCATTGATTTTTGAAAAAACGACATTTTCAACCGGTAGTCCTATTATATTTCACAAAAATGAATATTCCGTTGTAATTAATTATTTGTGCTTTATTCAACAGGGGTCCCGCAGGACTCGATTTGTTATCAAGTTTTTATTGTTATAATGTATAATAGGAGGAATGAATTTTAACGGAATACCATGTTTCTCCTTAATGATCTTGACCTATTTTTTAAAACTTTTCATCATCCACCATTCTTTGAAAAATTTCCAATAAAGTTAAGACTGTTTAATTTTTTTGAAAAGGTACGTTATGAATTTTTAAAGTCTTGATGTACTTAACCAAGTATGATGGAATTTATTGAAACCCACAAATTCTCGGCAAACAAATTTGTGAATTATATTTTTATTTTAAAGTTGTTATCAACCGAAATTTTGCGAAAAACACAGAAAGATTTAATCCACGTTTTTTTACATGTTAAAAATTGTGCAGATTTTTCATTTTCTTGGACGTCTTTTCCGGCGACTGAATAACAAGTTTATCAAGCCACCCATAGTTCAGATTAATTTCCTTCACTCATATTTGTTTGCAGATGAGTAAGAAACACTTAAAGTTTTCAAGTGCCTTCTTACATAAAACGTTAATATTTGTCCGATAACTCAGATATTCGATTGACCCCCTTTACACGTTTAAATGTAAATGTTTACCTGGTTTGGTGTTTTTCGGATCACCCAGTCTGCAGTAATCTCCGAGATTGCAATAAAAATTCCTGTTCGCATCGGCAGCCGAAATATTTGGCAAGAACATGCTTAATACGGCGATGTCTTCATTGTTTTCTTTGGCCTTTCGGATGCGATCGGCTCCGACTGTTTTTGTTGTTAACCGTAGACGTGAATTCATTTCGGTTGACAGGACATCAGCTGCCATATCCATGTGCTTAACACTTTGTGAACACCTTTTTTTTTTTTGAGTTTTATTGATTCACTTTTTTATTTAATTAACGAATTAAGCTCTGAAGAAATGTTTACACAAAAAAAAAATTGTTTGTAAAAGTTAAAAGGCAACTTCGAAGCTGTCGTAGGGCAAAATGCATTGTAAAAGACTATGGGTTTTTATAAGTCACGAATTTATACATTATCAAGTTTTAGATTAAATTTTGGGTCAGACAATAACCGTGGAGTTTGTCCCAAAAACCAATTAAGGATCAGTGAGGGAAGTCACTTAGCCCTTGCTTTGATTATATTCAGCATTTGAGCTTTTGGGGCAGGTCTAACTGATCATATTTCATTGTCGAGTTTAATGACAGGCAGAGATTTTATCAGGAACAACACTCCATATGCATATGTATGTTTGCATAATCACTAATCACAATCAGTGATACAAGAACTTCTGTTCAGCTTTTTGATAACTTTTTTCTATAGGTTGCGCTCAGGGGAATATCGCTACCTTTATAAGAGTTGTAAGATTGTGTAATGATTTGAAACTCAGAATTATTATGGCTTGAATTCTTCAATAGGTTAAGTGAGAATAGGCATGAAAATTCGACATCGACTTATTTGCATTCGCTTAGTTCGCAGTATTTTTTTCGATATTCATTGATATACTGGAAAGTTGGGTTTTTAAAGATGGGTTTATCAGCCTGCTGTCAGTGTTATGCCTTCACAGCAGAGCCAATGACAGATCATATACATTATTTTTGGCAACACGAACTTGACAATGCCACCTTGTCCAACTGGGTTGGACTACTATCACTGGGCGACCACTCCAGTGAAAGATATTTCTGTCGATTCAATTGTAAAAAAAATAGACATCGGCGGAGTTGGAGCTCTACACTAGTGTTGTTCTTTGATGACATTTTTCACGTACATATAAGCTTTTGTTGGGGGGGAAATAATTTTTTACAGCGAGTTTAACAGCGTGTATAATTTTCTAGTCACACCTGAGTGCCCAGTTTAAGGCAGAGGACCACTAAGCTACTAACGACATTTGTTGTCAATGTGATACAAAAAGTTTTTTATTTTTTACAAGACTACATTTGAAAATGATAAATTTATGTTGTTGTTCGTTAAAACAATAAATTACGATGCTGTTCGTTGCGCCTCATCTATGACCATTTAAAAAATTGAGAAAACCAATCTAATTTGACCTTTGTAAGTTTGCTGAACTGTTTGACCGACAAAACATTCCAAACTCAACTCCCTTCATTGATTTAACCCACATTTCTTTGGGTAAGAAATTTAAGTACTCATATAAAAGAAAACCAAGCAATTGAAATCAATACTACGCCGATGATGTCGATCACCGCGCTGATATCTATAAGGCGCATGCATTTACTATACAAGGCAGTGGGGAAAACTTAAAAACGACGACAAAGTATCTAGTTCAATTTCACCGCAAGATTTGCGCCTCGAGCATTGCCCATATATGCTAAGGGACAATATTGGAAATGATGAAAGCTACTGAACAAAATGAAACACAGATCGAATAGTGATTGAGTTGGTGTCAGGTTCGAGTGATAAACCAAAAACAAACTGAAGTAACACTTCCGCGCACATTTTCAACTCATATAAAGCCTTGCATTGAATTTTTTTTCATCATTATTGACCGCAAACCTTAGCGTAGGTTTGGTTAAACTAGGTTTGGATTTAGGTGACAGTCTATATCTGTGGGTTGAATCAGATGACGCGATGTCGTAGAGAAATTGGAACAATGTTAATAAAAAATTATCTGTTCCATCACCATTTTATTACGATTTTACGGTTTATTTTGAAGCTTTTAACTGTGCCAAATTAGTAGGAAGTATTTTGAGTCATTGGGTTTCACGCCCTTTGAAACAACACGAATTGTGTAAGTCTTTTCGACGTGGTAATGAATATTCTGTCTTATCAAAACGCCGATATCTTAAAAGTATTTGTACTGGAATATTTATAAATTTCAGCGGCATATGCAAATAAATTGTAACACAATAAGCGCAATATGAATTAAACAAAACAACATAAAGTACACTGATACAACATTGATAGGGTCACTTACTTTTTTGCTATATTTGAGGTCCAGAGATTATATTTTATGCAAATTTAGATTCCTATACGCTATAACTTAACGTTGCAATTCAACTAGTTTCTACAAAAAAAAAAAACTTAACCTAAATACGAGAGACTGATGAGAGTTTTCCGACTGTCAATGATCAGTTTACGTGTTTTAGCAATCACTGTTTCTGCTGTTAGGAGAACATTCTCAGGTTCTAAAGGCACCCAGGATTGCTTTCAGATGTTCCTATTAAGAAACAAGTTGTTAAGTATCTCCTTTTCAATTGGATCAATTGATAGGTCGCAGGTTCGAATCCTTATCTTTTATCTAGTTTACGAATCTGTTTCAGCGATAGAAGTCTGACTTATTGGGTGAAAGTGCTCGAATTGCTCAAAGTATCGGCTTGTCGTGCCAGAATTTCAGGTTCGTATCTTCAAAATAATGGGCTGTATACGTAATCTGCCATTTGCTCTGTGAAGGCACAGAACTGAAAGAATGGTGATACGCTCATCTTTCAGACACACAACTTTCTACTCTTTTCGAAAAAAATACTTCGAATCAAGCGAATGCAAATAAGTCGATAATAAATTCTCTGTCCTAATTCAAACTTAAACATCAACGTTTGACTATCATCCAATTATTTACCTTACCATTCTGCTCGTTCTGCGCTAACAACTTTATAAGGGTAGTCAGAATCCCTTGGAAGTGCGAAAATTATAACAAAATGAGAAACTTAAACGAGAAAAGTTTTTCAACAGCACGAATTCTTCGAAACATATAGTTTACTGATGAAGTGATTTTTCATGATGGCGTGATGACCATCCAGCTATTATGGCCATTGTTGTTTAACCAGGGAGAGACCGACATTGTGGACATATGTGTTTTTATTTTTTGGTGCTGCAACTGCAGTATTTTCCAATTGCAATAAATTTATCGATTAGAACTGATAAATGAACTTGGAACCACGATCACCAGTTCTTATATTATGCGCTTTTTTTACGAGGATACGTTGTATCGAGGGTATCCACTAATATTCCAATAACCATTCAGACCCGTCATATAATCTGAAGAAAGTTCCTCGACACTGTATAAATATTTTTAAAAAAGTGGGGTTGCCTATTCTTTCGCTGGTTACCAATTAAGAGCAGGAACAAATAAATTAAAAATCAGGGTTCAACCGCATTTAGTTATCGCAGGCCTTCACGTTCAAATCGCTGTACGAAAACCTTTTACTACGACCTCAAAACAATGTCAAGCGACTAAATTTCGAAAAATACCACCACGATTGGATGCCCTTCGACTGGTCTAGTTAATATTTAAAGTTTTTGAAAGGAGTCAAGTATGGAAGTGGTTGCATTATGATCTTGATGTTTCTTCTTTTCGATTTTGAAGACATCATCCGCACCGATGGAATAGTGAGTAAGGAGACCGGCAGACGTTTACATGTACTCCATGAATTATTCCCACAAGGTTAATTATAAGCATCTCAGAATATTGTTGAGTGAAGCTAAACCATTCGCAGACACTCTAACACACTAATAAAAAGTAGCATCAAAAACGGTATAGTCGTTTAAAAGGAGTTCAGTGACATACACACGTGCAGAAGAATTACTACTGTGTCCAAAAAATAAGGTGACATATGAATTTAAATTGCGCGCGTCGAAGGATTTGGAAATTTTTCTTTCTTTTTAGGTTGGTAGTACTGTCAGTGACATCTATGTGAAATTTCATGTCAAAATATATTCATAGTGTTTGAGATACGCGTCGTTTTGTGAGCTGCTAAAAGTGAGATTTTCGTTTTTTGCGATGTCGAAATTTATTGAGTAAAGAATTTGCATTAAATTTTGTTTGCGGAATCAATTTTTTGCTGCAGATACGTTGAGGATGGTGCAGAAAGCCTTTGGCGATGAGGCTATGTCTAGAAAAAATGTTTACAAGTGGTATAGTGATTTCCAAGCCGGCCGTGAACGTGTCGAAGACGAAGAGCGTTCTGGGTGACCATCAACCTCAACCGATGAAGATCACGTCCAACAAATCAAAGATTTGGTGTTGAAAAACGATTAACGATTAGAGACCTAGCTGATGAAGTTGGCTTATCGAAAGGCTCAGTCAATACCATTTGAAGGATGCTTTGGGCCTCAAGCGCGTCAAATCTCGACTGGTACCGAAAACATTGAATTTTTTCGAAAAAAGGCGTCGCGTTGAAGTGTGTGAAACAATGCTTTCCGACTACCAGGATGTCATGAAACGCATTATAACTGGCGATGAGACTTGGATCTATGCTTACGACCCCGAAACAACCGATCAACCGAGCGAATATCGTGCCAAAGGAGAGCCGAGACCAAAAAAACCGCGCCAAAGTCGCTCAAAAATCAAGGTCTCAACATGACTGTTTTCTTCGATTATCGTGGTGTTGTGCTTTATGAATTCCTTCCAACCGACCAAACAGTCAACAAGGAATATTATTTGAACGTTATGCATCGTTTGCGTAACGCTATCCGCCTAAAAAGGCCGGAATTGTGGAAAGACAATTCTTGGTTTTTACACCACGATAATGCACCATCCCTTACCACACTCGTAATTCGTGATCATTTCGCCAAAAACTCAACCCATATCGTTCCGCAACCACCGTTTTCACCTGATCTGGCGCCCTGCGACTTCTGGCTGTTCAACAAGCTCAAAAGACCGCTCTGGGGACACCGTTTTGATACGATAGAGGAGATTCAAGCCGCAGCGAAGACGGAACTGAAGGCCATCCCGGAAAGTGACTACAACCAGTGTTTCAAAGATTGGAAAATCCGTTGGCATAAGTGCATTGCATCGGGAGGGGATTACTTTGAAGGGGATGAAATTGATTTGGGAGAATAAATAAAAAATTTTCAAAATAAATACAATGCCACCTGATTTTTTGGACACAGTAGTATAAATATAAAGAAGATAAGATGTAAGGCTTGGAGAGCACAAACTTGGGATTGGTATTCATTTGTACTCGAAGGCCGTCGCATTAAAACAAGATAATAGTCAGCATTATCTGCTTTACCTGTTGCCAAGGAAATTGCAACTCAGAAAAAAAGAAATGGACCGCAGAATTACCCGAACACATCCCAGCAGAAATGCTTTGTTTCGAACTTTACAAAGAGGTTTGGAAACAGTGTTAAACACTTAAAACAGTTGCCTGGAGGTCGGTAACTATCAAAAAGTTGATTTATAAAATGCATAGATTGGTGGCTAAAAAGAAGAAGGCAGGAATTATACACAATATTGATGGAGCTATTAACAATAAATTTTGATAATTAAAATGAAAACGCGAAAGAGTTTTATACAAATTTCAAAGCACACTGTTTGTCGACATTGAAAGAAATCTTCACCACGAACTGCAAAAGGTTTCGCTTACTAAAACAATTCGAACTTAATTGCTAAATTGATTCGTTTTTTATGTTAGCGATATTCCAAATATAGAAACATTTTGAGTTCTCATACAATTTTACTGGGTTTAATCGACGTGGGCAGAGCAATTATATTTAAAAAATAATTAACAACCTAAATTCGTACTATGACTAACCGCCAACAAAAAGTGCTAACCATTGCAGTTAACTTAAGAAAACTACATCCGTAGGCGATTGATTGACGCCTATGATTCATTAGAAACAATAAAAAAGTGATAAATAAATAAGCACATTAATTGTTTCAATATTCCAAAATATTTTTAAATGTATCCGGATGGCTACTCCAAGGCGTAAGAATTGAATCAATAATTCATCTACATTTGAGATACTTATGCTAAGTGCGCGGGAGATATTTTTCACTTTCATTGTTATTAACAAATAAATCATTGATGTCACAACAGTGTTGAGTGAAATTAGTTTTGAAAATAATATTATTCAAGTAAAACAAAAACTGAAAGTCATTGAACTGCATTTGGCGTGGTGCTCGTAGGCGGGTTGAAACAGTTTGAGTACCTCGTTGTCGTTGTTTGTGGGCCGGTTTTAAGGTGAGTCAGTATGATCTGACCTCAGGGAATTCAAGGAGAGTTGCTTGAGGCTTGATTGTTTTCGATGTTGAGAAAAAGAACTATGTTAAGCAAATAAGTTATTCCGAAACCACATTAATCCGATGAGAAATGTAAAGAATGGAAGACGGATGATGATTGGTAGAAGATGAATTTTATGAATTATTTATATAGCATGCTTTGTTGATTGCGGATATCTCGTATTAAGCTGAAGTTTTGCATAAGAAAAAGAATTTTGTTGATCCATGAACACAAAATAAGAAGGTTAAATGCCTATTGATGAATAGTTGCCAATATTAGATTCAGGTTCTTAAAGTTTAGAGAGTTTAGAGAATCTAATATTATGGGACTTATGGACAAAATGTTGTGACGCTGATATTTACTAAATGACTTGATAAGTTGTTGAATTAATAACAAAGCATACAACCTTTCCCGGATGAAATTTCAACCTTTTTACTAGAACTGAAGCTCTTCACTGAAGCACAAACTCATCAACAATTTGGTTTGATAATTCAGTAAACACCGATTAACTATTGAATTTAAATATAAAATGAGAGTCCTAAGACGTCCTCGCCATATGTCATACCTTAGGCAAACTTTGCCAGTATTGTTTGAAACATAAGATTCCAGCTTGTTTAATATTCTGAAAGGAGTGATATTACAAGTGAAAGTATCTAACATGAAACTATTCTTAGACTGTTGATTAAAAAAGTCAGCAAAATATTTTTCCAAGTTTTCTTAGAATTGGAAAATTCCTTGGACATTAGAACAAGAACAATCCCTTGGAAGCAAAGTTTACATATCCGATCATTTTTTGATCCTCTTCACCGTGATCACAGTTTTTGAATAAGTGGAATTAAGTTTGAGGCATGGAAACCATATTTTCAGATCGGATTTTGTGATCACAAGCACAGATGATGACAGAGCAGGATTTGAAAAGAATACCTGAAGTTCTTTCAACCTTAAGAGCGCGTTACAAGTACAAATATTTGGGTTTCAAACTTGTAGCCAAAAGAGTTGAAAACCTTTCTATAAATTTCAACTTCGAAAATGTTCCAATTTATTCTCTTGATTGGTCAAAGCGTCAGGTGCCTTTAGTGTGTATACGGGAATAATTGAATGAATAATGAATGCAGCATGGAAATCTGTTGATGTGGTTCAAAATCCTCCTGTTTCATTATTTATTTTTGCTCTTAACAAAAATCTATGTTTTCTTATTTGGACGTTGCCATTTTTAGGCCATGCCAATATTATATTTTAGAAAAAGAGTGATCCTATTTTAAAGGATCAATTTCTTGGTAAAAATCATTCTCGGTTTCAAAGACGTACAATTGCTGGTTAAGTTTTTCCAAGCAACAAACAACCGGCAACAACTTTCAAAAACAAATGAAATCGCAAATTTAAATAGAACTGCAACAAAACGTTGTCGGAGAGAATAAAAAAAACGATGAAAAGATTATTCCATTTCAAAAATCTGGCGTAAAACTTCGAAGTAGTTGTCGTTGTTGTTCTGGTCGTGAAGTGTGACCTAGCATCACCTTGCATAAGCATCGAGCCCGAAGGTTTATCTGGGTTTCAGAGTAGATGGACGTCAATGAATAATTGTTGAATATATGCGAGAATTATTCCGGGGTAAAGAAATAGCAAACTTTTGATGGCGAACTCAAGTGCAAAGGGACGGAAGCTAGCATGTCCACCTCAGAATGTAGCGCCATCAAAGAAAGTAAATGGCAGTCACTCAGTGGACACAATTCGTGTTATAAATGCGAGAACTGCAAAATTAGTAGGGGAAAGAAGTTAGGCAGGGCTCTTGTGATTTTGAACTCGAGTGGTCACATGATATTTAAACTGTTCGTTGGAATAAGGATATTGAGATTTTTTCGGTCGCGGATTCTTAAAACAAAAGAGAAATGCAAATCTTAGAACATAACATAAGTAAATTTCGGTTTGAAGAAAAATGCGTATGGCGATTTTTACTAAAATAGCGGGAAAACTCCATATGGTCGAATATTAAATTGTTATTTTCTAGCAACTAATATGAACAATAATTCTAGAAGCATTGACTAAAATAATTACTCCATTGGTAGTATCCGAATCGGCATAAAGAATATTCACTTGACTTATTTGCATTCGCACAATTCGCAGAACTTTTTTTAATTTTTTTGATATACTACAAAATTATGTTTTGGGAAATGGGTTTATCATCAGCGTTATACGAATACAACAAGAACTAATGATAAATTATAATGCCACGCACTCTGACTTCCAATTTGACAAGTCGATATACTTGGTCAGACTGCTATCGCTAGTCGTCCAATCCACGGATAGTGCCATTAATTTGATCCCTGATTAAAATATAAATTCAAGATCAAGACTTTCTCAAAGATGCGAACAAAAGACTTATTAATTGATTTAGCCGAAAATCAAGCTCTCAACCAACTGCGCCACGTAGCTGAATTAGCAGTATTTTCAGAAAACTAATACAGGCGTACTCAAGCTGTAATCTTTTCAGGAATGTATTGGTAAAACAAACTTAAAAAGGAGTATGATTTTAGATAATGAGTTTAGCACAGATTCAAAAATTCAACGTCTAATCACCGCTAATAAGAATAACCTTTAAATGCAATGAAGGTGCTTACACATATCAAAAGATATAGTCATTGTCATTGCAATAATTGGCAGATGAAAACGCATTAAAACAACGACATTTACAAAAACAAATTGCCCGTCACGCAATTAAGGTGTCATTTACATTTTCGTTTCTGTTTTTGAAATGCTCCCCTGATAAATTTTTGATTTGTATGAAAAAATAGGTATTGTTTGGTTAAGAGGCCGTTTGCTGTGACTCATTTGTAATCTTTTGTTTAGGTTCGTATTTTGAGAAGAAATCTACCTTGTCCACTTATTTAATTAAATTCTTAGAATCATTTGAAGATTAATCGGGTGGTTACTTCATCGTAGAGTGGTAACCGAACCCGTTTCAAAAGATGACAGAACGAAGATTGCGTTCAAGGTGTCAGAACATGGTGAAAATTGTGAATATTTATGGGTCAAGGCGTATGTATTTCCCGCATTGAGACGCGGATTTGTTTTTTTAAAAAACGTAAAAAACTGACAGCTAGAGCGTAATTGAGTGCAAAAGGATTTAAGATACCAATAATCGCCAATAATAGAGAATATATAATCCGCGAAATAAAACAGGAAAATCACACAAATTGACAACTCCATGAAGAAAATTTCGCCATATTTAACATATTTAAAATAGATTTCTATTAAACAGCACTTCACGACATCATTTTCTCTTCTCAAGAATTTATTAAATATCAATAAAAGTTTTGGAAAATTTTTGGTGACTTTGAAGAGCCTGAAAGATGCTGTAGGAAATCGCTCGCACCACATGTGTAAACAATCTTTTCAACTAGTTCGAACGAATGAAAAATCAGCATTATTTTTCAAATTTAAACAAACAAAAATCTTCTCAATTATTGATCTCAGAGACGATATTCCTTGTCACAGATTTAATGGCAGTAACATCAAAACAGATTTTTTTCAAAGTCAAATTAATATGCAAATAGAAAAACGATAAACACTTGAGAACTTTCTTGCGAAATTCGAACAGAATTCACTTAAGCCAAATAAGATAAACAAATTGATTAGTATTCTGTTTTCATAAATAAAATGATTTACAAGATGAACTTGAACATAACTTTCAAAGCCACAAGTATTGAACTTGGATTCAATTAAAGAAAATATTTTGAGACATTTAAGGCAAAAAGAAAGTTCTGTCACCTCTTTGCCCAAAATCCACTGAATTGTTCTTAGAACGTGACACAACATAACTCTTCAATTTTTAGCCCAGACTATTTCAATGCATTTTAGCCCCTTCAGCCCACTGTATTAGAATTCATTGAGAGAAAAAACAAAAAAAAATGTTACTAATTGATCATAAAGCCTAAAACACACATGATTTTCTGTAGCGTTTGTCACTTGGTGGACAAGCTGCGAAGCACGCGACACAGTTGAATACGATACTCCAAAGAACGCGATTTTAAGTCAAAAAACAAACACACACAATCCACTCGCATCGAATGCCGATTAGATACTGAATCCGAATTCGCCTCGGTTAACCATTCAAACGTTCATACAACAACGGTCGTTGGGTATAGCAGACATGCCTCCACCAAACCAACGGAGACGCCAACGGAAGTGGTTCGATTCCCCCACACATTTCGCGCTTGTACGAATTAGTTACAGAAACAGATACAGATACTTTCTTTTATAGGTCTAGTACAAAGTACGAGTACTTGCAGGTACTACTCGTACTCCAAGTTACTTTCTACACTCCCCTTGAAAAATGCAACTCTAGCGATAAATTCTTTGCTCCAGGTTTCTTGTTTACATTCACCGGTCGGTGGTAAGCTTCATTTCTTAACAATTACAGGAATCCACCCAAAGGCGTGGCGCAAACTAGCAGTGTCAATGAAATAAACCGTGCGCGAAGACCGGTACGTAGCACAGGTGGGCGTACAGGCTATACTCATATCTCCAAATTCATGCACGAAAAATGCGCTTTCCTTCTGGGAAAATGAAAACAATAACAATAATAAAATTAAACCCAAGGATGATATTCTTAAATTAGCAATAGCGATCTTATAAATTGTGCGTGGATTGTAAACAAAAGAGTCTAGAAGGCACCTGATTAAATCATTTAAACAGTTTTTCGTGCTTGAGGTTTCTGGCCAGAAGTCGATGGTTTTTGGTCTTGGAAAATGAATGAAAACCTGGAAATAGTTCATAAAGGAACGGGATCCTTATTTGTTTATGTAAAGTAGATTGCTCGTGTGAAAATAATGGTGGTAGTATAAATTTAATGCTTTGAAGTGCTGCAGCAGCTCGAAGGCTTCATGAAGAATGGTTATAATTAGGTTTGTTTATTTTTAAATCGCGGTCTTAAATAAGCTAAATTTTTTTGTTTACGAATAATTAATGAATATTTTTTTTGTACTCTATTTGGTGCACTGCAAGCGATCTTAAAGTACTTATGAAAAGAAAAAAATTGAATAGAATTATATTGATATCGAAAACAGGAGCAGTGAACAAAATTTCGTAATGTATCTGTAAATGGAAAAACTTGGACTCTTTTCGGGGTCCTAGCAAGCTTGTTTATAAAGGAGGATATAAGCTTAAGCTTAGGTTTGTCAGTAGTTCTTCTGTGAAGGCGTAAATTGGCAGCAGAGTGATGACGCAATTGCTGTAACATTAACTAGTAGAGTATAACAAACTGCGATTTTAGAGTCGGTTTCACCTATTCAGGCTCCATCCATAAAACAACTGAAACCAAAAAACCGAGTTCCAAGCCACTATACAAAATTAAACATAATTCATCTTCATATCCTTATGCTCGCTCTGTGCATAATGCGTTGTGAGGGTAGTGATAATTCCTTGGGAGCGAAAAAAAGGGGAAAAAACGTGGCTGTAAAAACAAAATGACACATTTTATATTTAGTAATTTTGGAAAGCTCCACTTAAAAATAAAAATGCGAATATCGCAAAGAAAAACTTCTAAAAGTGATGTGCAATCTTCCGAGCCATCATTCCACTTTGAATCTGCACAAAAGTGCCAATGTAGAATTGTACTCCAACAGAATTCGAAAACAAAAGGAGCCGTTCCTTATCGGATTCGGTTTTTCAGACAATGCTCTTATAAACGCTGTTTCTCAATGCAGAAGGTAATGGAACTATTGATGTCTATTTTTTTTTATGTTCTCGATATTTATTTAGCGACTTATTTATTTATTTATTTACTCAATGAACTATTTCTTAATGTATTAATTTATTTATGTTATATTTATTTACTTATTAAGTTAGCATTTAATTTATGAAGTTAGTTATTTCCTTATTATTTAATAATATATCTGCGATAAATATAATTGCAATTATTTGTTTATTAATTTATTTAGAAATTATTAATTTTATGCTGTTTTTTGTTCGTTTTTCGTTTATTAAATAAAGGTTTTGTACTCGTAGTTTACCCTTTAAGTATTGTAGTTGGAAGAATTTAACCTAACTTATTTATCATAAGCAAGTAAATTAAGTTTTTCAGTTGAAAGTTATTATTTTAATATCATATCAGGGCTACAATATTTTACTTTTCGCTCACGAAATAAAAAAAATAATGTCTACGAGTGCAATCTTACAGAAGCTTATTGTATATGCTTGTCACATCTGATCTGATGATCTGTGGAATTAGAGGACCAGATCTCTAACACTTTGAAGAAGTGATTCCAAAATATTATTGTACGTAGAAGAACTTTTCGCCTGAATTTCCTTGCAGTACCTAATCAAAAAATGTCTTCCGAAATTCTCCCGATAGTTTTGCAACACCAAACCCCAATATTAGTTTGAATTTGTAAGAGTGGAGGCAAAATTCTATCACAGATAATTTTAAGAAGTGTTAGCCGAATTTGACTTTTGTTTGAACTTTGCTAGATTTTTGAGCTATCCCAAGAATTGGTATTTTAAACAAATATAACATAATTTCAAAATGTTACCAATTTTCGTTCCAAATGTATAAGCTTGTTTAAAAAATTGACCATTTTCCAAAGAACATCACGATATTTGTCTCTTTGATTCCCATTGAAAATGATTGAGCTTTTCAAGCTTCTGACCCAAAATAACTTTTTGAATACAAACGTTTAAGCTGAACGAGCATCACAAGAGTATTGAGACATTTTCCCTGCTTAGGAAATTATATTGTATGCCACTAAATATTATAAAAAAAAGTTCCCCTGCCTGTCTGTCTTAACGCGATAGACTCAAAAAACTCCGAATGGATTTTCATACGGTTTTCACCAAGAGACAATGTGATTAAATAGAAAGCCTAAGGAGTATAACTCATTAACATTTTGTTTAAATTGGCTGAAATGTAACGATGATTGCACATCATTTTCTGCATCAAATTCAGTGAGATCATATGCGTAATTATTATGCTTGTCACAATAACAACTACTTTTTATTTAAATAAGTTAATCAAAAGAGAAGAGACAGATGATCATTTTCGTCTCATGATATCAATCATCATCCAACAAAAAGCCTCATATTCAAGTTATATTATTTTTATCTTTAAATTGTTTAAATCCGACCTAAAGAAACTTCATCAATAATGAAGCTTCCAACCTGTGGAAAGATGAGGCTGAGTGTTTTAACACTCTTGTACACCAGTTTGAATGAAAACGAATTTATGTTAGAAATTTCGTAGGATGTGTTCAAATGGTCACCTCGAGTCCCGATCTCAACGTATTAGTTAAAGTAAACTGGTTCGCATATAAAATACAATTTTCCACGATTTAGAAGCGTTACTTATCAGAATTGTGGGTCCGAATAATTTTGCAGTGATTATTACGTTTCCTTAAAATGTCTCTAATGTTAATTGGATTTTTATTGTTTAAATTACCTGCTTAAAGATGAACAGGAGATATAGTTTTAAAAAGGGTTTGAAAATCAGAAGGGTTAACCGACTTATGATGTCCGAATATTGTGTCAATGACTGAATCGTTTATCGAAAATTCAAACATCGGAAAAACGTTTGCTGAACTCAAGCCATCCTTCGAAAAGGACAACGCTTGTCGGGTCAACTAGTTAAATATAAAAATAAAAATAATAATATTTCAAATTAATCATATAATTTGGCCCAATTCAAAATCATTTTATTTCTATTATAAAAAAGAAACTTTTGTCTCGTGCATGCCAGAGAAACATTTCCGTGTACTTTGAAGCTTACGTTAAAAAATTTTGTTACCATCATTTAAAAGTTAATAAGTTCATCTTCTTTAAACTGGAATTCAAGCATGATAAAATCCTTTTCAAGCTGTGTTGGCTAAGTTATAATGTAATTGGAAAAAAATTGCAAAAAAAAATTATTTTACAATTATTTAAGAAGGAAAAGTCATAAAAATGTTGTCAAAACTCTGTGATTCAAAAGCTGCAATAAATGCCTTATAAAAACTTGGATATAGTAAATTTATTTAAAAATAAAATATTGTCAGATTTTATCCTAATAATTACTCGTTTTCAGTTTTATTCTGACTTGTTTGTTACAGTTTTTTGTTTTGACTGACAACATTGCGTCAATTCCGAGACTTAAAATGTTTGTGATTTATTTTGAGATGTATTTAAATACAGACTCGCGATCATTATGAAGTGCTTTCTTGACAAGGCTCAAAAGAACCCTCTCGACTTCTTATATAAAAATGAACACAAAACCTTTTGCAAATTTTACACAGACTCTTTGGAATTGATCCTCAAGATCTTTAAGATTTTTTCTTTCTTGTTGTTAGAGATCAGTACGGCGAAAAACTACTTAATTTATCCATACCCAAATACGATTGCGTAAGCTTTCCTAAACAAAATAGAATTGCTCTTTAAGTTGGCCACAATGAAATGGCCCATTTATATCATGGTCGTGTTTAATTTTCCAAATCACAATCTTGATGTTGCTACTAAAAACGAAACACCAAAATCATAGCTTTGAATGAAAAAAAGATGAGCCATACCGAGCAAACATTTTTCTAATTTTTTTCTAATCCAGTTGGAGCTTGGAGCTTGGAGCCTACATTAATCCTTTAACTGGAGGCAAAGTCATCCCTTCTTTCCCGAGCTTGGTGGTATGTATGGGTTTAGGATTCGACGTTTTACTTAGTTGGAACAATATGTTCCATTATTTCGATGAAGCTTAGTCAGGTCTTGCCTTTTCAAGTCACAAAATTTAAGTTTTATGCTCACGCAAAACAGTATTTGTTTTCGTATCGACGGCGGCATCAACATCGCAGTAAAAAAAATGATAAAAATCCAAAATCTCAGTCTGAGCCATTCCAGTTTACTTTCTCGTATTGCCCACCTTATTTTTTAGAAGTCTTTTCATAAATTATGAGGTTATGATACAAGAAATTTACCGAGTCCATGACTAGAGTAGGAAGAGCTTAAAAACAAATGGCCGGTAGTTTAACCTATGGCCCAGCCTAAGTTGTACTTCAGGGTTTAAATGCATTTCAAGGTGAATCTTTAATTTCCATCGATTCATGGCTAATAAAATACCACAAAGGGTCACTTGAGTCGCACCTTGTTTGTTTTACTCTTTCTTATAGCTTACATCCCACTACCAGAAGGCAAACACTTATCGTTACAACCAGATAACAAGTATCTTTGCCTTGATGTATATATAAATAGGTATGGTTAAGACAGTTCAATATTTCCGCGTTTTAAGTCCAGTATACCAAAGTATTTGTACATATTTATACATATTTTTATTTTAATGCGACACGCTTGACAATATGACATTCCCTATGGTTCTTGACCAAATTTTCTCCAAACCGAAACGTTTGTCATTGATTTATCGAAAAAGTGGAGGTGTACCTCTGTCTGGCAATAACGATTAAAAAATTGTGTTTATAACATATTTTGGCCAATAAAATATTCGAATGTGCAGATTCAGATCCCTGAAAAGAAAAATGATCTCAGATCCGGAGACAATTCGGAGACGCACCCCCTAATGCGAAGCACGTGGCGTTATTTTATTTACGTTTCATGTTTCAATACAGAAACGAAGTTATGACCACGGTGAAAAAATAAATTAAGTCTGGTTGGAGGGAAGCAGTCTTTCAGAATTCTAATCGTTTTCATGCATTTGAACATGTGCTTTCCCACACAACAGAAAAAGGCAATAAAAATGAAAATAAAATACACTTGTTTTGATGGAACTCCCAAAGAGAGTCATACCAATTGACAGGTTCTAATAACATCTTCCGAATGGCAGGACGTATTGGCAAGTTGCTTTTAAAGGGAAAATTGTAATTACTCGTGTTGTTGAGTGTGTTGCGTATTTTGCAACGTAAATCAATCAAGAATAACGATCTGCAAGCTTAAACGAGATGTTAAGCACAATCGAGCCCACACAACGGTAGTAAATAAATAATCACATCCTACGCTTGATGTTGACTTCAATTAGATTCAATTTGATTTATCGAATTGGCTGCGATTGACATTGGCTTTGTCGACATTTCACAGTCGCCCAGCAGAACTAGCCTTTTTTGTCTCCGAGAACGGGATGCGCCCCACACTTTGAATGGACAAAACGAAGGCTTTTTTAATTAGCATACTTAGACGCAGTGCAATTTTTCTGAATGAAAACCGAAGCGAGGTTTGAGTGCATTAATGCACTTGTTTATGTCAACTGAGGTGCGAATAAAAATAAATTGTTGAAATCGTGCGTGGGGCTAACATTAAGTTTATTTACTATTGGACTACACCCTAGACTATTTGCAGGCTTTTCAAGTCGTTTCTCGATAAAAAGAGATCGCAAATTTGTTATTGATAAATGTTTTGCGTCAGCACCTTGTAGGAAAAAATACTTCCACAATTAAATACAACTTCTTTTAATTAGTTCAAGCTCCAAATGATTAACATTCCATATTTGCTTGGTAAAGTAACTTAATAATTCTTACATAACTAAGATTTATATAAATATAAAAAATATAAGAACAAAATCATTTCAGTGAAGAATTCTAACCAAATTCTATAGAACTTGAGTTATTCATTGGTAGAACTAATTTTTATATATAAAACTATGAAACTACATACATATGCATATACTAGGCGAAACCGTTGTCATGTCCGAACATTGGCTTTTGTTTCAGCCGGATGTTTTTTCGAAGTTCGAATTTTTGCCTATCTATACAAAATGAAAAATGTTAGTCTGATACGAAACCACATGTAACCTGTATCTTCTTCTTAACTTCCTGTTTATCGACCTTACTCCCAAAGTGGCAAAAATGGCATTCAAATATCCTTTTAAAAATACTTCAAATCAATATTCGCATGCGTTTCAAAATAAACACACACATAGTTTTTTTTTCCAAAAGTCGACTTTAAGTTCAAAACATGTCTTAAAAACAAATTAACTATTTTTATCTTTCGTTTTTGATCTCATAAGTTTTCGTTTTGCAGTGCTATGGTAATTTACATAAAAGTTAATAGTTTGTCGGATCTGCAATTGACACGATTTATCGAAGCATTAAAGTCCTAGTTTTTTTTATTCATTAACGAATTGCAATTTTTTTTTAAACCACATTTAGAAGAATCAGCGTCAACTATGAAAATAATTATGAATTATTCTCAGAAGGTTGATTATTGACTTATCAATATTGCCGAATGAATCTAAACCATCCACAGACCCGTCGAAACACACACAAACAATTTCATCAGAATCGGTCCAGCCGTTTAGGAGGAGTTCGGTGACATACACACGTACAGGAGAATTATATTGACAAAAATTTACTAAAACAAGAATATAAAAACAAAATAAGAAAATATAAAAACGTAAGATATATTTATACATCATTTGTTTATCATCGTCGTTCTTATAAAAGTTATTGTAGCATTTTAGACCTTAACAGATCAGTAGAGCTGATCCATTTTAAGGATCGAGAAAGGTATTTTTACAGCCGAATGGCATTGATGTTTAACTGGCGCTCTGACACCAAAATATTGTATTGGATTGGAGTGAGATCATAAGTTCTAATGGAGCGCGGAAAACGGATTAAGTCGAAAATTGGTTGACGAGTTTGTACAGAGCTATGTAACAAGGTTAATGTTCTAAATCGAAAGAGGTTTTTGAGCGTAAGCCTGTGTATGGATTTTAAATATAAGGAAATATTATTATGCCTTCTCAAACTGTATATACAACATAATGGAATGATCAAGTATCATGCTTGTTTAAATTGTTGTAATTTTTTGTGAAGTTCAAAATATGCGAAAACCTTGGCGACTCTTCCAACGCAGATTTGCAAACTCGACGAGTACTTTGTTGAGCTGAGTTCTGGAAACAAACGATATGTCAATTGGTTTCCTGGTAATAGTTAAATACTTCGATTTCGAGGTTAAAGACAATTTGATCTTGACCAGGAAAGAATCTTTCTATAATGCTCATTAACTTCATACATGACCCAGGGAAAAACTTTCCTGAACTTGAACATCGTCGGCATACACAAATTTCGATTGCGCAGTTCAATGAGCAATGTGGAAGGTCGTTTATGTATATTTAAAATAGAAATGGTCCCAGTATCGAGCCCTGTGGAACACCTCTACTTATTGGAAGTTCAGAAATGCAACCTATGGCCACTACCTACTGCCTCGAATTTTCCACTTGAGTATGAGGCATAAGATTGCTTGGATTTCTGCCTTAAACTTTAAGGTCGACAGTGTAAAATACCGTCGAAAAATCTTGTAATGTTTAAAAGGTCACCTCGGCTTTATTGTTGAAGATTTCCGGATATCTTCAACAATGTTTATCAAGTGAGTTGGTTAAACAGTCGGTAGTTCACGCTGTTACAAAATGTGTTAACGATATCAATTGGGACTGGATTTACGGACTTATTTCTAAATTTATCAGATATAAGTTTCAATGAAACCTTATAAATGTTATCACCTCAATGACACGTGAGAAAAACGATGTCATAAAAGGTTTATATCAAGACGCAGTGCCGGCATCAATATTTATAACATTGATTCATATAATGCTGAGGAACTTGGGTAGCTGGCTGGCGAACTTTGTCCTTTTGTATACTCACATCTCGAAAATCAAGGACATACAGGTCGAACTTCAACACGAATTCGACAAGCTTCAGGCATTCGGTTGAGATTGGAAGCTCAAGATCAGAGCTGTAAAGGAATGCATTATTTCGAGATTGCATTCTGCAAGGTCACAGTATTTTCATTAATTCCATTTTCTTCAGTTAAAAGACTTCAAATTAATACTCTAACTTCCACTTAAATTATCCATTAATTTTGAAATCATTGTAAATACTTAGAATTATTTGAAGTACTCAAAAGGCTTCAAGTCAAAAGAATGCAATACTTTAAGACTGTTTGCATTCTTTGAAGTCTTTTGAAATCATTGATTAATTCGGTAGTGAAGTCTTTTGATTTCATTTCAGTTTTAACGTTTTGAAGTCTTTTGACTGCTGTTAAGTCTTTTGGTTGCTAGATGTCTTTTGACTGCTTGAAGTCTTTTGATTTCTTTATTCTATTGATTACGTTACAACATTTCAATTTCTTTGAAGAATATTAACTAAAAGCTTAATAGTACTAAGTAAGTGACTTTATAAATTTCTTTATTCTTTAACAAGAAAATGAGATGGAATGTCTAGAGCCTCAAAATCAAATTTTTGAAAACTCCCTTCCAAAACATATCACCTGCGCCAAACATACCCTTAACTTACTTGCTTTGAAAGATTTTTTCTCGAATTATTACAGACAACCCTCAAAACAACAATATACACAAAAATGTAAGTAGATACCTGAAGAATCTTGCACAAAATGTGGCAAGAATAATTGACGAGCTTTTCTTCAACATCTTGTTAAAAGAAATGTTGAAAAAATGCACGAGTGGCACATACATCCACCTCACTTAAAATGTTGCATAAATACTCAAGAATTAAAAGAACATTTTTGAGGTACAACACACCCCTTCCTTTATCGGCGGCAGTAGAACGACTTTTTTCTTTTGCTGGTATGCTAAATGCCCCGAAACGTGGATCACTTTCTGACTCAAATTTTGAGAATTTGTTGCTTTTAAAAGTGAATAGGGGCAATATATAAAAGATAAGCAACTTGTGTTTTTTGTTTTCTGTTTAAATAGTTTTACTGAATTTGACTTTGATATTTTATTTTAACTAAAGAAGTGAAAAGTTTTGTTTTTATCATATGTTCAAGCTTAATTTTTTAATTTGTTTTATTTTTCAAAGAAATTGAAATGTTGTTACGTAATCAAAAGAATAAAGAAATCAAAAGACTTCAAATAGTCATAAGCCTTCAAAGCAGTCAAAAGACTTCAAGCAGTCAAAAGACTTCAAAGAATTCAAACAGTCTAAAACAATTGCATTCTTTTGACTTGAAGCCTTTTGATTACTTCAAGTAATTCTAAGTACAATGACTTCAAAATTGATAATAAATAAGTTTTTAAATGGAAGTATTTCAGTGAAGTCTTAGGACAGTTAAATAAGCCATTCAATTCCATTGAATAAAAAACTCAAAAGACTGCATTTTTTACAGCTCAGCTCAAGATAACTTATAACTAAAACATTTCAATGCAATCAAAATAAAAAAAGGCGACATGTTTTCTTAACAAAAGCTAAACAAAAAATAACAGAGAACATAAATTCACAAATTTTAATTGCTCAAAACTTAGGAAAAAAAAAATTAAAATTTCTTATTTTTCAGAAATTAGAGAAATTACTTTTGCGTTGCAAACATATTTCCGTGTTTATCCTGTTTATTGACATGAATTTTTATTAAAAATCTGGAATTCGTCACACACAAGCTCAATTGACTAACAATTTTTCAGGCTTTCTCTTACAAAATTTAAAGAGCATTTACACCGTAGCCGAATTTGGGATCGAAAATTCAAACATAGTCACTTAGAACCCTATGCATTCTGAACCAACATTATCGACTAATTTTTCTTCCAAGAATGGAAGAAGAAACGTATTGGAAAAGAGTGTTACTGCGGGACGAGAACCGATCGCTTATGGTCAGAAATTAAGTATTTGGACTGCGGCGAGCTATGGTTCCTGCGAAATTGGGCTACGTGCCACTCAAGCCGCAAAACAACTGATTTGTTTATTGCATACTAAGTTCAAAAGTCATGTAATCAGCCGTTTTAACGATGTTTTGACGACGTTGTACCCCAAAACAACAACCTATTCTGGAACCAAGAAAAATGTTAGTCAAGCTTTTCGAAAACGTATTTAAAAAAAAGGTTGCCAAGATAGGCTTCCGGAAATCCAGCGCAAGCAGTCAATTGAATTTGCTGTTATTCGGACGGTTTTTCAAATCAGCAAAAAACCATAAAAAAAAGATGATGTCTTTTTTCAAAGAAGTGAAAATTTGCGCACT
This sequence comes from Orthonevra nobilis, assembly GCA_963555765.1. Classification (NCBI taxonomy): domain Eukaryota; kingdom Metazoa; phylum Arthropoda; class Insecta; order Diptera; family Syrphidae; genus Orthonevra; species Orthonevra nobilis. The sequence continues at coordinate 102,159,769 of OY743225.1, read as the reverse complement.
CTATCTTAGGATCACCTTCGCTTAGTTTTGAGTAGAAACTTTCAATCTTTCTTTTCAAATAAAAAAATAAAAAAAAACACAAAGTCGAGCAACGCTTACGTAGACATGTGCAACGCAACGATGAAGCTAGATATAAGCAATCACAAATTTAATGAGATTTTATAAGCAAATAAAAGAAACATCGTTTCCAATGAAAGAGTCTCAATATGATTCTTTTTTAAGTTTCTCGAAAAGATGTCCCAGTCTCATTTGCAATCTGAAGTCGCTTACCATAATTAATTGCGTCAGCGACATGCAAATCAAAATCTTAAGCTACATTCACCGGTGTCACAAATCACAATGCCCTTTAGCTTTCCGCCTACGGTTCCTCAACCAAGACCGAATTTTGAATTTTATGACATCAAAAAGAAAAGGCAGTCTCAAGGCAGTTCGTTAAAGATGCCTTCGTAAGGTAATTTATTCTCGCGTAGCGCACCGCTTACTGGTTACATCACACTTTAGCCGCATGGCATCATGACAGCATGCCCGTGCGTCATGAAACACAAAACCTAGCAGATCGCCAGACACATGGTACACAGATCTTTTTGTTTTCTTTTGCTCTGTTTTGATGACAACAAACCGAAAATTATTCTTTGAAAGAAAAAAAAAAACTGTTTACTAGAAAAGAAAAGAAAAATTTGTTGTCGGAAGTCTGACACAAAGCAGACTACTTTTCCTTCCCCATTGGGAGGCAACACACTAAGACGATCGCCCACTGGAATCGCGCAAATCGAAGGTAGAAGAAAATGTTTATATTCTTAAGTCAACATTTTGTTGAAATTTATTTCCTCGGCACGTGAGTAAAAGTAAACCGACGGGTACGGGTACGTGTAGGAGTTATGGGCCTCGTCCTTTGAGAAACAGATGGAGGTGTAAAAGTCTTCTCGAGGACGACGACGACGGGGTGAATGGAGATTTTTCTTGACTAGGATTCGTATCAATTGAGGTCATTGCGATTTAGATGCAGAGAATCATGGTCGCTAAGAATATGTCACTTGCTTTGATGATTTATTCATGTATCATAATTAACAAAAAGTGTACTGAGGGTAAAGATTTGGCCTTAAAAGGTGATTTAGTAAGCTTTTGAGTTCCTTGCGGTGCAATTCTATTTTAGAAAAAACATTCCTGATTCGATTGAACCTTAAACAAGTCATCTTAACTGGGGAACGACAAGGTGCACCGCATTTTGTCCACAATTTCTCTTTCCTAAAATATTTTCCTTCAATTCTCCTTGTCAGAATAGCATTTCTTTATACCTAGTTGGTTCGCGGTTTTACCTAAAATAACGACCGTCAATCAAGAAGTTGGTATATGGTCTTAAAAATCTGCTGTTTTCTCACATCGAATACTTCCGCTTAGAATACTCTTTCTGCAGAGGTATGGAAGTTCAAAATTACGAATTCGTTTTGTCGACATTTCAGCAAGATTTTAATAATAACATATTCTTCAAAATTAACCCATTTTATTTGAACAATTGTGCAGTTACGAAGAGAGGAGAAAATTATTTTTTATTTTTTTCGAAGCAAAGCAACCATTCAGCGTGCAATGAAAATTTTTGAAAATTCGTATACATTATTAAATAATGTAAGAACTGACGACAATCAAGTGGTCGAGTATAACAGCTTAGTAACTGTAATGTAAATTGAGATATCACTCGACTCGTTTTGCTTAAAAAAATTGGTTTGTCGGCGAGTAGGCCTGCCTTCAACCTACCATCAACTTCCCATCCGCCACTAACAAATTTAATTTGTGTTTTGAAAACATCATTCATTCCCTAGACAAATGCATACCCCGTTTTTGAACTTACTTTATTTAGTCAATTGGCCAGTTGATGAAACTTTTGGATTTAAAATTGAAAAAAAAGATTATGTAAATTTGTCCGGAAATCTATGAACGGCAGTGTATATACTTATACATATTTTTTTAACTGATAAGGAAGTTGTTAACTACAAATTTAATTGATTTTGAACTTTTTTTTATTGGAAAACTAAATTAATTTCTATTGAAGAAGTGAAATTGTCCCTTTTTTACAAATTTAAGCCACCCTACCAAATTTTACCAAAAGCTCTTTATGATCTTTATGCACACGCGCTTCGAAAGAAACTTGAATTCGATAGCTTGATTTGTTCTCGATTAAGGCTGTACGAAATGATCGCCACAATAGTACGTACGTACACATACACTCACACAGACAACTTTCTAAAAACAATGGAATCCGAGTACTGGGACCTCGAAACGTGGCGATATGTTAGAATTTTGAATTCTGAAAATCGTACCGATTACAAGAATTGTATAGCCGCTATTGGTGCACATATAACCTTAATTGAACACCAAAGGCCAATTCGGCTTCGCAGAGTAAGTGCATGCAGCATCATTTGGGCCGGCGGTATCATTGGGTTATATTTCTTTAAGGAGTCTTTGTAACATAAGGCTCAAGAAGTCAACCCATTACACATCCCATTAATATCGACTGGCTCACAATCCCCTAATTTTAACCCTCTTGATTTCTTCCCATGGGGGTACCTGAAGGAAAAGCTGAACACCAACAAACCAACGACGACATTGATGCTTGGGGACAACATTCTTAAGCGTCTTATTGTGTGGAATATAAGACTTGTTTCATGTATAAATATATTTACAAAAACATGAATTGCTCACATTGGAACATTTGAATTTGTTTTGATAGAAACTGCTTTATAATTGTTCGCACTGCGAGCAAGTTTACATACTTAACTAAATAAAAAGAATTATGTAAGCAAATTAAAACTTCGGTAAACAAATTTGATTTTGCAGCAATATTTCTTTCTTTGCAGGATTCCTTCTTGCAAAGCAGTAACGCTCAAAATTTTAAGAAATTAAGAAAAAAAAACAAATCCCCCTGCATTTATGTTTAATCGAAATGGGCAGAATTCATCACAATTCCACTTGGTTTTCGCATATGGTGACTTTTCAATCGGCAAAAACAGTTTTTCAGTCCATCGAAAACTAATTGTAAGATCTGCGGGAGTTTAAAACGAATCATCATCTGGCTTCATGGCGCCCACTGGATGGAGTAATGTATAAAATCCAATAATTGAACCAATTATCGAGTGGATAATTAGTTCTTCGCATCCACTTTTCTGTTAGTTCCACTGCCCTCTGAATAACTAAAACTTGGTACCCATGAGTCTTTGTACTTCAGTCTGACACAGAATTTCTCTGGATGTAGCTGCAACATGTGCATAAAGAACTCTTGTAGATTAAAGAAAAAATAAACTAAAACCGTGATAAAGGACGACCTTCGATTCTGCAGTCTAAATTCGCCAACATCAGTCTCATCTGTCCGTGTGCTCAAACGCTTCAATTGCCTCCTGGAATCCCGTATTCGAATGCATCAAAAGGCACAATAGGAAAACCGTTTGTGAATGTGAAGGTGAAGCGAATATGCTTAAGTTCTAGAACCAGATAAAAAAGCTGTGGCAATAAAGAGCGAACCTATGAAAAAGAGCATGTGCTGCAGACTGTTAAACAGCGTTGAAGAGCAACGTACAGCTGTCAGGCAGAATGAACCATTAAGCAATCATGATGACCAACGTCAATGCCAAATTTCCGACTTTTTTAAATTTAAAGTAGCGACTAATTACAATAAGAACCGCTTTCAGCTTTTCCGCCTATGGGCTCCAAGGATATGACCACATATCGCATTACCACAAACGATAGGATAATAGATGCATACTTCAAGAGTGTTGGAACATGAAGGATCCTATAATAAACAAACCCAGGAGCCAATTTAAATTGAGCAGACACTTAAGCAATATTAACTGATATCGTATAATGGCTAACGTTATCATTTCCAATTTAAAACTGCAAAAGGAAACACCAAATAGCGCAAAGGACATTCTTAAAAACAAATAATTTTCCTATTTTTTCAAGAAATTAAAATCATATTTTATTTTCACAAAATGCCAAAAAAAACGATGTAGTTGCAAAGATTTTATTGAGTTCGATAGATCAGGATCAGGATTTATAGTAAGGTCGACCATAAACATCAACCGAAATAAAAAAAGTAATTTAAATTCAATTTATATTGAAAATATTTTTTAAGATCTCTCATGTGTGAGCACCCCTACAACTGCCAACTATAAATTTAGCGAAAGGGCTAATTGGTTTGACATTGCTTATTTTTATTTGCTTCCCATAATTACATTTGGAATAATTCCAATTAAGAAAACATAAACCTTGAAAATGTGTTTATATCGTTTTATAATTAAATAAAAGGAAAAGGAAATAACACGCAGATGCAAGAATTTCGTTAAAAAGTCACAAGACCAGCCAATATAACTCTTTGGTCCCACTATGATATGAACTTGCAAAAAAATCAAATGTTATATTATTATTTATTAAAATATATTATGTCATCGCTGCTGACAAAAGACCATTCGCACACAAAGTAGATATCAGTTACAAAAATTACGTTAAGCTACTGCAGAACTTCTCCGCCAGTGCTGGAGACCTCACCTGAATAATGATCAGTAAAGTCGAATAAAAGAAGAATATAAATTGCGACAATAAGGCGAGATAATGATCCTGAAGGACAAAGAGACGTGAACCAAGAAGAAGCAAATGGAATGGGCATGGCATGACCTCAACCCCATACAGCCGCTTTGAGATGCCCTTGACAAAGGCTCGAAAACACTGCCCAGCATGAAAAGACGAACTTTGAAAGATACTTCAAGCAACCTACTAAATTGACGACCAAAGCCGTGCGAGTACTAAATGGATTTTTTTTTTGTTTTGGCAAAAGCGATCAAAAATTCAAGACATATAAATCAATGTACTCATTGTTTTAAGGGCGTTTAACTACCTGAACATAGACCTTACTTAAATAAATTGGCCGCTGGTGGGATGCACTGAAATGGCTGCTCTAAAATAATTCAGAAACATTCCAAACTCGCATTTCAAGTCAGTAGAAAAGTGATAATAAACAAGGCAATAAGCATTCAAGTTTTAAAAACACCTTACAAGTGGACAAATCACTAAAGAGATTTCAAGCTAAAATATTCGTTATAGAAATTTACACTTGTGAAAACCTTTTTAAGCGAGTAATTCGTACTAGAACTCTTATCTTTTATAGAAACCAAGTTGCTGTCAGAGCTCTGATTTCGTACTAAATACTCTCAAAGCTGGTTTAAAAATATCTAAAAATTCTCATTGAAAATAATAATATAATTAAACTAGTGGACCCGACAGACGTTATGATGACCGATCTTTAGTTTGCTAATATTTGCGGGTTAGCAAACTATTTTCGATGTTAAAATTTTCGAAAAACTATACCATTGAGTTTTATATTTTCTTTCGCTGAGAAGTTGTTATTCTCGTTTAGGAGGAGTTCAGTGCTTTATGCACTCACATAAGAGTCATATATGTATAAAGAGAAGGAAACAGTCTCCCACAAATACTTAACCAATTCGGGGTATTACCATTTTTTGCATTTGGAAAATGATACGATTTTTCTTAAAAATACCCAAAGTGGAACTGTGAAGAAGTATAAACTCGGGCTTTTTTTCGACGGTATGCTAAGTTGTAAGGCGAAGGTCGGTGTGCTCACTTTTAGTAAAATAAAGAAAAGGTCAAACATCCTGAACTGATAATAAACATTTTTTTTTAAAGTGATTTTCTTGAAAGTTTTAAATAAGTCACATGGTTAGCAATTAACCGATATCGAAAAACAAAGAATACATAGTCGATTTAAAAAAACAGAAAACAAATTGCCAATGAAATAATTCGCTCTCAAAATGTAGTAAATAATTTTCTACAAGCCGAGATTGAAAACTATGTAAACAATGGTCGAAGAATGAACTGTTTAACGTGAAATGTCACAAACGAGACCGCGTCATCACAAAAGTTTCGACGTTTTTGCTTGAACTGAAAGTGCCTGAGTAAACCACTACTTAAAGAATGTCATAAAGGAGCTCGTCGTGAATGTGCTGAAATACATGTCCAACACAATCGAATATGGACGCACGTATCTTAAGTCATGAGAATAAGTTCAACTTCAATGATCCCTTCGGCTTCAAATGCTATTGGCATGATCTCAGGAAAGAACGAAAAACCGTATTACTCATAGGAGGAGGCGTTATGGTTTGGGCAGCTTTCACTGGTAATTAAAAACAGAAATTGTCTTCGTTTCTGGAAGAATTAGCGCCAAGAAATACCAAGAAGTGTTGGAGGAACACCTTCTTCTTCTCCCAATAACGATAACTGAGGACAATGATGTAACTTTTCAACAAGACAGCGCTCCTATCCATAAAGCCCGGTCTACGGACGGTTTATTATCAGGAAAAGCAAAAAATTCAAAATGTGGAACAACTCAAACAAAGAATTGTTGAAGCATGGTTTAATTTACCAGAAATCACTTCAAGCAATCTTATCTCCAGTTTACCAAGTCGATTGTGAAGTGTTATTAGAAATAACGAACAAAGTATTCCTTTTTCATACTAATTTTATGAAGAAGATATGTTTGTAAGTTTGTCTTCGAAACTATCCATCCGATTTAAAAATTTCTTTCACCAATACTTACAACTGGCCTTCAGAATAAACATAGGCTCTCATTTTAATCTAGACTTTGGTGGCGACTAATTATTTAACATCTATCTTTACGGTAAGAGATGTTTACTTGCGTTCTATAGAAAAGTTTTAGAGCTAAAAGTCTTTTATAAAAAAAATACTTAAAAATATAATAATACTGTCAGGGTAATTTTATAATAACCCTGGTAGGTGCGAAATTTTGTAACATTTTTTGGACAATCAGTTCGTTCAAGTGTCACAGGGCGGTGTGTAAACCTCTTTGACTCCTACAAACTCGGCTAGTATAAAATAAATGGTTATTTAAAAACTTCTTAATAAGAACCTTGAGTTCATACTTCTTCACTGGTCAAATTTGTTTTAAGAAAATTTGGTTAAAAAGGCAAATAAACTATTAAAAAAGTAGAAGCTCTTTCATCTGTTGCGACCAATTTTATGGAAACTTCAGAAAAATGGAAAGATGATACAATTTCAGAATAAATCGAATGACCAAAGACAAACCAAGACAAGCCAGAGCAATCTCACCGATTACGAGGGAAGCAAGATACTAAGTATACAAACTGACGTACTGTTGCTCTAGATATTGATTTCCAAGCAGGTTTTGACTCAATTTGGCACAAGGGTTTAGTATATAAACTCATTGGACTTAATTTCCAATTAAGTCCAATGAGTTTTAATTAAGATAATAATCAACTTTTTGAGTTCAAGAAACGTTTCTATTTGTATTGACTCTGTGTTTTCAGAAGAAGAATTTCCAATCGGCCAGGTATTGCCCAAGGAACGATTATGGGTCCAAAGTTGTATAATATAGCTCTCTATGATTTCTCTAGGTGAGCCTGCCTGTCTATATGCTGAAGACATAATTATCCTAGCAAGTGTAGTTAATTTCATACATCAGACCTTGGGGTTTAGATATAAATACACAAAAATGGGGGTTATTTTGTTTTCGAAATTCCTACAGAAAAGGTCATCGGCTTGCGGTCAAGGAAAGCAAAACTCTCTCCTTAGAAATTCAGAACTCGACAGTACCATTAAAACGAAAAACTAAATATCTAAGGATATTTGTTAAAAATACATTTTTGTTTAACAAGCATGGCAGCAAGATACTGAACAAAACACAAACGTCTGCTTCACCTCTTAAGCAGCTATTGTCCTCTAAAGATGTGTCAATGAAGACGAAAATATTGGTATACAAAACGCTTATTAGACCCATATTGACATACGGCTTTAGTTCTTGGTTCAGTATCTACTGTAGCAAAAGAGCTTGAACTATTCGAGAGACGCATCTTGAGATATCGCAGTGGAAAATTTAGAAGACCAAACAAAAAATGGTTTTCTAATAAGACATTATATGAAGTCGCAAAAGTTAAACCACTTTTAAATTACATGGTTGAGGCTTTAAAAAAAAGATTAATTGGTGCTGCCACGCACACTAACCCGCTCATCAAATCGCTTTGGGATTTAAATGCTGGTCAAAGCGTTTACGACCAGTATTACCTTTCACCATTCAATCTCATGAACGAAAGATCGCGGTCGGTAATTGAATGTGACTCAAATGGAAATGAGTTACTGCCATTTTATGAAAAAGCGTCACTGCCCAACCTAAAAGGATAGATTGGAGAATTTTAAGTTGCTTGTTCCTATATAAGTTATGTTATGTATATAGAAAACTAAGAAAGTCCTATTTTATATAAACTACAAGTAAAGATGTAAATACTCGTATGTCTCTCTGCACATTTCTAGTCATTAGTATTAAGTGGCCTATATGAGCCCCATAGAGCTGACGTATGCCGGGAGCAAGCATATATGTACCTTTATATACAAAACTTTTTAAAACACAAAATGTTCCAAAATATAATTGTTAGTATGATAGAGATATTTACCGAAACCTATTTTAGTCAGACATGCGTTTTGAAGTCGGCTACATAAACATCATTGTGTATTCAAAAAACAAAAAAAAATTGTTTATTGTATATAATGTGTCTCAATAAATAAAATTGAATTGAATAGAATTATACAAACTGACTTCCCCAAGGAGAACTGACTGAAGTTAAAATGTATCCAGTCAAATCTGTGGAAAAAATTAAGCGACTTCAAAACCCGAAATAACGAAACTCTCACTAGAGCAATCAAAAGGCACGATATAAACGATGTAAGGTTCAATCATGAAAGTCTTGACCTAAGAAAATGTAAATTTCGAGATCGGTTGAAGCATAATTCAACTATGAGACGATAAAAGTCTTCTCGTCTCGCATTTTTTTTTCTTGAAAATTTGCAATATTGCATGCTACTTTTTTTCCTAACACATTTACAACAAATAAAGCATGTATGTATATTTTTTTGTTTACAACAGATAGCCATCTACTTGTTGCATGTTTGTAAGAAAAACGTAACCACTTACCCTCTACAATTAGTTGTTTAGGTAGTTTAAATAAAACATAAAATAAAAATATAAAATAAAATCAAAATTAATAATATTATTTTGAAAGCAGTGAAAAGAGATAAAAATATGTAAACATTGTTCTTTCTTTTTTTTGGTTTTTTTATCTACGCACATTTGCTAAATTATATACATTCACTGATATAAAGTATCTAACACTTACCAGCACGGAATACTTCGCCGCATCCATCACAACGCGATGCAAATTGTGCATCATAACAATTTCCGCAGTAGATTTTATCGGCTTTAGCACCGAACTGCTTATCGACTAATGATATGCGACATTTATTGCATAAGAAGCATGCCTCGTGCCAGTGTTTATCTTTATAGGAAAGATCCTAGAATTTTTAAAAAAAATTATTTAAAAAATAAAAGTGTAATTATAATTTTTTGTTTAACGCACCTTCGAGTCAATTCCAATGATCTTATTACACTCCTCACAAGTATTAGCGAACACATTTTCATAGCACTTAATGCAGTAGGGATGATCATCACGGATAACGTAACGTTGCCCGGTCAAGCTCTCATCACATTGCCAACAACAAAAGTGACCAGAGTGCCAGTCCTTGTTCATTGCCTTTGTGTATTCTCCACTGAAAATTAACTAAAACAAAAAAACACAATTTAACAAACATATAATTTAAAAAAATGTTTTATTGTTAATATGTAAATTTTCTTATAGTGCCATAAAAACGCATGTTTTTATTGTAATCATGTTGGCTGTTATGTTAATTTATAAATATTTGTTTTAAATTGTTTTAAATATATACCTTGAGTTTAGTCGAGGGAGTAACGTATCGTTGGTGAATGTCGTATTTTGGGTTTTTCTTGTTGTTTGCGGTCTCGATAATTTGTTCATGTTTAAAAATTGAATTTTATTGTTTTGTTTAGATTGAAAGTTTATGGGTTTTTTTCTTTATAGGACTATAAGTTCAACAAAGCAAATAAATATGGAACATCTGAATAAACATCCACTAAGGATGGGGTTATTTATAAATAAAAGTGTGCATGGGAAACCTCATTTCCAATGAGAAAATTTTATAAGAGACAATTCAAGCTGTAAAATTCTTATAAATTATCGTTTTCAATCACTCCTAATTTAACATAGAAAAAGAACTTAAATTTGTAAACCATTTCTGTCACTAGAAGAATTTGTTCTTCAAATAATAAGTAGGCTTCTGTACCCCTATTACCAAGCCTCCATTGTCCGTCCGTCCGTCCATCCGGCTGTCATAGGGCTGTATCTTCTGAACCATAATAGGTTCATAACTGCAATTTTACAGAATACGTACAACTTTGGGCTACTTTTATAACATAAAAATAATATAAAGTTAACAACATTTGTGTTTATTTACATGGATATAACAGGTTTTATACATATTAAAGAGATATAAAGTGTTGCACATTGTAGGGTGGTACGGAACCCTTTGTGCGAGAGTCAAACTCGCACTTGGCCGCTTTTTAAAACCCAAAAGTTAGAGAAGATTAAGTAACATTTCGTACCACATGCACTCAAAGACTAAGCCGTGTTAATGTTAGGTGAACTGTAGCCGTTTCAGGTGAAAGTTTTACGCAAAATCAGGGATTGTCCATTAGGCGGCGATCGTAACCACTACGCGAAACCGCAGCATACGTAGTCGTCCCTTAAATTGACAGTGAAAAAGTGTTTAGTGACAACTATAAATTTTGGAATAAGTCTAGAAGAGACTAAATTGCATTTTCAAAAATGTACTGCAACGTAGGACCGAATTGATACTGTGAATTATCCTTGAACTCGGAAGAGTGGACCGCCCTATTGAAACGGAGACAGTATATGGAGTCGTGTGCTTTATCTTGGAAAGAAGTGAGTCGCATGTCACTTGGCTTTTAGCAGCTCCGCAAGACTATTCAAGATTAGACTTTTAAGGACGATATAGAGCAACACCCTTCGAAGATAAAAGTTGATGAGGCGCACACTCTCATATAAAATAAAACTTGTGTCTCGAACAAGATGAATGTATAAACGGTCTCGTAAGACGGTTCAAAAATTCAAGGAGGAAGAAAGCAGCGTCTTTAAAAAAATTACTCGCACAAGAAAATCATCAGAGCTTAACAAAAATCCCTTCAAGGAAACGAGTTCATAAGCGATCAAACTTCAGATTAACAAAACTTTAAAGTCATGTCAAAAAAGGAGAGGACCGTTCCACAGAATAAAGCAAATTATGTGCAACGCCCTTTTTCCAAATAACCAACAAGCTAACACTGCAGCGGAAACGATTGAGTATATTCAGAGGACAACGTTTGGCACGCGGAATAATAAAAGCCATTTTTTAAGAAGGCCATTTGACAAAAGTGTTAGGAGCGTGGATCCATCGTTGGTCCAGTGGCTCACAAATTTGTACTGACAGCCTTCGCAAGTGAGTTTTTCAAAGTAAAACATTTTTAACTTGATTTAATTTATTTAAAGAAGGCCAAGCAAGTAGGAAGAATTTATAAAACCCTATATTTTGACAGAATCTTAAGCAATCTGTTTGGTGACACATTTCACACATCAAATTCATAGCGAGTGATAACATCAAACTACAATTAACTATGCATTACTTATCTTGGGTTTTAAAAATGTAAATATTTAAACTTTAGTGTCAGTTAACTTTGTCAATAAATCGTGTTGCAGAATAGAAAAGATAACACTTTCAGATGCGATAATCCTCCAAATCAGACAACTTATATTAGTTTTTTTTTTTCGTTCAAAATTATACATTTAATTATTTGAGAAGACATTTTTCGAGTTGAGAATTCGAATAAATGTGAGGTATTTCGTGCTTCCCGATTAACTGCAATGATAGTAACAATTTTTTACTTTAATGACTGATCATATTCGAAAACAAAAAACAACAAACTGTGTAATGCTCACAACAAAAATAGTGATGCTATATAGTACATGGCTCTCTATAGATCTTATCTCACAATTTTCTGGAGCGACGTCGGTCGTATAAAAGCCCGATCTAAATAGCAGGCTAATCTGACATGTTGTTGAAAAATGAGGTAAACACAAATTATTGTAACATAAAAGATATGCTTAAAGTATATATCTTACTATAACAACAACTTGTTACAAGTAAAACCCGCTTTTATTTGAAAAAAAAAATATATAAATTCGGTAACAGGGTATATCGAAGGAGGGAGTTCAGGATCGCCTTACATGATATTTTTCTCAATATTAAAAGATTACTATCGGGCAAATATAAAATAAATTAATAAATGTATGCATAAATAAAATGATGTATATAAGTATACGAATATATATTAAAACATTAAATAATAATAAACAAATAGTTTTTTATCAAATAAATAAATAAACAGCTAATAAATAAATAAAAACATCCTTCAATAGATGAATAAACAAATAAATAGTTAAGTAAATAAATAAACAGGTGCAAACATTTATTAACGAATAAATCAACACACCTAGTGTAAATAAGATATCATTGCGAATAAGAAAAACACTCAAAGTGTAGAATGTGAATGAATGAATTAGTTTCAAACCCAGCAATCTTAGTTAACTAGTATCTAATTTTTTGCTATACCAATAGTACTTCGAAGTTGTCAAATAGCAGCATTATTCACGGTCTATCGTTTTTTTTTTGAAAATTGCCTCGCTCAAATACTAACTTTTGATATATGAGTACTTTTACAAAACTTGGGAAGCTATATTTGAGTCTAATTGACGAGTAGATTAAAAAATGGATAACATCTAATACGGAGCACTATTTGTTGCTATTTCATTAGTAAAAATGAGTTCCGCTCTTGGGCAAAGCCTTCCACGGGATTGTTTGCCAATAATCTTATTTTTAAAATCAGCTTTGTATCTGCAGTGGGGTTCTCACGGCAAGACATGTCCATATAAGCAGTCTGGCAGTCCCTCTAGTTGAAAGAATAATGCTTTCAGCAGTTTGACTTCGATGTTGCTCGATCTCCAAAGACCTGCACTTTATGGCAGTTAGACCGTTTAAGTAACCTTCAAAGATGCTCACCATCTAAAAACATTTCAACACAATATAATTTTTATAATTTACTGACCCCCAAGGGATTGTGACTACCCTTGTGTTGCGTTCTTTGGAATAGAGCTAGCAGGATAGTGGAGACGCGAATAGAAAGTCTGTGTAGTGGTTTGAAATTCTGATGTGTGCTTTAGTTCGATTTGTTTCCATAGGTTTCATTCGAGTTCGCTTCATTTTGCCTAACTGCCTTTAGATAAAGAAAAGCAGATTTATTTCCAAACCAACTTGAGGAAGCAACAAAGCCTTTTAAAACCAAGGCGTTAACGGACGGTCGGTTTACAGCTGCTGATGATTTTCAAGTAAAAAATTGGCCGACCTTTGTTAAGCAATTTAAAATCCTTAATTAAATCCTTGAATATGACTATTGTCGTGCTTAAGTTGCAACACTTTCGGAGGTCAATGGATCGTCACTGAACTAATACTGGGAAAAACATCAGTATCGAAAATGTTTAAAAACAAATTTTGAAGCGCCTGCAACCGATTCTCAAAGAAAAATGCTTTATGCCATGATTTGAGGAACAAATATTCGAAGGCAGAATAACAAACGAAAACAAAAAAGCAATTGAGGGTAAAAATATACCTTTTTGTGCCTTTCTTCGTTAATCGCGTTATGTTAACCTCTCGGAAAGGTTTGTGAATAGGCTACGGTATATTTATCTGGCACAAATACTAATACTAATGTCCGCATAAAACCGAAATAATAACTCCGTATTCAGAAGGATTCCTGATGGAGTTCCACAAGGAAATGTCAATGGCCCTGTATTGTTTTTCTGCGAATACACAGTTTTAGGAGGTATTTCAAGAGCCACGTGGTATTCATATTCTCGAAACAATGATATTCACAGTAATTTAGAAATTGCAAGCGTCGACGACGACGACTTGAAAAAAAAAGATGGTGCAGAATTACCGCAATGGCAGTAAAAAGGAGTTTCGAAATCCTCAAAGGAAGTCACTTTGGTTACTTTTTCAAGTCAAGTGAGTTAGATATTAGAAGGATGTCTTTGTGTTTTAGAAACAGACAATTTTATAATTTTGTGAAGCGATAAAAAGGAAGGATTGTTGAAATGTCAGATGCGATTAATAAAATCAGTAAAGACATCAAACGTCATGAGTCATGAACCGACAACAGGGGTCACCAAACTGAAAATGGTTCAAAAAATTCGAGGTTTTAAAAAAGGATGAGAACATCGCCGCAAAAGAGGCCTTTATAGAACTGCTGAGTAAATCCTACTGCTCGTGCGGCTTAAGAAATATTGGAGGATCGCTGTGCTGTGTATTGGAACAAGGAGATAATAATGTATACATTTTTTTTAATTCTATTTATATTCAAGCTAAGTTGAAGCATTGCAATAACTTTTATTGAAAGGTTTGTAGGAAAACAAAATAAATCTGTCTATTAAGTGTTATAAAGATTCTATCGTGTGAATTGTGGTTCGGAAACCCGAAATTATAAAATATCTCGAATTCATTTCCATCACTAGATTATAACGAACCTTGTTATGCATTTAAACAGAGTAAATAGAAAAATTAAGAGTATAATTGCTGCTTGAATGGTATCTGAGGGGCTGAGATGTCAAATTTGACTTATTTGCATTCATCTAGTTCGCAGGTTTTTTTTACAATTATTTTATACAAGATATTGTTGTTTTGTTTGGAAATTGAGACCTTATTTCATTACATTTTGTAATGTTATGACTAATTGCTACCTAAAGTTTAACACATGTTCTATGATTCAAAATTTGTAGCCATCGTCGATCTAACTCGCCAACCTTATCGCAGTGTAAAGTAAAAAATTAAAGTTTTTGATTTAATGCATGAATGCAGGTCTTTTTAAACTCATTTTACAGAAAATATAAGCAATCTTTCGATCTGTAGACAAATTTTGAAATACGTTTAAATTCAGTGGTCACATCATATTAAATGTATAAAAGACAAATTTAAGCATATTCAGAAAAGGTTCGTAGATTTATTCTCAAATCATTAGGATATCAAGAGCCGTTTGGGCTCTCTACCCATTTAAGTAGATTTAGACTAATTTATTGAACTTGCTTTTAGACAATCATATTCATGGTTCAATCTAATTATTTAATTTATGAATCTTAATGAAAACTTTTTTCTCGTTTGAAATTCATACGATAAATATAAATAATAAATATATATTTAAAGTAATCGTTTCGAATCGGGGTTCTTTTTATTTTTGATCCAATTAAGAATACAAGGTATTTATGTTAATTTAAAGCTCACTCTTTAGTTTTGTAAAATAATAACGAGTAAAAATTCCTACAATCATGCATATTTATTATTATTATTTTACTGGTAATTTTAAACAATCTATTTAATTATATTTGTAAATTTTTGCAACGTCGTTTGTACAAAATTGTCTCCTCACAACTCAAACATTCGAAAAATCAGGTAAAGTATATGCATTAAATTTCTTCGAAACTTCACATAATACAAATTTAAAAATTCTCCTAGTTGAACTAAAAATATACGACCAAACTCTCCCCTTCTTTATAAGTTTATTTAACCCCCTTACTCGTAAAACTCCATCTTATAAGATTCAAATTTAAAAATGCACTGCATGAGGCTACCCATGGTTGCATAACAACTCCATTCAGTTCCCAGAAAAAGAGAAAAACCATAGCAATCCCAACAAGAAAAATCCAAAATTCGATCTGAAAACTCGCGTTCAGATAAGAGGAAATTCCATCTGCACATTCACAAACGTCACGTACCCCCCAATATCTTCGGTGGTTTGATCGACTTCAGTGATTTGAAGTTCCGATTGCGGTTCATTCGATTCGCGATGTTTGGACGATTTCTTCGTTTTACGCGTTTTCTTCACATCTGACACCGAGTGCATTATTTCAACATCAGCCATTTTGCTTTGCTATTCTTTCTATTATATTTGGTTTTCTTAAACTTCAAATGTTGTTGGCCGGGCAAAAAACCAAAAAAAAAAAACACAATTGTGGATATTTTTTTATACGAAAACGGAGATTCTAAAACCGTGCACAAGGAAGCGAATTTGAAAATAAGAACCGAAAAGCAAAAAAAAAGCGGCGAAATTCCAAACGTGAATTCAGGAACGATTTAGACTTCCCCGAGTCAAGATATGAACTGTGGGAAACTATTTGAGATTTTTCTCAGATGCATTTGAATATCGCCCGATCTCGGTGACGGCGGGTTTTCTCTGAATTTTCTCCGAATTTTCTTTATGATATTTTCTCTACTTTTTTTTTTAAATTAACCACTAACACAAAATATGTTTCTTTTCGAATTTAATTTTAAATATATCTCGAACCAAATACATAAAGAAGAAGAGTCCAAAGAGACACGTACTACACGAGAAGAGAGACCGATCGTTCCCAATGTACAATACGTACGTATACGCACGGTGCGTTTGGTGTTACAGTCTCGAGATTTGATCTGGCTTGAGTTTTTCCGCCCGTGGGATGGATTTTCCTTGCGAGCATCCGCACGAGAATGTGTGTTATCGTGTGCTCGTGCCCAAAAGAGAGCTTCATCATAAGCGTGTAGATACATTGCGCCGTTTTATTCATAGATTTAGAATAAAAGTGTGTTGTAAGACAAATCACGTGGATCGGGAGCCCATTACATGGTGGTGATCTGTGGAAAACAAACGACGACAGCGGCAGAAACAAAAAAAAAAAAATAAATAACGAGTGCATGTCGGAAAAGCTGTCTGATTTAGAAGAACAGAGCAACACCACCAGACAGTGTAGGCTTTGATGAAGGCGTCTGAGGTCAGATAATTCAATTAATATTTAAGACAAATCGGTCTAGGAACTACAAATACACCTGTCTGAGAGCTGGAAAATCATATTTCCACAAATTCAAGGTGGCATTCGAAAAATCACACACCAACACTCACCTATAGAAACATTCTATAAACGAATCAACCCAAAGACGCATAAATATCTACGAGATACAATTAGAGATAATTTGTTGGATTTTCTCCGTTTGTCTGTATTTTTTTTTTTTTTTTTTTTTTAGTTTTTGTCTAACTTTTGTTTTCGAATTTGTTTTCAAGTTTTGTGCACACGACCCGCCAACTGGGTTGTGAAAAAGTGAGGAACAAGACCGCGGTACGCAATTTCTCTAGAACTTTATCCATTATACGTTTTTAACCTATAAAAATGTTGGTGATTGGTGATTTGAACATATGTGAACACCGGGTACCAATTCCAATTGTTTGTTTTTGAAGGTCGATTGCTAAAAGTCTAAATAAATTAATTTTAGGCTAAATAATGTGTAAACATGCCCATCAATTTTTTTAGCACAGGTTTTAATCTACTTATTTTATCTGACTCATACTGGCACCCCGAATTGACCCACAATTTAGGTCAAAAATATGCATTCGAGGCGATTAATTGATTGCATGCGATAGAAATTCAGATTCAGAGTGTTCTGTGTGTAAAGACGATTTAATTTTAGAACTGTGATGCCACAACTGACCAAAGTGCAGCTTTCTTGTGGATAGATGCATTACGTCGCAAAGGGAGGCGAAACATTTGATAATTTTTGTCTGTGGTCTTTTCATTGCCTGCAAGACATTGCAATTTAGAGAAAAAGTATTTAAATCGATTTTCCTACAGAATGATACAAATTGTTTTGTTTGCCAACAAAAATTAATATTCTTTTCGTTGCACACGAATTTTAATGGTTTCGAGCCGTCACTTAGAACGACACGAAATGGTTATAGGTATTTTAAATGCAATTGCATGAAATATTTATAAATATTTTTGTTTGAAAATTAGGGACATTTTACGGTTTCATGGTTAGTCTAATAATTTGGTGATTTCGTTGGTAATGAGAAAAGGTCTTTATTGCACTAATTAGAGACGTGCTGTAAGTGACTAATAGTGATGGTTTTAGTGTTTTGACAACATGCCATCATTGTTACAAGGGAATACTAAGCAATTGTAATAATTGTTTTAAGTTAAACAATTGGTAAACTAAATTTGACGAGCCAGCATTTGCAAGGACATCTGAAGACATTGCAGACCTAGCTGTCTTTTCCTATTTGGTGACACAAAACCGCTCATAGCACTTAAAATCAAGGACTTAAATGAACCTTCCAGTTTTGATGAAAAGGACGATGTTTTTTTTTGTTTTGATTTTCAAGAGTGCACAAATAATCTATGTGGATAATTGTAAAAAACCCATTTTTTCAAAGTCTAATTGGCACCTTATTATAACACAAATTCCATGATCGGAAACGAAATAGAGCATGTTGTTCTGCACTTCGTATCGTGCACTTAACCCGAAATTGTAGATGTAGTTCTCAGAAAGAGAAGAGCGCGCAAAATTTGTCAGCCATGCCGCGACATAAGCTCAGCAAGTCTTGCACTTTTATCTAGTTTTCGAATCCAGTCAAGACACCATTCACGATTTGAATCAAATTAAGAGCGCAATCAATGACAACAATGGCGAATAAAATACTGCGAATTGGGCGAATGCAAATAAGTCTGAACAAGGATAATGACGCTAGTTCAACTGGGTCAACCTATTTAACATTAAAATTCAACACAAAGCTTCAGGCTACGATTTAATAACCAGACAAATACTTAATGATTTGCCAAAAACGCTGTAGTAAAATTTTTGAATATTATAAATGCTGCAACACGTTTTAAGCCAGTAGTACTTGTTTGAAAAAAATGCCTACTCTCACCATCAATAAAGTTTCAAGATCAGAAATTTGACAACCAATGAAATCAAAAAAGCATTCACAGTAAAAAATATAAAGGGTGCCATTATTATCTTTTTGGCAACACTGGTTTAAACAGCTGACGCACGTTTCGTGTTTTGTTTCACTGTCAAACATCTTCAGTTTGGTCTATAATTAAACCATGAATCGTCTTACAAACGAACAACGCTTGCAAATTATTGAATTTTATTATCAAAATGCGTGCTCTGTTAAGAAAGTTCATCGCGCGCTTTTTACCGACAAATTGTGTTCAGCGACGAAGCTCATTTTTGGCTCAATGGGTACGTAAATAAGCAGATTTGTCGATTTTGGAGCCAGAAGCATTGCAAGAGCTACCAATGCATCCAAGAAAAGTCACAGTTTGGTGCGGTTTATGGGCTGGTGGCATCATTGGACCGTACTTCTTCAAAGATGATGCGAATCGTAACGTAACTGTGAATGGTGAGCGCTACCGTGAAATGATATCGAACTTATTTTTGCCCAAAATGCAATAGCTTGACTTGCATGACATGTGGATTCAACAAGACGGTGCCACATGCCACACAGGCGAGTTCGGTGAACATTTTAGTTCACGTTCGGGACCGGTCAATTGGCCGCCTAGATCGTGCGATTTAACGCCTTTAGACTATTTTTTGTGGGGCTCTGTTAAAGCTCATGTCAATACAGACAAGCCCGCTTCAATTGACGCATTGGAAGACAACATTGAAGCATTTATTCGTGAGATACCGGCCTAAATGTTGGAAAGATTATGCCAAAATTGGACTAAGCGGATGGACCATTTGAGGCGCAGTCAAGGTCAACATTTGCTTGAAATAATCTTTGAACATTAAATTATATGGACCGTACTATCGATTCAAATAAAGATTTCATGCATTTTTTTTTTGAAAAACTTTTTTTTTTGAAAAACTTTCCTATAGCTTTTAAAAAATCACCCTTTATATTATGTTGTAGTGTTTCTCAATCCTATTTGACAAGGTGTGTCATAAATGCCTGAGGTAAGAGCTATGGTAGGTTTTTTCATTGTCATTATAAAGGATGCTAGATCTTTTACCTAGGAAAAAGATTCTTCCCAGTCAAATACGAAC
Organism: Orthonevra nobilis; assembly: GCA_963555765.1. Taxonomy (NCBI): domain Eukaryota; kingdom Metazoa; phylum Arthropoda; class Insecta; order Diptera; family Syrphidae; genus Orthonevra; species Orthonevra nobilis. The sequence goes on along the minus strand of OY743225.1, from coordinate 102,139,870 downwards.
TCCGCTTTCGAGGAGATTGCCGAGTTTAGCAAGATAGTGTCCAATGGCCGGTATTGTACTTGTTGTATCGAGAGATATCCAACATGGTACTACTTAGAGCCATTTTTGCATGGGCAAAAACTTTGCGAATCATCCTCAATCAAAAGTTTGTTTTTTAAAATGACGTAAACTAAAAAGAGAAAAATAAAATCAGTGACATTTATCATATGCATATAATATGTACATATGTATGTATGTTGTGGGGTCTATTAATAATACGTTATCATTATATGGGCGTACGTTTATGGGTAAATTCTACGGGCTTATTTAACATGCACATTGATTCACAAGCACATGATTCAAAAGCTTGAGGCACAACAAAACCAGTTTCTCAAGCATTCAAATTTATTTTCATTTTATATTTTGAGAGGACATATATTTATCGACGTCCCTAGAACTGACATCTGAAGGGTTATTCTTAACCTAAGATTTTCGTTTAACTTTGCGTTTAAAATTAAAAAGACTGTTATTAAAATTAATATGTTTATATAATTTTTTTACTTTTTATTCTTAGGTTATGGTTAAAATGAAGCAGAGGATCTTGATATAATTATTAAAGTAAAACGTATAGTTACCGAAGTTTGAAGTTGAACAGATCCCTCCTGCAGAGACGATCCTGGTCGGATCCGCAGAATTTCACTACTAGACTTTTGTATTGTCCGGTGACTAAGGGTATCGTTTTCTACTCTTCAAGCCCTTGCATTTGATACTCATGTAAAGAGGGTTGAACAAAAATTTAATCCGCCAACTCGAAGCGGCGGTCATATTGAAATTATTACATTTTGAGTATTGTAACCGAACTAGTGGTTTGCAAATTTTCAAGCAGACAACTTACATGTACAAACCAATAGGGCAAGTTAAATAAAAGCTTGTAATACGCTAATAATTTTACTATTCTTTTTTTGATTAATTCGGCTTACGCTTAGTAGGTAGGACTTACCTATTTCGGCAGTTGAGTTGTATTTTGAACTATGTATGTTTGTTTTTGACGCCTTTCGGGAATGCTATTGTCTTCCATACATCACAGATGAGGGAAATAACTTTTCTTTGGTAGGTGTTTGAAGGCACGAAAAGTACGTTTATTAAATGCTGTCTCTTGATTTTTGAGACCATCGAGACAATAAAAAAGTCCGCGAGCAAATTTGAAAAAAAAAAATTAAGAACTCTATACCAGGCACACGGTCAGATGAAAATTTAAAGAAAAGATTTGGAGACAAGTGTGAGTTGGAAATCGAGTCTCGAATGCTGCGAGTTACAAAATGTACGGCATGCTACACATTTTTCTTAATTTTAATTTCACATATATACATGTCGTCTTCTTGGCGTAAATTGAGTTGCATATAAATTTTTTGTGATGATTTTTGTTTTACTTGTGCTTTAAGACTTCTCTTCTTGGACCCTCTCGAGTATCACAATATGCGAAATAAACAGCCGAATCTTTTAAATGCGTCGATCTAGAGGGTTGATTTTGTTTGCAGCCATAAGGGTCACACGTATTTGGTATAAATTTCAACTTGTTACCTCTACGCGTCACGGAGAAAAAGGATGGTGATAGATAGACGGACAGCAAAATAATGGTCTTTTTTGAGGAACGAAACCCTAAAAAGGGTACAATTCTGTTAATTCAGTTATTTTTATTATTTGTTTCAAAGAAAAAATGGTTCTTTCATTGTTTTTTAATATCTCAAAAACTAAGACAACCTTAGGCACTATTTTTTCTGCGATTTGACTATAAAAAAAAACCGAGCATTGAATATTGGAAAATAATGTTGCACTAAATAATGCAAAATTTTGTAAAAATGTAATTAGAAGGATATAAAACTTTTTTTCAAAATTTTAACTTAGAAATTTCTATCATCGAAAATCGTTCACTTTAACAACTTGAGTCAAACACTATCTTAAAGAATGGAAATTTGGATTTAGATAAAGCTCTGTGCTTTCGGTGATTGTAAAAAAATTTTCCCACCTAAATGGGTGGAGATGGACCCTCCACTCCCATACAATCTTTTTCCTGTCTCAACCTAATCTTCTTGTCTTTGTCGAATCTTAAACAATTTTTATTATTTACTACTGTGTCCAAAAAATAAGGTGACATATGAATTTAAACTGCGCGCGTCGAAGGATTTGGAAATTTTTCTTTCTTTTTAGGTTGGTAGTACCGTCATTGACATCTATGTGAAATTTCCAAGATTTCCAAGCCGGCCGTGAACGTGTCGAAGACGAAGAGCGTTCTGGGCGACCATCAACCTCAACCGATGAAGCTCACGTCCAACAAATCAAAGATTTGGTGTTGAAAAATCATCGATTAACGATTAGAGACCTTGCTGATGAAGTTGGCTTATCGAAAGGCTCAGTCAATATCATTTTGAAGGATGCTTTGGGCCTCAAGCGCGTCAAATCTCGACTGGTACCGAAAACATTGAATTTTTTGGAAAAAAGGCGTCGCGTTGAAGTGTGTGAAACAATGCTTTCCGACTACCAGCATGTCATGAAACGCATTATAACTGGCGATCAGACTTGGATCTATGCTTACGACCCCGAAACAACCGATCAATCGAGCGAATATCGGACCAAAGGAGAGCCGAGACCAAAAAAACCGCGCCAAAGTCGCTCAAAAATCAAGGTCATGTTGACTGTTTTCTTCGATTATCGTGGTGTTGTGCTTTATGAATTCCTTCCAACCGGCCAAACAGTCAACAAGGAATATTATTTGAACGTTATGCGTCGTTTGCGTAACGCTATCCGCCTAAAAAGGCCGGAATTGTGGAAAGACAATTCTTGGTTTTTACACCACGATAATGCACCATCCCATACCGCACTCGTAATTCGTGATCATTTCGCCAAAAACTCAACCCATATCGTTCCGCAACAACCGTATTCACCTGATCTGGCGCCGTGCGACTTCTGGCTGTTCAACAAGCTCAAAAGACCGCTCCGGGGACACCGTTTTGATACGATAGAGGAGATTCAAGCCGCAGCGAAGACGGAACTGAAGGCATTCCCGGAAAGTGACTACAAACAGTGTTTCAAAGATTGGAAAATCCGTTAGCATAAGTGCTTTGCATCGGGAGGGGATTACTTTGAAGGGGATGAAATTGATTTGGAAGAATAAATAAAGAATTTTTAAAATAAATACAATGTCACCTTATTTTTTGGACACAGTAGTATATTTAAATATTTAATAAATAATAAAAAATTATACTGCTATGGTTCAATTGTGATTGTTTCATTCACTTTTCGAAAACATATTGTAACAGCACATATCGGGGAAAAAAACTGTATCTGATGCTCGCCTAACGGCGCGTGGCCTATTCGTCGTATTTGAACCGCTGAATATGTATATTTTTTCTTTTTTAATATTATTTTTCCATTAGCATTAATTTTCTGCTTTAAACTAATCGAATCCTTTGTTCCCTGGCACGCGTTTTTGGCTGAGTTGTTCGTTGTTTTTTAACAGATCGCTTTGCAACTATTTTCCGCCAACATAAATTTTAAAAAACTTATCAAGAAACTCAAGAAAAAAATAAGAATTTCGAAAAAAATATAATGCTAATTTATTATGTTATCACGAGTAATCTTTTAATTTTCTCTCGTATTTATTTTTGAAATATGTTTTTATTTTAAACTATTATGTCTACAAAGTTCAGGTATAAGCGAGTGGGTTTTTTTTTGCGAAAAATTAAGCGTTTATATTTTTTATGTCATAAATAAAAATTCAATATGAACAATGTTGACTAGAAAACTAAACATAATTTTTGTGCAAAGGTGTATGGAAATCGAATATCTTTCAGATAAAATATTTCCAATAAACAAGCACCATCTGCGAAAACTTTTGAAAATCATTTATCCAGATACAAATATAATTGAATTTGAGGTCCGCTTGTAAGTACATGTTATCGTTTCAAAAATAGCTTAAACGAAAATAAAAATAAATTACAGAAGCATTTGCGTCAGATGAACTCTCGGTGATCAATTGGCTATAAATTCTGTTTTTGATTGGTCTGCATTTCAATAAAATCAAAAAGAAACATTCTTTTAGGTGAATTTAATTTGAATTCTTGTCTGAAGACATAACATCATATTCGCCTACTCGAGTAACCTTTTTTATTTAAAAAAAAAATCTTTGAAGAACAATTTATCAATTTTTAAGTACCTCAAAAAAGCTGAAAGTTAACATATATTTTGTAAAATGAATTATTTTATGGCCTAATTATGCAAAGAGTTGGGTTAAACACATGACTTGGTGCTGTCAGAAATTTTGAGCATAAATCATGAACTTGGAATATTTGTTGTCGAACAGAGACATTTGAAAAAGAATCATAGTTCTTTTTAAAATATGCGTAAAGTGAGGAAAATAAGTTCAAAGAAAACATTAAACTCAACAGTTACTTCTGGACTACAAAGCTAAAATAAAGCACTTTGTCTTGGTTTCGATTCTCTCTTTGTGTAACATGGTCCTCAAAAAAAAAAAAAAAATCGCGGGAGCTTAAGGCTGGGCGCTCACTTGGCAACTTTCGTTGCGCAACGAAAAGTTGCTCAGAAAAAGTGCATTGGCTTATATGGTAGAGCGCTCACTAGGCAACGCAATTTGAGAGCAACTTTTAGTTGCCAAACATCGGCAACTTTTGAGCAACGCAATCGTTGCTCAAAAGTTGCTCTCTTAGAAAAATGTTTTCGACCGCTCACTAGGCAATTAGTTGCACGGCAACTTTCTGTTTTTTATTTATTTTGACCCACGGTCGGGGTAGGTTGTGCGCAGAAAAATGTGTGCGGTGCTTATTGATGAAAATACTTTGATCGATGAAGTGGAAAACAGGACGTGATTGTTTAATAAACATTTAAAAGACCAGAAAAAGGCTTTGAAATTTTCCTTTTTCCTTTCTATCACGATATATAGGATGCACCAAGTACTTTTTTTTGTTTCTTGTTTTTTTTTCTCAGTATTATCAAAAATGCACAAACAATTAAAGTTTGTTCGAAACCCATAGTTATTGCAAATTGCACACATATGTAGCTGGCAACTAGTTGCTTAATGAGCGCTGTATAAGCAAAAGTTACTCGGCAATAGTTGCCGGCAACGGCGGCAACTTTTCGTTGCGCAACGAAAAGTTGCCAAGTGAGCGCCCAGCCTAAGTCTACAACAGTTTTCAAAACTAGAATTGATAGATTTCGAAATAAACGTAGCTGGTTGGATATTTTCGCAATTTTGACAGTATCAGAAGAAAACGACGAGAATCAGTGAAGCGTTTGCAAAAACCGAAACGAAGCACTAGTCATCAAAATTTCGTATTACTTTCGACCACCAGTTGGCTCATACCGGCTCAACGACGTTAATGAATTCCTCTTTCTTTTATGAAATTGTATAAGATGAATCCGAAGTCCCTCATTTTTAATTTTTCAGTTTTTCAAGTTCCTCAAAATAAAAAGTTGTTCTTGGAAAGCTCGGTCCCACACAATCTTTACGAAGCGTTCTGAACTTTTTTCGAAGCTGACCTGGAGCATTGCAAACGAACGTTAGCGATTCGGCTGAGCCTTTCGATGTTTTTGTCGCGGCTCATGATGCAGGTTTCACATGTTGGAAAGGTAATTTTAAGGCTTCAAGTAGCGATTTAGCTCTTTCAAGGCAGCGATTAAGCTGTAAAATGTACCACAATGAAAAACGGGTGGCCAACGTGCTATGAAAGGGTTGGATGCAAGTGATCTGGATCTTACTTAAATTGCAGTGAAGTAGTACGATATTCCACTCTATTGGGTTAGGCGTTGGTGGTGCTTATGTCAAAAACATGTGTTGGCTCGGAGAGGATAGTGGTCTCGAGAGGAAGAACATTCAATTAAACACATACAGACAGAGTGTCAGACCTGTCGATTTGCATACACACTTCAATATACCCTTCAACTTCAACTTCAACGATGGTCCAATGACTGTAAAAAAAAAGCAGGTGCAGTCCGAAAGCGTTGGAATTTTCAAGGTACCACATCACTTCACAAGAAGAATGGCGTTACGTAGTTTTCTTCGGATCTGGGCCTGATGTTTTTAAGACGAGCATTTTTTACCTCAGGATCATAGTCGAGAAGGTATTGTTATGGTATGTGGAGCGATTAACTTATATGAAACTGTTGAACTTGAGTGCCAAACAGCAAGAGTCATCGCAGAGTCTTATAAAGGAACATTGGAAAGGAATTTTTCCTAAGTTTTGTGATATTTGTGGATGAATCAACAGGACTTTCGAGCACTAGTGGTTATCATACTCACCGGACCTGAAAAAGTATGGGGTTGGATAGTGCGACGAGTCTGGCCATCAACTTGAAGGCAAAGGATCGCTCATTGGAGGCATTAGATAAAGGGACTTTACGATTGCATGCATGAATTTGAGAAGTACTAATGAACAGATCCTACATACTAGAATCAACAAAAAAATCTCTTATAAAAGAAACTTGTTTTATTTAATTGCCATGACTGCTCTTTGTATTTTCATTATTTGAACCTATTCAGTTGACACATGATTTGAAAATAATGAATCGCATACTTTTGAAAAATTTTGTACCTATTGAGTTGAAGTGGATTGTATATCTTTCTTGCCAATGATTCTCGTGACTACAATAAGAAACTACAGCTGGCTTAAATTGCACACACTTATATGGTTGAGGTCCGTTTCGACATGAGTTTTAAATAAATTAAATCTTCTGAGCCGATATTGATTTAATCCAGAATAATTTGAAGTAATTTTGTTAAAAAATACTTTGAGGAAACCTAAGCCACCATTCTTTTGAAGCCACTTATTGATGTTTTCGCATTGTGAAATGTCTTTCTTAGCAAGGCGAGGCAAGTGAGTTTTCAATATGTATCAAGAAATAAGCTGACCTTTTTATACAATTGAAACTTTTTATAACAATATATATATTTATTTGGCAAACGAAGAATACAAGTGGTCTGCAACCGCACATTTTACATACAGAGATTTGATATACTATTATTATATCTGTCTACTGAAAAACAGTGACTGGTTAGAAATGAAATATGTTAAAGAAATATTGATAATTAAAAGGAAAATGCCATGGAAAACTTTCCATTTAAGACCAAAAAATTAATTGTCAACTAATTGTAGAGAGTAAACAATAAAAATTAAATATCCAAAAATAGACAATAATAAAAACGTAAATATAATAAATATATAAAAAAATAAATAAATACCAATTATTAAAATAGAATATAAAAATAAGGGGATATATAAATTTAATAAATAAAATAAATAGGTTAATATAAAAATGTGCAATAAGTTAATAGAATAAATGAATATAAAAAACAAATAAAATTATTTGCTTAATGACTTGGTTTGAGGTATTTGGTTTACCAAAATATTGCCGACGAACGCGCAGCAGGTCAAAACGGTTTTCGTTAACTTTTTATGTTGATCAGAGTAAGAGTGATGCCAGGGAAGATCTAGCATAATTTTGAGCAGTTTGTTTTGCAATACTTTTGCAGTTTTATGGATATGACATCCATATAGCAAAATCGCCTGAAATATGACCTTAAAGATAATTATTTGATATATGATAGATAGAGATCTGCTACCGCACAATTTACACTACAGAGATATGATATTTTAATTTACCTTTCAACTGAACTATTTTTATAATTTATTTTACAATGTTAAAAATGGTAATGGAAAGTACGAGAAAACCCCACTATGTACAAAAAATAAATAAATAACAAAAGTATAATAATAAAAAAAAGAAAAAAAAAGAAAATGGATAATTATTTTGTTTTCGCTCGAAAGTTTCGATTTCCTGCTTATGAACGGTGAAGCATTTTTATGGCAATATTGATCTCATTAAGAGTCTGTGATATATGCTCTTTGAATGTCAGGCTCATGTCATGATGCATACCAAGATATTTAACGAATGACTTCCCAAGCCATTTATCTGTCTTTGTGCGTTAGGAAGGTTGAAATGATGGCTTGAGATTTATTCATATAAACTTTGATTTTCCATTTCATAAAATATTCTGTCAGTATCACCATCGCATTGATTACATTTCTCTCTATATTGAGAGAAACTTCATGTGATGAGAATTCTGCAGTATCATCAGCATAAATGGCTGATCGCTTACGATCATTATATCTTATCTAATTACACTGGCAAGCCGGCGAACACAAGAGGCGGTTCAGAAGGGTCCCAGCAGAGTATGAATGTTGTGATCCCTCTTAGCCAAATGACGACCTCGCCAAAATAGTGAGGAATAACCACAAAATGTTGAAGTTAGTTTACTTAATTTAAATGAACTGAATAAAAGTGAATCACAAGTGACTTCAATGAAATAATTAAAATCACTGCTGTATTTAATTTATCTTTAGACAATTCTATTGATTTTTGAAGATCATTTCAATTCTCATCATCAAGAATGATGATGTAAATCTGTTTCGTTCACTGTATTCTTTTAATTCAATTGCATCAATCAGGAGTTTGAATTCTTTGACTTAAATTCCGCAAATACAAAAGAATGCATAAACACTTCCGATATAATAAAATCATAATGTCAGTTTAGTCGTTCGAAAATACCTCCATTAATCAGTCTCGTTCTTAGCCCAAACAAATAAGGGTGGCAAGAGTGATGTGGTGTTTCTTCTTAAACTACTCAATCCAATTAACAAAAAAGCAGTATATTAAAGTTTTCTGTAGCTCAATTTGGTTTTAAAAACAAATTCAACATGGTCTACGAGCAGCCCCTTGAGTGATTTAATGAAAATTTGAAATTGTCATTACTCAACGAATGCGATTCATTACAAATATGTTCCCCTTTGATTCGGAACATTGCCAACAGATTGAAATATTGTTCGGCAAATAAACATTGGACTTTTTCAAGTGCTTAGAAAATTGTCAATTAAGTGAGTTCATCCCCCGCCCGGCAATTAAATTCATTCACATATATGCCATGAAATTCAAGACATTCATCTACCCCCTCGGTTACTAAATTTGCATTTTGCAGCTTATTAGATAATATTGTGTTCCTCCACATCTTTTTTCGCATGGTATTTTTTGGATGGTCCAAGACAGATATAATCTCTTCATTGGACAGTGAATTTTTGCTGAACTAAATAATGGTTCATATTTAAAAATTGCGCTCGGCACAACGAATTTGATTCACCTAAGCGAAAAACAGATTTATTCTATTTTGAGGAACATTAAAAGTGGCCGGTATACATATGTGTTTAATTGTAGACATGGTCATGGGGGATGTTGAACGGCTGTTGCATGCATTTGGATTCGGACAAATGGATCTATCCATCGGGGGCGTCTCAAAATGTTGTTGTTCGAGGAGGCAGTGGGTTGGCAGGCTGTGTAGCCAAGCATCAAGTTTAGAGTTCCGATTTAGCTTTTTTTTTTTCTAACTAAAAATACTGAAGAGGTGTACACATGTTCCGAATTAATGAAAAAGAAACAATTAATGTGGACGTTTCTTTTTGTTTAAAAACGATGCAAAAACCGCCGATGAATGCGTTTGGAATATGTTTTTATGAGATCACTTATTTTAGATTGATTTGGGATGTGGTCACTGATATATTTACTAACCGAATGTCATGTTGATGTTAATTTTTTTTTTTGCAAAATATATTCCAGCGAGCGTCAAGATTCGCGTGGGTACAATTGTATTCATGAAATATTTCAAACCAGATGATATTCATTTATTAGATGCAGAAGCAGCTTCAAAACGATGGAATGAGTGAAAATGAAAATTGAATTGATGGCTTCAAAAACTATATTTCACGTGGAAACAAAATCTAACTACAAATAATACCGAGAGAGCTCATAACGTGTGCTTTTTTTTAGCCAATCAGTCTACTTCTGCTTCAAATTAAACACTACTTTCCCCTAAGGAGCTCCAGTGAAATTTAGACAACGTTGCATTAAGCGAATGAGAGGCATCGGAATGGCAAAAAAGTCCTGATAATTTGTCAGCCAGCAGTAATAAAAATTGTCTTCAATACCAAATCAAAGTAAGACTTTCGATACTTTTCCGGCCAATGGGAAATTCACTTAAAAAACTGTGCTAACCTGTAGCAAGCAAAACCAGAACAATTTTTTCAAGGCAATATCATTTATCGAACTTCTCTAAGATCTTTGACAAGATACTAGTGAGTCAAACAGCTCTTCACATCAATCAAACTCACATCCAATCTATTTGGTTGTTCAAAATGTTCTACGTTTTTTTTTTGGAAGTGGTTTTTATCGCTTCTGAGGAGTAGAAAGAATTATTCTTTATATTGTTACCAGAATTTGTATTGAAAGGACTTATTTTAAGTGCTCAGTTTCTTTTTTTTTAAATGGAGGATAAAAGTGTTCATTTAAGGCATATTTTGCTTTTTTCTTAAAAAAAAGGGGTCAAAACGACTGAGACGCAACAGGTGATTTTGAGCATATGTGGAGATTCGACAATTAGTACTGACACTTGCCAACGCTGCTTAACATGCTTTTGTACCGGTTTACAACAACATTCAGCGTAAGAGGTCATTGTACGCTTCTGGTGAAACACCACAATCGATCGGTTAGCAATATTCCCAAAAAGGTCATGTTGAGCAATTGGTGGGATTGGCGAGGTGTCTTCCACGCAATGAGACAATAAATGTCATCAAATATTGCTCACAGCTCGACAACTTAATGCAAGCAGTTGAAACGGCCAGAGGCATTGTTTTCCAGCAAGACATAGGCAGACCACGAACAGCATTTGTAACAAGATAAAAGCTTAGGAATAATGTCTCTTCCAGAACGTTGAAAGAATATAATAAATTGGAATCGACAGTAAATGATTGACTTAATATATATTATGATTTTGAGACAATAATGTGAATTTGACTTAAACAAAAAAAGAAAAAAACGCAGAATTAATTGACCAACCCAATACTATAGATCTTAAATTAGGCTTAGTCGGTATTGGGCCTTTGTTATATTATTCAGTACGAACCACTATTTCTGGCAAATAATCATAATAAACTGCTTTCCCTCAGCCAAGTACTGGAAAAAAGAGGTGATATCGACTTGCCTCCACAATTTCCTGATTTGACCACTCTCGCTTTCTTTCTATGAGGGAACTTGAGGGAAAATATAAACGCCTAAACAACAACCACAATATTCATGCTAAAGGACAACATGCATATAAATCGCTGAAATAAACAAAGGAGATTTGCTCAAGGAGATTATTTTTCTGATTGTAAAATTCAAATAATAATTATTTTAAATTTAATTCGTCTGTATTTGCCATTGTAGGTTGAAGCAATAAGTCTGCGAGAATTAATTCTCAAAAAACTGTTTTCACAACTTTTTTTTTAATTGGCGCCCGGTCAGGGACATCAGCAAAACTTTTGATGCCGAGAAAATTCAACTGGATAATAAAAATATGTGCATGCAGTATGAAACAGAAACTGTATTAAACATGCACAGGATCGGCAATGAGATGCATTGTCATGTGACTTCTTCAATCTTGTCTTAGAGCAGATAGTACGACACGGGCAGATGTCGACACTGAAGATACTCTTTTCCACATCTATCTTTTAGCATACCGCGGCGATATCGACATCATCGCTTTAAACAACAAAATATATGCTACCAATTAGAAAAAGATCCGTCAAACATCAACTTGGCCAAAACATAACGATTTACAACTACAATCTGAGATAGTAAAGGAGTTCATCTACCTTGAAACTGATTTATCCTTCACAAACGGCATCACAGTGGAGATTCGATGAATTCTAAATCTAGGCAGTCGTTGCTACTTCCGTTTTTCGAAACAACTAGGATCCTAACGCGAAGGACAAAAAAACAGCTCCACAGAACACTGATTTTGCTTTTTGGAACCAAACACTGGATTAAAAGCAAAGCAGCTGAGCAAATATTGGGATCCTTCGGAAGAAAAATCCTTCGCCGGAGGAGGAATTGGGCAAAAATGCAAACCCTGCGAGCTATAAAAAAATATGGATATAGTCCGGAAAGCAAAAACGCGTCGACTACGGGCTCGGACTGGTCTTCCAGGCCACCACGTTCATGAAAAACAGGAAGACTCAAGTACCGGTTTAAGGATCAAACAATTGCAGACGGAAATTAACCAACTGAAAGCAGCGTGCTTATCTCAGCTCCTGATACCACAAGGAGTAACTTATATGAAACCGATTCTTCTATAAAAGTGTCAACCACTAATGGGCTATAAATCGATATGATGTTCGACAGGTTCCTAGTTTTCCATATTTTAAGGATTGGCGTTTTTAAAATCTTCCCATTAAGAAACTTCATATCTGTGAAGATAAATCATTGATGAGACCAAGAGGACAAAAGCGGAGTCTTGAATGCTAACCTACAACAAGGTCATTCCACTCGAACGTGAAAGGATTGATGCACTATTTTGAAAAGCAATTCACGAGGAACAGATTGGATTATGTGGCGATAGATTATTTTAGTTCTGAAGCTCTGATCCATTAACAAGCTTGATATACAAGCCGATCCTGTTGCTTATGGTAGGTTCTTCCCTGTTTTATAGTTCATATTTTCGTGTTCTCGCTGAGTACGAGTTTGCCTAATATTTTTGGGTCGACCGTCTCTAAAAGATTGCCTGCCAAGTTAACAATGAGCGAAACATGCAATCAACCAATTGTCAAGTGCTTTCTCAGAGTAGCGAATTTCACCTCAGAGCAAAATACAGTTCGTCAAAAAATAATCACGACAGACACAAAATTTTGGTTTAGACAAAGTAGCCATTCAAGACACCCGACAATGTCAACTCGATGACGCGACAAAGCTTTAAGATTCGCCTGTTAGCCGAACATGTCATGTTAACGCCAAAACGTATTTTTATCACAAATCAACCAAAACAAAAGCTAAAACTAATTAAATTCTGTCAAAAAGTCAAATTCGCAATCATTTTTCGCGCCACAATTAACTTTCACGAAAATTGGGTGCAAGGTCCGTCAGAAAAAGGAAATTAGGAAAAACAAAACTTGGCACCTTTAAACGTCGGTGTCGAAAATGAAAACAAATCGTCAACAATTACTCACAGATAACCACAAAACACTTTATTTGACTAACTTTATTCTGTCGAAGTCGAAACAATATAAACAATGGACAATGTACGTGTACCTGGCCCAAACCGAGTAGGCGTGAAATTAGGTCACTTGAAAAACTGTGACCAAAGACCAAATTTATTTTCTAAACCGAAAGCTGCGTAAACAAAGTCTTCAGTGTGACGAAAGGAATGCATTTGGTCTCGGTGTGCCCGTCAAGTCAGTGCACTGCATCTAAGAGAATTTGGCACTCGCCCATCTGAGTAGCAAGGCTATTTTTATAATGTTTAGTAAATTGTCATTTCGAATTCGAAGGGTGCGCTGCACTATGTATTGGAATAGCTCGCATGTCAACGATTTGAAAGCTTCCTCTTCGATCTGGAGGAAGTTTTTGTTTATATATAATCGTCTTCCGCATTACAAGGTGAGAATATTTTCAGACGAATATTTGCCAGGTGAATGAATTTGTGTTTAAAATGCATGAGGTAGAAAAGAGGTCGAGGTGTTTTTTCATCAACATGAGGGCGAGGGGTTATTTTAAGAAATCTGAATATATACAGTATATAAGCTGCCATTATTAGAGGGGTATTTTAGTCTAGAAATTTAAAACAAATCGATTTTTTTTTGTTTATATTTTCAAAGTTTATAACTCTTCAAGAATATATCTACAAGAGGATTTTTCAAAATTCAAATTATTTTCGGAGATATCGGTATTTTGCTGACCCGGCATCCAAACTGGTTCGGCCGGAACCAATCGAACAAAAGACATTAGGGATTCTCCGTCTACCTGAATATATATTTGTCAGTAAAACCTTTTGTCCTTTGAAATCAAATGGATAAAAAATCCTCAGCGCAAAGGATTACGCGTCCAGATAGACGAACAAAAAAGCGGCACAGGAAGACACCAGTTTTACGAGTGCTTCGAAGGAGACCAGAATTGCTCGATATGAAGAGAGAAACGCGGAAAATAGTTTTTTCGGAGTCGAGGAAGGTCCGCTGTAAATGGAATGAAGTAGGAGTGGCAGATTGAATAAATGTAAGCCTACAATATCATTTCATAACTTAGACTTCGAAAAACTTTACGTGAAACTTTAAACGCGTTTTTCTCGAAACTGTCTTTTTCAAAGCAATACCCAGGATTTCCCAGGTTCTACTGGACGATTTATCTGACATTTTTAGAGTCTTTTTTATAGACTTGTCTATATCTGGAACTATCCCCACCACAAAATTCAGTTACATTTTTTTTTGAATTGGAAACAGTCAAAAAAATAGATAATTATGTTAAAAATTGTGAATTTAAAGTCCAAAAATTTATATTTTGTCTTGCTTGTCATACAGAAAATCTGTTATAACATTATTATCCTTAAATTTTTTAGAATTTGAATTTTTTTTGTATCTCTTTTAACTTTTACTAATTTATAGGCTCTGTTGCCCATTGTAAAAGAATCTATTAAATAAATAAATGAAAAAAAAAAATTAAAAGAGTTGTAAAAAATGATACAAAAATTGTTTTTTATTTTTTCAGGCAGTCGCCATTTTGTGAAAAAAAATCTTTCCAACTTTTCCGTTGTTCCAGACATTGTGACATTATTCTAGATTAATAATATTTTTCTTTCTTTTTTGGTTTCAGATTGCTAGGAGGGTTGAAATTGTGGGTATGGAAGCGCCAGTTTTTTGAGACCCCCATTTCATCAACTGCTGATTTTTGAAATTGTCAATTTTTTTTTATTTTTTGACTTTTTCTTTATTCTCGTTATGTTAATAAAAAACTCATAAAAATGGATATTAAAAATATTAATTGCCTTTTTTTTTATGGCACCAAATTCATGCCTCTAGACTAGCCTTAATGTCAAAAATGAATCGTTTCGGTTTTCTGTCAAAAGATATACGTCCAAGGGGTTATGAATACCCTAAGCAAAGAACTGGAGATGGATAGTGGCAACCATTGCATTAGGAAATCTTTAGATTGTTATGTTAGAAGGGAATATCGAAATTCCGTTCAAGCCCTGCGTTAGTAAAGTCGGTTATATAATATCCGAGAAATTTTTAAACGCAGATTATTTAATGTTGTTGTTGCCATACGACCCTTGTCACCTCAGTAGCTGCAGGTAAAGGTAGTATTTTATTCAAACAACTATACTATATCCGTAATTGGACTCGATGGTTAGCGGACAAGCATTCCAGGCATCACTAGAGTTACGGTTTATTTAAGCCCACTGCTCATTATATTAACGATGAAATAAAGAGAGGCAGGAGGTTTTGTTTTTTTTTCTCCCATATAGCCAGATCATTTTTGGAAGATAATTAATAAATATTCAGAATAGGAAAGGAGTCAATATCGAGCCTTGAGGTTCTTCGGTTAGTATACTCGTGTATCTCATTTCAGAGTAAAAATTGCCAATAATAACATTCTGAAAGCGATTGGTTCAGGAGTTTCTTAAGAGGCTAATAGCAAAGACTTATCGCAAGTGAAAAGGCACAGGAGTGTCAAACGACCACGATCGAACTGTTGCCCTGGTTAGCGATTAAAGATCCCAGTAAGCCTTCAAAAATAATAATAAGATAAGCGAAGAAACACGCTTATTTGGCGATGGTCACTTTGAAGAATTAGTCGTAGTTTTTTGGTCATCTGTAAAAGTTGTTGATAAAAAGCAAAGCAAAGACTTAAGATATATCAACTTGGAGAATTAAAGTTGAGCGCAATCCTCACTAAACGCATTTGATTTGAGACTCTAAAAATATTCAGCAACATTGGTTTCAGAGACAGTTTCAAAATTATTACTAATGGTATTGTATAGCTCGCTCTTAAGAGGAAAACGATGAGTGATATAACAACTAGATAGACAGAATTTAGATATTTCACATTCGTGTACCTTTTGTACTACTTGGACAAAATATCAGTGAAATGTGACTCAAGTGGAGCCGACGTCACTTAAAATGTGGGGCAGAGTTGCTAATGAATTAAATCTCTTGGGAAGATAGCTCTTTTGATTTCATCCACAATAATTTGAAGTTTGTGTGATAAAAACGACTAAGAATTAGAAAAAAACCTAAGTCACCATTCTTTTGAAGCCACTTATTGAAACCATGAAACCATGGCATTTTATTTAATAAGATAAATGATTTCACTTAACATTCACATTTAATCAACTGAAGTCACTTACCAATTAAAATTCTTTTGAACCGAGGGCGAAAAATGTAAGGCAACCATTTCTTGAACAAAATGAGCCGAGCTATGTGAAACGCTCTTAAATGTTTTGCAAGTTATCTCACATACGTAGGCTGCTAGATATATTTCTGGCCTAGGCAACACTAAGTGTTGCCAGGTGCAATATGACATTTCCATTGGAAAGTTTGTCATTTTTTGGCATAACATCACTGAGAACGTGTTGTCATTTAATCGTGAATTGCTTTATTAACAGAGACTTGAAAAATTCAAAAAATGGAATTAACTCGTGAACACTTTCGTGCGATCCTTTTACACAACTTTCGACGTCTATTATCATGACAAGAGTGCATTGATGAACTTAAATCTTTGTATGGCGATGAAGCACCATTCTATAGCACTGTGAAAAACTGGTTTAATGAATTCAGCCATGGCCGACGCTCGCTCAAAGACGAATTCCGTGTAGGTCGTTCAAAAACGGCCGTTGTGCCAGAGAAAATTGATGCCGTGCGTGAACTGAAAATGCAAGATCGCCATGTGATACTATATACCGTGAGATAGAGGCATCCCTGGGCATTTCTCCCACCAGCATACATTCGACATTGCATGAACACCTGGCCGTTAAAAAAGGTTTGTTCTCGTTGGATCCCTGACAATTTGACAATCGCTCAAAAAAAGGATCGTGTCGATTGGTGCAAAGAAATGTTTAAAAAATACGATCGCGGTGCTTCAAAAGACGCTTATAAGATTGTCACAGGTAACGAATCATGGATCTATGCGTATGAGCCCGAAACAAAACAACAATCGACCGTGTGGGTCTTCGAAGACGAACCAAATCCAACAAAAGTTGTTCGTGGAAGAAGCACTTCGAAGCAAATGGTCGCCTGTTTCTTCGGCAAAACTGGTCATGTGGTGACTATTCCGCTTGAGCAACGTAGGACGGTCAATTCTGAGGCTGAAGTCTTCGGAGAAATTCGAAAACCGGACAAGAGAAGACGAATCATTGTTCACCATGACAATGTGAGCTCTCACACATCGGCTCAAACCAGCGCCTTTTTGACCGGCCAAAACGTCGAATTGACGGGTCATCCACTGTACAGCTTGGCCCCCAATTACTTCTTTTTATTCCCGCACATCAAGAAAAAAATGCGTGGTCAACGATTTTCGTCGCCAAAACATGCTGTTGAAGCGTTCAAAAACCATGTTTTGGAGGTGTCTCAATCGGAGTGGAAAAAGTGTTTCGATGATTGGTTTGATTGTTTTACTTATTGCAAAACCGTTAGACCGGTGAACCCAACATGTAAAGTTGAAGGATGTCATGCCTCTTGTCCCGATCAGGACCTCGCCGATAAAATGAGGAACAAGATACTCACTGCAAGACCACATAATGATGAATAAATCCACTTACTTCAAATAAATTCAATAAAATTCACTGATTACAATCGATTAAAAGTGAATTCACTAATGACTTCAACGAAAAACATGAATTCACCAATGACTTCAACTTATCTTTTGTAAATTCAATTCTATGAATGCTGAAAAATTTGGGCACCAGTGATTGGCTCCTAAGGATTGGTGATTTAACTCTCTTTCATAAGTAATCTTTTTTTTTAATTTAATTGCATCGATCGAAAGTTTTGATTTCTTTGGCCTTAATTTTGTCAATGCATTCAGCGCAGAAATCAAAGCAGTCAAATAATTAAGCTTCATTTCGAAGACCAAACCGTTATTGTTTTGTTCTTTGCTCGAAGAGTTTAAATTCTGTTTACGTTCATCCAAAAACAAATACGAGCCCTATGGATGTAGTTAGAAGGTTCCGGCCGAAGCTCGAATCCGTACCATACCATCGAAGTAATTAGATCAGTAAGTGATTTAGAACATTTTTTTACAAAAGTCATACAATTTTTACCATGATGAAACAAAATACAACAGATATACTACAAAATAAAGCTTATAAGAAAAAATAATTTACAGCAGTTTTATAAAACAATATGTTGAATATTTTATTTATTCAGTTTCATATTTTATATTTATTTTCAAAAGTGAAACATTTTGGCGTAGTGTCTTTTTTTTCTGATTTGAAATAAATTTATTTTATTTAATTTTTACAAAAAAAAAAAATATAAATATCAACACATGCAAAGAACTTAAAAGAAAATTTTACAAGCTGATATTTAAACAATATATGAAAATTTGAATTGCATCTGAACAGCGTTGACTTGCACAGCAATTGGAATACAATTTTGTATGCATGTATTTTTTTGGGTGTGGGGTTTTGGGGCAGGAATACCTAGTCTTTGCGTGTCTATAAGAAAAATAAATAAAAAAAAAAGAAAAAAAATAAATAATATTTAATGCAAACAATAATAGAAGTGTAGCTTGTTGCGATTAGTACATTTTTTTTTTGCATTGTGCTGCAGGTGAGTAGCGGAGAAGATTTGTTATCACAAAATTTTAATCTTCATTTAGAACAGAGGATACAGACCACCATCTTTGATTATGTCGTATGTACAATCTGATGTGGGAGGAGGATTCTTTATGTGACCTTGTTCATTATTCGATGTAGTACTTGAACTTTGTGTGACTAACGTGGGCAGATCTTTAGGAATCGATGCTTCTGGAAGGCTTGATTTATCAAGTGATGGATGTAGATTTAAAGAAGGGTTGTCTGTGGGAAAACATTGTTCCGCTTGTTGTTTGGGAATCGATGCTGGAGATGATTCATGGAGTAAGCTAATTGATCCTTTATCAATCAAAATTGAATTTCTTGAAGATGTCTCCTGTTTTATTTCCATTGAAGGGGACAGTTCTGAAGACTCAACAAGTGAGTTAAGATTTCTTGAATTTAAAGACTGATCGATTTCCACTGAAGGCTTAACATTTTTTGAGAGTTTGGATGACTTCTCAGTCAATGGAGAATTTCTCGAAGATGCAAATGGTTTGGTTTCTGTTGATGAAGCAGCAAGAGCAGCTCGAATGGCAGCAACAGATGGCGGTGGTACTTTTTTTTCTGGCGAAGTTAGTTTTATGTCTAAGCTTGGTAAAGTTGTTTCATTTTTATTCTTTCTTCGTTTCTTGGACTTTTTCTTCAACTGTGCCTCTTCGGGCTCTGCCTCTTGGAGGGGAGCATCAGATGGCGGTGATCCTGGCACAACGTCTACACTGCCCTTGGATTCTCTTCGAGATTTCTTTTTTGATGCGTCATTCTCAGAAATGATACTATTCCTCCGTGATAAGCTTTCCTTATCTTCTATGCTGCCTTTTGAACCTTTTCTCGATTTCCGTTTGTTTTTCTTCTTCTTTGGTTTTTCAGGCAACAATTCCTCGGGTTCCTGTTCCATTTCTTCGTCCAGCTGCTCATGGATATCTTCATCCACTTCGATGACCCGACTTAGATCCTTTTCTTCTTCTGGACTCTGGGAGAAAAGTGTAATACTCTCGCCACCCAGACTAAACCTTCTAGGATCCAGATGTTGTACTTCCTTTTCTTCGTCAACCTCATCGTCATCTAATTTAAAATTCTTTCTCCAGTTGTATTCTTTTTTGGGAACATAATTGATTTCGACATCATTCGTGTCATCATCGTAAGTTGTGGTGAATGATGTTGATGGGACGATGCCATATCGAGACCTAAGACGTGTAGAGTTTATGGCTGACATGGTGGCGTCACCCAGGTACCTACGCTCGTTTTCTCTTTTTTCGTATTCCAAGAAACTCCTTGAACTTTCTCCACTACTCGCTCTGCTCGATCGGTTCCGTGGTGACCATGAACTCGTCGTATCGTTTGGTTGTCTGAATCTTGAAATTAAATGGTCCTCGTCTAGATGGTCTTCGTCGGAAGCTTGTATTTCTTGCAGAATGCTATCGTAGTCACGTAGGATCCCAGATGGCTTTCGATTTTTGATAGCTTCGTCATAAATTTGATCAATCTGAAAGGAATCCTCGTCGGGCACACCACCAACGGCTCCATCGACATCACGCCAATCATCTGCACGTCGGTCGGCGTATCTGTCCATTTCTCGATCAGCTTCTTCGCACTCGGACTGTTCGTTGTGGGATTCTTCGGGTCGCTCATTGTAGTCCCAAATATCCTCATCGATTTCATCTTCCACTTCCACCACCGTTTGACGTTCATCATCGCTACCGGATTCGTATGCTTCCTCGATGAGGTCCTCCTGAAGATTCGGATCTTGCAGCTCTGCCAGCAAATTTGATTCGTTTTCCAAAGTATCTGCCTCAGCGACGTTTTCGGATGCTGCATCATCTGTCCAGGTTCTTAGATCTCCCAGCGACTGCACCTTCAACTCTGAGATGCATACGCAATCTTCTGGATACTGCTCAATTGGCATCTCTTGATTCAATGAGAACCTCCTGAAGTGATGATATTCCTCAGCTTCGAGCTCGACCATGTCCAAGTTTTCGTCACTCTCCTGGATGAAATCCTGAATTTGGAAGAGAATTTCAGGTTTCTGAATCAATGCCGTATCAGAAGCCCTGCGGTTGCGCTCAACCAGGGACTGTGTTGTTGTGTCTGACGAAAACTCTTCCATATTTTCTGCAGCTTTTTGCATTTCATCGAGAATTTTATCCTGAAGCTCTTTCTTGGCCAGAATTTTCGCTGTAATTTTTTCCGAAACATCATAACCAGGTGAGCGACTTCTGCTGCGTGATCTCCTGAAGGATTTCGCCTCTTCACGAAGACTTTCAAATTGATCCGAAAAATCCATAGACTCACCAACATAGGTCGATCGCTTAAAGTTTCCACTTAAAAGTTCCTCCTTTATTTTTTGAATGTCCCGCCAATCGGCTGAAATGGACCGATGATACTCGGGGTCTGGTGGCGTCCCGTCGAGTTGTTTTGGTATGGCTCCGCCTCCAGTAACATTGTTATTTGTCAGATCTTCCATCACGTAGTCCACTGAAGTACGATGTGTTTCATGGGATCTCTTTGTCGACACCCCTGTCAGGGCTTCCCGGTTGAGCTTCGAATTGAAGTCGTAAAAATCACTCAAACCGGTAAAGTCTTGTTCCTCTGTGGCCTGACTAGAGAGGATGCACTGATAAATGAATTTATATGAAGCAGGATCGGGACTGGGACTGCGGGACATTGTTTTAGCTGGATTGTAGGAAACATTTTGCGGGGAAGGTGAACGATGTTGATGTGGACTTACAGAGCGACTTACTGCCGGCGTTTTGGATCGAGAGCGCGATCGCGATCGTGACGGATTGATCGAGGCATTGAAATCATAAAAGTCGCTGATTCCCTCCATGAGATAGTCGTTTTCTGGCTCAGGTATAAATTCGTCATCAGATGGGTAATCGATTTCAATGGAGGGATTTTCATTAGCTTCGCTGCGTGCCTTGCGTTCTTCAGACTTCCAATTTTCTTTATATAGCTTCATTTCATCCACACGTGGACTCCTTCTAAGACCACCACTGGTGCTTGAGGGTGAGGGTGTTCTAGCCAAGGGGAACTCCGTTTCTTGGGAGTTTTCTCGCTCGGTTTCATTTTGAGGGGATTTTAAAGCGTGCGATATTGAAGCAGAAGCAAAAGCGGGTGAGGAATCTCTTCCAGTTTGGGATGAGCTAGCGTTACCAAGTCTACTTACGTTCTTAGTGTCAGTTTCCTCGTCAGGTTCTATGATTGGTTCCTAAAATGATAAATATTCTAACGTAAAATTTTTAGAAACCACAATATGCGATGACCTTACCGGGTCCTTAGACCTTTGTCTCTGCAGGGTAGATAAAACCTCTTCATGCTGACTTTTGGTAGCCTCTTCGAAGGAAGACATTTTTGGTATATTAACAGCTGATTGAATGGGCGATTGAATTCGTTCTTTCGCATCGGTCTCTTCGAGTTCCTCATCGATTGATAGTTTCTTTTCACGTTTCCAAAAATCGGTATCCTTATAGTGCTCCGGTTTACCCTCACCCCATGGATTACCATCTTCTTCGTCGAGCATACCCAATGGTCCTTTGGCTGCTTCGTTTGGGTCATATTTGCTATCCTTAGCTGGACTACGTTTGTGGCGACGATGTTGTTTGCCTACTTTAAGACCCGGTTCACTAGCGTATTTGATTGCTTCATACTCACTGTCCCCCTTGCGAATATGCTCGAGCTCTTCCTCTTCTAAGGAGGTAAACATCTTAAGCTCTTCTTCACGCGACGCTCTCGACTCACGTGAAGAAGTCGAACTGCCACTGGATCGTCGTTTCTTAAAGGCTCTTCTTCGGCCAGAGCCATCTTCACGCACCAATGGCTTATTTTTGATTCCATCCAATGACCTTAAGTAGTCATCGGAGTATTGTAGTGATGGAAAATCCTCACCGCCATCTGGTGCTTGTCGTTCGTGTTCGTCGAAAAGCAGATCAGGTAGAGCTGCTTCGGATGATTGTTGAGTGGAAAAAGATGACTGTTGACTCGAAATGGGCTCAGCTGATGAGGACTCTTCAGATACATCAGGAAAGAGTAAAGTTTTTGGTTTAAGTGACTCTGAACTCGTTTGGCCATATTGTGTCTTGACAGTTTGAATGGGCACTTCTTCCGACTGAGCGATTTCCTCTTCCGACGTCAACTGCTCAGCATCTTCAATTTCGCCTTCGGCTTCAAGGGTTTGCCTAAGTTCGATCTCTTCCTGTGCAGTTTTTAACTTTTCCAATGCTTCCTCGTCGATTCTTTTTTGACGTTGTTCCATTTCATTTTCAGCTTCGATGATTTTGCGAATGTTTTCTTCCTCTTCTTCCAGTTCTCGTTTTTTCAATTCAAGTTGACGTTCGACTTCGAGCAGTTCCTTCATGTTTTCTTCGTTTTCTTCAATCATACGTTGCCTCTCTTCTGTTGCTTTTTCCGCAGCGAGAAGTCTATCTGCGGCCTCTCTTTCTAAGGAAGCTGTGTGCTCCAGCAATGCTTGTTGCTCTTCCATGGCCAGACGTTCTCGCTCTTCCATTTCCCTTTCCATTTGAAGAAGTCTACGATAGTTTTCTTCATCTTCGATCCTTTGCCGAGCTTGGTCCCGCTCGAAGCGTTGTTGCTCTTCTTGGAGTTCTCTGTCCGCTTCGATTAATTTTCGTGTATTTTCTTCCTCCAGTTCGCGAAGGCGTTCAGATTCTTCACATTCCCTTTCGACTTCAAGAAGTCTCCGCGTATTCTCTTCCTCTTCCTCATCTTGTTCACGCTTTCTTTCGGCTTCGAGTAGTTTTCGAATAATTTCTTCATCGTCGAGCTCCTGCTGTCGCTGTTTCTCTTCCATTTCTCTTTCCGCTTCTATAAGTCTTCTCACATTTTCTTCTTCAATCTCTTGCTGTCGCTGTGCCTCCCTTTCTCGTTCCCTTTCAATTTCGATGCGCTTTCTTGTTTCTTCTTCTAGTTCTCGTTTACGTTGCATTTCTTCGCGTTCTCTTTCTGCCGCTTGAATCTTTCTTGTATTTTCTTCTTCTTCCAGCTGTTTCAATCGTTGTCTCTCTTCTTCTTCCTCTTTTTCTTTTTCCAATCGACGTTGTTCCTCTTCTCTTTGCCTTTCGGATTCAAGGATTTTTCTTGCCTCCTCTTCTTCTTCCTCCTTTAGTTTTTGTCTCGCCTTCTCTTTCTCCTCTTCGACTCTTCGCAATTCATCTTCGGCTTCCTTCAATTGTTTTCTTGTCTCTTCTTCGATTTTTCTTTGACGTGCCAATTCGGCTTCGAGTTCTCGTTGCCTCTCTACCGTTTGCTCTTTCTTTTTCACTTTGTCCTTCAATTCCTCGATTTCCTTTTGATCTGCATCGACGCGAAAACCATCCTTATACAGCACCCCATCCTTCATGGCCTTCAACCCATGCGTCTCCATTTCACCTGCCTCCGATATGGAATTTCTCAGTTGATCTTGAAGCCTCTGCAGACTCGTCGCCTCACTTTTTAGGTCACGCATTTCCGGGTTATGACGAAACGACCAGTGATACAAGTGTCGAACCACATACCAGAATTCCAGTGCTCCCATGTATCCCACGACAAGGGAAAACACCAAATCACCTATTTCTGGGAACATGATGTTCTTTTAATTTGCAACCCCAAACTCAGTGACACTGAACCTCCTCAACAGAATCGCACTCACTTCGCAGATTCGCTTGCGTAATCGCGTACGAAAAATAAAAATTAAAGGAAAAAATTTCGTAACCGAACTATGCAAATGAAAATTTGTTACACGGTAAAATATTTATTTTTAATTTGAATGATGGCAAAATTCACCACACACGTTACCGCACTTTTGAAAGTCAAGAAGAATTTTAAGCTTTTTGGAAAAATATTTTTTGTTTTTTAATCAATTCAATTCTTGCTGTTTGCAGAAGACTCTTGCTAACCCCGTTCGAGATGATTCGTTTTTATCGATCGATTTGCGACTAATTGATTAGTGCATCCCAATCACGACAACCGCAATTCTGTTTTCTCTTAGTTGGCGTCTGTGTCAGCGGCGGCGGCGGCGGCGACGGCGTGTATGAATCACAAACGGGAATAGGTGTAGAATCGAAAATAAGAAAACCGCCTCATCGATTGAAAAGGAAAAACACTCGAATACTAACTAGCTAGCATGACATTTAGAAACTACTAAAGATACTGTGAGTACTGAGTACTTTTGCTCGTGGTGGGATTCCGAATTCGCCGTCGCGATGTTTTCTTATTTACTTCGAAACTGACCCGACAACGATAAGTAACAAAGCTAAAACAAAATAAAAATATGATCACACGGCACTGTTTTGTTGTAGGTAAATGAAGCTTGACAAATTTAGACCCAAGTGTGACACTCACGATTCACGAACTATTGAACTCAGTGGCAGGAATGCAACATTTAGAATACACGACCCCATGTGAAACACTTTTAGAAATGCTGGCTGTACAATGCGTGTCGCGTTATAATAAGATTAACAGACAGATAAATACAATAAAAGACGCTAAGTCGACGCGATCCGCTGTTGATATTCGCGCAGGGGTGAGTAAAAAGCCAACCACCAATAGAACAGTAGTAGAGCACTGGCCTCAGCAGTTTTCAGTCAATCAACACTCACCCCTGTGAGAATGTTGCTTGGATGATTTCGTAGCAACAAAAACGCGAGCTGCTCAAGCATAATCTTATCGAACCATAAAGAATCTTAGAAATAATCAAAATTGTCATTTAATAGAATCTAAATTGAATTAACAATTTTTGAATTTGTATGTTGCTGCAACATTTCGCAACAATATTGCAAAGCTCTGTGGTGAGTTTCGATGGTTGAGGAAAATTAGTTCAATGCCATTGGATTTGAATGAAGAAGAAGATGCATAGCGAATTCTATGGATGCAAAGATTTGTTCTTGAAAGGGGAAAGCATATGTTGTTTTTATTGAGAAAACACCCACGCCACCCCAGTGATTTGGATTTGGCAAACAACAACACTCAAAAAAATTATTTTGTACTTAAACAAAAGTCCATTGAGATATAGACAGTTGCCGGTTTTTTCCAATGGGGTATAGAAAAAAAAAACAATAAATAAAATGTTTATGTTACGTTTTTAGTTTTTAGTTCGATGCGGTGCGAGGAGAATTGTTCGTTCAATTATTTTCAAGGAGCGAAGAAAATTAAAAATATATCATTTAGAATATTTTGTCGGACGGAATTTGTTTGCTGTTGACATTCATTAGAGGGAAATTCGTCACTTGTTTTTCGAAGTGAGATCATACAAGGACTATGAATAGATAATAGGAAAATTCAGTTGTTTTCAGTTTGTTTTGGCTCTGATATATTGGTTGTGAATGTCATTGGAATATGCCAAGAATATTTTGCTTATCATCAAAGCTAATTATATGCGAATAAGTAAAATGTCATATTTTTAAAAAGGCCTTTCATCTATGCGTGCTGCTGCTGGACCAACATATGCAGAGCAATATAGTTAAAGATTTTTAAAATATTTGTTATTAATTTCTGAAGAAAAAAAATTTTGCAAATCATTTGTCGAAAACCGTGTGTCGGGAATTGACACTTCTTTACACTAAGCTTAATTTTTTTAAGTTTATTATTTTAGAAGAAATTTATATCTAAAAAAAAATAAAGGAGCGAAAAAACAGATTTAGAGAAAGTACAAAATAAAAACATATAATAGGACTACCGGTTGAAAATGTCGTTTTTTTTCAAAAATCAATGCTTTATCGAGGAAAAATAGATATAAATTCAATATTCAAAGTATTGCCCATCGCTAGCCACACATTTTTCCCATTTTTCTGGCAATTCATGGATACCCGTTCTGAAAAATTCGAACGGTTTGGCCGCAATCCACGAATCGATCCATTTTTTGACATCATCGAAATGACGGAAGTGCTGGTCAGCCAGGCCATGTTGCATCGATCGGAAGATATAGTAATCGGATGGCGCAAGGTCTGGACTATACGGCGGGTGGGGTAGGACATCCCATTTGAGCGTTTCAAGGTAAGTTTTGACGACATTTGCAACATGTGACCGAGCATTGTCATGTTGCAAAATAACTTTATCGTGTCTTGCGACCGTTTCCGGCCGTTTTTCCTTCAGTGCTCTATTCAAACTCATCAATTGTCGTCGGTAGACTTCGCCTGTGATCGCTCCATTCGGTTTTAGCAGCTCATTATACACAACACTCTTCTGGTCCCACCAAATGCACAGCATAACCTTCAGGCCATGAATATTCTGAACGGCCGTCGATGTTGAGGCATGTCCGGGGTATCCATACGTTACCCGACGTTTTGGATTATCGTAATGTACCAATTTTTCATCACCAGTGACGATTCGATGCAAAAAAAACTTCTTTTTGTGGGGTTCAAGCAGCATTTCTGACCTTTCGGATCATTCTTCTTTGTTCTTTGTCTTCGGTGTCGAAATCACCATCTTTGAACCGCTTAAACCACCGCTGACACATTCTAACCTCTATAGTCTAGCCTGGGTAAGCTTCGGTTAGCAATTGATGCGCTTCGGTTGCTTTTTTCTTTAAATGAAAGAAGCATATTAAACTTCCCGCAAATGTTGTTTTGATGGCGCGAATGAAGACATTTTACGGCTTTACAAAAACGTATGTGTTTTCACTAATGACCAACAACCTAGACTGAAATATTTAGACAATGACATGAAGTTTCTGATGTGACAGCTGTCATGGTCAAAATTCACCTCAGAGTAATAGATATGAAGTTATCTGCAACAACGACATTTTCAACATAGTCCTATTTTAAGAAATTTTATTAATTTAGAAGTACTCGTGTGTAAATCTTTTCGGGGTAAACTTAACGTTTTTCTAGCAATATAAAACAGACTGCAATAAAAATGATAATTGTTTTAAGCTTAGTACAACCACCAAATGCCGACTCTGTTTGGATGACGACGAAACGGCTGTACACATTCTTTGTGAATGCCCAGCTCTTATTTGGTTAACGAAGCGTATCTTCCTCAAAGAGACAATCCAATGCTCAAGACATTCTGACTGTCATTATAATAATAGAATGTCTGTTAGTCTAAACAAACTCCCCAAGTTACAAAAGGTCTATTCGTCCAAACCGTAGTGTCTGCCAATTGGGCAGGGACAGATGTTAAAAAAAAATAAGTACAGGAGAGTTACGAGTACTCTCTTTTTTGTAAATAATTAAGTCTGAAAATTCGTTGCTCGCTTTTAATTGTTTTATTATTTTATCCTAACTTAGAGGAATGCTAACATAGCTATTAACTCATAGTGTGTGATTGAGTGACCTTAAAATAAGATAAGTTGAAGAATTTGTTGCCCTTTCAATCTCCACATAGGTTCGTACACTCCCCTGCAACATGTATGGAATGCAGTGTGACCATAGTGGAATATAATATTCCACTTGTGTAATAAATTTGGGCTGCAGCGAAAATATTTTTTTCTTAAAATATTCGCATATAAAAATTTTTCTCCATTAAATAGAATTGAATCCTTTACCTTTGATTATTTTAATACTTCTAAATTGCAAAATTCACAAGGCCGCACTGGCAATAGTTTATGTAGCTATTTGAATTTTCCCATGAATTATCATGCTGATTTTGAGTTTCTAGAGTTTTATTTTCTAATATGCGGTGAAAAGGATAATATAAGTATCACAGCATATTTCCATTATTTTTATCCAAGTTTTTATAGTTAAAAGACTATTTTTGGTTTTATTCCGGTTCCAAATTTTGAGTTGATTAAATACTCTTTTTGCTGAATACTCTTTCAACTTTGAAATAATTAAATGGTAATAATAAAAAAAAAAATACAAACTTGATCAAATTTTCAAATGCTGGAAGATGACAAGCATTTATGTGATGGAAAACTACAGTCTAAAATTGTATTATTCCAAGAAATAATTTTAAAACTCTCCAGTTCCCAAATAACTTTCGAAATGCTCTCAGGCTCATGCGTGGTAACTAATTACACAATTTCATTTTCAATTAAAAATGTTTTGAACCTAAAAGCAATTAAGTATGTTTAATACTTTCATGTTTCATATCTGCCTCAACAGTTCAATAACGAAATCTTTGCATATTGTTCTAAATTTAGTCTTACTTTCAGAGCCCGCTCTTAAGTTTTTTTAACATTGTCAAATAATATGCAGATAAGCGGTTTAGAAAGTAGTTCAGTTAATTTAACTTTGTGAATTTTACGATTAAGAAGCTTCTTAACTTCAAAATTATTCAACATTTAAGCCTACTGAATTTTTACCTTTTTGCCTCACGTAGTTCTAAGCTTTAAAAAAAAAAACTTCAAAAAACTAAAAACATTCCAATTATATTTTAAAATTTTGCTGTTGAAGAAATATTTTGTTATTTTTATTTTGTTGTGTTTAAAATAAATGTTTAACATTTTTTTACTATCCTGTCTTTTATTTAATATTTTTCAGTTGTATAAGACTTAAAAAAAATAATGAAAAAATATTAACGTGGATTATTCATATAAAAAAATATTCCAGTTTGAAATACCATATTTTTAAGAGAAGCTAATGTTCACACTAATGGAATGGCACTTGCTCATTGACATTGAGCTCCGGTAAAAGTAGTATAATAAAGTTCGTTAAAAGTAGCAAAAACGCTCTGGATACAATGGAAATCGAACAAGGCATATCCCGATGGATAACGTAAGATGCTGCTTAGTAGGAACATCAAGTCCTCTATAGGACATAGCTCCATAGAGGAATTGATCAATTGACATAAAAAATTATGCAATAGAGGGTGGGGTCATATCCCCGATACTATGGGTAATGGTCGTAGAAACTGCGATCTATGGGCATGGACGCAACTGTCTACGCAGACGATGTTGTGCCACCAGCGCAAGGCAAATTTCCATACACGTTAAGTTAACTACTTGAAGCTGGTCTAACAACCCTTAGCAAATGGGCAGATAAAAGTGGGTTAACGTCAATCTAGCGAAAATGGAGTTGGTTTTGTTCACAAGAAAACACAAAATACCAACGTTCAAGCTGCCGAAACTAAAGGGGTAGATATGTCCCTTTCGGACCCAGCACTGATGCACTGGCTCTACCTAATGATAGTTAGACTCATACTAACGTATGGAGCACTTGTCTGGTGGGAAGCAATACTAAAAGCAAATACATCGGGCAAATTATCAGCAGTACAGAAGACAAGCTAGTGTTGCCACAACAGGTACATTACGTGCTACCCAAACGGCACCGCTGGACGTATTCCTCCACATGCTGCCGCTTAACTTCAAGCGGGAAAAAGCGCACTTAGACTTTCAAACATAGGGCTTTTCAGAAACATTAGTGTATGTCACCGCTCAATTCTTAAAGAATTTAGCACGGTCAATTCTAAAGGGAATGGACGAACTCCTTCCTGAATTAAATTTCGATTCGCCGTACGAAATAGCGTATCCTGGAAGAGATGAATGGCAAGCAAATGCAGTATTACAGCAAAACTACAGACTCTGGAATCTTCTTCACAAACCAAGACCTTAGAGTCTCTTCAAGACTACCGGTTGCTCGTAGCGTTTTTCAGACAGAGGTTCTAGTAGTACTTAAGGCTGCAGAATAACTGGAAACGTGATCGCTATCCGGTCGGGATATCGCTATCTACATCGACAGTCAACCTGCGTTAAAGGCACTAGAATCGTGTGAAACGAAATCGAAAATAGTCAGAAACTGCCGCACAATGCTTAAGGCATCGTGCACGCAGAATCAGGTGAAACTATGTTGGGTGCCTGTACACTCCGAAATCGAAGTTACGAAATAGCGGACGAATTAGCCAGAAATGGGGGTAAACTACTTCCAGCCAATAGAGTTCCTTTTAAGCCTCCTGCGTGTGCCCCTAAGGCAATACTGCTAGATAAGGTAATGAAATCATCCCACCAAAGTTGGTCAAACTCAAGGAAAAACCATATGACCTACATTCGACCACAAAAAGACAAACGAAATTTTTAAGCTGAGCAGGAAGCAACTGAGGATAGCGGTGGGCGTAGTATCGGGGCACTGCCAGTCAAGGAAACATGCAAGGGTCTCTTCAGACGGACGAATGCAGATACTGCGGTAATAAAAGTATCGAAGAGGATATTACTCATTTAATATGGGAAGCCGTAGAAAACGTTTGGGCACCTACTTTTTTGCAACCCTAGAGGAAATAGGAAGCATCAACTACAAAGAAATTTTGAAACAAACTGTCTCGTGGAAAGTGTTTAGGCTGTTGCTCCGTATCACTTCAGTCAACGATGCCAGAATGATGCCTACGAATCATTTAAATTGTGTTCTCACTTTTTACTAAGCCAGAGCGTATAGAAATCATTTAAGCAAAAAACTCAAAAAATGAGCCACGGACTCCTGTTATGTACACATAAACACAATGACGCACCAAAATTCAAGAAACAAACGAGATCAGCGCCAAATTTGAGAAAAGATAAACGATTTCAAGTCTATAACAGCATTCTTATGACCAAGTGATGGCTGAAATCAGAACATGCCGACATGGTAGCCAATATCTTTTTGAAGTTTGTTTAGCTTTTACGATATGCAGCCGATACAGACATCAGCACTTTACGTGCCGTCATGGAAGCAGTCATGGCGAGGATCAAAACTCCCAACTCGAAGGACTAAAATGATACTCGAAAAATAACCATCTTGCCAAGTGTTCCACATGCAGCCGAATGTTTTACGCTTGGCAAGAAATCAGAACTGATTCTTAATACCTTCGAAAGAAATATTATCCGTCGACTAAAAGGTTCTTCCTGCGAAAA
The DNA here is from genome assembly GCA_963555765.1 of Orthonevra nobilis. Taxonomy (NCBI): domain Eukaryota; kingdom Metazoa; phylum Arthropoda; class Insecta; order Diptera; family Syrphidae; genus Orthonevra; species Orthonevra nobilis. The sequence goes on along the minus strand of OY743225.1, from coordinate 102,108,422 downwards.
GAACGATTGGAGAAGAAGGTACGAATGCAATCCTGGATCATTCGGAAGGCCACATTGATCAAATGTACAAAAAAGCTCCAGTCACGGATGTCAGGAAACTTGGTCTCAACAACTGTCCGGTCAGGTCAAAATCAGATCCTCAAGTGATCGTTATGCAAGTAACTTTGCATTTGCGAGAATTTAATGAAATCATTAAATTATACGTTAATACTTCCTAGATAGTTTTTCTACAGAAAATTACAGCCTCAGAGATAGAGCAGGTGGGCGCTGAGGAACAATGACACTAAAAACCGAGCATCAAATCGAAAAAAAACATACTGCAATGAAGTCCTTCTTAATGAGAAGCACTTCAAAAACTATTTTTGAATAGTAATTGTTTTTTAATGCTTATATCACAAGGAGATTTTTTGACATGACAGACGAAAGAGAATAAATTTGAAGCCAAAAGAAGATTTGAAAAAGGAATCGATTTCGTAATATTTTTACTTTGAAGTGAAGGTAATCTTGAAGCATTATCTTTTGTCGTAAACATCAATCTTCGCTTAGCCCAGATGATTCCCATTACAATGGTTAGCCCTGTGAAATCAAACCATTATGCTACAGTCCTTTATCTAGTGTTTTTTTTAAATGAAAAAACAAGATGCTTTTTAAATTATTAAAAGTTCAGTGCCGTCAAAATGTTTTTTTTTTGCTAAACTAACATTTTCAAACCGTGCAATCGGACGCATTACAATGGCGGCAAAATCTTTTCTTTTGCTCATTCATTGTACAGTTGCCAAATGAAAAATAAATAATAGGCGCCTAGCCCGAAAAAAAACAACAACTCAGTTCACCTCCACCATCCCCAAAATAGTGTATTGGTACATTCAACTTAAATAAATTTGTTAAGTATGCTAGATAATCTGACAAATACTTATGGTCGCTTTTTAAGGGACAGCTGCAGGCATTTGTCCACTTATCACCTGGGAATTGTTTTGCAACTTTACGCTGTAGACTGACAGTAAACCTTGAAACTAGCACATCCCAGAATCGAGTTGCTTCTTAATTCTTTTCGTTTTTTTTTAATTTAAAATAACTGATTGGCAACTGTCCGACCCAAGTGCCAGAATCTAGAGCATAATGACAGGTTGCCAATATGAAAGCTGTGCAAGCCGTCTAACTAAAAACGTGCGGGTTAATTTGTATCTCGGCATGTGAAATACTCGTAGTAATGATTTTAAATGCGTCATTGTTAATTTTGTAGATTGTCTAGTATGTTGTTCCAATTTCCAACAGATGAGAAAAGATGGCGAGTCTCCAAATCGTGGGTCGCGGTGATGCATTCAGATTTGTGGAAGCAAAGTAAAAAGTCAGAAGGAAATTTGAATATTTTTGTTCAGCAGTCTTCAGCCAAGTCTTGATTTCGACGACTGCGCCTAGATTTCTGGAGAAAGATAAAATGACCAGGAATTGGTTGAAGAATTTAATAATTGACGGATCCTGATGATAAGCGAAGAATAATAGTCAGATTGATGAGGATGATGACTAAGCTGGGATTTACTGTATTTGTGCTTTCTTGAGACTGCTAAAAGTATTCGGTTTTAGTGATGTCAAGCAACTCGTTACCAACAACATGGCAACCGACCTTTTCAGCCTTGTTCCATTAATATCATATATTGACAGTTGTTTTCGAAAAGACAAATATGTTAATCTCGAAAAAAGAGGACACCACCCGCATCCATTTGTTAATCTCTGTGGTTCCCCGAAACTTCTGGTCACTAGCCGAAGTGAGAGTTCGTTTTGGTGCGTTTTAAAAACGTGCGCCATTCAACATCCCGGCGTCATTATTGCTAGAATGGGGCCTTATGCACTCGAAGAATATATTCTCTGTCAACTTGATACTTCTCGCTGTTGAATAGTGTGGGCCCTCCGTTGGTTCCGTCCCTAATAAATTAATAATAATTTACAATTAAAAACTTTTGAAAAATCCCAAAGTGATGCTGTGATGCCAAACAAGTACGATTTTTTTATCTCGTTTGAAAACAGTGTATCAAACTGATTGAAAACTAAATTTATTCCCGTAGCCTTCCTGTACGCTTAAAAATATCGCAAGTGTTTGCCGAAAGAATGCGCATACTCCCAAAAACCTCAGAGTGTCGAAAGTCTCACTTGAACTTGAATTGCATAAGCCTGAGGAAAATTTAGAAAAATGGCCATCTGCTTAATTTTCGCGTCTCTTTTTAGCCCTCAGAGCAGCAGTTTAAACCACGTATCCAAGAAAAAATGTATCATTCAGAGCTCGGTCCCTTCGGACAAGTCTAAGCTAAAAAAAACTAATATATGTACATAAAAAACATAAGAGGGTTCCGTACAACCTAAGATCATGCAACACTTTGTACTTGATTAATTTAAGATTTTTTCCATGATATCTACGAGTAAGCCTTTTGACAATAACTAAAGTTGTCACTTGGGTGCTATGGCTCAGAAGATCGAGGTCAGTGTAAGTCTTTTGCAACGTGGCCGATAAGATTCAGCGACGTTGGACAACATGGGCAGCCACCGGCGAATCGAAGCGGCCAGAACCAAAGCGGCCTTTGCCTTGACAAAGAGTGTGTTCCAAAGCAGTTGGCTCTCATTCCGCCTGTTCTTGCATATGGATGTCCCTAGTGGTTCAACGTGGAAACAAGCTTAATGAAAAAGATTCGGGTTTTTGAGAGACGATGTCTCAGGAGTTGATTAGACTTATATAGAACTTAAGAGTCTGAGTACAAAAAATACTATAGTAATTTCTTTTTTGACAGAAAAGGTTTGGTCCAGGATTGGTTAGCGTTGCCGTTTATCTTCTACGTGGCCCGAAACGCTGTGAACGAGCGAGTCAACTACGACCGAGACGTCGCAAGTAGCTCACCGGCTACTACTTTTCAGTTCAGTAGGGCGGTATCAGACCGCGACAGAGTGGATGTCGAAAAGCAACATCGACACTTTTGGTGGCTGGACGAAGAGCAGAAGTCTGTCGTTCATTGTTAATCAATGGTGCCTTTATGGCGAATTGGATAATATGTACTGTTTTTAAATTTATTTTAAATTACGGTTAGTTTTTTAGGTTTAAGATTAGTTTTTAGTTTTGTTTGAGTAATAGTTGAAAAACAAAATCCATATACTAAGTTTCTGTTTAAAACAATATTTTTTTCTTAGTTTTTAGTTATAATATAATAAGTTATTATTATTTAGTATTATTTAATTATATTTAATTGTTTAGTTGTAAATAGAATCAACTCGAAACACATATTTTGAGTTGCGTTCGCAGAGGGCCAATAAGTTAATATAGTTTAGTTAATTAAGCTAGTCTTTAGCCTTTTAATCTAGTACATAAGTAAATGAATTGAATAATAAAAATGCGTTAAAATGCAAAAATGCAAAATGAGTGCGTCTGCTCCTGAGCGTGGAGACAAGTTTCAAATCTGCGTAAGAGCATCCAGCAGATTCGCGAGTGACTGACAATCACTCCGATGAGTACAAATTCGCAAGAAAAGCTTCTGAGGCCCAACCTTCGCCATTTGAGAAAAATGCATGACGCACACACACACATGGTGAAGCTAGGCGATGGTCTTCAAAAGAGCTGTAGTGCCACCAATATTGTCATCCGACGTCTGTTGGTAATTTTCTGCACCCGATTTGCGAGTTGCGATTTGAAGAAATACGTGTTTTTTTAACTTAATATATGTCATTTTTATTTTTTGTTGCTATAGCGGCCATATTAGTTCAAATTGTGTGAAAATAGAAAATGTCTACCTAGATACAGACCTGTGACGGACGGACAGCGGAGACTTTGTAATTTGGTTCCGTTGGTACCCCTTTGGTACGGAACCCTTAAAATGTATAAAAAAATTCATAAAAAAAATTAAAATAAAAAATAAAGAAGTAGAAATGAGGGATTTAAAACCTCTTAAACCGTCCATTAGCATTATGCACCCAGACTATGTAGGAAACTATGAAACGAAATAGCAGACGAATTAGCTAGAAAGGGGCAAGTCTACCTCCGGCCAATAGTGTTCCTATTAAACTTCCTTGAAAATAGTCGACCAAAAATGTTGACCATTTCATTTCACTCAAGCAAAAACTGGGTATAAAAGGTCCAATGGCATACATTAAACCTCTAAACGACAAATGAAATTCGTAAGCTGAGCAGAAAACAGCTGAGGATAACGGTGGCCATACTCTCTGGGCACTGCCTCTAAGGAGAAACATGCAAGGAGACTGGGTCTCTCGGACACGGACGAATTCAGATACTGCGGTGACTTAAGTGTCGAAAAGGATATTACTAATTTATTATGTGAATGCCAGGGAAAAGCTAGAAACCAGAGGGCTGTTGTTCCGCATCAGGGATCGCGATGGGCGGATGGAGTCCTATCCAACCCTTGGACCAAGGTGGGCATCTTTGTCAATTCAGGAAGTGGGAACCAAGAAAATCAAGATACACAACTGAAGACTCTTCAGTCTGATTCTATGATTATACCTCTGTTTCAGATTCTGTTGAACATATACCTGAAGCATGTACTTGAAGTGTTCCATGGAGAATTTGAAGATGAGGATAATCAAAGTGGCTTCGGAGACTTAAAAGATGATGAAATATTAAACGAAGTAAGATACGATGAAGAAGTAGATCGAGATGAAATCGAATATGAACACCAAACCTTAGCGCCACTTCAAACTAGAGCCGGGGCTTTGCATGCCGTTTCCGTATTTGGTTAGCGATGAAGATTACCTTCGCAAAATCGAGAATGGTCTTCTCAAGAAACGGTAGAAACTTGTCATCCATAAAAGAATTGATGAATATTTTGCAGAAGATAGAAATATATATTTTTTTAAATCTTTAATAGTTTCGGAATAAAATTAATTAATTTACTGTTTATTTTTTAAAAATCTCTTTTTCGTATAAAAATGTTCTTATATCCGTTTTTTCGTATAACAAACTGAATATAAGATGCACTCGGTTTTAATATAAAAAAGGTCGGGCGTAACGCAAAATTTTTAATTAAAGTAGGAAAACACCCCAATTGATTCAATCTCATTTGTTGCAGATTTATCACAACTTTAACACTGACACACACAACATGGGATACTTAATTCTAAACGACAAGTGTCATTTTGTTTTTTTTTTAATTATTTTTATGGTTTACAAAACTTTCTTAAAGTGAATTTATTAAGAACACTAACTTCTATCAGTTTTGAGCTTTGAGATCTGAGCACCATTCTTTGACACTTTTTCATTTGCAAAATATTTAAGAAAAACAAAAAACACACGACTCGTCGACCGAACGGATAAGTTTCATATGCTTGAGAAGAGCTGCAATGGTTTCACACCGAGATAACACTTTTCACGAACGTTAACCGCGAACGACTCTCACATTGCTTGGTATGGGTTAAATTGCACCTCATAGTTTAGAAATGAGAATAACCAATTTGAAGACTGTGCGAGGAAAAACAAACCCCAACCGTTTTATCGACAAAATTCCAATGGCTTTGCACACAATTGTATCTGCGCACCGTTTAACTAACTACCAACTTCTGCCGCCACGACCATGCGACATCGCCATCCAACATCAAGTGATTCAATGTATCTACTATCCGCATGGTCGGCTATTACTTCATCTAACCAATTGGCGTTGCGACTTGTTAGTTGGCGTGTAATATTGGTGGTGGGTCCAGTATACAGGGGCACAGATGACAATGTCCCAAAAGTCGTTCGGTGGCCTATACAAATTATCCGAGAGATATAAAACCCCAAAAGTGTAGTTGTTTGCGATGCTGTCTTCGCAAATATCCGCACCAAGTCGATATTCGAGTAATTGTGGCGAAAGGAAAACCAAAAGGAAAACCAATGCGATACGACCTTCCAGTGCCGGCGCCGGGTCATGAAAGCGAAGACGTGGGTAACGAAAGAAGGTTTGAGGTTTGTTATGTCTCGTATGCAACGGTTCTCTGTAGTTAGTTTGGTTTCGTTTCGTTGCCAGTTAAGGGAACAATGGTGATTTCAACTTTTTGCTTTTCAGTTACATTTATGGTGATTTACCAATCCTACCCCCTAAAGGCAGTTTATATCGCCGGCCGGCCGGCGATGGGAAAGGAAATACTTTTACATCAAAAATGACCAAAAAGGAATATTGCCGCAAATAAATTTATTGCATGCAGCTTATAAAGAGTCTTTTCTGACGTCTTAATGTCGACTAGAAATTGTCAAATGAAAATTTTATTTTTAATTGAATCACATGACTACATTCAAGGGTTTTCTAATTTTAAGTTTTCCGTATTTAAAGGTTTAAAGGGTGACAACGGAATCCTTCGTCTATCCATCCGTCCGCCCAGACAGATAAATTTCTCGCATGAAATTGCCAAACACACATTTACACATTAAGTCTGTATCAGAAAATTATTCATAGTGATACTTTCAATTCATACATGATTTTTTTTCATTTCTCTTATTGTAAACCGATTTCGAGCTCTTACTTCAAGTCGGACAGGGTTCAGAAAATCACTACCAGGCGTCGCGTCCAGTGTTGCCAAGTTTTTACTGAGCCAAAGCACCGTTCCTTATATTTTCAGCGTTAATTTTGATACCTTGGGCACCAAAAAAAAATCATTTTCCAGTTTCCCAAAAAAAAAAACATCTATTAAGCTCAAGTCGTAAATAAGTGTTACCAAGCCTTTGTGGGTCCAATTCTGACCTATGCGAGTGCAGTATGGTGGAATATAGTATAGAGTTTTCGAAAATAAGTGCTTGCGAGTTTGCACGCGATTTACAGAAGCGCTCATTCCGACTTCCAACATCAGCAAAAAATAAAAGACTATTGGATGCTTCCGGTGTGTCTATGTTTGACAACGTTATCCTGGGCTTACTGAGGAATCATTTTGCGTGATCGGCAACTGTAATTGAGAACGAATTCAAGTCGGGATTTTTTATCCTAACCCGAAATATTTTAAAAAACTCAGTAGAAAAGGGACACATATCACCTCAGGCATTTTGGTATTAAGACGCACATGGCTGCTTGTCGGACTCGACCAATATTCTGGTTATATACCATGCTGCTAGAATAACAGACAAAAGAGTCCTATAGAGTTCCTGACTGGAATTACTGTATTAGCGTATTCGCAAAGCGTATTTGCAAAATTGCATTTAACATCTCCAAACTAATTTTGTTCCTAAGTTTGCTTTTGACTAGGTTTGCTTGACTAAAAACCCTTTCAACATCACCATTAGAATGATTAGTTCGTAAATAATTCCATAAGGATTTTAGTTGGTTTCAGCGTTAAAAGACAGAGTTAATGAAGCACTGAAAATGAAATGAAAGCACTTAAAGAACGCCCGAGCACTAAAATGACATTTTGGGCACTGAAATAATTTTTTGAGCACTGAAATTAACGCTGAAAGCACTAAATTGGCAACGCTGGTCGCGTCGCATGCAGCACGACCAATTGTCAATGTGTGCATTGCTATGAGAAATATAAAAATAAAGAAATACATAGTTTTGCATACTGTAGAGTAGTACGGAACCTTTTATGAGAGAATCAAACTTGTACTTGGCCTCTTTTTTATAATAGACGAGGATTATTCAGATCCATTTTACTATAGGCCAATAAATATCCCTTCTAACACCGGGGAAGTCTTTGTAGTAAAACTATTTCTTCGCATGAAGCATGAACAACGCGAAATCGCAAATCGCGAAATGTCATTGAGATTTCGAAAACTGAGTAAGTTGGTTTTACGCTCTTCAATGACAATTATTTGGCATATAATGACTTCGACGATAGAGGGATCCTCTGTTGGTTTTATAGGAAGACCTCCTGATTAGCTTCGGTTTACTTAGATGCAAAAATGCAGACCGGAATTTTATCCAACATCGTATAGAGACACTTCCCTATTGACATTTATTTGATCCTGTTTTAAAATTAGCTGAAAAAATACATTAACTATCGTTTTGGTGGTGCAACTCATTCCAAAATGGGATAAAGACACAGCTAATTAGGCGCATCTACACTAGCTTTGCCACCATAATAACCAAGGATTACAAGACTGGATGGGAATGTCGACTAGTAGAAAGTTTGTTGTTGAGATTGATTACGTACCCTATGTTGGAATTTTGGACACCAAGAATGGTTTGTGACAAGGTTTTTTAAACTTGTTGATCCCATTCACTATTCTTATGAGAAATCTCGTCGGATCTCAAGAAGACTTGATTGCGACAGGTCAGGTGAAAGGATTGAGTTAAATGTAAACCTTTTGCAACAACCATTTTCAGAGCTGTTGCGTCGGCTTAAAGTTATTTATGAGGCCGCTTCTTGCGGTCTCTTACTATACTTGAACGAATGGACGAAACCCCTCAATACGAGCAACCACTGAGAGTGGTCAGATACTTTCAAATCTGGCTGGATCGCATATTTTAACAAACATTTAAAAAAAAAGATCGACTCTTTCTTGCTTTGACTTGCGATCATGCCGAAACATGGATGCACCTTTGTGGTTCAACGTACGAGCAAGCTTTTTGGGAAAATGGGTTTTCGAGCATCGACGTCTTAAGGTTTGTCAGTTTCAGTACAAAAAAGATCGATCCTAATGAAGCGGGTTCGAGAGTGGCGTCTATCAGGCCAGTCGCCATAGCGTGGTGGAACAGTGGATAGATTTCTTTTCGAAGAAAAAGTAAGAAAGAAAGCATGCCTTACGAAAAGGTTACAACGCTTAGACACTGCAAGAGTGACAAGACGAAGAAGACTGGAGTCTCACGGCCCATTAAATCCCCTGAGAAAACTGAGTGAGCGCTTGAAACGTGTAATGCTGCTGCTCTTGGATGTTCCGATCGTTATGTGAGATGAAGTTCCGAAAGGTACAAAAATGACTTCAGTAGATGCATAAAAAAATCCGCGCACGCGCTACAGGCTGGCACCAATCCCCGACAAATGGTCAAGGCCTTTTCTGTCACCTTAAATCGCAGTATGGTGTGAAATTTCCTCAACTGCGAGAGAGGTCACAGTGAAAGTGAATTCAGACCGGGATTGGAACATATCGGAGAGCTTTTTTTCCCACCAACTTGATGACTTGGAGTAAGAGGACATTTGATTCCAACAGGATGAAATGCTCAGACTTTAAGGGCACCAATGGTTGTTTTCAGGGATTACTTACCGGAGCGCCTCATATAAAGGCGATTCATAGCGCTCATGACGGCGCTCCGGTAAGGCCCCTTGCGATTCTTATTTTCTATTTTTTTAGGGTTTCTTGAAATTCCGGATTTATGTCAATAGTCCAAGGATGCGATAGGACAAGAAGATTAAATTCTATTACTGTGGTGTGCGTTTTAAAAGAAGAACGCTTTATTGCCACACCCTGTATTAATATCTAGTTCAAAAATGTTATTGTTAATTGGGATTACACTTCAGTTTTCACTCAAATGCTTAAAAATCAGATTTTGTCTTAAACACTATTTCGGACTTAATTGCAACCAAGCCAATCCCAAATCGAACGCAAACACGGTTGCATGTGGCAAATCGTTTTATGAGTTTCCGTAACGTTTCATCAGATTGATCTTGTTCGCTGGCGTTGCCCATTGAATCCGATTTGATTTGTACGTCCAATTGACTTTTGAGTGGCATTTTCGTGTCATGTGTCAGTTGTTGAAGGAACTCCTCAACTGATCAAATCGCGTGCTGCTGCTTCATATCATTTCTCTGATAAATACAAAGTACACCAAGCACGTGTCATTATGAATCGAACTTTCTTTTATTTCGATTTTTATCTCAAGGCCACGTTGTACTGCAGCCATAAATGTTCGTCCCTCAAAATCAATTTGCTAAGGGCCTGGTTAAAGTGAAAACTTATTATCGCCAAGACAGGCAGGGTCAGTGGGCACGCCAACGTCAAATGATTCAGACATCGACAATGACGAAGTTCAAAGGACACGTCTCCGTTGCTAGTTGCTTTAATTAATTTTTAGAAGATTTAATTGTTAAGGTGTGGTATCCTGTAATGAACAAGGGCATCCGTATGAATGATGGAAGGTAGTACAAAGTTGATTTTCGTTTAAGTTTTATAATTATGGGATGGACGCGATAGGACTCGATAGGAACCGATACTTTATACAACTGGAGGAGGGGTTTCTTTGAAGTTCATCGATAATGACTTGTGAAAGGGACTCATAATGAGGAGTAATTATTTGTTTATTAAATGAAATTATAAAATCTCGCACGTGTAAGTACAAATGGATTTTCAATATTCGTTCTAAGTACCGATGAAATTTATGGCTGAATATGGAAAAACGATAACTTTAGAAATAATAACATACTTCTTATCAAAGAAACTTAAGCGCGTAAGCAGATTTCATTAAACAGAAGCTTGTGTCTTAAAGTTTGCGAGTTTGAAGTTGTTCATCGCTTTACAAATTTTCTTTTATCTCGAATCTATTAACAAAAACTAGATATACGCTTGTGATATCAGAATATCGTGGTACTCGCAACAAAAATCATGCGTTAGAAGCCCTTTAATTTCATTAGCATATTTCCGAAACACTTCAAAAAACAATTAGACTAGCCAGACGGTATTTATCGACACCAAATTGATATAAAATTCAAAATTATAAAAGTTGCCCCTTTACAAATTGACATTTTTAAGGTTCCGTGCCTCACAACAAAAAACGGAACACTTATAGGAACACTTCATTGTCCGTCTCTCTGTGACGATCCTTTTTTCTCAGGATCACGTGGAATCATTAAATAAAAATTCATTTCAAATACAATAGTCAATTGGTTATACAGCTGGAAAAAAGTCAAGCTTGGAAAGGGACGCAGTCAAAAGTTATATTTGGGTAATGCATATATTTTGATACTCGTAAGGGAATCAAAATCTATGGAGTACTTCCCGTTGATCTAGAATCAAGAAATTTGGCAAGAACCAATATCTTATTACACAAGAAAAGAAAAAAGAAAAAAGAGTAAATTTTTATGTACATCACAAAAAAATTAAAATAGCCTTTGTTGCGCAAGTGCGACTCGCACTTGGTCGGTATTGAACAAAATATAAGTTCCCTTTTTGTCGAAAGCTCGAACGGTTCACTAAATCTTTAAAACGATTAATAAAAAACAGTTTTAAGACGAGGTTCCTTTGAAGGCTATTTTAATCTTAATTTGACAGCAGACTATTCCCGCAACATAAGATTTCCTGCGAGAAGAACGGGTGAGCGGCTGTGTTCATGAAGCATGACTGTATTAAGTGCTCTTACGTTAAATAATGTAAGTAAAGGTAGGTATGTTAAATGCTCAATGCTTGTGCAGGATGACGTGAGCCGCTGTTTTTTTTTGAGAAGCGAGTTATTCGAATACCCGTCTCCCGAATAAATAGTGTCGCCCTTTATGAGCTTAATCAAGCCGGTCCTGCTATATGGTGCAGAAACATGGATGCCCCTAAAAGCCTTAGATTGTTTCGAGAGGAAATTTCGACGTGTGATCTTTGGTCTTGTCTGCATAGACGGTGAGTTGAATAGAAGATACTACAATGAACTGAACGAGACACCGACTAAGGATAAAAATCCAATGACTATGGTGGCTAGGTCATGTAGAGCGAATGAACGCTTATGGTTCGGTTGGGAAAGTTTTCAAATCAACCTCCGAGCGACGACGCATTGGCGTGCAAAACTTAGGACAGCTAGCTAAGGACCGAGCTTGCTGGATAAGCTTATTGTTTGTGGCACTCCTTTACTCCGGACTGTAGCGATACCTTAGTAAGTAAATGTTATTTAGAAAATATTATTGTTTCAACCTGTGTTGGTCACTGAAAATGCAGATTTCAGCAGAAACTATAGTTATAATAGGTTATAATAGAGTTAAGAGCTTGTCATCTGTTGCCCGTCGTGACAAGACTAGTTGCCTTGTTTTAATGAAAATAATTTATTCTTTCTCGTGTTCCTCGTTCAAGCCAAAAACATAAAACACACCAGTGATGAAGAAAATATTTCCATTTTATTCTGTGTTTATGAGAACCGTCTAAATTTGTCAATACCCGTTTGTAGAGGATCCTTACTCTTGAACATTAAAAAAAAACTGAATAGGAATGTTGGAGATGAAGCGATACTTTTGGTGATAATAAAATAGATGATGAACTAAATCTATTACCTCTTTCTTTTTGATATAATCACCATAGCTTCGGCCCTCCTAAAAATATAGAAACAAGTCAGGAGGTAAGTAGTTCAATGCTTAAATTGAACTCTTCTTATATTTCCGACAGCTTAACACTCATTGGAAATGGCTGTGTAGAGTTCTTATTAACATTTTAAAACTAAAAGGCGGCCGATTCCGGTCGCATTAGAAATATCTCAAACAGTTAACAGCGAAAGAAAAAGTATGGCTTAAAAAGATGCGGAAAAGATCAAAAGTTAATTAAATTATTGGGCTCTTTACGTCCCATCTCCAAACAGGATCTCCTTAAGCTTTAACCATTAAGGAAAACTTCCTAAACGCTGCTTGCAAGAAGCTTACCCGTTTATTGTGCAAAAGTCGCAGCCTTTTTGCAACATAGTGAATAACTGCACACTATCATCTCTCATGACAATGGAAAAATCCATTATTGATCTCGTCGAAAAAAAATTAAACCTTGTAGGATGAATTCTCCCGTGGATTAGGTGGAAAACCTCTAATTGCACTTAAAAAAATGCGTTCGCGTAATCAAAATCAAAGAATTAAATTTTTTCATTGATGTTACTGAATTCAAAAAAAGAGACTGCGAATTAAAAAGACTTACATTACCATTCTTATGACATCAATCAATGGAGCATTAATTTTTCACTTTATAAAAGTTCATGTCATTAGTGAATTCAGATATTTCATTCAAGTCATTAGTGATTTATTGAATACGTGAATTCCACTTAAATTGTTTGAATACATTTAAAGTAATTCACTTTGAATTATTTTCATTCTTGAAATTCGTCCGGCTCAACATATCCAAGCTTAATTTATTTTACTGGCCCACACAAAAACCAATCATTTGACAAACGAATGGTGACTTAGGGTTTTTTTTTAAGCCCCGATCTTTCTAAGCAAAAACATTTCAAATCATTTTGGATGAGCATCAATTGAATTATTATTGATTTTTCTTTTCTCCTACAAAGTTTTCATGTCTTGACTAATCTTCATAACCTCAAACCTGCGATCTTCTTAAGTCTCTCTTAGTACAAGCTTTTAGAGCCAATGCCCAGAATGATTCGCAGTAGAAATATATCCCTTGACTTTTATACGACCAAAAAGCCTTAAAAAATCGTTCATTACGAAATTCCCCTCTCTCGATACATGTATTTCCCGAGAAATAATTCAAGCAGATCTTTTTAAGGGTTCCGTAACCTAAGGGCGTCAACAAAGCCCCATTACTATGGCTCCGCTGTCCATACGTCCGCAGGACTGACACAAAATGTGCACTACTATGGCAATAAAAAAATAAAAGCAATAACAATATAAATAACGGGGGTCGCCATGCAAAAAATGAGTTTTTAAAAATCGGAATTCAATTGGTGCCGTGGCTAAGTGAGTGCGGAGACCCTGATTGATATCCTAGTAAGAACATCTGGCATTTTAAATGGCCCCACCTCTAGTGAGTGACTGAAAATTACCGATGATGATAAACTGCCAAGAAAACGCTTCTAGGGCCGTTTGGAGTCAGTAAAAAACTGAAGACTCACATATATATATTGAAGCTAGGCCCTGGCCCCCAAACGAGCTGGTGCGATAACAATTTACATTTACAGTTCAATTTTACGCCCGGAGTAGGCTATGAAAAATTATATAAAGAAGGTTAAAGGGAATTTAGCAAATTTTTCTTCGCTGCGCAAGAAAATCTGTCAAACACCACCTTATTTTAATGTGCAACAAAATCGTTGCAAACCAATTTTCCTGCAGCGGAGTTTAAAAAAGTATGCTACCAACAAGGTCATTGTACGGTGGTACGGAATCCTTTGTGTGCATGTCCGACAAGCACTTGACCGTTTTTTTATTATTTAAACAATGAAAATATTTATGATCGATATAAAGGATTGATTCAGAATATTCAATGACTTTACCACTTCATTGACTCCACTGATATTCTTTATGAACGTGTCGCAACCACACCTCACCCACCTCAGTCAAAGCGTCCAAGGTTAAATCGAAATACTCATTGCATTGTGTTTTTAAGGAAACAAACTTAAAATTAGGTACTCACTTCATCACAGCCGTTGCAGCGAGCCCTCAACGTCTCCGCGTAGTGACGCTCACAATAGATCTTGTCATCGTGAACACAATACGTCAGGTCCACAAGTAATTCATCACAAGTGCTGCAAGTAAAACACTTTGGATGCCACATCATACTGTCGACAAATTTTGGCGCCACCACAGCCATATCTCCCTTCGGAATACGTTCATCACAATGCACACACTGGGTACTTTGCGCAGCATCCTTGATATAACCTGCAACAAAAATAATACAACATGAAATCCTCTTCGTGCGCAATCATCACTTGAAAGGACATACCAATGTCTAAGGCGATTTCGTTCCTTGCCGCAACGAAATCTTCATATGAGGCACGATGTTGTGGTTCCACGTGTTTACAATAGTCCAATGAGAGATCCTGCTTCGGCAGTTGCAACATGATTTGTTGTTCACGGTAACGTTCTCCTGTTGAACCGAGTTTGGGAACTTTTTCCTGAGGGATCTTATCAAAGTAGCGCTGAACCTTCGATGATGCCATAATACCTGGTGGCACCCAGGTGTATCCCAACTGTTTGGGATCCGATTCCCAGTGCGTTGGCGAAATACTCTTGAAACCGAGGCGCTCCCGTACGGATGTGACCTGTTCCTGGTAAATGGCATGCGCTTCGCGTGGACACTTGCATGACTGACAGGTTTTTCTGCAATAAGAATTAAATGATTGTTCTTAGGGATTTTTTCTTTCTTATAAACGATTAAAGGCAAGCGAGGGAGATTATGTTGGAATCACTGAATTAATTAAGACCACCAAATCACATCCTTGTGCGGTCAAATTGGTTGTAAAACATTTAAGTACTTACTAACTGCTTCGCAAACAAATCGGTGAAACAATTTGGTGTTAAATTAAATGTTAGAAAAAAAACTTTAATGACTTGTTTGTAGGTCTTTTAATATTGTACCTGATGTTAAAAGCACTAAAAAAAAGCCTTAAAGGACTTAATAAAGAGAAGGGATTATTTGTCTCATGATATGACAATTAACAGAGACGTGGTTGTGTTTTATCTGCATAAGGTTGCAGCAACTTGTTGAGCCAACAGAGAAAAAGCTTTTTAAAGCTTTCAAATGTTTTCAGGTTTGTGTCTTTACTAGAAACGACACCAATGTCGACGAATAGACGAACTAGAGCCGTTAAAAATTTGAATTCATAGAAAAGGGGTGAAGATATGATACGATACGTTCTAGCTCGTATTATGTCAATAGATTAAGGTTTGTGACAGGAACTTCTTCATTACATCAGCCTGGCAGTCTTGGCAGCATTTGGGTAAATGGAATTGTGACGAATTCCATGCAAGTTCATCAAATTGTGTTTATTTCAAACGATGAAAGAGAAATAAATGTTTACTTATCCCTGTTGTCGTGAGAGGACATCAATAGAGTTGAAAGAATCTTCAACATCGAAAATATCTGATGAAACCTACAGTTAGCCATAAAAGTATTGAAAGTCCAATATCGATGATATCCTTCGAATTCGAGCGTTAAAATGTTGAATAAACAAAAATATTCGATTCAAATATCTTCAATCTGATATTTTAAAAAAGTAAAATAATAAAAATAAAAATAGTGACTTATTGATACACAATTATGTAGGCGCCAAAAATAAGGCAGAGCAATTTTTACAATGTCGGTCTCGATCCTTGTTTTGAGTTTCAGATTATTCAGGTTTTTAACGTTTAGTTAATTTTAAACAATTACTTTACATCTAAAGTAAGTACAGAAGGAAGAAAATTGTAATTAAAGACACAGACGAGATTTTCAATAATACAGAAAATAGTATTCAAAGTAAACGCTATTTGGTCCGAAAAGAGAAAAAAACGACATTACTTACGCTGCTAGATATATTTCTGGCCTAGTCAACACTTTGTGTTGCCAGGTGCAACCTGACATTTCCAATGGAAAACTTGACATTTTTTAGCTTAACATCACTCAGAACGTGTTGTCATTTAATCGTGAATTGTTTTATTTACAGAGACTTGAAAAATTCATCGCGGCAAAAAAATGGAATTAACTCGTGAACACTTTCGTGCGATAGTTTTTCACAACTTTCGACATGGATTATCACAACAAGAGTGCATTGATGAACTTTAATCTTTGTATGGCGATGAAGCACCATCCTAAAGCACTGTGAAAAACTGGTTTAATGAATTCAGTCATGGCCGACGCTCGCTCAAAGACGTATTCCGTGAAGGTTGTCCAAAAACGGCCGTTGTGCCAGAGAATATTGATGCCGTGCGTGAACTGATAATGCAAGATCGTCATGTGACACCGTGAGATAGAAGCATCCGTGGGCATTTCTCACACCAGCATGCATTCGATATTGCATGAACACATGGCCGTAAAAAAGGTTTGTTCTCGTTGGATCCCTCACAATTTGACAATCGCTCAAAAATAGGCTCGTGTCGATTGGTGCAAAGAAATGTTAAAAAAAATACGATCGCGGTGCTTCAAAAGACGTTTATAAGATTGTCACAGGTGACGAATCATGGGTCTATGCGTATGAGCCAGAAACAAAACAACAATCGACAGTGTGAGTCCTCGAAGACGAACCAAATCCAACAAAAGTCGCCTATTTCTTCGGCAAAACTGGTCATGTGGCGACTGTTCCGCTTGAGCAACGTAGGACGGTCAATTCTGAGTGATACACCACAATTTAATTGCCTGAAGTCTTCGGAGAAATTCGAAAAACGAACAAGAGAAGACGAATCATTGTTCACCTACCAATGCGAGCTCTCACACATCGGCTCAAACCAGCGTCTTTTTGACCGGCCAAAACGTCGAATTGATGAGTCATCCGCCGTACAGACCTGACTTGGCACCCAATGACTTCTTTTTATTCCCGCACATCAAGCAAAAAAATGGTGGTCAACGATTTTCGTCGCCAGAACATGCTGTTGAAGAGTTCAAAAACCATGTTTTGGAGGTGTCTCAATCGGAGTGGAAAAAGTGTTTGGACAATTGGTTTGAGCGCATACAAAAGTGTATAAATCATGCTGGAGAATACTTTGAAAAACAATAAAACCACTTTTGATGATAAATATTCGCGTTTTCATTATTAGGCCAGAAATATATTTAGCAGCCTACGTAGTATACCAAAACTTTTCGCTCAACTTAGACGTAAAGTTAAGTAGCGAATGATTAAGAAGTCATTCATTTCGACGGTTAATCAGAAGAAAAAATTGTGATTCGCCAAAAGTTTTTTCAGAGACGAGAGTAAAATTAACATTGTTTCTTCGGATGGATTTCGAAAGGTTAAATAATTCTAACCAACAATAAAACATGAATGAGGTTCCGTTCTTATGTGAGGTTGTTTTTCTGGAGTGGGAAGTCTTGTATTTATTGATGGCGTGATCGATTGCTTGCTTACATAGACATGATTGAAAATAATCTTGGATCTAGTGCAGAACAATTAAACATGGAATCAGATAACATATTCAAGCATTTTTATTGAGCATTCATGGACTCACTTCAGGTAACAAATAAGTAAACACGCTCTTAAAGAAGTACGGGACAAAATTGAAAAGAAGTTGGCAACGAAGTTCAGAAGCTGTAATCAAATCTTCGGGATAACCTAAATAAATATTGAATCATAAATATTGAATAATTTAAATGCTTAAACTACAATTTTAATATCTATCAACACTTTCCAATATAAAAACCTGAAAAAAATCCTTCCATAACTAGCAGTTAAAGACCTATAAGTTTACTTGGTTCTCTGAGTAAATGCCTTGAGAAGCTAATAAAAAATAAAATTGTGGTTCATTTAAACACGCATGATATCCTACCTGCTGAAGAATTTTGGTTCAGAAGTTGCCATAGTACAGTACACCAAGTTCATCGAATAACAAAAGACATTGAAAGTGCTATAGCATTAGGAAAAAGTACCGGAATGGTTGTACTAGATATTAAAAAAGCTTTTGACACGGTGTGGCATAAGAGCCTGATACACAAACTTCTAGTTCTTGATTCGCCACTTTTCATTATTAGAATAATAAATTTCTTCTTACCTGGAAAGTTTTTTATATTTTAGTCAACAATTACTTGTGTGATCTAATATATATAAAATTCTTGCCGGGGTACCACAAGGATCTGTCATTACTCCTTTTTTATACAATAAATTAAAATATGATTTTCCGAGTCTCACTAACTATAAATCAGCTATATTTGCAGATGATACATGTCTGTATTCATCGCATTCAGTCGGTTTCAACATTGAAAGCAACTTGCAATCCGCGTTAAATAGTGTGCAAATGTACTTTAATGATTGGAAAATCAAAAAAAAATGCTGCGAAGGCTCAAGCTGTCTTTTTCAAAATGAAAAGAAAAGCTTGTTTCTTACCCAGTAACATGCTTCAAATTAATGGCATTCCAACAGAGTGGAAATCATGTGCTTAGGAATGCACTTAGACAAAGCATTAACTTTTGGTCTTCACATACAGCAAGTAATTAAAAGGGGTCAAATTGGCTACAACAATTTTATACCAATTTATAAATTGAATAATATAATAATAATATTTCAAAGCATTATGTTATTTGGGTCGCCTGCTTGGGGTAAAAGTGCTAACTTCGCTTGTAAAGAACTCAATACAAAATACTGCTTAACCTATCTTAGCACTATTCCACGGAATAACTCCACGCAAAGACCAACATAGAACAAGTTTCATTAAGAATAGCAAATTTTTTTGAGCGCTACAACATTTCTTGTAGGCTATCCGAAAACCAGTTGATCTCAAATTTAGCTATTTAAGAAGGTTTTTCTTGTAGCTTTTCCTTCGACTTCTCATTATATTGAACTGTGATACTTGTAATAATAATGCTTTTTTTTCAGAAGTAAAGAAGAGTTATACAAAATCTCTGTTAATTGTGCAAGATAGCCTTAAGAATGAAAAATGAAAATATTTTCAGCTACAATAAATATAATAAATATAATTGGATTTAATCAATATTGTATCAATACTTTTGTGGCTAACTGTAGGTCTTTATGTTTTCCTCGGAAAGCACAAATTTATCTGTCATAAAATATTAGTAAGGAAAGCAAAATTTGTGAAGCAAATTCAGAAATCAGATTAACGAAAAAATAGCAACAGCTAGAAATAAATTAAAAATAATTTCGTCAACGAATATTTGATATTTGCCCATTTAAAGGATCCGTTCCTCAAAAGGAAAAACGGAACCATTATAGGATCACTTTATTGTTCGTCTGCCCTACAAGCTCCTAAAATGACGCAGTCAAAAAATATAAAAATATGACTGTTTGTGTCACTTATTTTTTTACTCGTATGGGAATCAAAACCTTTAGGGTACTCTACACAAAGACGGGAAAAATCTTTGGAATTCGATTTCCTTGATCGACGAACTATCATATTTACACACTTGCAAATTTGTACGGAATCTTTGTTTCCCAAGTCGAACTCGCACTTGGCCGTTTGTTTTTAGTTTGGTCTTGCTTGGCCACCTTCGGAAAATTTAATTCATTCTATGCCAAGGAATTGCTTGAATTTTGGCAGAAGCCAGTCACGATCTTTGTACCTGCATACTAAACATATGTATAAGCTGACTGACAGCCACCATGTGACAGCTCTGTACAGACATCATGGCATTGCGTGAATGGTGAATTAATGTACGCAACCAACCAACCTGTTCAGATAAAGCGGTCGTAAACATCTCTATCATAGTTATGATAGAGAGAGAGCGGCGTCGGATACCAACGACTCAAAAACGAGGGCGGGAGTATGCGAAAAAAGCCTGCGAAAAACGACTATGCCCCTAGATGTAAGATGGAAATTATTCTTTAGAATTTAAGGATGGATATGACTGCGTTCTATGAAGTATATTGGATAGGCAGATAAAGCGACATTTATAACATCTGCACATTCCTGGCCATCAAATCTGAACACACTATAAAAGAGGATTTCTACAAATCCTTAGACGGAGTATACGCTCCGGTCAGCGAATATTACTGATAATGAACTCATATCGGGTTTGTTTTATCCTAACCCTGGAAATTTTAGGAATGCATTGGAAAGTGGACGGATACCCCCTGAAGCATTTCTATACCTGAATGCACATGGCAACTACAAGGGCCACAGACAAAAGAACCCTTTATGTGCCTACACACTCAGGGGATGGAGCCTTAAGCTCGAGGTACTGCATGAGCGTACCTGAGAGAGTTATAAATAATGACGAGAAGTCAAACCATGCAAAATACTGGTAGCTAGATTGGAGAGAAGCTGACACTTATTATGAGTTAGATTAAGTTTTTTTTTTGGTTTGTTTTCTTGGTTTGTTTTATTGTCTTTGGTTGTAGGTTTTCTTTGTAAAAATATTAATTTAGAGGAGTTTTTTTGCTTCCACCATTTTTTCTCTGTTAATTCATAATTTAAATATATATTATTATAAGAAAAGCCAACATCAGTTCGGTCATTTACAATAATGTAAAAATGGTGTTTAAGCCTCTATCTTGTTTCTTTGCTAAAAAAATGTTTATATTAATAGTCGAAATAAACAAAAAATTAAAAAAAAACCCTCCGGTACGAATACCGATGTCAGTATTATACTTGGACACTTTGATCAAAAAATATAACATTTTTGACGAAATGGTTAGAAAGTAAAGCCGCCACGAAACGACAACAGATCACGGCTTCCGACGTACAGACTTTCAGACAGATGATAAAATCAAAATAGATCAACTCGGCGACCTGGACATCCGCAGCCATCATATTGACCACGTGCTGATTTACGCAACACTCTTCAAACTTTTCTGGATGTGCGTACGTTTAAAGGCGCTTACGCCGACTTTGATATGTTTCGATACCCCTAGAAAGTTGCACAAGGAAGTTCAGAGCCTCCACTTTACAAGGTGGACCTTTAATATATGGCGGAAATGTTCTGGAAATATGCACCAGATCATCTGTCAGGCATGCTCGAAGACTAAATTATTAGTACTATCCTCTGGATCTATCTTCAAACAAGGTGATACTTTTTTGTTTAGCGCTGCATACAATGTAAGGAAATAGTGTGAACGTCAGAAGTCGCCATCTACCAGTGTGGCTTCCGGCCCGGCATATTGACAACAGATTATAAATCATACAGAGCCTCTGCGTATTGTTCACCTACTTCAAAATACAAATTGATTTGCAAATATTGATTTACTTTACTCTCTTATTCCTAGGTGAAGGAATTCCTGTCTTTTAAGTTAATACAGAAACGCATGCCTTCATGCATGCAGCCTTCAGCCTACAGGCTTGCGTCCTATCGAACTTTATTGTATTTCTAATTAGAATTAAAATTTTGTGTGAAGCAAGAACATTAGCTTCTCTTCTATCTTCCAAGGCACATGGGATTCGAGGTGTTCGACAATTTCGTACGTTTACGAAGCCGCCTTGATGGAAATGATGAGAAGCAATAAGAAAACAGGTGGTTATTTTGCTTTTCGTCAATATTCGTGGTTCGAAGCATCAAGAGTTCGTTATAGACAAAAATACGGCTTAGATAAATATGGTTTGTGAAAGAATGACTTTCGATTGGGCAGGAAGGACGATATGTGAAATTTATGCAACGATAAAACGCCATCCTGAAGTCAAAAATTGAAACCGCATTCAAAGCCAAAGACACCATAAATACGACAATATTTTCACAAGAAGTGACCCCGTTGATGTTCGAAACTAAAATTGTTATAAATGGGTACAGATTTAATTCGATTGACGAATAGGCCATTACAGCGTGTACAAAGGCGGATACAAAATAAATACTTTTGAATCAAAGAAAATTGTGTTTTTTTTTTTTCAACGATTTCCAACACCTCAATCACAAAAGTACAAAAGTCGTGAGTGGCCTCAAGAATTTGCTTTAAATAAAAATAAAACTAATAAATAATGATAAAGTGTGAAAAACTAGAAATGTCCATCTGTCGGTGAGGCTTCACGAAATGTTGATTCATTTGAAAATAATGGGCAAACCTATGAGACATCAGAGGCAAATTATTTATTGACATCAACAGTACCACCACACCAGCTTTCATCTTAGCATCAAAGTTAGTAAATCCTCTGAAGTGGCAAGAAATGACGTAAATACGGTAAGGCGAGTGGGAGAACGCCTTCCACATCACTTTTTATTTTAATTTAAAATATTGAACGAAATACCAATTTTATTGGCACTCAATTAAGGGTAAAGTCCGATTTTAATCGTGACGTAGATTTAAACTGAAAAAAAAACAAAAACACAAACTTCACACTTGCAAACACAGCTTACCTTACAATGAGATCATAGATATCCTGTTTATCAAACACTTTGCAATAAGCATGCAATACCTTAAGGCAAGCATATCTCATTCCAGTCCAGGGGATCTGTGGTCCAGCCATAGCCTCCCCCAATGGACACTCGGAATGCCGGTCTAAATCGATCATTTTCACCATTTTTTGTCACACATTCGAATTTTTCAATATCGTTTTTTTTTGTTTCTTTTATTCAATACTTTACACTACACTCGAAATTTATTTTTCAATTGTTTCGGATCGTTCTGGTTTCTTTTAAAGCCAAAAAATAAGAATAAAAAAGTTATGTTTGATTGTAACCGAATGGCGTGCACGGTTCAACTGCAAAGTGAAAATCTATTTTCAAATCACATTTTGTCTGAAATGAGTTAATACTAGTGTAAAACAAATGAATTTGATTGTTTATTGCGTATACAAACAATCGTTGGTTGGTTGTTTGGCTACGTGGCTATTAGCTAGCTATCTATCCGTGATGTTTGACTTTCCCTTGTTGGAGTATTTTCGACGTTGGTGTTTTTCGAATTTTCGAACGCCTTAGGGCAATGGAACCGGATGAGGATTCGCCTTTTATTTTAAATAATCGTTCGATTTTTCTTCGAAAAGGCAAACAAAAAGAAAACATTCACGACGTCAGAGGTTGCAATTAAAATGCCGGTAAAAAGAGTTTTGGTTACACAAAAATGTACGCTATTTATTTCGTGTACTTTGTTTAATGCAAAATTGTGTTTATTTATATTAGCATTTAAAAATAGAAAAATTTAAAGCGTAAAAATAGACAGTAGGTGTAATATTAAATTCTATTTTGTTATTGACATGCTGATAGATTTAATGTTTTATTTTTTTAGAGAAGATTGTTTTGTTTTTTGTTTGAATTATTGCGTTTTCTATTCGTTTGTACAAACAAACAGAAAAGAACACCCTAATTGAATTTAAAAGTGAATGCCAACCAAGGCGGGGGAGTAACATAGTGAATGATAATCACATGGGTGAGCTTTGGCGGGTGGTATGAAATTGCTTTTATTTTTTCCCACCTATTTACCTTGTCACGGTATCATTTTATTAGCCCACATACGGATTCAGTTGGTAGTGCAAAATTGCTACTGACTATGGACTTGCAGTCATGCTTTGTTCGGGGAAAGGTAAGGTAGATTTAACCCTGCAATGGGTGCGGTATTTTAAGATGCCATTGTCATTGAAAAGCTTACGAATGAGAGGACAACTAGAGCTGAAATTGACAACTTTTTATGGATTCCACATAGAAAGCAGATGTATACTGATTTCGAAGCATATTTGATCTAATGGCTAGTTTTATTTGCATTGTTAACATGCTGAGCGTCTTTTGTAATATCAATAGATGAATAGTTTTCTCAGAATGATCCTAATTGGATCCATTTAATGTCTTTCATGAAATGCCACTTACTTTGGAATGAAATTGCTGCAACTTTTGTTAGTTCTTTTACCGTGCATGGAGGTGTTTATAAAATAGATTGAATTTCTTCTGCAGGTGTATTTGGTTTCAACTCTTTTCAATGGGTGGAGCCCGAAACGGGACGGAGGACTTTGATATCGACGGATTAGATTTCACCTAATTCGCAGGATTTTATTCGACATTAGTTTTGATGTATGAACTCTGAAAGTTTGGAAGATTTAGCTAAACACCCCGCTGCGAGTGTGATACCTTCACAGCAGAGCCATCTACACAAACCACTATTTTGAAAACACAAATTAGGTATTAAGCCGATACAACAACCACTACAACAACGCCACCCATTAGTCTGACTATTGCCGCTGGTGGACCAAATCCAATGATAGTGCCATCAACTTGTTCCCAATGGCAAATGGTGACTGGACCAGATTCGAAAAACTAAACCACTCTAGGAATCAAACCCGGGACCGACCAATTGATTCAATTGAAAGGCAGGCCAACCAACTTCGCCACCCAGCTGTTTCTGGCGGCCATCTAAGCATTATAAAGACGTGCCACAACGACGAAAGTGAAGATTGAACGAACGAGAAATTCTACAAACTCTTAGACAGATACTACGGAGGAAGTACGAGTAATGATAAAAAATCGTGGTTGAGCATTTTAGTGCAAAATGGATAAGGACTTCTGACACACAGACTTGCGGCAGGTAGAAGTACGGTACGGCACAAGATTTCCTCAAAAAAGATCCACATGTGCAGAATTTTAGTATTCTAGACCTTTTCCTTTTCATAAGTAGAGGACAAAGATCTCTGCTGGCAAAAAGACTTCGCGAATACTAAGAAAAGCTTCTGGAAAAGAAAAGCATTAACCTATTGCTTGGAGGCTTTACATTAGCCTTGATAAAAACCATAGGTCCGCTGTTTTATTTATAGATTTTAAGAAAACTTTCATTCGGTAGTCTCAGGTCATCTGAAAAGATACCTGCCCCACAACAGATGGAGCATGACTGTCATAGCATCCGAATGAGTTGTCCTAAGAGCGCCTGTAGTCCCTATGCATGCCATTCTTTGTTCTTTGCTGAGTTTTGCAATATTGTGTTTTTTATGTTTTAGAGCCGGTCATCAAACTAATGATCCGTAAGTAAGGATTGGTCGTCCTACGGCAGTGTACAGCCAAAGCTGTACGTGCTTTCTTTCTTGACCCGTTGATTAAGGTTGATCTTTTAGCTGAGTTTAGGATCTAGATAGACTCGAAGGTAATTTGCTCTGGGTGATAGAAACAGTTGCTTACCGTTTAGGTGGGAAAAGTTAAAGGTTGGAATTAAATTTTTCTTGCTGATAAGCATCATTTCCGTTTTGCAAGGGTTTATAATTACGCAACAACTTGTAGCCCAAGTTCCATGATCTCTCTGATCACGGGAGGAGTAAGAGTCGTTAGACATAAGAGTATACTTTTGCACAAATGGCTCTAAGAATGGTATTTGGACGATGAAACCAAGTACTCCTATGGTTTGGGTCAACTGGCCAGTACTTTTCAAACGGAATCTTTCGCCATACTCGGAGTAATAAACTGGATAACTGGCGTTTCAGACTCGCACAGATCACTCAAAAATTACTCAAGAATGTAAGACTAAGCTAAATATGCTTACTTAGCGAAACTTACTAACTTTTATCTCTATACATGAAGAGTGATGCCCCAACTAAATTGCAGTTCCTTCTTAATTTGAGTAGGAAAGATCGCAGAACAATGTTTTGTCCCATTAAAGGCAACAAAACACGTGGCACTTTTATTTAGGAAACAGTCGGAAACACATTATACTTAAAACACGACCCAAAAAAACCGAAGGCAACAAACTTGGCGCATACGAAGACGCTTGAGCAGTAAGGTAATAGAACAGAAGTAGATGAGAAGAAAAATTACAGCGAAAAAAGAATTTGGAATCCTTAGAAAACTGCTCCGGTTATCCGGAGGCTCGAAGGCTCGGCCACATTGAATCTCAACAATACTGCGGCTAAAAGTATCTTGGAACTCAAGCCACCAATATGGAAGACCGAGCATACGGTAGAATTTATAAATATAAACGGATGCCAAAAAGCTGTTTTTAACCGACTGGATGCAGCTTGTCTGTGAAAGACGAAAGCCCAGACAAGTAAGTAAGAAAAAATGTAAAGGTTTTTAAGGTACTTTTCAGAAGCTCAAAAACTATGCAATTTTTTTTTCATTGTTAACAGAAATAAAATTATTTTACAGACCATTGTTAAGCAAAAAAATTAATATAAAATAAGATATAACGTAAGTAAATTAACACATTTGAAATATTTAAAAAGAAAAATATGTGAATAGTTGCTACAAATTTTATCATCTCGTAGCTCGAGACGACGATAGATAAAAATTCGATTGTTTCTCAAGAAATTGAAATACAAAAAAATAAATAGATTCAATCCCTATATCGTTAAAGGATTTCAAGCGATTAGCAACAAACAAATATCTACTTTGGGGGGTCCAAACTCATACCTCTCACGTAGCCGTCCTTTCCTTAAACTGGAGTAGAATGTTTTCAGTGAGAATGACGGCCTAAAATAAGATGAAACTCGCTTGTCTTCTTTCATTTTATCGTATAAGTTGTGACTTTGGCTCAGTTAATTTTTGTTTGTCTAAAAAAATAATTGTTATATTTTTAGAAATGAATACAAAAGCACTTTGCACATTTAACAATAAACATTCTACGGTTTTGGATATGGTAAATTGTGTAATTTTGAGGGAACAGAGGACGAAAAACTTAAAATTCTGGCATAGTTAAAACCATCAATCATCAATGTTTTTGTATTTAAGTTTTTGCTTGAATAAGTATTTTAAAAATTATTTAAAACATTTTAGGGTTCCGTACCCAAAGGACATGAACTTACTAACTAGACCTCCGCTGCTCGTCACTTGCAATTTTCACAGAATGTGCACTGCTGTAAAAATGATATACGTAAACTAAAAATAAAGAGGGTTCCCATACAGAAAAAGTGTTACTTAAAATTGCAACTCAATTAATGTCTAAAAGAAGGCAATGATCCAGTGCAGATATCGATTGGAAATATTGTCATGTGACGCGATGTCTACGATTTTCTGAACCCTACCCGACACAAAGTAAAACTTCAAAATCGGTGTTTCTGTAGGATGCAACGTAACCCTTCATGTGAAAGTCAAATTCCCACCTGCCCGTTTTTTAAGCCACTTTTTTATTTGCTGAGCGTGGGCAAAATTGCAAAAATGGCATCCTCGTGGTACCAAGTAATAGCCATTTGATTGTAAGCTAACGAGGATCAAATACCAAATCAATGACCCAGCACTACACACTCCACTGTTCTACGAGTTACCAAGGCTACGAATGATCCTTTCCACATATGAGTGACACAAACAGAATATTTTCAGAAAGGTGTTCAGGCAACTTTCGCAGACCTCATCCGCTTAATTTCGATGTTTTCGATGTCAACAAGTAATCCTCAGAATAAGGTGATGCCGAAAACGTTTTCAAATCATGAAGATGCGATTAAGAAATGGAAAACATGTCAATAAGCTTCGAATCTGCACTGAAAAGGGATGTTTACTCAGGTGGGTTGTGTTTCTAAATGCTTAAATCTAAAGAATTTGAACAAATACAATAGTAAGGGTACTATCACCGCAAACGTAAACTGTTTTTGATACTTATAATATCAAACTGGCGTTTGTGTTTTCAAAATAACCCCTTCTCACTTGGCTGCTCAACAATAGAAGTCATTACTAAAGACACTTGATAAAGAATTAATGCGATTATAATTAATTGATAATAAATCGTCATGAGTGAGTGGTTTACTTTGTTTATGTTTATTTAAACGAGATGCTTATCGAAATTACCCTATCAATTTCCCTAAATTAATCAAACAGAGATAAGCATTGTAAATATTTAGCAACGATAAGATAAGTGAAAACTGTGTCACCACAAAACAATGCTAATTGAAATAAGGTGTACATTTAAATAGCCCCACAGATTTGTGTGCTTATCTCTTTCAAGAAAATAGTTTCACCTTGAAGTGCGTCTGCTTAAATAATAAAACTTCTTTAAAGGCTTGTTCGAAACTTATCTGCGGGGTTATAAGCCTTGTTTCATGGCTCGGGAAGTTTCAAAAAATAAGACGAAAAACTGTAAAACACCGCAAGTCATATTTAACAAATAAGTTAGGCTCGCTTTAGTAAGCGTGGAGCGAATTGCTTCTTTCTTCTTAAAAATTCGTGGAAGGAGATCACGTGAAAGAGGAAGTTAAGCGGCAATAAACTTGGTAGCTCTTCCTTTGGATCAAAATTCGAAGGGCAAGGCGTTTCAAGGCAGTGATTTCCCACGAGAAATTGGATGAAATGTAGCAGATAAGTGATCACTTATTAAAATAAAAAAGAGTGTAGGTGACAATACGAAGCCCTGGGGAACACCAACATTTATATGGTAAATTGAGGAAATGAAACCGTCCAAATACCACTTGGATTAAATAGTCTGAAAGTTCCATTGGAGTAGTATTCAGTTTACAACATATTCTTTGGCATTTTATTTTTAACATTCATTGCCGCGAGAACATTCGTACAAAAGTGAGACGTATCATACATATTTCATCGAGGCTTGTCTGTAGATGAATCAACGGTGAAACATTTTTGGCGTGGTAAATTGAAACCCAGTGCGATTAAAGTACAAAAGTTGGATAAATGCATGGCGTTAACAAGTTTCGATCAATAATACAAAGCTTGAACTACTTCAATACCATCAATACAATGTCTGTTGCTACTTGATGCTAAAGTCAAACGTCTAATGATGTTGGCTGCTGGTTTCAAAAATTAGCGCAAAAGCTACTATATGCTTTTTAGTATAAGAAGCACGTTGCCAATGTAAAAAAAGCTTAGAAACATTAAAACATTGTGTTGAAAAGGAGTTTTTTAAAAGGGATGAAACTACTTGAGCCAAATAAAAAAAATAATATTGAAACTTATAATAATAATAATAATAATAGAAATAATAATGATAATAATAATAACAATAATAATAATAATAATAATTAATATAATAATAATAATAATAATAATAATAATAATAATAATAATAATAATAATAATAATAATAATAATAATAATAATAAGAGTAATAATAAAAAAAAAGAATTAGAAAAATAATAAAAATACTTTTTTGTAATAATAATAATAATGCGATGACTTGCCACCCAATGCCGGTACTTAAAAACGAAGCTACACTGCGATAGTAACAACCTCAGTAGAAGTATCATCCTCTTTCATACAGATCCCCTTTCAGCTCAGTTTGATATTGCAGTGACTCTTTTTCATATTACATAAAGATTTCACAATACACATCCTTGGTAATTGAAATTATAGCTACGAGATTAGTACCAAAGGTGTGAGCGCAAACTTCAAGAAACACAACTTGGAGAAATCAACGCCAGGGATTCAGCTGTGTAGCAAGTAGAACCGTGAAAGGATGCAACTTATGGAGCGGATTCTAGCTACTCTTATAGCAGTTAAGTCTAGAAAGACACCCAAGACTTGCACTTGTTCGGTCCACTTAAAACACATTAAGCCCTTAGCTTTAGGAGCGTAGACTTTAATTAAATGAGTGGAGTCTTTTATTTTTAGATTTCAAAGCTATTGAAATATTCCAAAGGAATCAAAACTTTTAAAAGCTATTTAAATATTTTATTTGTTATCGGTTCAATGTAAATGTAATATACTAATGAGGAATGCATTTTTGTATTTTTCTTTAAATCAGCAAAAAAAAATACATGTTTAATAATTTTAACATAAAATTAAAATTTGAGTTTTTTTTTGTAATCCACAACAAACAAATAAAAAATACTCAACTTAAACAATAAAATACTTGAGGTATGACAACGTTTCATGGGTCATAATATGAAGTAATAATAACGATGAACAAAAAACTTAAACAAGTTCAAGATCAATCTTAAAGTAATCGACCAGCATATAGCAGCCAACAGCCCATAAATCATAATTTTATTTAG
Organism: Orthonevra nobilis; assembly: GCA_963555765.1. Classification (NCBI taxonomy): domain Eukaryota; kingdom Metazoa; phylum Arthropoda; class Insecta; order Diptera; family Syrphidae; genus Orthonevra; species Orthonevra nobilis. Next base: position 102,078,440 of record OY743225.1, on the reverse strand, counting down.
GCTCGGATGCTAATAGAAATCTTTGATGTTGCAGTGTCTCTTATTTGTATTCATCAAAGGTGCACAAGGTATTTCCCATTTGATTGTAACCAAAATGATTACCATTTGGTTAGGTAAGATAAAAAAAGGGTGGGTGATGAGTACGAATCTCAAACACGAAGCGCGTCAGGTCTAATTAAGTATATACAGTAAACGAACTGATAGACAGTTCAATCTTCATATTCCTTTGCGCAGTTTCTAAAACGATGTCTAAATACCAAAAATAGACAGATATCACTCCTTTCATTTGGGTTTTAACCTTGAAAGCATGGTTCAAATAGTAAGGAAAAAGGCTCTTCAAATCATAAAATAGTCTCAAGTCAGTAGAACTATTTCGGGACGAACTTGACAGAAAGGATCTTTAAACGGTGTCCATCATCTAGAGATAAATCTTAGGAGATATTTTGAGTACTCTCCCAATACCATTGGAAAGCATAAAGAAGTTGATCGACCGCTGAATTTGTGCAAGATAAGATCGATTTTCAATGAAAACAGAAACCTAGCAACCAAGATAAACTGGATTTGGTCATAAGGCTTCGTAAACATAATGCTGATGAAGTTATTGGCAATGCATTTTTTCAAATAAAATAATAAAAAAAAAGAATTGTGGATGTTTTTTTTTACAGAATGTACTGTCCGGAAACTTACGAAAAACACACTTGAAAAGTGTAAGCTGTAAATCGGGTTTTCCAATGAGATCTTGACAACTTTGAATTTAATTTGTGAACTCACCCTTTCACTTATCATCGAATTGTCATTGTCAATTTAATCAGTAAACTCAAAATTTTCATCATGGTAAAGGACACGAACGAGCAACGTTTGCAAATTATAAAAATTTTCTAACGAAATTCGGAGTCCAATTTTTTTTATTTCCAATCTTCAGTGACGAAGATTTCATTTTTGGCTCAATCGGTTCGTCAATAAGCAAAATATGCGTTATTGGTCGGATGAAATTCCACATTTGCTTCATAAATCATCAATTCATCCACAAAAAAGGACTGTTTGGTTCGGTTTGCATTCCTGAGGCGATATTGGGCCATATTTTTTCGTCGACGATAACGATCGTCAAGTAACTGTGAATGACCAGCATTATCGCGCCATGACTACAGAATATTTTTGGCCCGAATTGAGAGATATGGACTTGGACGACATGTGGTTTCAACAGGATCACCTTACTATCGATCTATTAAAGAGTAAACTTGATGAGTGTGTTATCTCAAGAAATGGGCCAGTTGATTTACCGCCTCGTTCGTGCTATTTAGCTCTTCTAGATTATTTTCTTTCGGGCTTACGTTAAGTCATCGGTTTATGCCAACAAGCCGATGATGTTGGAAGAGCTCAGAGCCAACATTCACCGCGAAATAGCGAGTCATCGAAAATTGGGTCCAACGAATCAACCGCTGCAAACGTGCCTACGGTGGCCAAATGAACGAAGTCGAGTTCCATTCATAAATGTTTTGATTGTACTTCAAGCCGATAGTAAAGTTTTTGAAGTAACTCAAATGGTTTGAGTTTTATTAAAAAAAAAGTTGTCCGAAAACATTTTATATGGATTGTGAGTCTTTTTCATTAGGAAACTAATTTCATGTTTATAACAATTTGTTTTGTTAAAAAATTTAAAACGCCCAATAAAATTGAACAAATTTTGGAGCCAGCTAGATAGCCATTTTATAGTAAGCTTACGAGGAACGTATACCAAGTCAATGAGTGGAGGATATTCAGCCGTTTACAACTCCAATTCCTTTACGAGTAACGAATTAGATTATGCTTGGGAAAAGAACATTAACAGAAAGGTGTTAAGGAACTTTTGTTCACCTGAATTTTCATCTTCGATGTCAACAACTAACAAGCTGGTGCCGACAACGTTAATAAATCGTCAAGATGCGAGTATCTACGTAATGGAATATGGCAAAAAGCCTCGAATATGCACTTAATAACGATGCTCACTTACGTGCGTTTTACAATTCTCAATAATTTGAAAAAGACAGACCGTCTGAAACCTAAAAACTTTGAACAGATGTTTTCAAAACAACCCCTTCTCACTTGGCCGTTCAACAATAAAATTCATTACTAAAGGACTTCCGTTGACAAAGAATTAATCCGATCATAATTAATTTTAATTCCATTTCAGGCGCTAATTTTGTAACTTTTGCTCTGAATGAAACTTGTGTAGATTAGATAGTTTGATTTGTTCTTAAGGAATGCGAGAAGCACGCACAATTGAATCCTGAAAAGTGGACCCATAAGAAGGACTTGCAGATAGGAAGTTAATAGCCAATTTCTTGCGGACAATCGAAGTCAGTTGACAAATAAGGTCCTTGAACGTGGTCTGAACCCAAACGAAGCATAATCACTTTTGCCATCAGATGCCCAGCTTATTTATTCTTTGGCTGCAGGTAAGCTCGTTTTTATTTGGCCACTAATGCACATTGCACTAAGTTTTAACTTCACAATTAGAAATTTCAACAACAGAGTCGGCAGAAACAAACAACAACTGGTAAACAATTTAAATGTCGATAATTTTGTACCCACATTTACAAAACAAAACAATAAAACAAGATAAATTTCATTGTCCGAAAACATATTTTTGATCGCACATCAATTTGCCAAGATGATGATCATTTAAATGTTCAAAAGACCAACAAATTTCCACATGATATATTTTTTTTTTGTTTATAAACGTTTTCCCTCATAAACAGGTGGAGATGTAGATTTATGGCTATAAATCTGCCAAGTTCGTAGGTGCAGATGGACAGGAATTCCAAATCGATCTTCGGTCGTCAATTCAACCCCGACAAGCCAACGATTTTCCTCAAGAAATTAAAATAAATTAATTTAATGTGAAATATTAGGACAGGGAACTGTAGCGAGCGCAATGTGTCTTGGTTTTATTAATTAATCATCAATTAGCTTGTGGTTCGACCGCAGTGTTAAAATAGCTGCGACTGGCTGTATCTATGGAACTGAGGGTGGGTGATACAGATGATCTCCTATCGAAGCGGGTGGATATTTTTAGATGATCTACTCTTCGGTACTCCTCGGTCGGTTAGACGTTGTGCTCTATATCTTCCGTGTCAGGTGTGAATGCGTGGATTGGATCGTAAAATTATTTTTAAGCTGTTATTTCATGTGTCGTTAGTCAAATGTTTGATTTTTCCAGGGGGTTGTGTGGGAAGCGAGGCATGTTAACTCTTTGCCTGTTAATCGCTGGGCGGGGAGTGGTGATAAAATATCAAACGTCAATGGACATAAATGATTTTGTGGTAAATGTAGTTAAGAGAAAAGAATGTCAATCATGTCCGTATGCAATGACGAAATTCAGACGGAGTGAAATGGATATTGACGTAATAGATTCACGCGATGCAATGAGAAAGAAAGTTTTTCAAAAGAATGGACATCATTGACATTTTAGAACTTTCACACTGAATACTATTACACTGCTTCTTCCAAGCTATGGTATTTTATTAAATTTATTTATTGACACTTTATGTGATGAATTCGGAGAGACAGTGTCATTGCAAACACATTTATGTTGACACAGTTGTATTGTTGAAAAGGGGAAAAACCAGAACAAAGCTAAAAGTAAAATAACACCAGTCAATATCAAATAAATGAAAGGCGAATGAGCTTTAATTAATTTTTATCAATGCTAACACAGATGATCTGTTTTGAAGAAATCGTTTTGGCTTCCCAACAAAAAAAAACACTCACTTCTGGGCTTAAATTGCGTATGTTTGACACTCTCTACTCTTGGAAACAGACTTGTGGGTAGCCATGACGCCAGACGTTACGCCTTTTCTCCCGTGTTATGAAAACCGAGGAACTCAAGTGTCATCCAAAGGAAGATCTCCAAATTATGTTCGTTTCACTGAAGAGTAAAAAATCTGTGCAAGTCGAGGTACTATAATTCTAAACATTGTTTTCTGGTATTTTCATGCTACGTTATCTCTCCGACAAATTGATGTCGCTCAGCAGAGTCTAAAAATTGCCATGGACTATGATAAACTTTATGCTTAAATCACTGTTTCATCTAGCCTTCGGAACCGTTGTCTATTGAGCAAAATTCTTGTGAAGAAAATGGTGTTGAAGTACCACAAGGATATAAACTAGGACCTTGTCTATTCTCACTTAATTAAAACGAGTTCCCCAACTTAATTGAAAACTGCTGAATTCATATGAATACGGAAGATGTGCAACTGCAGCTGCAATTTCACAAATATTCACTGGGCTTTGGAATTGATTGATAAATATCGCCCAAGCGAACATTCTGCAATGTTTACTTCAACACGACTAGTATTCAAAGATGGTTAAACGACCGACCTCTATGACTTTGAGAAGAGTTGATTCCACCAAAAACATTGGTCTTATTTTCAACAGTACACTGTCACGGAATTCACAAATATAATGAGCTATAGGCAAGGTTCATGGCGGACTATTGGCTAAACGATACTTCGGAATGTTGTTGTTGGCAAAAAAGCTCATTTTACCAATTTTATATATGGCTGCGATATTTTTTGCAACGCAGATGATAAGAGCGGAAGGAGACTTAACGACACATTTTGACAATTAATTCTTTTTTTCATTTATTTTATTAATTCCAAATACCACAATAAATTTAAGCATAACTAATTTTTCACAGGTGGAACAAAGGTGGAAGAAAGGATTGGTCCTGGGTCTTCAGCAATAGGTTGCACATCAATAACTCGTACATACAGCTGGGTAGCGGAGTTGGTAAAGCGCCCATTGCCCACTGGGATAAAGTTAATAGCACTATCACTGGATTGGTCGACCAGTGATAGTAGTCTGACTAATGGGTGGCGTTGTTTTATCGTCTTTATTCCTAGTTTGTGTTGTCAAAATAGTGGTTTGTGTAGATTGTATGTAGATGGCTCTGCTGTGAGGGCATAACACTGATCGCGGGTGTTAACTCTAAATTTTCCAAAAACTTTCAAGATACAAATGTCAAACTTGTGTTGAATAAAATTCTGCGAATGAGACGAAAGCTAATAGGTCGATATTAACAAAAATCCTTTGTCCCGCTTCGGGCTCCCGCGGAAGTAAACCAAATACATATGGGATTCTCAAACCGCTACATAATCTTCCATTCTTCTCTTATTCTTCCGCGAAGAGTGAGTAATAGGCCCAATGCCGTCAGAATGGGCACCATCTCGAACGATTTTTGTAAGAGATGTCAGGATTTAGAGAAAAGGGAGACCTTTGTGTGTATTTTAAGGCTGGATGTTTTTCACTATAAACAGGGTATTGAAGCTATTAACCATCATTGAGTATCAAGCTTGAAGGAGACTATGAAGATAATATCAGAATATTAGCGGACCCGACAAATTTTGAGGTGTTAGTCTTACTGCTTTCGTAGAAAACTTAACTTGTCCAACCAATTGTGACAATGATGAACACGTATACCAAGTGACATTTGACATTGATTTTTAAAAGCTGTTGAAGTTTATAACTCCGTAAATTTTGTATGTAGAACTACGACGGATGTAAAATCGGCGCCAACTATGATACTCAAAACTATAAGAAGGTCAATAATTGACTTCTTAGAAGGCTTTTTGGTCAAGTATAATATTTCTAGAGAAATATTGGTGAGTGAATCTGAATTATCCAGGAAACCGCTCAAATCCACACACAAAAAACTTGCATCATAATCGGTCCAGTGACTACGAGGTATTCAGTACAGAAGAATTATATTTTTGTGCAAAGATTTTTCCCGTATTTTTTTCCTTGTGTTTTCTGCTCGGGTTCTTAGGGACTAACAATTTTTTATCATGCAACGATATATTAAAATTAAGCCGGGAAAATAATCTTGATCAAATCTTTTCCACAGCTGCGACAGATAAAGGACAACATACTGCAATAATTGCTTCCATAAACCACCAATAAAGGTTGGTATATCGTCCTTAACTTTTGAATTTTCGGGGCCTTATTGGCATAAGCTTAACATTTGAGAGAAGCCTAAGGAAAGAAGTCTCGCGAGGTTTTTAAAATCCCACAACACTGAACGACTAATTATTTAAAATGAACTTGGCTTTCAAAATATCTAAGAGGCTAAATGTATCGTTATTTTTTTAAACATTTATTGACCAGAGGCAATCAATTTTAAAAGTTCCAACTTTAATAAAATGCTTTTGCAATAAGTTTTATCAACAAAAAAAAATCCCCACACTTCGTTTCAAGATTGCTGTTTATTTTTTTTTTTTGTTCACTCGGGAATTACATTCTCCAATTTACAGAGATATAGATAAACTACATTTTCGTAGTTTACCTTTTTATTCATTCTCGTTTTGTGTTTTTTTTTTTACATGCCTTAATTTACTGCTCTTATCTAAAGGGGACAGTCATTGACATTTTTCAGTGTATGACATCACCTGAGCTCTTCGTTACTTATCAGTTTACCTTCCATTTGTTGAACGGAAACTCTTCTAGTCAGACGATATCATTAGCTGAATGACCTAATGGACAATGACAGTGATGGTGGTGAGTAAAGCAACATTCCAATGAAGATAGCCTGTTTTTTTTAAAAGTCTTCTGTGCGAATATTTTCTAATATCGCAACGCACCTTGGTGCGTGGAAGGAAGAGAATTTCAGAAGGACAGACATATTAACACACAAATAAAATTTTGTTTGGTACCTTATAAAGAGAGACCATTGAAATTCACTTGGACAGGAAAATTACATTCACTTTGTGGAGTCATTTTGATTCTTTTACTAGAAATATAAATTTAGTTCGATTCTTACGTCGGTGAAGGCTTAAAACGGATGGCTTTACACTGACCGCTTGAGAAATAATTCTTTAAGTCTACTTTTTCGTTGCAAAATAATTATTTCCGAACTCCAAAAAACGAATTTTGTTTGGCTTTAAGTTCGTTCCTAAGTGAGCGACTTATTATTTCAATCAGCAAAGGGATCATTCATTGGTTGGTATTTTATACTGACAGATTTCTTAAATTTAGAAAAAAAAGCCTTTCAGGCAAGTCACCCTTGGCTGGGTTAAAATGATCTCAAATGAAGAGTTTGACATAAAATTATTTTAAGGAAACAAACGCTGAATTTATGTATGTATGGCCACAAAAGCAGGAAGAGTCCCTCTTCGGTTGAACTAGAATCGACTGAAACCTTGTCAAAATACGAATAGAATTTGTACCTGGATTCCAGATTTAACCATATTCGATGCACGTCATTGTTCGATTCAGCAGTATAAATATTCTTCACTTTTGTCTCATATTTGCAAGACTTATCTCGAGACTCTCGCTCTCATCTAGCGATCTTAAAAAAACAACTAATCAAAGTTTACCAAAGAGAATTAAAATTCCATATATCATCCTGCTTTAAGATGGTTGACAATCTGTCGGGCTAAGATCACGTAACTAACTTCAGTCTTAAAAATACGATGATCCGTCGTACACATGAAATTGAAATTAAGATCAGTTGGTGATCTTGGCTTTGGCTTTTTCAGATTTGAATGACAAACCCTACCTAGAGGAAGAAGCAAGAATGCTGCATTTTTTAACTACAAACATAGAATAAAAACAGAGATCCTTCAATCTTCGTGGAAACAAAAAATTAGTGCTACTGGCTATGACCATGATCGTGTATAGACAGATCGCTCATGTGGCTGTTTCTGCCACATCTGAATCCGACATAATTTCTCCGATCAAAGACACACAGAATTCTGATAACAAAAACATTATCTAACCAAATATCCCCACGATAAGTCACTTAAAACTCAAAATATAAAAGAGCTCGATATAACGTTAAACAACTTGCATCGGATTTGGCAAGAATCTTCATAAAATAAAAATGCTATCTTGTCCAAGTGCCAAAGGAGCAATAAGATCAATGCCGCAGACTGATCTTGAAATCATACTAAATCATACTTACATTTATTAGTCCTTGAAGAGAGTTAAGAGAACAGTCCATTTAAAACGATTGTCCTTTCGGAGGGACTTCTCCTATGGGCACTAATGAATGCTAGAGAGATTCGAGACAAAATCAAACCATTTTCAAAATTAAAGAAAGTAAAGAAATATTCCATTTTTATGCTCAGCAGGAACGACTGTGGATCCGGTGCTCTAACCTGCGCCAACGATACGCAGATCTCAACTGATGAATAAAAGATGAAAACAGGGAGAGGAGGAGCAGTTTTCTTTCTTCCTCAAGCTGAAATATTCGCATTTAAAAACGAAGCATCTCGTCACCGAGGAATAAATATTTTTGAAGCTACTTAATTACCTTGGCAGGTCTTCTGCATCTAGGTCACTGCCCACAGAAACATCGATGCAAATAAGAAGACCGATGATTTCGTCAGAAAACGATCGACATTAAGACCATATGTATAATTAACCCTCTGCTCATGCCACTATACTGGCACAGCAGTTCGAGAACATTCAAATAGAGCATGGAACTACTTTACATGACCGACCGTCTTGTTTCCTGTTACCAGAGACCAAATTAACAAAGCAAGAATAAAAAACCTCTGTGGCTTTAAATTAAAATGAGTAAAGCTTCTTGATCGGTGTACTGATGGGATGTTGTCTTAAATGCCGTCAAAGTGGACACTTCCTTTTATAACTATAGAAACAGTCAAGATGAAGAAGGGACCTTTTGGGTGATTCTTAAGTTGCAAAGCTTCCGCTTCTCGACGAACGGAAATCATTAAGAACCCGGGACACCAGCAAAAACTCCACTTAAGAAATTGATGAGCTTAATTAAGATCATAATGCCAAGAATCTTGACTTGTAAATAATATTTTCGGGAATGACCATAGACCTCAAATACAAGCTTATCTACAACCGCTTAAAATGAGATTTTATCAATAAACTGAACCTTCACCAAGCCCGAGAGTAAGAAGAACCCACTCTGGGAACTTAAAAACTTGGAACTTGTATAAAGAGAACATACTCAGACCTTGCTTTGGAAAGGCAAACGCCAATCTTTAGGCCTTTTTTTGGGAAAATACTCTCAAAATATTTACTCATATTATCGGAGAAGCTCCTAAGATGTTGAAGGCGTGAAAGCAATGTAGGCTTCAAATAACATTTGTTACAACGTTAAAAAAAAAATCTTTTCACAATAAATTAAAAAGCATTTAACAGAGTTTGGGGGAATTCCTTTTTTTGAGAAGTCAAGAATTCGAACTCGATCAATTGAATTCAAAAAGACTTAAATTACCATTCTTATAAAGCAAATGACTTGTGGATTTAATTTTTAGCAATTGAAATCATTTTCGGAAATCAGTTCATATCACGCAAGCTAAGTTGAAGTCAGCAGTGAATTCGTGTTTTTCCTTGAAGTCATTACTGAATTCACTTTTAATCGATTGGAGTCAGCGAATTCAACTAGAATTATTCGAGTTCATTGAACGAAGTGGCTTTATTTCAACAAAATGTGATTTTTTTTCTTATTATTAGTATTTACATCAATTTAATGTATTGTATGAAAATTATCGTAATAAAGTTGCATTTTAACACACTACCGAAAACTACCGAAAATACGTTTAATTTACCTGGCTTGTCTTGCCTAGTAAATCATCTCGGGTAGGCCGAGCTGCATTCATTTGGCTCGCGCATAGGTCGTTTCATTATGTTCAAGACAACTTAAGACCACTAAAAAATTATTGTTTTACATTATTTCCCAACTGTTCAAAATAATTCACATTGTTTCTTTTGAATTCAATGACTTCAGTTGATTTTAAGTGAATTCTAATAACAAGTGAACTCATTTATATAATTGAAAAAAATTCAATCATACGACGTACTTCAATGACTTGTTAAAATTGAGTGCAACAATTACTGGCTTCAAAAGAAAGGTGACTTCGATTTTTTAAATCTTAATCTCTTTTTAGCAAAATTACTTCATATCATTCTGGATAAATCAAAAGAATAAATTAGATCATACCAAACCATATGTTTTTATTGGTGTATTTTGGAGAGAAATAAAATTGTTTTCGTACTGAAATTCGGTAAGCATTTAATAATACACTACCTCGCGATTAAAGGACTTATCACAAATGCATTCTTACGAGGACCATGAATTTTGAAAAAAAAAAAAACAACAATCTTTCGCAGCACATGTTTTTAATTTGCTGATTACGGCAACAAGCTCCGCTTTGGTAATCTCAAACACTTCGTTGCGAAAGTATTTTTAGATTTCAAGGTTCACTACGACCGGCGGGCGCATCGAATTCCAGAGCCGATGTTCCTCCCTTCGTGCCCCATTTATTCAAATTTCACGATTGAAATAAAATCGCAAAGCACGAGTATCTATAAAAGAGTAAAACGAAACAACCAAATTAAACTGAAAGTAACTCGTAAGTGCGTGTGATAATTCTTGTGTTTTATGGCGAATCAACGCGAACATTTTGCGCGAAGACTTTATGGCCAATAAATGGAATGCCTGCGTGGAGTTGAATGTTATTTAAAACCCATCTTCCATTATCAGACAAGAAGTTGGACAGGTTGCTCTCATGCTGCTATTTGTAACAATTTTGTTCGTTTAATTTTGTTAGCAAAACTTGAAAAAATGGTGTCTGAAGTCACTTTCACGCTGTTCGAGAGAACACAAATTCTTGACGCGACATCTTGTGTTTGAAAACTGCCATGGATGTTAAACTGTAACACTAAAAAGTCTTAAAAGATCACTCTTGACTTATTATTCTTTCTCTCTCTCTCTCTCTCTCTTCATTCATTATGTCAGGGTCTAGATTTATTTACGGAGTTAAATTGTGCCGCGAGGACAAAGACAGTCTTGCAAACACAAAAAAAAATACTGTGAATTAAGCAAATGAAAACTATTAGGTAGCAAATTCTCCAACACTATTTAGACACCATTGAAGGGAACAAATTTAAACCAAACACATTCGAGTTTCAAACCATTCTCAGCTTTGTTCAACGGCACGAAAAAAATAACCGACTATGCTGAGCTCTTACAAGAAACGGGCATAGGATATGGAAGCAATGATGTACCAGCGAGAAATAGAGCAACAATTTTTACTCGCCGAAGCGGCGAATATTAAGCCTCTGTGTAATAAAGGCATGTGCTCTAGAAAACCCGCGCAGGCTTGCGGGACCATGGTGGTAAAAATTTAAGGGTATATAGTTTCAAAAACCATATGCAGCATTTAATATTTCAAGAACGTTGGACGTTTAAGAGAAAAGAAGGGAGGAACTCAGATTCGCAGCAGGTGTTTTGTCCGTGCACTGATTTTAAGGACTGACAGAAACGGATTTCCATAAAGGACTGACAGAAACGGATTTGTGTAGGAAATGTAATGAGAGGGGACTTGCCGAGAACTGTAGGAAGTCTTTAAAGACAAAATTAGGATGAGTTCATTTTAGACCGATTCTAAGATTTTGCCGGGAGATTAAGTGCTTAAAAAACAATTGTTATCGTTGAGGAGCCTTATCAGGAAGGTCCCGCAAATTTCGAAAATCGAAAATCCACCGTCGATTCTTTCTTTCAAAGGAACTCAATCAGAGCTTAACAGTGAAATTAAAAAGTCTTAGTATTTTCTGGAACACGACCTACGTCCTTTGAGACAGGATTCTTAATGAAATCAGTTTTGCCAACCGATAAAGAGGCATTAAAAAAGTTGTTCGTCAACGGATTTATAGATTAAGGATTAACTCTGAGGTAGTTGAACTCGAAAGAACCGTGCATTGATGTCGAAATCAATAGTCTTTCTCAGCTGTTTAATGTGATTTCCGTGTTGATGACTGATTTTTGCAGAATCTCTTCCAGCAAACAAACAAAAAAGATTTAAAAAATCACAGGTCAGCGCATCTCTTTCCAGAGCTTTCATTTATTTTCCAGTGTTATACGGCAGACCAAAATCGTTCAGTTAACAAAGCCAGCGCGGTTTAAAGTCGCAACTGGAAGTATGATTAGTCTAGAATTCTGATATTCATTGTTTTTTCCAGATTTTTTTCTGGTGCGAAAGTAGACTTTTCAGGGAAAGGGCACACCAAATGAATCAAATTGTAAGCTGGGCAGGACATTTTTTTCAAAAAATATTTGACATAGAGAGCTGACCAGCTCTTCCAAATTTTTTTTTTATAGCCAAGCTGACTTCTTCAAAGCTGGGAGGGTCCACTATTTCATCGATTGAATGTCATTTTCTTTTCTTTTCGTTCTTGAATCTGTTTGCAGTGTTCTTTTAAAATTTAATCCAGCATTCGTTTCTTATGATAAGGTTTTCTTAACTGCATTCCGGCTCATTGCCAGCTGAAAATATGCGGTAGTAATCCCAATCACAAGACCATTCGAAAGTTTTGAGTTGAAGAAATATATACAAACGTCAATCTGAATCCGAATTCTAGAGAGTTATATAATCGTCTCTAGCTAATTTTGACTTGTGTTCAATAAACTATATCTATTCAAATTTGGATCGCATCTTCAGTGATTGCAAAACATTAATTCAAAAGACCTCTTTTGAATGCGTAGCGCGTGGGAAGAATTTATGTGAAATGAAACAATTTCATCTGGCAGGAATATTTCTTGCAAATAACTTACACACTTACGTATCAATCAATCTTAAGGTGTTAATTTACTGTGTAAGACTTAATTATTTTAATGCCTTCAAGCAACATTAAATATATTTGAAGGAGTGGTAGATGGAATTCCTTTTTGAGTAGAGAACAAAACAACAATGTTCAGATTATGGTTTATTTAAGATTTAAGCTTGTTGACAAAATAGAGGCGATAAGTTAAGGTCGTTTAATGTATCAGCGAAATGACTCACACACTTTGCATTCCCAAACAAATGTTTTGAATAATGTCATAAATTTCAGACGGCATGATACATGCTTTCTTTTGCCTGTTCCACAGATGCTTGTTGAAAACAAATGAACATACTTAGGGTGAACATTTTTAGGATACTGATACTTCAAACAGCAGGACACACGATAAGGTAAGTGCCTCCAATGCTCGTAAGAGTGACTAATATATTTCTTGAGATACAAGATGAGTAAAGAATTTTGGACTGAGTGAAAAAAACACAAACAACACGTCTTAAAAAGAAAGAGTGTAAATGAGCCAGACTGTTTGAAAGACAAATGTTTACTAACAGACATACACTGCCGTCGATAAGTTTCTGAATAATTTTTTTTTTCTACGTTTTTTTAAGTCTTAAATGAGCAAAAAACGTTCACATCATCTTATTGTCGATTTAAAGAATTGTTCTCAAAGCAATTAATAATTTAAAAGAAAAAGACCGCAAATTGCAAATATTATTTTTATATTATTAAAAAACCTACAACAGTAGGTTACAAATTCTTCCGCTGCCAATTTTTAAGGAATTGCATCAACAGCGGCTGTTTCCCTACTAGTTGAAAAGTAGCCATCGTTGTTCCAATCCCAATATATGTATTTAGGCCTACTCCGCATCTGCGCAACATTAGCAAAATTCACCTGATTTTGCAGCACGCGAAGGAAAATATTCGATTCTTCACTCAACTCCAATACGTAATGAGGGGCTTATAATAATCATAAGCTTACAGTTGCATGTTTCCTCGACACTGATAAAGTCTTCGAAAATGTCTGGTAGCAGTGACTCATGTTCAAATTATTTAAGTTAGAATTTACAGCGCCACTATCTACAATTTTATATCATTCTTTTTCTTCCATAAGATCAAAGATTGGGGCTTGACCGCCTTTTAGTTGGACCAATTGATAGGTCCCAGACTTGAATCCTAGAGAAGTACTTGAACTTTTGTCTAGCTTTCGAATTTGGTCCAATATTTATTTGAACTTAAGATCAAATAAATGTCGCTATCACTGGACTGGCCCACTTATGAAGGTAGTCCCACCAAATATGTTGTCTTACTATAGAGGTCATAGTGTGGCATACTGATTATTTAGATGATTTCACATTGGCTCTTTGAAAAGGCATAACATTGACAGCAGGGTGATAAAGCGATATTCAGAACCCAATTTTTTAGTATATCGAATTAAATACTGCGAATTAAGCGACTGCAAATAAAATAATAACAAATTCTCCATCCCATTTCGGACTGAAACCAAAGTACATCTGAGTTTCAAACTACTCCACAATGTTTCAATTCTTCTGATAATCTTTCTGGTCACTTTGTGCAAAATACATCAAAATCCTTTGAGTCCTAGCAAATTAAGAAAAGGTCCCTAACGTACGCTAGCTGAAAGGCAAAAAAAGAAGCTAAAACGCATCTTGGGAGATTGCAGAATTATAACCAGGATTGGAGAATCCGCATTTCTCTCATAAAAAACAGAGCTGATGTGCATTCGAAGACCTTCCAAGAGCAAGATCCGCAATTAAATGCCGCAAAACGACATTCGGACTGGAGTAAAGACATGGAAAGGAACCGGACACAGGCATCACCGAGCATAGGAAGTGCTTAAACAGCCTAAAGGCACCAGAAAAAATCTGTGATTTCGAAAAAATTGAATAAAGTATTTTAAATTCAATAAAGATTAAATGTAAATGTTAAAAATGCGTTTAGCTACCACCGTCCTTTACGAATATCATTTTTAAGACCTCGAAACAAAGGCAAGCGTCTAGACTGGGAAAAGAGCACTAGTAATGAATATCAACTGACTGCGTTCAAAAGAGTTCAAGTTCGGTAGCCTGCTAAAGCCAACAAAGCGCTGTAGTTCCTTAAAGGGTGAATGTTTCTCTAGTATGGGTGAAGGAGATTTCCCCGGAATCATAACTAGGAGGAAGTGTTGATAAATATTAGAAGTGAAGTCTTCTCAACATCCGGTTTGTAGTTAGTTAAAAGGCCCTTGATTCACGTAAGTGCAAGCTAATAATAGGAAACATTCGTTCAGCCCTTCCCGATGATACTTGGATCCATAGAACAACGAGCAAGAGCCCAATCAGCTTAATTTAACACAATGTAGCTGCCTTGCAACGGACTGGACAGAAGTTCGATAACAATGTTCGAAATACAAACTTTGATAGATCCTCAATTCAGCCTGGAGATAAATAACATTGAAAAGTGTCAAGGAAAAGGTTTGCAAGTTGGCAAATAATGTCGACGCCAATGATATGACAAATCCCCTGTTTGTATCGAAGGCTGATCTCCAAGTCATCTTCAAATCACTGAATAAGAAGAAATCGCATTGAAGAATGGCGTTTGTGCAACCCATCCCTTAACAAAGATATCTCCAATCCAGAGAAGCTCCGGTCCATAAGTCTTCTTCCGAACATCAGCAAGGTTTTTGAGAAAATGGTAAATAGAGCCCTGCTTAATTGGATTTAGGACAAAAATATTATTCCAATTCTTTTACAAGTTGAGTAGGCTGTGCGTCTGCAAACCACTGTTCATTGTTTATTGACAGTTCAGAAATGTGAAAGTATATTCTTTAGGACGCTTTTGTCAGAGGCCTCTTGGGATACCATAAAGAATTGGCGAAAGCTGTCAATTGTGGGACCGCACGGACAGCCATTGGCAACTTGGAGTGTAGTCCGTAATCTCGGTTTTTAGCTAGACCAATTTCTTTATTTCAAGAAAAATGTAGGCGCTGCTCTCACCAGAGCCAAGGTCGCTTTTGCCCAAACAAAGAGACTGTTTTATAGCCATCAATTTGAAGCCAGGATAAAAGTTATCTGCAGCATCGCCCTAATCCGGCCTATCCTCGTCTTTGGATGCCCCGTGTGGTTCAACGTGGGAGTAAGCTTAATGAAAAGGAACTCCCGATTTTGAATAAAAAAATTATATCCCAACAAGGTCTAATACAAAAAGACAAGGATAATGAGAGCAGACAATGTTCTTTTTAAGCTGACACGGATTCACGTTGCAAGAGCAATGAACTCTGTCAACAATATGATTCGTGGTTCTTACTATCCCAAGGACAGGCGTTATGAGCGGGTGCGTCTTAGCTTTATCCTTCCAGAGGCTTTTATCTACTTAGATTCGGTATACAGTTTTTGACCGCGATCTAGAAGAAGTCAAACACCAGCATCGCCTGGAGCCCTTGTAGGCATGGTTGGTCGTAATTCGTGTAAATAATAATATTTGAAAAAAGACAAAGACAAAGATTTAGTACCAAATCGAAAGACGTAAACGGTGGCAGTAAGTTTAGATTCGATAGCCCGCATAGGATCAGTGCAGGTGAAGGTGGCTTTGCGAAGTACTGGAGGTCTCACTCTTTCAACTGCCTTGGAAACAATTATTTTATCTTTAAATCTTTATTTTTTATTTGAGTAATTTTTTAATTATTTATTCTTATCTTTTTTGAAAATATTTTACAAACATTCCAAGAAAATTTACCTCCAAATTGAAATAAAAAAACAGAACAATAGTCTCACGGTTTCATTAGTAAAAAGTAAAGGCCAAATATACGCCTACCCAAGATCATAAATTAGGAAGACAACTAACCGCGCCAGACTTTTACAAATTATGTTGATGATGTATTTTTTGTTTTACGATTACGATCACTAAACAATAAAATATTATCTCGGGGAACGAAAATTATTGCCTCAAAATTTGAATGATGACTTTGTGTAAAATAAAATGAAAAAAAGTTTTTAATTTATTTAGGACGGATGTCTTTGACATATTTAAGAATGCTAGACTAAGTAACCTTCGGAGGGTTAAGGGAAGTCTAAATGGTTCCGAAAATAATGGTTCGGAAACAGGGAAGCTTCTCTTGTTAATAGGTCTTAAAATATTGACTGTCATCTTTCGTAAGTATGAGCGAGGAATCGATAATCTAAGGGACATCTGAATGAATGTTGTGACATATGTGGATGACTGCGCTGCAATTGATCTTCCTAAATGAAACTGTAAAGCTGCGTGGGCAAACTTTTGCTTTGTGAAATAAACAAAAGCGGAATGCAAGTCGACAAGTTATAGAATACAAAACTCGTCAAGATAACGTAATATTCGTGAGCATTTCTAACAGAGTAATATTCGTCAGCTTCAATGTGTAACTCGGCGCAGATTCCCTGGTGTTCCTACCTTACATGGTCTGACAATGAGGGGTGAAGTGCCTCGCCTCAAAGTGACTGAAACAATTAGTGACAGAAGCGCACTAAGTGCTCGTTTGCACTAAGTGCTCGTATTGCAGCTGTGTGTGAAGATGTCGCGGATGAGCCATCAACGGCGCCAGAAGTTATACAAAAATATGAACATATCATCATTAACACCCGGGCTAATTGCTGGCCTAAATCATGTTTCAAAAAGAGAAGTTCTATTGCCAAAAGATACCCTATACTCAGTAGATGTATTTTATTTCCCTCTGTGCAAGGATTGATTGTTAAGAATTTCGGGGCTTCCCTGAACTTATGACTTCACCATTCAACATTTTCTGTATATGTTGAAGTTGCTAAGGGTTTTGTATTTTCACAAGCCATTAATATACTCCATCAGCTATGGTGCCAGAATTGTCAAATCTGTGTCTTTAAGTTAAGCCATTATATACTTTTGTATACAAAGTACCCAAGTCAGAGCGAAGATTGAACATTGTCCCAACCTTTGGTCCTTAAACGAAGCCTTAACTTGATCGTTTGTATACAGAAGTCAGCGGTCGGGTTGAAAATTGGCTTATAATATGATGGGGCCTTAGATGTTATCATGGCAGATGTACCGAATGATGGAATAAGCTACTACAGTTCATGAACTTCACATCATGGATGAACCTATCTTAAGTTTTAATCCACTACAGAAAAAACAAAAACTTGTACTTGCACCTAGATATCTTGCGCCAGCGCCATGTTTTTCTCATAAGCTCGGGTTTCCTGAGTGTTGTTGATAAAATTAATAAGGTTAGTATTCGTACTTTAAATCTAAATTCTCATTCTAATTCTCATTTTGTTTGCTCGAAACTCGGATATTCCTGCCGTGCTTCACCGCAAAAGCTTCACCTAAAGCGAAGTAAATTTCTAAGCTTGAGGTTCTACTTTGATTCAGCACCACTGTCATCACTGTTGCAATCATCAAAATTGGAAGATGGCGACGAAATAACATTTCTCACTAAAGAGGGAATCATTATTTTGAGTGTGCATGGAATCTGTATCATCGTCTGGCACTGCATTCAAAATTGAAACAATCGTCTGGCACGGACATTCCCGCTCAATAGCCGCCGCACACCGCCTCTGATAAGAAAATCGGCTAAGTACACAAATTGTTTTAAAGAACTGGCAAACAAAATTGTAGCAGATTGAAAAAGACCAAGTACTAATTGGAGGAATTAAAAAAGTCAGTGGCATTTCTGTCGAATTAAATGAAAAAGCATTACTTGTATTTCTTTCTCGTGTGCTCGCATTTATTTAAAGTTCCAATATCTACTTTCTACCGGCTTTTTTATTTACTTGTGAGCTTCGTTACACTCAAACATAAAATGGAAAAAATTAATTCAAATAACTGAAAAGCTATCAGGCCTGTTAACATTTTGTTAAGGATTTACTTCCATTTCTACTTTCAGTATTGATTCAATTCTGACTAGAACCATTTAGACGCTATCGAAAGGAAAACTCTATAAAATTTGAACGCATGTAAGAAAACGAATCAAGATTTGAGGTAAAGTTTTAGACACACATTTTTCTTTTATAGATCCGCAAAAAATGGCACAAACATAATGCTCTTTCTCTGTCGATGACTGGAATGTTTTTTCAGATCAAAATATTTTCAGTGAGGATTTGAAATTCAAAGATTTTTGGAAAAAACTTTTAGTTTACAACACATTTGTAGATTCTATTTTATGTTTTGCGCAAAGCAGTGCTTGCACAGAACGCAGGTGATTTAAAAAAAAAAAGATAAGTAAGGACTGATAAGGAATAGTAGCGCCATTGAGTGGACACCATCCAAAGAATTGGTATCAAAATGGAAAAAAAAACTCGAATCTTATCGTTTTTTAAATCTATGCGTCTCATAGGCAAATAGCAGCCAAAAGCAAGCAAACACTTGTGCAGATTATCTTGAAGACGTCTCAAAACGTATGGGTATAAAAGTTAACAAGGAAACGAACTTAGGTGTGAGGAAGACTAACCTTTTCAGATTGTAATAGATATTGTGAAATTGCCACGAAAAACTTTGAATAAGCAGTTAAGCTTAGGCATTTGCGAAGCATGTGAATGGTCGCGGAGGTAATAATGATATCAAAACCAAGTAAACCACCTAACTAAGTAACCTCTAATCGTCCAATATCGGTACTACCAATGTTATCCAACATAATCCAAGAAATGCTTGTAAAAACTCAGCAAAAAAAAAATTAATGAAAAATCGCTAGTCCCAGCACAGTAATTTGGATTGGATTCATTGGAAAAATCGCTAGTCCCAGCACAGTAATTTGGATTGGATTCAGGAATAAGGTGCACAAAATCACAGATAGATTCGAAAAAGCATTCGAAGAGAAATATGTTTGCCCTTCAAAATTTCTGGATGTAGCAAAGGCACAAGGACTGATCCTTAAATTACAAAAGCACCTGGCTAAGCAGTACTCGAAAATTCTCGATTCATATTAAGCAGATCGATCGGACAAATTCAGACAAATTAAATCCGGTGTACCACAAGGCAGTGTGCTTGTTCCAGTGCTATACTAGCTAACGATTTGCAATGAAAGTGAAGAAACCACTTAAGCATCCTCTGCAGATAACACTGCTGAACTTGCTGTGGGAGAAATTATGAAACTAGCAAATAGTGGAACTAGTGGCTATAAACAGTATCTCAGAATGGACGATAAAACGTCAGATTAGGTAAAATGACCTAAAGTCAGTCCTCCTTGATTTTCTTTGCACATACAAACATGGGATATCCCTGTCCAACTACAGTAAATTTTTGCAAGACAAGCAAGCTCTCAAACCAGTATGGATCTACGGGATCCAGTAACATGCCAAACAAATTGAGGTCTTCCAATACATAAAGATCTAAATATTGAAATGGCAGAAGATGAAGTTAAAATGTAGCTCAAAGGCACAGAAGAATATTTCTAAACCATTTCTCAATTTTTTTTAAATAAGTCAAAAATAAATTGCTGATTAGTTAAACAACAAGGTGCAAACCTATTCGGGATGACGAAAGTATGTGTCACTATTGCAGGAGCATTCCTCGCGTACCAGCTCTGCATTTTACTTTGTTCCTATTAAGGTCAGTTTTGACATTTGGTATCACAAAAACTGTTTTTTCAAAAATGTGGTTATTTCAATGGCACATTAAAAAAGATGTTGCCCGGCAGTACATTACATAATAAATTGAAGCAAACAAATGTATTCCTGTTTGTTTCGTCCCTTTTCATTATTGTTATAGGGTGTATAAGTTTTGCCACCAATTTTCTAACAGATAGTTATTATGTTCTCGACCGAAGACAAAACAAAAACTTCAATGAGTACAATTTGTAGATATGTGAACTTGAAAACTTGGCAATTTTTTTTAATTTTGAGTGAAATAACTTGACTAACATTGATTTTTAAAAAGTCCTATTTCCGGGCTACCAAATGCCGAAAATTGTCATTTTTAAATTTGAAATATGTGCAAAGTTTAATGAGATAAAAAATTGAATTCAAAATTTTTTAATATTTTTTCTATGACATAATAGTTTATCCTTTTTATATTTAAAAAAAAACTAAAAAATAAATATGAAGCTTTTGTTAACTTACAAAAAATATTAAAATTTATGCAAACATATAACCATTGCTTTTTAGTCGAAATTATGCAAAAAAAGGAATACATTCATTTTTGTTTTCGCGAAAGTGCACAGGCCACCTGACAAGCAGTGGAAAAAAATCGAAGGCACCCTTGGATCCTGCAAGGACAAATCGGGCAAAAATTATAGCCGCATTATAGCAGTCCAACACTAGCTGGAAAAAATTGGTGTCAATGTAGTGTTTTTCTTTGATGAACTATCGGGAAAATTATAACAAATGCCCAGAGTTATGTTTTTTTTTACAAAAAGTACTCAAGACCATAGTCGATAAAAGAAGATGTAAAATATGCAAAGAATTGCCACAGTACTTCGATGAAGATGACTACTCTCCTTGTTGTCCGGAACATGCTTTAAGCGAGTGCTTTTTTACTTAAGAAAATTACTTATGAGACAAAAGTCTCCTTCTTCAAACGATATAAGAAGCATATTTAAATCAAAGATGCTTAAATGGAAAAAAAGTTGATGGCAAAAACCTAACATCAAAACATAACTCCACGAACTCATATACTATTTGTGTACATCTCGCTTCAGGAAAGCCTCAACTGGTTTCGAGTTGTTTTCTTTTTTGCTCATACAATCAATCACTCAACGATCACGAAGTTCGATGACACTCCACGTTAATTAATGATCGCTGATCACATTTAACTAGATACACTTTCTAGCAGAAATTTTACCTGAGAAACGATTGCCTATGAAAGTGAATTATTTTGAAGGATTCTGGAAGTTGGCAAAGTTGAAACTTGGGAAAAGATTCCCAACTAATCAAATTCGCTGACTAATTTCCTGGACTGCCACACATTTAATCATGGGAACGCAATTTTATCACCACACAACAATAATAATTGCGCGAAAAGAATAACGACAAAAAAAAAAAAAGCTTTGGATAAGCACTAACGCACTGCACGATCAATTGTACGCCGCGTTGTCAACAACAAATTCTCTGGCTCGGCGAGGTTCGAACGAGATTTCGCCATAAATAACACAATCTTTGTGTGCACTTGTCCAGAATTTTGACGCCACTTTTGTACCACGCTGAGTTTCTTCAAAATTATGTAGTCACTTCAGTTTCATGTTTTTGGATGGACTTTCTTCAGCCTAGGCAAACTTGTTGTTTGCACGATGATGAATAAAAGAGAGCACACGAGCGAAAGGCAATTGTAAATCATGATGTATTTCCGCCGATAAGCCTGATTTAATGTGTGTATCATCTCATCAACTATTTAGAGCTGGTAACGAACCCCCTTTTTAAAGGTGCATAAATCTTATTATTTGCAATTGTCAGGTCATAGATACTCGTACATCATCATCACGGAGAGCAGAGCCTCACTTGTATACAAAAACAAACAATCATCTCGTCGAGATAATAAATCAAAATAGTACAAAAAAACATAGATACTTTTCTGTTGATAGAACGAGACACAATCCGAACCGAGAATCACTGACACTAATTTACAACACGATTAGTATCGGTTCAACTGAGTGAATTGCTCTCAAGAGGTGCGTCCTTGCGTACAGCAAGTACCAGCGAGTACACGACACAACGCGGCACAAAATATTTCGCCGACGACACACAAGACACACAACGGCCAACCAATCTGTTCCACAATCAAATTCTAACTGAGGGCGCTCCAAATGACAAATCCTCAATCCAATTTTTTTTCCCCCCACATGGTCGCATTTTAATCGGCCGTCTGCCTGCTGTAATACTACATACTACTACAGACCTCACAGAGCATGTACTCGATACTTTCGGTGTTTCTGTTTTGTATCGTGCGACGGACGGCGGAACGTCCGCGTCATCGGCATAGCCTGCCGCTGTTTGGCCTTATCTTTTGTTTGCCGACACACTGGGAGAGGAGGTTTCCCTCCCACCGCGTCTGGTCGGCCGGCGGGGCGGTTCGCGGAGCTCGTCGGCCTCCAATATGAAGCTTTGAACTTGAAGAGAAGCGCCTCCATCATCTCCATTCCATAAAAACACTACGGATAGACTCAGCTGTGCGAGCCATGGAGATAAACGATAGACGTCTGCAAAATGGCAATTGCGAGAGGAGAGCTTTGGATAAACACAAACGCGACTGCTGTGGGGGTGGATTGCAGCTTTTTTTTTTTTTTTTTGTTTGAAAGTGTGTGAGTGTTTTCTAGCATTTACTCGTTGGTATAATGGTGGTGTGAAGAGGATGGAAGTGAGTCCGGGGAACAGAGAGAGTTTCAGCAGGTGTTTAGTGTTTGTGGATTTTCAAAAACTACCGGCACGCCACTTGAGAATAATTCATTCTATTTTTCGTATCAGTCTGCAAGACATCACTGCAAAGAGTTTTGAAGTTTGGAAAATTTGTCTTCTTGTTTGAAAAAAATACAGTGATATTTTCTTCTAGTCAGACTCATTGTGAAAAAATATTGGTGTCCCGCAAGGTTGTTTAGTGGGTCCTTTGCTCATCTTTTTTGTTGATATTTTTCATTGTTTTCTTTATGGTAAAGTTGACAAGCTAAAAATTGTTACCCCAGTCTTTTAAATAGTGGAAGGAAAAATTGTTTTACCACTTGCAAAGGGTGGGCCATATCCCGGTTTCGTTTTCATCTAATATAGTTTTGTAAACGGCAGCTCTTAAAGGCGTGACAATTGGTTAAGTTTTTTCAATATGAAATGGATTTTGTGTTGAAGCAACAGTGCGAATTTGAAACAGAAAAATGTGTTGAAATAATGCAGCAATTACAGGTAGTATACACACATACAGGTATATGGGTGCCCCATATTTTATGCCGGTATATAAGCATTTAAAAACTTTGACCTTTATAAGCCGATTGTCTTGGGTAGGCATGTTTTTGAAATATGAAGTCAGTAAAATTTTGGAAAATAGTGGCCAACAGCATCGTCTGACAACAATACTCTTCGTTTGACGTCGAGTTTTGTTGAGCACGGGACAGTGGGAGATCGGCGACATGTTGTTCATCAACGCCAAAGACGTTTCATTGAACTGGTTGAAGCGGTTAGAGAGAGTGTTGCCGAGAATCCACATGTTTCGTATCGTCACCACGCTCGTATTTGGCACGTATTTTTAAGGATGGTTTGCATTTCTTTCAACGTTAAGTGCAATTGACCCAAAGACTGGAAATCGCCCAAAAACTGGATAGTCGCTCGAATTAACACTGAGCCTGTTTTTTGGAGAATCGAATGAGATCCATGAAATACCATTGAACGACTAAAAAGGGACAGTTTTGGGCCGCCGTTTGCGCTTAAACCATTATTGGACCATTGATCTTCAGGAAAGGCGAAACCGTCAATGGAAACCGATATTAACGTGTAAAAAAGGCCCGGACGATCAAAGGCTTCAACAGGGTGGTGCGAAATGTCACACTGCAGTTTCAACAACAAAATTTCCCCGGACGTATGCTGTCAAAATAAGGTGACATTAAATGGGCACCCAGATGTTCAGATTTGACACCTTCGGACTGGTTTTTGTGGAGTTATTTGAAAAGTTAACTCTAAGCCAGCAAGCCTCAGACCATTGACGAGCTCAAAGTAAACATTTTTTTCTGGAATCAACGCTATACTTCCCGAGGTTCTCCAAAAAGTGATAGAAAACGCAGCAAAAAGGGCACATTTTGCTTGTTTAGAAAGAGGTGGCCACTTGGGTGATGTTTTATTTATTTGCATGTACGTTTTTGAAGACTGGCTTTCTTATTAAAAACCAAACATTTTCCGGTATTTCCTCTTTGAGCTAATGGGAGATTTACACAGCTGCTGCTGTGGACCCGAGAGTGCCACAGCGCCAAAGATCTCATCATTCTAACTTCAGTCTAATTGACTGAATTAAATGTTGCATGCAGACCTTCGATTAATCGCTAAAAATTAATCCTTTTCCCATTTCTTTCTCGGCAACACTTAAGGCTAGCAAAATTTCCATACTTGGTGCTTGGAACATCCGCTGGTTGTTATAGAGAAGCAAATGTATCCTGAACTTGTGAATGTTTGGTGTGATTTGTGCAGATGCTGCCCAATTAGCTAAATTTTATTTCTAGAAGTCAATGGCAAAGAGCTGCTTCGCGGACTCTTTTCCTTTTCACCTTGGCAGCCTTCTGAAAAGAATTAAGTTAGTTTTTTTGAGGTATTCGGCAGGGAGGACAACGCAACAGTTGCCAATCAATCTTAATTTTTTGGGCACACATCTTGACAAGATCAAGCTTTATCATATTTGTCGCAGAGCCTTAATGACCGCTTAGCTGGCAACGTTTCTCGTATCTTTTGTGATAAGTCCCATAGCTGCTAGGCTGAGTTATCAGCCTGAAATTCGGTGCAGCTTTCTCTTACACTGCAAGTTGAAGAATCGAGCTCCCATTCCGGAGGACTACTTGAATCCCTGCACATAAAAGGCTCTGTATTGCAACAGACCACACCGCACAGTTAGATGAATTTAGATTTGCTCTTTTGTCGAGGAATAATGACCCTAATAAAAGATGTCAGATGTATTTTGGTTTCGTTTCTTCCACAAATTTTACATAGACAGTATTTTCATAGACTTATTTGTATTCGTTCAATTCGCAGTATCTTATTCGCTGTTCGCCTTTGACATCCTATCAGTGTAGTTCTGTCAGAGTTGGGCCATAATAGCTGAACCAATCAAATAATCGACAGGAACTATTACTTTGGCGGTACAAACTTGGAATTCAAGCATGATAAGCTGTTAAGTTATTTCGCCTCTCACTCAGTCAGACTGCAATAGATGGTCAACTACTCCAGCGAAAGCGCAATTTAAAAACAAATGTCTTAAAGCAGAGCTTAATCCTTTGAAACATTCGTTTGCTCATTCATTTGCTCATCATACATTAGCCTTTCGATGTTGCTTTCAATTCTAGAGGTGTTAAGGTCAGCCTTTTATTTCGAAAAAAAAATTCAACTGGTTTTTTGAACTTAAAACAGCTGTGGCTGCTTACAATGCTGTAACATTTCAAACTGGAAGCTCAAATTCAAACGTACTTACGATCTCAACACAAATTTACGTGGTCCCATGTGGTTTTCGACACCTACACCCTAAGTAAGATTGAAAGATATAACGAATCAGTTGAAGATGAAAACTAACCACAACACAATGGAAGATTATTTTTAAATATTGTTTAACATTTTTCAAAATCACCTTTCCCGCTCTTCTAATAACATCAACAATTCAAGAAATTTTAAATTTTTAAATTTTGCAATAATCGCGCAATGTTTTCACTTTGTTACGTCAAAACTATCTTTCGAGGAGCAAATCAATATCAAACGCAATTAACACATTAAACGCACACCCACACTCATTTTTTCAATTATTTACTTTTCCAACAAACGTATAAATCCGATATCCTCGTAGAAAAAGAAAACCGAACTTGTATCTGCTCAAGGCTTCGACGAGAACAAGAAGAGTGCCGATTGATACTCTCCCACTGTCCGCCTCAAGAAGCATATTCAAATTAATATAAATTGTTTGGCGGCACGCTTTCGATTGTTCGGGGCGCGCGTTTCTTTTGGTCCGTCGCCGTTCCAATTGAAGTACTTAACAAATGATCCGAAACTGAAAATCGCACATTAATCGCGTTTACCAGGGTAGTCATTAATTATTCAATGAGAGGGAAGACATATCGCTACAACTGGGCTGAGAGGGAGGATGGGATCTTCTCACATAAACACCCTCACCGGTAAATTACATCGAGTAGTGGAGCTTCGTTCTGGAGTCAATTACGTACTTCTCAGATACTGGTGTCCTGCGATGAAGAAAAACACCTTGCCATCCTTAATGAAGGCATTAAATTGCAAAAATATGGCTGATACCTATTGCCTGGGCTAGGCTGAGCGCCTCATTTGCGGGAGCAATTCACTAGGATATGTCAACACGGTGAGGCAATTTATAAAGTATCTAGTTTAGAAGCTACTTATGTATCCATGAGTTTTACTCATGTTCATTTAATTTGGCGTAGCGTAATAAGCATTATTCTTGTTGTGTTCGTGTTGTGGATGCGAGCGCGTGAGTTTGAATTAAATTAAATTAAATAACTAATCTGCTAGCATGGCATTTTGAAGTATATTAAGAGTTTGAAAAACACACGTTTTTTTCGGCATGCGAGGTTTTAAGCGACATTAAAGCAATTGGTGAACTAGGATTCTATTTTTATATGAAGTGTAAGCCTTTTTATTAAATGTCTTTATTTGAATTAAAAAAAACATGTAAATAATTTACAATAATTGAATGAAAGCAGAAAAGATGATTATGAGTTTAAAAAACAATTTTACTTTACATGAAAGTGGAGCGCCGTAAGACATTAAAATATAAAAACCTCAGAACCCGGTTCAACTGAAAGGATTTTCGTGAAACCTTTGCATTGTTAAAAGCTTATATATAAAAGATTTCCTATCAAAATATGCCGAACTGAATTACAAAAATTCAAAACAACAATCAATTGAAAAAAAAAGAATATGAATTCCAATTGCCAAGAAGCCTAATACGGGTTCTCTTAATGACTTCAGGCCTATCAGCATTCTACCGTGCCTATAAAAGGTCTTTGAAAAAATAGTAGAAAAACAGATCCGGAGCATTAATAAATTACTAGGCTCTTTGCAGTCTGGTTTTAGGCCCAAATACAGTTGCTCGACAGCTATGGTAAACATCATTGAGGACATAAGACGGGACTATGACAAAGGATACATAGCACAACTTTGCTTGCTGAATTTTGACAAGGTCAACCATGAGGTGCTTTGCTGGAAGCTCGAACACTATTTTAGTTTTGGTGGTGGTGTACTAAAACTACTGAGGTATTATCTGTCGAATAGAACTCAAAGAGTAGTGATTGGTGATTAAGTCTCTGTACTGAAGCTTATCAAACAGGGTGTACCACAGGAATCTATATTGGGACCTCAGCTTTTCTGCACATTTATTAATGACTTAATTTCAACATTCCTAAACTGTCCCATCCATCTTTATGCAGATGACTCTCAGTTGTACTTAGCTCGATCTATGGGATTGATCAAGAAACTTGTGGCACTGATAAACGATGATTTAGCTAATATACTTCACTGGACTCAATTGAATGGATTGCTGATAAATTCTGTCAAATCAGACGTTATTCCATTGGCCCATAGAACATTCGATCTCAGAATCCGTAAAAGTCCTTGGATATATTATAAATCGTTATCTTTTCGGTAACGATCACAATTATAGTGTCGTCGGCAGGATTTATGGATGTCTCAGGAGAATGTGGTCAACTGTTTCTTCACTTTCAACTTCACTCCAACGGTAACAAGTAACAAACTTGTAAAATCTCGTGTTCTTCCCATTATTACATTTGCAGAGGATGTGTATTGTAGTCTTGAATCTGGCTCTCAACAAAAACTTCATGTAGCCTCAAATAATGCCGTGCGATGCCTTCGCAAGTACGATCATGTACCTCACTAGACTAGAAATAGGTTGTACCCTTATACAGCACACCAATGCTAGAAACTGCATTTTCTTACACAATATAATAATGAAGAAATCTTCACCTTATCTTTGTAAAAAAATTACAATTTGCTAAATCGCAAAGAACTCTTGCCCTAATTATACCGAGTCACAAATATTTTATTTCCTCTAGACTGCTTTTTGTCTATGCTGTCAAGCCGTGAAATTCCCTTTCTATGCATTTAAGAACAATTTCTAAGGCTTATCACTGGAAGTAGAACAAGAAGGAAGAAGAAAAAGAAACTCCTTTATTACTCTCCCATCCTTCTTTAGTCCCTTTCAAATCTATTCAACCCCTGATATCATATATCTGTTATTTGAATCTTAAAAAAAATGTTATAACTTCATGCTCCTTTTATCTTTTTCTATTTAATTTTATTAATTTAATTTTGTTTTCTTTTTTATGTTATTTTATAAGATCATATAACGCTAATAAACTATTGAATAACTCTAAGCACTAAAAAAGATTTTGTCCTATTTTGCATTGTTTTATAATTTATAAATAAATTAAACTGAATTGAAAATAAAATTGCAGTAAAGAAATTAACTTTAATGTCGTATTTTATATTAAAAAAAAAGGTTAATACTGCGAATTGCTTCAAATCGTCTGCATATCGGACCAAAAATACAAAAAATATTCAATATACAGCTCTTATAAAAAAAGACGAGATTTATAAGATTAAAAAATGTTCATTCAATTATCGTCGTCGTCAGCAACAGTGTTACAGTGCAAATCAATCCCCTGTCCCCATACCTTAAAGACCTAAAACCCATTTTGCATGAACGCAAAATCATTTTCAGTAAGGTCTGTGGAGCTGGTAATTGCATCATTTTTTCCGATGTAAGTATTCCACTTTCATATTTCCAACCCCATTTTTCTGGCAATGTTTCTCTTCCAGGGCATATTTGAATTTTTGCATCTGCAGTAGGTGCCAAAGATGGTAATTTAACGCACTTAAGAGTTATACCTCAATGTCTTTAGATCTTAATGCTTTGGAAGGCAGCTTATAAAATAAGAGTACTTAATGTACTACAACTCATTTTAAAAATATTATAGGAGTCATACGTCTCGAAAACTTTAGAAAATACCTTTATTTTCCCGTTGAAAAAAAGCAAACGTCATGTCACATCCAACGAAAGAATGTAAAAAAAACGGTCTGTTTACATTATTGTTATACTGTTTCCAAGCCTTTACTGAGTACATTGCCATTTGCTCGATTTTAAAAAGAAATTTTTCGATCGATCTAGATTTTGCACATCCTCGGAAACTGTTGTAGTTTGTTAGTATGCTTTAGGACTGCAAATTAATTAAAATAGGTATCATATGTTTGCTAGTATTTTTAAAGTTTGTCCAAAAAGAAAAAAAAAATGCTTTGTGATTCACTTTTATCGCACTAACCGCACGCATAATTAATATAAATACATTCGCAATAATTAAAAAACAGAGAAATTGTCTTCGAAACGCACAAAAACGTGTTTAGCCTAGTTATCTAGTTGCAGCGTATGCTATTATGTTGCGGACGATGTCATACATCTGCTGCTTTCTATTCGTTAATCTCTTGGTAGCTTGAGGAAGACCAAACAGAAGTTTTTTTTTTTATTATTTGCACGCTCTTCAAGAGGATAAAAATACTCTAATGATGCGTATAGCATACAGCGAGCGTAAGAATCAGGAGAAGAATGAAAGATTGTTTAGTGGTTTGAGAAACTCAGGTGTATTTGATTTCAACTCACTTCCGTGGATGGAGCCCCAAACTGGACGGAGGATTTTTGTTGATATCGATTCGCAGGATTTTATTCGACAACGGTTTGAAATTTGTACGTTGAGAGTTGAGGGATGTGTGAGAAGCTGTCAGTGTTATGCGTTCACAGCAGAGCCATCTACTCACAATCTACACAAACAACTTTTTTGACAACACGAACTAGGAGTTAAGCCGATACAACAACCACTACAACAAATCCACCCATTAGTCAGACTTCTGCTACTACAGACTACTATCGCTCGTCGACCAATCCAGTGATAGTGCCATTAACTTTATCCCAATGGCCAATGAAGACTGGAGCAGGTTCGAGAAACTAGACAAATCTAGGAATCGAAATGCGTGCAAATTGTTCAAACTTTGTGGAAGGTTATGCAGAACTATCTTCGCTTGAAACCTTTTTGGGAATATGCAGAAACATTACCATAATTTTTGAGATCGTATATTTAAACGTGCGATATTGTTGTTCGCAACATTCAGTTTCCTTTCGCTTAGTTGAAGTTCGCTTAGAAGCTCTGTTCCAACCTGCTTTTGATGTGAATTTTTGAGTAGACCAGTTCATTCGCAGTCCGCCATACATTATTACAAGCATTGCAGTCAAGGTAAGTGTGACGTAAGGTATCGTGCATGAACCAAGTTTGATTTGAAGGCAGATAGATATGTCGGATGCTTGTAAATGACAAGTACCTTCGACTTTGCAGGATTTAAGAGTAGACACTTTCTTTGCGACCAATTGGAAAAAGCGAGCAGTTCTTCATCGGTTTTTGTTCTTTGCTTCATCTAAGCAGCTTACAGGGAAATTCAAGTGAAGCTGACTGTCATCAGTATTCATATTAATCAGACAGTGAAACTCAAACAAAACTTGAGGTCTTATTATTCACGACCAAGTATTGCTCCCTTTCCACTAAATATGAAAAAAGCAGTTTACAGGCTTCCTTAGAAATATTAAACATAAACGATTTTGGCTGACGGAAATGCTTTAGAAAATTCAAATAACGTAAGGAACGAGGGATTTTTTTTCTGTATGGATTTTCATCCACTCTCGAAGCTTTCAAACTTATCCAAGAAAATGTCAAAACACTATTCGCTTTTTATCAAGTACTTGCAACAAGTTTGTCGTCTCCGACCAATACATTTTTTTTTCAAAAGTTTTATATTCGTAATGCTGGGAAAGAGCATGCTCCATGTTCCATGGCTTCGCATTTTAATTGTAATCTAATTAGTTGGACAAACGAGCAATTCTTTCCACAACATTATCTGTTTTAATTTTTCAGATAATGTTGTGGAAAGAATATGCGCGAAAACTTAGAAACATTTTAAAACATTTCACAATAATTCAAAACATTATTCGCATTGAGCACAAATTTCAGTTTCTTTTGCATCGACGGACAATGGAATGGCATTAAAATAAAATTATGTTTGGTCCAATTACTTCACAGAGTCTAGTTTTGTTTATGCAAAATTTTACTTCACAGCAATCCGTCAATCAATTAAATTATCGAAATCGCAATTAATCACGGTTCATAATTTTTTTACAACTGAATAAATGGTTCCGTTTAGAATGCCAAATGTTTGGGGCATATTACCCGAGTGATCTTTGTCTTGTGTATCGTTAAACTACCTAATTGGCAATTAAAAATTAAACTTTAAACTAGTGCACTCAAATTCAATAACGCCGGGAATATATAGATCATTAAAACAAATTTTTATTGATCGTTGTGGATTTATTTTCTCCTAGCCTAAAAATATTTTCTTATGATTTTCTTTTTGGCAGGAAACTCTTTGAAAGCCTTAAAGACAACAATTTCAACAACCGTCATAACAAATATAGAAATAATAAATGTTTGCTAATTAGCAAACGATTCATCCATGAAAATCATTGACCCCAAAACGATAGCATAAACAATTTTTGAAGCATGTGTTTTTGAGATATTTGAAAAAAGTTGTTGGTTCTGTGAATTCGTTAGACTTGGAGAAACATCGAAACATTTCAAATAGATGCACTGTCAAAGAGGTTGACTTTTCATCCTATTGAATCTTTGAATTCAAACGATATAATTTTGTTTTTTTAATTTAACATGTTTATTTGAGCCTTTTGTATTCGAATGATTCTCTTTGAGAGCTTCCACCGTCCTGTTGGAAGTATATATTATTTGTCCCAATTCAACGATTTGCAGCAACAAAAACTAGTTGATCATTGTTCTGTATCACTGATCAGTCACAGTTACTATGCTACCCACGATGTTTTCTAAGAAAGTGAGGCGCGATGAAACTGACTGTTAAGAAACAGTAGCTGGTAGACTTTGTAAGGGAACATCACCAACTCTTTCGCTCAAATACGCTGCAGAGACGACTGCGCAATGGGTTTTTGCTTGGCATGCTTTCTAATAGACGTTGAAGATATTATCGTCTTCTGTTACTTATTTGATCAGTCTCTTCAAGGTGACCAGCTGAACGCGTAAGTGTTTTACCAGTTGAAGTAAACCGGTTGGGATATGTATGCCGAAGTTCGCGTTGCGTCAAAATAACTGACGTATAATTCCGAAAAAAAAACTTTTTACGAGTATTCTACGATTTTAAGGGGTTTAGCTTGTCGACGCACATATATTTTGCATCTGCTTACTTGACACTAATCAAAGCCATTGAATAATTATAATTTTTTGTTATATTATACTGATAGTTTAAGGAAATACTAAAGCAACCTTTTGGGTCATTCAATTCAAGTGGTGTCGGATACCTTTGAGTCTGAAATTCACCACATACATGGCAGTGATCCACAGGGTTCCGCTTAGTATCCGACTCTTTTTTGATTTTCTTTAGGGGTCTCTTGTCTGCTACTTCTTTTCTTTAGCACATTTCCTTAATGATATTACTCTCAGTTTTTCGTATTCATTCGCAGATTTACTTCTTCGTCTTTGGCGGTGGGAATTGAATGGCAGCGTTTGTCAAACTCATTAAATTCCGAGATCAACAGCGGCTTAATATGGATTTCAATAACCGTGTGAAATTTGATGCTTCCAAAACTCAATGCTGTTTACTGGTTATATTTCTAGTTATATAACAGTTGCACCCTCGTGCAAAGAGTTCAAGCGAAGCACGGCCATCCAAGCCTCGCAGTGGAGAATTAGGGCAAAAAGTTGAAAATCTGATATAATACATGATAAACATTAACCGGGATCTCAGAACAAGGAACGATCCAAAAATGCTTAAATCCGAACAAAAGAAACGAGTAAACATTTTAAGAGCAAGTTAGGAGAACTACTTTTCTAAATAGGACATCTTTTAGAGTGAATTTAAAGCAACAGACGAAACCTTAATCCTCAACTTTAATCCCGAGAAAGTTATTAGTTCGGCGCAAATGGTTCCTTCCTTCCTTCCCTATTTGGAGATGCGGATGACATTGTTACTTTTAATTTCTTGTGACATGGAGACACTTTTAGGAGCCCTTAATAGGCAGACAAAATTAGAAGATTTCAGGAATATATCATGCAAAAAGCAGGTTTTAACAAAGACCCACAATCTTTTCCAGATTTACCACAAAATCTCTTCTATCATCTCCACTGAATTAAAGCGCAGTGTGAGAAATTTAAAGACAACAGTAAGGTTGACGAAAGCGAACTCACGCACACGAGAAGAATATCGACGGCATCAGAATTGTACAAGAATGCAATCTTTTGGGAATGAATTCACGAAATTTGAATCAAAAAATTCAAACTTAAGGGACTTAAATCATCATTCTTTTGAATTCAAAGACTGGTGCATTGAATGTGAAGCAATCAAAAAATTGAAATCATTTTCTTAAATCAATTGCATTCAATTAATATAAGTTGAAGTAAGGGGATAATTCACTTCGTTGAAGTCATTAATAAAATCACTTCTAATTGGTTGAAGTCAGTGAATTCAACTAAAAATGTTTGATTTGAACAAGAGAGATAACAGCCGTCGCAGTCTATTGAATCCCTTCTGGTCTTCCTAGTGGGTTCGCCGGTTTGCCAGTTTTGCATTATGTATAAGTAGGAAGAAGTAATATTCGTAAAAGAGACTTTTTGTGAAAAATTAAAAAAAAAAAAAGAGAAATAGAAACCAAAGTTCTTATGCATATTACCGCACTCTTTCATCAGCCATTGCTCATTGGTGTCTATTGTGGGCCAGAGTTCAGTGTATTGTATTTACATTTTTGGTGGCGAGGTCAGTCAAACCCTGAAGGGGAGCTTAGAATAGATAAATCAAAGGAACTCCCTCCCATGGTGCCAATTTTTTCTACAGTTCAAAAGATATCATATCGTTTCTGAAGAATTGACTGACTTCAACTGATTTCATATGAATTCACTGCGGACTTCAATTAACATCAAGTGGATTCAGTTTTGCTTTTCGAAAAATGCAATCATTTGACTTAATTCAATGATTGGTTTAAATTGAATGCACAACTAATGACTTCAAAAGAATGGTGACTTAGGTTTTTTTGAATCTCAGTCTTTTTTTCGCAGAAAGACATCAAATCATTCTGGAAGAATTCGATGCAATTATTATCCCAAAAGATTAATTTTTTTTAAAACTCCAATTAGACGAATTTGAAGGTTGTGAATAAAAATGAATTAAATTAAGATTGATAAACATTTTGTTTAATACGGATTAGCATTACCATTTTGGATCTAGATTTGGATAATAAGCTTCGAGAAAAAAAAGTTGAAACACTTTGCTCATGATGAAGGCCTTGTATGTACATGTTAAGGCTTTTTCTTCAGAACAAACGTTTTTAGATGGATATGGAAATCCACTACGGATGGAAGCAGAGGCAGGTTTGGAGTAAATTTTAATAAAAGTCCCTTTACTTGCTGCATTAATGATAATTAAATCAAACAGGCTTTTTTTCTGTGTTGCTGATAAATAAATCATAGTCCATGTGACCTCAATGCTCAATGATATACATAAATTTGAATCCCATAAGCAAATTCAAACTCCTGATAATAAAGCACATTCAATAATTATTAACGTCATGACTGTCATTTGTTCAACTGGAAATAATTTTCTCTCCATACATTCTGCCTTCAGCAATCATCATGAATTCATTAGCGATAACGCCGCCAATGCTTATCAGTTTCACTTTCGCTGGATCAAACTTGTTAATTCAACCTGAAGGGTAGCCTCCCTTCGGCATTTGTAACACAAAGCCAATGGACACACATGTGATCCCCCCCTTAGATCACGGAATCGTCTTTCTTCGGCATAACAAATGTGCTTTTGCACATAAATTGACTGAAATCCTTGCCACCAATAAATTTATCATCGAAATCATTTTATTTGAAAAATATCCTCGATAATAAATCATCGTTTGGCCACTGATGACGTCAGTCGGTGTCGTCTCCCACACACCCACCCATCTTTCGATGATTATAGGTTTATTTTTGGTGATTCGGTCATTCAAACTTGTGCATCCTTTGTCAAAGTAAATGTGTTTACTTGTCACTTGCCTCCGGCGTTGTAGTCGGTAAAGGCCACACCAACAAGACTGTTGTGCCCAGTCAAAAGACAGAAGGCTAATTGCATTCTGGCAGGGGAAGACATCGGCGGAAGGTGCTGCCTGAGGACATTTCGAATTCATTTTCACACAGACCCTCTGGGGTAGACGCTCGCGTCTTATTTGTGAATTTATGAGTACTTAGCGTGTCTTTACGGTTGATGTTTGCGGAGCAGTACGTGGTTTAAACAAGTTTGCCTCTGTGGCTCGATGTGGCTGTTACTAGTCTGCAAAAACGAAAATCATTTTTTTTTATTATTATTAGAATTTCGTGACTTGTTAATTTGGCAAAGTGGTCGAGTGCAGTCAGAGTTTAACAATGAACTTCAAGAGCCAGCAACACTTGAATTTGAACCACTGGGTTAAGTTGAATCGAAAAATCGATCTTAGCGAAAACAATTAACACTTTCTGGGCAAGGTTCTTTTGGTCGAATCCATAGCGCAGCAGGAAAATTCTTGGCGCTATAATCTCTACGTAGAGAGAGATCAGAGTTAATTTTTGCTGACAAGAATTAACAGAGGACTTTACAATCACAAACTCGATTCTTTGCAATTTTAAACAACATAAATTCGTAAATCGTTGTTGTTCTTTTACCACATCTCATCTCAACAATTATACATAATTATAACACAGCATAAAAAAAATTCCTTGAATACCAGGGCAAACAAATTAGAGCAAATTTTGACAAAAAAATAGAGTTAAGTCGCGTTTTAATGAAAAAGCAATATTCTGTTTTATATTCTTTTCTGAGAGCAGGAAGTATTAAAATTGGTCGAGGAAAAAAATTTACTAGTGGTGAAATACAAGTAATTCCAAAACTGAACCAGGAAAATTTCAAAACTGTATATTGCTGAAAAAATTTATAGAAACTGACAAGTCATTTCAAACTTCAGGAACATAAAAAGGTCTGTCCGCCCATGTGCTACGACCGAAAGGGTAGACGTGCAATTTTAAGATTTGCATCGGATTCTAGCTAAACGGCTAGAGAAACTGTTGATCGAGCCGGTGTTAAAACCAAACAGAAACAAAAATACTTACATAATATATTGAAGGAAAATTGTGACCTGCTTACAGACAAAAGCTTTCATTCCTTTATAAAATGAAAGGTAACGAAGTTCAAATTAAGCGTAATAAAAATTCGAATAAAAGATTTGAAGAATAAGAAAAGGGAGCTAAACAATCTTGGAACATAGTTAGAATTATTAACAACATGCTACATGCCTAGCATTCGAAATCCCGCATTTAACCCCGCAAAAAGCAAATGCACTCGCGTTGGTCTTTCTTAAAAATCATTCTTTTTCGCAGAACTTAGGGGATCCCACAACTAATGACACGCTTTGGTGAGGAATGTAGTCCTGAACTTGAATGATATCAAATTCGATGCATGCACTGAAGGCTTTGTAACAGATAAGAAATAAAGCTTATCATCCTTGCTTAAAAAGTAAAAAAAAATGGAGGACTTGATAGTAAAAAAATGCATATGTGTCTGAAAGCTCTCGCCAAGGCGGGAAAACACTTTCTAACTTATATAGTCAACCCTCGCCTTAAGATGCACTAGTTCCCAAATATCTAAAAGATTGGCAAGGTTGTCCCAATATTGAAAGCCGGTAAACCATTTGATATTGTTTCAAACTATAGGCCCATAAGTTTGCTCCGTTAGTAAAATTTTGGAAAAACATTTTTCAGAAAAGCTACAAAAAGTTAAAGAAGATCGGAAGAAGTTCGTTTCCGCAACAGAAATGTTAGCAAATCAACAGGGATGATACTCTTGCCAAGATCGTCTAATTTATAAAATTATAAACCTCCGTTTCCCAATTCATATATGTAAAATTGTCCAAAGTCTTTTGTCAAATCACAGTTTTGAAGTTTTCATTAATAAAAGCCTGTCTAGGCTATTCTGTCAGGTGTATACCACAGGGGGCAGTTATAAGTCTAGTCCTTTTTAACACACATATATAGTTATGTTTTCCCACAATTGCTGGGCTGTAAATTCGCTATGTATGCGGCAGATACAGCAATTTTCTCACACATCAGTTTTCTCTCACAATTGAGATAATAATGCTAGAGCTATTTGATGAATATTATGACAAAAATAAAAATTAAGGTTGATCCAAATAAAATGCAAACAATTTTTTTCATACGAAACAATAAAACTTATTACGTTCCGAATAACTAACTCAAAATTAAAGGTACTGAACTAAGGTGGGAAAAAAACATTAAATACTCCATAAAGGTTGACTTTTAGTGATCACATCTCAAATATGTTGAAGAAAATTAGTATCTCTACTAAAGTGCTATACCCCTTCATAAAAAGAAAATCAAAGCTATCAAATGATAATAAGATTATTATCCACAAAGTCTTATTTTAAGCTATTCTACTTTATGGTTAAGTATGGGATAAATGTGCCAAAACACACATTAAGAGATTGCAGATTTCGCAAAACGAATTCCTCAAGACTCCGTGAGATGATGCTCACTTTAAAATGGAACTATTCTACCAAAGAACTCCCTCCAAAAGGGAATGTTGAATTGATTTTATAGTCATAGGCTTACTTATTTAAATATTTGCATATTATTGTTAAGGGGGGGAAATCACAGTAAAATTTTCAATTATTCGAAAAAAAATGTTTTCGCTTAAAAGGTCCTTCAGAGTCTTAAAAATAATATACCAAATGATGGAATACGATAAAAGTGTCTGAGTGACCAAATTTTTCACTCTGCGGTAATGCCTCTCCGGTATGCTCATATATTTTCATATGGTTTCTCAGTACTTAACACTTTAAACGCGTTTTTCTCGAAACCACTTTTTTTGAGCTCGCCGAAGACATAACTCGAGCAAATCTTTACCGATCGACTTGAAATTTGACAGTAGCTTCGAAATATCTTTCTCCAAGGAGCTACGTAGGATTTTTTATTTTATATGGCTTAATTTTCTTTTTATCGACGATTTTATGGCGCTTTTTTTTGTTAAAAATTAAACTTTCTTTTCAAACATGCACCATTTTGTAAAAAATCAATATATATCGAAAAAATCATACGTAGCTCGCTAGCTGCTGTTATATGAAAACTAAAAAATGTTGGTGTTTTCTTCCAGGTCAAAAATTAAGGAGTCTACGTCTTCGGCCATCGACACGCTTTCAAAAATAGGCACCTTGGGGCATATGCTGCGCAGCCGCCATTCCTAAATATTTTTTATTGAAAAAATTACATTTTGTACTTTTTTAGTATTGCTATAAAATCTTCTTTACAGATTTTCGGTTGATACTTTTATTCAGCCAAAATTAATACCCGAAAATATGCCTATTTTTTGTGTGCTACTGCGATTTTCCCCCTTAATAGAAATGAAGATTTTACTTGTATTATTTTGCGATTGATCGATTAATTTTTGTTCCTTTTGTGTATCTCACATTGCTTCATGTTTCTTTACATCTATTTCTACTGTGTTATTTTAATTCAATTTCCTTTAACTTATTATTATTATTTATTAACAAAGTTATTAACTTATTTATGAATTCATTTATTTATTTATCTGCACACTTATTTATTTATTTAATTTTTTATTATTTATTAATGTGTTAATATATTAATTTATTTATTTTTATAGATTTTTATATATTTTTTTATTAATTTATTTATTGTAAAATTTATTTATTTATCTTTAATTGAAAATGTGTTTTTACTTGTTGACATCAATTAATTCGATTTTCAAACCACTATTTAACACAATAATTTTTATTTAATATTATTATACCTTTTGTTCCTTTTTTTTCTGTTTAAATTGGAGGTGTTTCTGGTATTTCCCTTTA
This sequence comes from Orthonevra nobilis, assembly GCA_963555765.1. Classification (NCBI taxonomy): domain Eukaryota; kingdom Metazoa; phylum Arthropoda; class Insecta; order Diptera; family Syrphidae; genus Orthonevra; species Orthonevra nobilis. Next base: position 102,039,215 of record OY743225.1, on the reverse strand, counting down.
GAAATTAAAAGTAATGTTTTAGTAGAAAGATAAAACACAAATTATCATATCTATGAATGTTAAATGTGCAATAACAATTCTAGTTGAAAAGTTTTGTGATACCAAATAAATTATTTATCTATTGATGAAACCACCACTAACGTTATAACACAAGGAGGATAGATTGAAAATCGCTATGGAACACGTTCACTGAAAAACACGATGGCGTCGAGTACTATTAACGAACCAGAAATAAATTAAACTCAACGGTTCTGATTGTCTGGCATATTATTACCACAATTTAGGAAAACATGGTACCTGAAATGATATGGGCAGTAAGAGGATACTATGGTAAAATAGATGTAAATTTCATACCATCAACAATGAACAGCACTAATTTGCAGTGAAATAAAACAACCTGCTCGAGGAAGTACCAATTACCGATAATGTGGCGATAATTGTGAAAAAGTTGTTTTTAAATAACAAAGTTGATGTTTTGAATTGGCCAGCGGGATCACGAGACATGAATATTATCAAGAACTGTTGGGGTCTTCTTGCCAAATCTGTTTCTGCTAAAAAACAGGCAGTACGAGAACGTTGACGATCTCAAACATAGCATTATTTCGAAATAGCACGGATTACCACAAATATATGTGAATAAAAAAAATTTTTTAAATCGTTGCTAGATCGCAGAGATAATGAATATAAAACGAAGGTTCTTTTTCTACAAAAAAAATCACGTGTTTTCAAAATTAGATATTAAAAATGTGCTCTCTTTTTTACACCTGAATTATGTTTTTTTTTATTTCTTCTGTATTTTATTATTTTAAGGAAAAGAATGTAATGGGGAAATAAAATAATTTTATTTTTTGTATAAATCTTAAAGTCTTTTTTATGTGTCACATAAAAAAGCAACCAAGAAAAACGAATTGTGCTAAATTTGTTTTTGCGAATTGTAGGTGGCGTCCCGGTAGGGATAGAGAATTTCACATTCAAATTCTTTTCCATTTGTGCAATTCACAGTATTTTATTTGTCATTAGTCGCAATAGTAACAAGTGATTGCGTCATCACTGTGATGTTAGTGTTTTGCCCAAACATTATAGCAAAACAAACAGTTTTTTGAGTGTTTGGGAAAAGAACCATGGAACTCCAGCATTGACAAGCCAACCACTAGACCACAGTCACCTGCTTTTTCAAACTTCTTCAACTGGTAGAACACTCCAATAAAAGTGTTGTTGATATGAGGAATGATTATGACTGGACCGGATTCGAAAACAATATAAAATGCTTCTACTAGGATCCAAACGAGGGCTGCAAAAGTCCTTGGTCCAACCCGAGCTGCTGTACTACGGCAAATTTTGGGAAACACACAGAAGTTCAAAATCGATTGAAGGTCGGCAACGATTCCACACGACAAAACCGAAGGTGCCATCCTTCAGAAATCTGACCATTTGTTTGTTTATTAAGACGAAATTTTCATAATTGGAAGAGCAAATCGAGCATTCACGTATGGAAAATGAAACGATAAGCATGAGGTTCAAAGTGAAAATTATGATGTCAGCAAAACAGGATACACAACATGGTCGCATAGGAACGAGGTAATCAAGCACCTTGCCCACATTAAATCACACGTAAATTCGTGTAACCATTATAATTGGTTGTCTAGTGTCTGTTGTGCTGGGACTTGTTGACTACAAGAGTACGGACTCACTTGAAGTGCCAAATAATATCACTGTTTAACTATTTGTTAGTTTCATTACACATGTATGTCACTTGGCTTTGGGCACTGATACAAATATATGAGCTCAATGTGAACAGAATAGATCACCTTACGAACAAATCAGAGGCCGATTTTTCCAGCAGATAATAGCGAGAGTATTCATCAGTTAGATCTTTGCTTCTGAGGCAGATTGAAATTTCAATACACAAAAGATGATTCAGAAACGAAAGCAATGGGTTTCAAGTGAGATGAAATATCGAACATAAATGCAAGTATGGGAAATTACAGATACAATTTGTTTGTCTTTTCTATTTTCTTTTTATATCGGAACGCAATGCCATAATATTTCTTTTATTTTTATTGAATTGTCTGCGGTACAAAATCTTATCATGGAAGCCTTCAAATCCAACAAGTGGCTGTACCTTTATTTATGAATATGATGATTTTTAAAGGGTGCTTCAATTATTGATTTTCGAATCGAAAAATTATAGTTTTCAAAAATATAACCACTGAAAATCAAAGTTAAAATTAAACTAAATTCTATTAAAAAGGTTAGTTTTTAATCATAACCTTTTGCGAGATTTACAAAGGTTCAGCATAACTTAGTTTTGTGAATGTTTGATCGACATTCGGAGCAAAATTTTACTCAGGCAAGTAGAATATTATACTGGCTTATTGTTTAAAAAAATATATGCATGCATATGTTTATGCAAATAAAGTCAATTGTTAGCGATTTATATACCTTCTCTTGCATATAATTAACCTGAATCAATTATCAGCATTCAATGTCAAAAGAATACTTAAGTTTAACTTCACCCCGAAGGCCTTGCTGCCGGCCAATAAATACATCTCACATTACGCTAGCCAGCACGTCCGCCGGTCCGCGAATAAACACACACAAACACCCGAACACACATATACTACTTTAATTGTAAACAAAGTATCAACAAAAATTATTACACTCATCAGTCGAAGTTGTTTTTTTTTTTTTTTAAGAAAAAACCTGCAAAATTAGCACGAATCATTCCAGTATCATTCATTCCCATTTCCCAGGTAATAAAACATCAAATACAATGTTCTTCCTCTCAATCAAAGTAAAATCAAATCAATAAAACAATAAACTTTAATCAATTAAATCGATCATCATCAGATTTGAAAAAAAAACACTTTTCTTACTCATTCGATAATTTGCGATCATTGCGAGTTTTCGGCCAGCACATGCATCGTAGAATGTTTCCAGATTTTTTTCTCCGAATCGCCATGTGACGCTCTCGAGTTGGGAACTTTGGAGTCTTTCGTATGTAGATCGGTTGAACTTCGAACTCATCCATCGGCTCCTTCGCATTGTATCCATTTCGACTAAAAGAATGCTTACAGTAGGAATGTGCTCCTTCAGTACATCGGCAGCTGCTACCTTCTTCAATTAAATGCATTTTTTTTGTTTTTTTTTTTTTGAAAACCGAACTTCTTAGCAAGATCACTTAATCAGAATTTGTTGATCAACAAAACTTCGAGACGTTCCGATTATTATATTTTTTCTAAAAAGGTAGGAAATTTAAAAAACCACAAGACACGTCGACACGAAAACGATTGCACTGAAAACGGAAACGCTGTGAAGTAATGAAATCTTGAATACGAACTGTCAAGCTGGAGTTTTCTTATCTCAAAAAATTCGAAATAAAATATCGACAGTCGACACTGTTTAAACTCGATTATCATATTTCAATTCGAGAGTGTGTTTGTGTCTGTCAGTGTGCATGGTTGAGTTGATTCAAGGGGTGTGTTTGGCGATAAGAACATATTTTTGAATCGTATCAGTTGTTTTTTTTTTTTTGAAGAACACACTAAAACTATTTATGAGGATAATTTATGATATCTCTCGGTGAAGAGGGTGGCAGATACATGGAACACACGCAGGAACCGACGTCACAGATCTTGTGTAGTGTGTAGGTTAAAAAACGATCGACCGTGCACTGATCGGCGAATCGATCGATAACTACAAATACAAAAAGTTTCAGTGGCTATTCGCATGGATTGCGGCGGGAAATAGCGCCAGCGAATTTGTTTAATTTTCTTTTTTTGTTTAGAGTGAGGTTGCCTCAATTTGATTGCCATTCATGGAAGCTATTCAATAAAATCATGATTAACGACGATTACTCACTCGATCGGTGCGATGTTGCGATGGCAGATCGGCAAAAGGCAAAAGTAATGATAATGGAACAAAGAATTAATTTTGAAGTTTGGATTGAATTGATTTAAATGTTTAAGCGCACAGTTACCTGAAGTAGCCGTAGTGAGTTTGATTCACTGTGTTAACTTGTCAATTCAACTGATCGGTGGGTAATATATTTGTTTTGGGTCTGGAATTGATCCTGGACATATTAGATTCACCATAGACTCTCCTTGCTACTCGTTGCATAGCTACATATTCCCAATCGAACGAATAATAAGAAAATCTTACCTACTATAAAGAAATAAAGTTTGTATGTGGGAGTTCTAAACTACAAATACTTTTTTAAAAAATTCTTGTACCACTCTTTAGAATGTTTTAAATAAGAACGCACTAAGTGAAAGATTTTTTCAATTATTCTCTAAAGTAGATTTGTAGAACTCAAAATGTTTATAAAAAAAAATCCGCGATGAAACAAATCTCTTAACGTAAAGTTTAATACATAAATCGTAAAAATATAACAAAAAATGTATTTAAAATGAATTTCAATTTGTCAGGGATAATTTTAATAAGCAATTTTTAATTTAGTATCAATATTTAAGCTTCTAGGAAAATAATTTTAAATAATTTTTTTCTAAAGAAATATTTTTGTTTTACATTTTGGGGCAAATAAGCAATCAAAAGTTACAGAAAAATTTTAATGTGAATACGTGCAGGGAAGAACTGATATGAAAAAACATATTTGTCAAAATTTAATAGATGTACCCTTTTTGAAATCGCATACTCAATTCTAATCAAATTATATTAATTTTGCTTTTCGTCGAAAAAATTGTTCAAATATAACATTTTGGGTTGTACAACTTTTCTATGAACACAAAATTTACGCAATCGAAGTCGCAGGCTAAATTCGGGGAAAAATTTATATTAAGATCTGGTAAAACTCAAAAAATTAACGAAATGTGTATACATTTTTTCTGTAAAAAAACAAGGTAACCAAACATTGTGAAATTGACACAGCACATAACCATCGCTATTGGTGTTTGTCGGAAACATGTTTATAACGTAGGAGAGATGTCAGCTCCGCATAGTTCTGTGGAAGGCAGCCACAACCAAATAAGGTTCACTACACTCTGGTTAACCGGCTTCCCTTTGACATTTTTGTCAAGAAAGAACGACTCAGTATAATAAGACTATGGACAAGGCAACACTTTGATCATACTACCGTCTTTAGTAGGAGCTTCTCTTCTTCATCTTAAATGTTTTACCTGATCACAAAACATGACTTTCGCCACTAAATTTAAAAACTACTTTGTTCTCCAGGAGTGCCGCAATTCGATCAAAAATGCATATATTCAAAGTGACTACAACGCCTGTCAAACTTATATCTCTGCGGTCTATGAGATCGCAAAATAGGCTGTCATTAAATACTTAAATAGTCCATCGCTAGTATTTATTCTACTCTTGCATTAAGGTTCGAGTAGCATGATCCCTATCGACTTTACATACTTAGTTTCAAGTGAAAATATATTGAATGGAAAAATATTATTTGCGTAAGTAGACTAAGCGGCACTGCCTCTAGATAAACTTAGACCGGTAAACATCTCACAAAGATTCTGATAGGACATAGTTCTATAAACAGATCTGCAAATGGATTAGACCTTAGAACTGCAGCAACTGCAGATCAGACAGTGAAGAGGAAACCAAATCTACTTCATCTGCGAATACCCAACCGTACACAAACTAATGGACACAAAACTCGGTTACCATTTTTACAACAACCTATCCGATAAGCTGAAAGACCGAATCCATTTTAATATGAGAATAACTTGGTTTCAAAATTTATTTGAAGCATCACATTGAAAGTAGATACTAATTTTTCACATTCTTTGGCAGTCAAAAATTCCTCGCAAATTCTGGATCGCAATACAAGCTGAGAATGAGGGGGAACCGCCTTGGTCGAACAGCATGTTCTGCAGGCCAAATGTATCCAATTTGGGTGCAAGGAAGTTTTAAAAAATATCCCGATAGTGGTGAACATCGGCGGCCTTAATTGTTGACCACGCAGCTACTCTACCAGGGTATAGTTGTTTAGGGTTAAAAAAGCCAGCCAAGTCTAAATTTGCCTCGTGCCATGATGAAGTTGTTTGTACTCAGCAATAAACTGTAGATTCAATCCCGCCTTTTGTACGAAAAATTTAACGCGTCATTGTAATTTAAATTACAGAAACGTTTATCTCAGAGGCATTAAGGGTTTTTAAAGATCTAAGAAGCAAATTCGACGACGATACGCTTAAAAACTCTCAACATTCATAAGTATATAGAAGACGGAAATAAACTAGCATTCACCAAACTCATCTTGTCAGCTATCTTACATGAAGGCGAATGCTGGACAATAATCCTGACAACTGTTTTTAGGGAACGAACAAAATTCTCCATCGAAGGTATAATGGTCTGCATCAAGTCCGGAAAGCAAAAATCAACAAAAATGGATTAGCCACAATAAGAAACTGACCAATCTCGCTACAGCTGGGAGTGTATTTGAATCCTAGCTAACAGGCACCCCCAAAAAAGAAAAGAAAGAAAAAAATAATTAGATAAAAAATCCTAGAGTCGAGATTACAAAGAGACCTAAAAAAGACGGGGAGAGATGTTAGTAAATCCGATAAATATAAGAAAATGAGTTTCTTTGTGAATGTATACCTGGAGTTCATATTAAACAATTCGAACCGTTGATTAATTCATTGGAAATTAAAAAAGACTTGAACCACCATTCTGTTGAAGCTTATGAATGATGCATTCAATTTGTTGCAATCACAGAATTGATATCGTTTTCAGAAATCACTGAATTCATATTTTGCCTTGAAATCACTTGAAATCAACATAAGTCAGTGAATTCAACTAAATTCTTTGGATTAATTTAAAATGAGTGGATCTACTTCAACATTATGTGATTTTACCATTATTATCTTCGTCCTCATTTTAACGGAGAGGTCGAGATCAGGACAAGAGGGATCACAACCTTCACACTCGGCTGCATCAATAAGACTTGTTTGCCGGCTTTCCGGTTTTGTAATAATTGTAACTAGGAAGATATAAGGATTGTAAGAAAACTCGACTCATTAGGTTCACGATTTCATCAGCCCACTGAAAAATAATTGATCTACATTATTTTCCCACTTTTGGAAAGAATTCAAATTATTTCATTTGAATTCATTGACTTCAGTTGATTTTATGTGAATTCACTTGGTACTTCAACTTAAATCAAGCGAAATATTTTTTGTGATTGAAAAAATGCAATCATTTTACAAAATTCAAAGACTTCACGAATTACTGACTTCGAAAGAATGATGGATTATATTTTTTGAAGTCTCAGTCTTTTATTAGCAAAATGACTTGAAATCATTCTGGACGAAATCCATAGAATTGTCTTCCCAGAAGATTGAATTCTTTTACAACTATGGTACGTTAAAAATATACCGCGTCCTTGTTGTACAACTATCTAGTCCCTTCCATCCCTGATCAGTAAATGATCATAATTATTAATCGCCTCGATCAGAAGACTCAAAATTCGTAATCTCGGAATAGATGCGAGTAAACAAACGAATAAATTTGATTGCATGATCCAAAGTCCCCTCTATTAGTCGAGCATTGAGGCGATCACGCAACAAATGCATTGTTACGAAGAAGATGAAGAGGAGAAACAAAAAAAAACTAAAACAACAATTTTTATTGATCGGAATGGTAAAAGCACCAACACACACTCACTGCCACACAAACAACATAACGAATTAAGCTTCTTCATTTGTACAAACGCAGTCGTTTGAAAACTTTTATAATATCTGGGTTAGGTAAACCTAAACAGTCTCGCTGCGCGAGTGTTTATTGTTTGACTTCTTTGCAATTGATCGTCGAATTCAATCGATGGATCGCGTAAAGTATTGCGAATACCTGTCTGACCGACGCGAAATGATGATGGAAAAATAACACTTGAGATACTTTCGTTTCGTGTACTGCGTTTTGTTGCGTTCAGTTAGCATAAATTAAAAATTGCTTTGTTGTCGCCACGATAAACAAAAACAAAAAAAAAAACGGAAAGTGTAAACACCACAGTGCAACATGGTGTTACTTTAAAATAAGACGAACAACTAAACAAACGAAAAACCGTCCGATCCACGGCCAAAGCGAATGACAACTGGCAACGTCAGGCGATTATCATATCGCGTGCATTCGGCCGGAATCCTAAGCTCCTACATGACGTTAACAATTTGTGAAGTTTTATTTTTTTTTATAATTTTAATGCGGCCTAATCTGCCCCTCGAAAATGTTCGAAACAAAAGTCACAATGCCAAGCTCGGCTTGAACGGTCCAATTTTTGTGTTGTTTCTTTTGTGTCTTATCAATGAACGTAACTTGTGTGAACAAGGTGACGTTGCGTTGGTCGGACCTTTCGGATGGGGCGGGGGAACAAGCCGAGCTTTAATGAGTACGTGCCGTCAGAATAATTTTACTTTTTATTTTCGTTAACTCATCCGTAATACTCTGACCTTAGAGCCAGAGTTCGATAATCTTTGAGGAAATTACTACCAAGCCGAGGTTTGTTGTACAAATATTTTTATGGATAGTTGCGCAAAGTTATTACGTAAAAAATGACGGTCGGGTAAGAGAAAGAAAAGCACGAGGAAGATTTGAAACCAGTTCGAGAAGTCGAGGTTTTTCGTCACTATTTGGTTCACACACAAAACTTACCATTATATTTTCACGCACGTTTTTTTTTTTGCTTTCATACAATATAGGCTTTGCGAAAGCTCTCTTTAGTAAATACACGAAAAACCTAATTTTATAATTATTGAGGCTTTTCCCTTAGCCACGATTTCGGGTTTTTAATCAAACTTTATATGGAATTGTGTTTAAAAGCAAAAACGAAGCACAATTGAAAGTATCAGAAAGAAAGGAACAGGAGGTACGAATCGACGTTGTTCTTGAATTGTTTCATTTTGTTATCAGTGGAGCGAGGGGAACGACTAGGGTAGGATTTTCTGTTATTTACAGTATGTACGAAGGTTGGCTTCAGGCAAACTGATGAGCATTACCAGCTAATCAGGTTTTAGATACGGTGAAATGATTGAAGAGGTTGAAGACAACCGAAGCACAATTTCTCGAAAAGTGAAAAAAAAACAGCGAAAGACGATACATCGGTATTGAAGTATGTTGATTGACTTTGTCGGTAATATTAAATTTTTATCTCACTTTTGGCAACATCGGTTATGTGGATTTGGAGCCCAAATGTTGTTACTGACACACATCCCGAGAATCGAAGGACGCAAGTTTTATTCATGGCTTAACAGACAGTAGAAAGCATTGCGTTTTAAGTGCATAAATTTCTACTTTGCTTTTAGATGACAATAGCACTCAAGGTAATGTGATCAGCGAAGGAGTGAGTAAGACTTTATGTGGTGGACAAGAGATCGTCATAAAATAAAATCATAAATAACATTTTACTTAACAGAGGGTGTGAAGCTTCCTCAATCTGAAAACTGTGAATTTTGAAAAAATGCAAGTTTAATCTAAATGATGGACTAGTAGCTATTGGTTAGAAAGTTCAAAGGGGTTTATCTATCCCGGGACAAATATCAAATCCACTAACGACACCTTGGTAAAGATCTGACGAAGAACCATCGTAAGCAAAAGGCTCTACTTCGATTCTTGAAAATAAGTAAAATAAAAACTAGAACGCCAGTTATACTTTATCGAAATGCGGTCTTGTCTGTGAGGTCGACAAGAAGGGAACGGTATTGTCGCAAATTGAAGTGACTTAAAGGTTTTTCCCAAACAGAAGGAATGGTGTATGCATCAAAGTTGTATTCTTTAGATACTTTGAAGTTGAGGCTGGTGTCCCCCATGGTAGTCACTTAGGGCCTCTCCTTTTTATTAAAATGGAATCTTCACAAAAGTTCTGCCAGTGCCTGTTATCCGCAGGTGACGAGAAGATATTTTCGACGGTTAAATTAAGTTTTTTAACAAGACCTAATCTCGTTCCACCAATTGTGTCTCAATTCTTTTTTAATGATAATATGTAGAACATCTGAATCTGAAATCCTTGTTTGTGCCGCTTGTTCGTACCGTTATTATTATGGGATTTTCAATCCCTCTTATTATTTGGATTTTCTGTCATGCATTCGTTACATAATTCCAAACCTCAGATGGCAAGGATATTTTCCTCCATGATCAAACTTTTTAATACGTTTATCTATAAGAAGGAAACATCTTGAAATTTTATTCATCGATGTGGATCAAATGCGGAAGGCAAAATTTCGTCAACTACAATGAGAATAGAGAAGAACCCTCCATCTGAGAGTTTTTTTTCGAAAACTAGTCACCAGGTGCAAAACAACAACAGGACAAAAATCTTTCATTTCGTGAACAAAATATTAAGATATCGCTTGGGAGCTTAAAATTTCACGCCCGCATCAAACAATTCCAAAAAAGCAAACATTCTGTAATCTTTGTAAGACTTTTTCCAATAAACAAAGAAACCATTCTGATAAAAAAGGTGTCGTTTTTAAGTGTATTTCATTATTTTGATATGATTTATATTTTGTCGATTTTCATTGGAAGCTTGTCCTGAAACACAGATGAAGTTACTAATTAAGAACCAAACTGAGCATAAGTTACTCAAGGAGTAGTGGAACTAGCTCAACTCAAATCGGAGTACTTATTAAAGCATGAGACGGTTAAGAGCTTTGAAGAAGATAAAATTTACTCTGATAGTATTCGTTAAATTCTTGGCATTTACAATACATACATACATTTTTTTTATTTACAATTTAAGAACGTGCAATAAGTTTGGAGTGAACTTATTTTCATATGAAGTTAAAACTCATGGCATTCCATTTGCAGATAACAGATACCTTCTGTTCAGCTTCAGCGAGCTTCATCCTCAGTTCTAAAGATTTATATCCGATTAGGCATGTTAGCCAACCTGTCATACATTATTTCAGTTCAAAGAATTCAAGGTCCAGAAGACTTGATCGAGAGATATTCTATTTACAGCATCGTCTTCAAGTCCATAGACTTGTAAAAAAAAACAATTTTCTCTGTAGGAATAAAACAAAAAAGATTGATATGGACTAAAGGGTACTGATAACGGTCGCCGGTCTTGGTGAAGAATTATATTTTCAAATTAATATATATTTAACATAATTGGAGCTGGTGGCAAGGAGACAAGTCTAAGAAGTACTTAGGAACGATGTTCAGTCGAATGCCCAGCATAATTTATAGTTTTGGGTTTAGCTTTGGATGGTTCCATAACTTGAGGGAACAAAGAAATAATTGCTGATGATATTGTTCCTATAATGGATCGGCTCGCTGTCATCGATTTTAATCCGTAAGGAATAAAATTGGATTCAAATTTAACCTCAAATCTACGCTTTAATGTTTTTTTCCCATTTTTTTCTTTTCTTTAGACCAATGCAAGGCAGATATTGAACAGGAAATAGAACTGATTTTTATAAAACAGAAAAACGTATTGTTAAAGCACCTAACAGGGCGCCTTCAACCATTGAAAAGGTCAATGGAGTCGATAAGGACCAAAGAGATAACAAAAGAAGGACTCTTAAGAGATGGGTAAGGCAAATCTTGCTTGATAGTGCAGGATAGTGAATTTTGAAATAATTATAGATTTGCATATTTGATTTCTTAGTGGATTACCATACAAACATGGTGCGGTGTTTTTGTTTTTTTTTTTTTGTTTTCTTCATCCTTACCAAAGTCCACAACTGTCATTCTCTTTATTAAATTTCTTGTGTCCAACTCGTACATTCTTTTTTTTATGACATGAACAAATTCGACTTAATGCGACTTCAAATTGACATATCTATTAGCCCACTCTTCCAGCTAGAACATTTAAAAAAAATTGTCCAAGTTTGACTCTCACATAAAGGGTTCCGCAACATCTTATAGTATGCAACACTTTAAAATTATTTAATTCGACGAGTAAAGTCATGCGACGCGACGCCTGGTAGTGATTTTCTGAACCTTATCCGACACAACGTAAAATGTTGAAATTGAAACGAATAAATGACTTTTTTAAACGATCATCTATGAATTATAAAAATAACATGAGAAGGGTTTTTGATGAAGGCTGATTGTAGAAAAGTGTGAATCTATAATTCCCACTCTTTTTTTGGCAATTTCATGAAAGAAATACATCTGTGAAAATGACAAGTCTCTACAATTAATAGTTTTGAAGACAGCTAAGGCTTAAAAGTAAGGTTGCAATAAACGTGTGGTCCGAGATTTTACAACGTGTGAACAATATAAGTAAACTATAGCAATCGGTTCAAGTAAGCTTAAAAGTCGCTTTAGATATTTTACGTTCTTTTCGTGACTGGATTCAAGAATTCCGTAATAAAGGATTTGAAAACAGTATTGCTGAAGCTCAATTGTTTGTTAAAATAAGTAGTTACGAAATTGAGTCTCAATTTTAAGAAAAAATCATAGCAATAAAAAAAAAGAATGTTTGGTTACGAATAAATTTATGAACCTATCCAATTTTTTGAAATGCAGTACAGAGATAACTTTTTTTAACACAATGATAGGCGCCATAATAGTAGACACCGAATATCGATTTAAAGCGCTCAGCGAATATCTGGAACGATTTGGTTTCATTCACGATATCAATCATTTGAAATTTTTGTCCAAGGAGGACCTTCTCAAACATTGTAAAGATTTCGGTACAATACTTCAGGAAGGCGAAAACAGCGATACACAGCCATTCGAACTTTATGAGGAACTCCAACTTTTAAAATCTAATTCCACTTCACTGAACTCTATCAATGACGCAAAGCAACTTCTTCAGTCACCCTTCGGGTACTGAGATCTAACAAGTTAAGTACAAGTTATGTCAGTTAAGACTTCCATTCTGCTTGAAAGCTCACAGAATGATTTAGTTCAGTACAATTCTGAAGCTGGTTAAATTCAGGCCTTAATTGAATATCTTAAGACTTAGTATATCATCAGGACTAGACTCCTTCATCGGACTATATTTGAATGAAGCACATTCTTAGCTCATAATTCCTTTTTCGTGTGACTCTCCACCGCAAACACTCCGACTACTATTGGCCTATGCCGAAAATGCTCCACTCAGCTTGTAGCTGCCTTGCTTCCCTTTTCACTACAACCTCTCTCAAATGATCCTTCAAGCTGATCTAAGCCACCGACCTTAGGAATAAAAAAAATAAATCACTTATGTCTGCTTCTTTAGCACAAGGCTGAATATTTCGATTCCATTAAATAAAATCTACTTTATCCTCATAAAATGGTCACAAATCATTTCCACCGCTAAACTAAAAGAAAAATGTCATGAAAAATATCCGCATTGCATGTCCACATTTAAAAATATTAATTCTTAATTCATGATCCAAAGCATTTTCTGAATCGAAAAAGAGACAATGCCCTGAGTAAATCGTAAATCTTAAAGATAAACAATATAAATAAAATCGATTTGGTTTTTTTTTATTGTTTTTGTCGAGTTTATAAAATAATAATTTCACGGATGGACACTTTTATAGGATTTATAATTTAAGCTGCGCGATACAAAAAAAATAAATCAGCTGGTGACAAATTAGCACGAAATAAAAATATCAACCACTGAACTTGTGCAGGTTGTTAAATTATTTATAATTTTCTCTTTTCGTATTTACTTACTGACGTCATAAGTTCAATGATGAACCAAAAGCCAATTGCCCCTGACTTACAGAGATAAATCGGAAATAAATGTTCATTGAAATTCCAAAAGGTGAAGGCAGGTATGTATTCCGTGAAAGAATTCTTCGAACTTCTATCAGCGCTAAAAATAGCCTCGCGTTATTTGCAAAATTAATAAACAAAAATTACTCTTGAACTGTTTTTTCATTTGTCTTTATAAAATCTTGTACAAGAGGTGGGTAAAGCCGCCAACTGTATTTGTGTTTGTTTTTTGTCTCCTTCTGATTAACTTACATTTTTTTTGTTTGACAAATCTCTGGACATAATTTGAAAAATATAAAAAACGAGTGTTCCTTTCAGAAAGTTCGAACTGTGCTAATTAGCAAGCGGCTACATCATGAAACGTATCTGTTTAAGGTATTTATTTGGATTGACAACTTGACATTGTGTCTAAGCAACGTCTGTTCTTGCTGGGATTAAGAGAGCACAAAATAAATTTTAGTAATCCTAATGTTCCAAATTAATTTCTTGCGACATTTAGTTGTGCGGGCGTGATTCGAAACAATGCTATTCGATACAAGACACCATCTTAATATTTATAACTCGTTGAACCGCTCCCTACATCCGAGTAAGAAACAGAAATGGCTCAAGTCAGTCAGCAGTTGTCTCTCACTATCCCTTTATTTACAACTATAACAATACCATAGGCTTCGGAAAATACGTGCCCCATATCTTACGACTTTGTTTGGCTTCAATATCTGTTTAGAGGGTTTTTGTCCACGTCATCGATTAATTTACTATCTTAGGTTCACAAAGACCGCTCCATGTCTCGTGCATGATTATAAATCGCCTTAAAATACTGTTTGCATCAGCTAAGTAGTCACAAGATTTGCTCCTGAAACGTTAAGTCGCATTTTAAGGTTCCGTAGCTCAAAAGGAAAAACAGAACTTTAGCGGATCACTTCGTTGTCCGCCTGTCTGTCTGTCAAGAGTCATATAATCAGGAACTTGGTGAGGTGCCTGGTTGATTTTAATAACAAATAATTAAATACTGCGATCCCTTTTCGCTGTAAAAATAAAGCTAAAGTTGGAGTCAAAAGAAACGGCCGTTTATGCTGCAAATTTTAACACTCGCAAGGGAATCAAAACCAAAGGGTCTTCCTATGGACCTAGAATCATAACATTTTGCGAGAAGCAATGTCTTTTAGCACAATTAAAGGTAAAAATCCGAAACAGTTGTTAAATCAAAAACATAAATTTTAATCCTACGAAGTAAGTTATGAGCAAATTTTTATTAAAAACATATGTTGTGCATTGAACGGATGTACAGTACCCTTTGTATGCGTGACGGACTCGCACTTGGCCACTCTTTTCGTTTGTTAAAACTCTGAATTTGTTTTTATTCATTGGACTGCGTCTCTTTGAAGCAGCATTGGGTTTCGGCAAAAAAAAAAATGCATACTAAATTTCCTCTTAGAACAAAGTGGTATAAGGATGCTGTCTGCTTTAATTCAGAGATTGCCTTCATCACTTATGGATTCAAGACTGCGTTCGGAGCAAGAGCTGCTGTCTTTTTTGAAAAAATGTTGATCAATAGTTTCTTGAGGATAAAGCTACAGCGTTTTCCATTCACGTTGACAGCCTGAAGGCTATTAAGGCTCTAACGTCAAATTTGTTAAAAACTATCTTCTCAAGATGTGCACAGAAAAAAAAGATCACATAGCAATTGGTGACAATAAATTGCATGCCAGGACATAAGATATATCCAGAAAGGAGAACACAAATGAACGAGAAATGCAAGAAACAGAGCAGACCCAATATGCCAACCCTTCTCTTGTCAATCAGTAATCTCCATTAGAAAATCGATATGGAAACAGTGGCCAAAGCTAAAAGAATATGGAATCGAGTCGATCATGCACCGCAAGCTGTCAACTTTAACCAACTCACGACATAGACGTAGAAAGATCAAATTATCTCAATGATCTAAGTCGTGAAAATATCCGACCAGTAATAAGGTATTATTACTGTCCACTTTCCCGTTAGCATCCATGAGGAGCGACTCGAAGCACTCCAACAATATTTGCAAAAGCTTAAGGACTAGACGACATCTAAAGGGTAACCGTAGAAAGTTTTTCATTGATTATGGGAAGTCAATCATTACACACAAGGGGATTGAATATCGGACTTATTTTTTAGGTTTCGAGAATTTTATAAGTCCCGGATGGCTGAGGGTTTTTGTTTCGCTTAAGTGGCAATAGCCATTATGTTTTGGAGGCATTAAACTACTCTCAAGATACTGTCGGGATTAAAAGAGTTAAACAATCTGATCCGTTTCAATAGCCGAAGATAAAGGAGGTGAATTTAAGGGAGAATTAGAAAAGCTGAGGGTACTGCCATTAGCAGAAAGTAGAATATTAAAACGAGTCGGGGATAAAACGGAGCCCTGTGGCACGTAGGCATTTAAGTAGTGATTTGCTGACTTATTGCTATTCAATGCCGTTCGAATTATCCAGCACAAGAAGTAGTTTCTAATCTAGTAGAATAAGAACTTTGCTTTCCTACAATGAACGTAATTTTCGGCAAAAATCGAAATATCAAGCACATCATTTTTACTTTCACCAGGACGAACTGGATAAATTCTTTTCCGTCTTTTTGGGACTGGTAGGAGTAAAAATTGAACAAATGAAACATCTTACCCAATCCTTTTGCCACCGCAGAAGAACACTTATTCCAAAAAAAATGAGGGGAATAACATCTGAACCAGAGGATTTGTAAATGTCAATGTGTCCATATCATTGAGTACTCTTGCTACTGTATAATTGCAAAAATAGAACCGTAAGCAGGGAACACTTGGAATACTTGACGAGCTCAAGTACAAGAGAAGGCAAGGCATGATCTGGGAGTCTTGAGCTGGCGGCAAATGGTCATGGCACCCATACGAACCAACCAATCAACGAAGTCGTTCATCGTCTGGAAAAAGCTGGACTGTTTACTTGCCAGGTTTTGAAAATAGATCACATCATGTGATTAACCGAATTCGTATTGAGTATGTTTGATGAAATTATCAAAGCCGGCTAAGTCGGAGTCGGCCTCGCTAAGTTCCTTTCCCTTATCTTTTGACTGCGTCGATGAATTTTTCCTGTGGTCTTCAAAGACCGCAGTCATTAATATTTGATATTTATTTCATCTTGATACCTACGCGCATTCCTGAGAATAAGGGTTTTGACAGACAGACGGACAACAGCGTGATTTTATAATTCCGTTCTTTCTTTTAACTAATTTTTATTATTTACTTTAACCAGAAGTTGTTTCTTGTAACAAAGCTATTTTTGATTAATATCAAAGTCAACCCAAAATCTGTCCCATCTACAAGGGAAGTCAAAAACGACCCAACTGTTTTTAATTTTACGTTCAAATCCCGAGAACTCTACAGTGACAGGGCGATTTAAAGTTGTATTTTAAGAAAGAGCTTTTTACCACCCACTTGAAGGTCTCTATCACTCACAAGAGGCAGACTAGAATTTAAATATAATAAATAGGCTCTTCGATTCTTCAGAGTCTGACGAGCTCGACGCTTGTTCCCGGTAAATTTCATCGGACAGAAAACAAAGTTTATGAATCTTTCATTTCCACCATATTCTCAGAAAAACACATTTTTCTTGCAATCTTTTTCGAAATTTAGCTCAGTCAATTTAATATTTATTGAATGTCGACATAAAAGAGTTGGTCAACAAAACCGTTAAGGACAGCACACAGCCCAAGTCAGACAACATCAAATGCTTTATGGTCCCAATAAAACCCAAATGACTTGGCACATTCATCTGCTACAGTTCGATCCGCGTACTTTAGCCCAGAACATTCAAAAGATTCATATACGGCTGACTGACGCCTGATGGAAAGAGAATGGAAATGTGAACGCCCGCGTTTTCCTTTGATTTTTGTCACTTTATATTCTTCGGTTTCCATGTATCCGTCATGCATGTCAGGTGCATGGGACGCAGCAACAATAATAATGTTGGCAATAAAGTCAAGGCCACAGCCACATGGTTCACACCAGAATGTGGTCACATATACGAACCTGAACGTTTCTATTTTTGGCTTCAGTGCATGGATGATATATTTTGCATCTGTAAAATTTCAACTACAAGGAGCAGGAAAAATGCATTCGATATGATGCCGAGGCGTTCGTATGTATTTCATGTGTCAAACTGACAGGCGATGTATTTTTTCAAAGAGAAAGGACTTTTTTATGGCACGTCAGCCACGAAACAGGTAATACGTATGCTCGGAGCAATTAGTGGCTCTACTCTAATAACTTGGTGTCAGAAATGGTTGGAAGATCTTCGGACACTCGTTTAAGATAATTGCAGTCATATTAAGTGGCGAGGAATGAGAGTTTTGTCGCCTGGACATGGCTTGCGGCTTAACTGATATATTGTCCAGCAACGATTAAAGGTGCTTTGAAAATGGAGAGAAAGCGTGTTTTAAATTATTGGCTTGATGTCAGCAAAGTGATAGAAAATACACCGCAGCCAGTTTGGAAGAGGTTATTACAGTTAAAGTATTTACGCACTCTAACGATGATTTTTATCTGAAACATGAAATAGATACAAATTGGGAGGTTAGACACAACCAATTAATTCAAAACCAATAAGTTTGAGGTCCAATGTTTTATTGCCTGAAATGAATCAAACTTATTAGGTTGAATAGGTTTTATATTTTAAGAATTTCTGACTCTGGAACCGAAGAAAAATACGGCACAGGGACATAGGTCCGCGGAACACAAATACTAATTTTTATTTTTGGGAGTTATGTCCCATTTAGGTGGGACATTGCATTGAACAGGTCTCTCGTATAAAAAGATAGGAACGCAATGGGAGTGCTCTAAGAAGATGGTTTTGTAATGCACTAGAGCATTTTCGGGGATACCAAACCATTGAGAACATCCCACGCAAAAAACGACCGCGGAAAACATCTCAACATATGAACCGTAAGATCATTCGACTGGCAAAAGCAGATCCAAAAAAGAGTGCTGCTGATATTATGCGCGAAGTTTATGCTGGAGCCAATGAGGCGATATCCAAACGCACCATTGCACGTCGTTTAGCTGAGGCTGGACTTCATGGAAGGATTTCGCGCAAGAAGCCTTTGGTAACAAAAAGTCAAAGAAAACGAAGGGTGGAATTTGCCAAAGCGTATTCCTCATGGACAGTGAACAACTTGAAGTACATACTTTGGACCGACGAAACGAAGATCAATCCTACAGGTCCTATTGACTCAAAGTACGTTTCGCCAGTTGTCAAGCACGGCGGAGGTTCAATTTACATGTGGGGAAGCTCTTCTTGGAGAGGAGTCGGGCCAATACATCGAATTAACGGCACACCTACTAAGGAGAAGTATGTTGAAATTCTTCAAGATGTGATGCTACCGTGGGCAGAAGAACATTTACCTGTTGTTTGGAGGTTTCAACAAGACAATGACCCCAAACATACCGCGAAGCTCACGAAAAGGTTTTTTAAAGACAATTCCGTGACAGTTCTTGATTGGTCATCGTGTTGTGCCGATTTGAATCCAATCGAGCATTTGTGGGACGATGTTAAGAAGGCTGTCAGCCCGCGAAATATTGCTAACTTTGAAGAGCTCTTTGAAAAAGTTAAGGCAGCGTGGGAATCCATTCCAGTCCAAAGAGGCCAAAGTTTAATTAGCTCCATGCCAAAGCGGTGTTAAGCAGTATTGAAGCAAAAAGGTTTTGCTACCAAATACTAATGGTTACACAGCTCAAAAATTAACTAAACCTGTATTTAATAACATTTATTCCATCGTTTCTAATTAGGTGTCCCATCTTGTGTCAGTGTTTTTTCAATAAATCACCTGCTACACTTAAAGGAAAAAAATCTTTCGAATAAATCTTCTATTTTTATTATATATGAATATAATATATTATATAAAATACAAATTCATCAATGTTTTCACAAGTATTTGAATAAAACGAAAAAAAAAACATCACATTAGCGTTTCTAATAAGCTGACAACAGCGTATGTTCCACCCAAAAAATATTGTTGGGCCTTTTGTCCCACCTTATTAAGAGTAATTGCATAGAAGAACACAGATATCTTGATAGAATTGCGGTTACTACTTGCGAAAAAAAAAATGCAAACATTTTCAACTATTGAATTCTTCTGTTCTTACAAAGTAAGGTTAACGAAAATTGAAAGAATAAGTACAAGTACCAACGCGGAAAGTAATGAAGTTTTTAAGTTCATCCCAAGGCTCAGAAAAAATGTTTTGCATGTCAATGACTAACAAAAAGCGATCTACAAACATACGATGGAATATAATAATAATAATTTTAAGATCTTAAGAAAAGAAGTTTAAAGAATTCTAGTTTTTGAGAAATTGAGAAAATACAATTTAAAAAATCGCACAATTTCGAAAAGAGTGTTTGAAATGCACTTGAGAAAATATATTGTGGTGCTGAAATAAGAGGATGTTGGTTCTATTACAACAGAGCATAACGTAGAAAGGGACCAAGAACCAAAAATTTGAAGGCAAGCTTAAGAAAGGATAATGAAAGTCTTTTAAGACTTTTTAATAAGTTTTTGAATCTACGTTTACTTAAATTGCCACTTTGAAATACCCTTCGAGGAATTTATAAAATATATCAAAGGACAATGGTTATCGAAGTTTTTCGTCTATAAAATAGGCATACAATCAGAAATTATTACCTAAACATGGTATTTTTTTCAAATTTTGTGATACCTTATTGGATGAAGAATTTAAGCCCACTGTCGATTCGCTATTTCGCTAAATGGAGAAACGTGGAAGATGTTTGAGAGCACAAAAACAAAATTTGAAAAATGGAATGAATTCATCGACTATTTGACAGCCAAACTGGACAAAAAGGACTCACAATTTTTTGAATTTATTAATCAAACGACGTCGAAATTGTATGATTCATCTGACCAAATTATTGAAGCTTCTGAATTATCATCAAGTGACAGCGAAAGAGATGTTTTGGATAACCCTGAGCAAACCCCTAAAGGCGAAACCATAACCTGCGCCATTTGCTTCGTGAATTCTCGAAACAGTGTACTTCAACCCTGCAACCAGTGAAAAATGTGTTGTAGCTCTTTTGCGAAGCTTTACGAGGAAACAATTTATTGCAAACATGAATTATTGTGTCCATTTCGCCGGCATACATCATTTGTTTATTTATAGAGTTCATTGAAATTGTTTTATTTAATTTTTGTTTGGAAAACCTTTGTGCGTTTTTTTATGTTCCGATCATTCAGTTTTTTTTTTGAGATAATAAATCAATATTATTTTTATTTACCAAATTGTTAACTTAATTTTCATATATTGTAAGGCACTGTTCAATATACAGTGTTGGGAAAAATAATAGGAACAAAGGTTTGTGGCATTTCTCGTTAGTGATTCTTTAGAAGAAGACGGGTTTATTTTACTGAAAATAATCGAAATACGTTTAATATTTTGTTAAAGTGTAATTCGAAAAAAAAAAAATTAGTTGTCAAACCGAAAGTTCTGTGAAAATGGGTTGAGGAGTCCACTGTACGATTCTGAAAGGAAATTAATTAAAAATTTAAGAAATGACGGCGATACAATGGACAAGATAGCGCAGATATTAAAGGGCTCTAAAAAGAAGGTATTTACTGCCATCCATTCGTCTCCCGAAGAAGAGACGACAGGCAGGAAACGAAGAACAACATCTCGGTTCGACCATCTTCTTGTACGTCATTGCAAGACTAAGCCGTTTTCAACTACGGAGGAACTTTAAAATGAGTTGAATGCGCCTGTAACGAGTCGAACAATTAGAAACAGGTTAAGTGAAGCAGGTTTGATGGTAAGGAGCCCAAGAAGAGTCCCTTTTCTAAGTAGGAAAAATATGCAACAAAGACTTACTTTTGCCCACAGGCACCTCTATCGTGAAAACTGGAGCAATGTCTTGTGGTCGAATGAAACAAAGATCAATTTGTTTGGATCTGATGGAAAAATGCACGTGTGACGACAAAAAATTCCGAATTCGACCCAAAATACACAAAAAAGACAGTAAAGCACGATGGATGTAACCTCATGATTGAAGGCTGCTTCCAGCATCTGGTGTTGGACCAATTTTCTGGATAAAGAACAAGATGTGTGCTGTGGACTACGTAAGCATCCTGAAGACGGTAATGATACCATTTGCTGAAGAGGATATGCCGCTTAAATGGGAGTATATGCAGGATAATGATCCCAAGCACTCCTCGAAACTAGCAAAGCAATGGTTCCAAACGAACAAAATTGTTGTTACGGAATGGCTTTCACAGTCCCTCGATCTAAATCCAGTAGAAGACTTGTGCGGCATTCTAAAACGCAAGATTGGGGAATGTAAAGCCAGAAATAAAGAAGAATTGTGGTCCCAAATACAGGAAGCATGGCAGTCTATATCTTCACGCACCTGTTCCCCATTAGTTCAGTCTATAAAAAACAAAGGTGCTACGACTAAGTACTAAAAGCAGATTGAGAACCTTCAAGGTAGAGCTTATCACATGAAAAAAATAAAAAATTTTGTTTTCTTTCTATTATTTTTTTCCAGACTCAAATCGTCCAAAAAACTTCAAACTGAATTTTTAACTTAACTTAAGTTACTAACTTAAAAAAGTTATATTCGTTGTTTTTGTAATAATTTAAGGTACCATTTTTTTGCAAGAGATATTAAAAGGAACAAAGGTAGGAAACAATGTACGGACAACTTGTCCGCTTGACTTGAACAGACCTTCCATAGTGTGCAGTAAGAAAAGACTCTTCTATAAAAATGGCAAAATGGCATAACTAAATACTGAATGCTTAGGGTGTGTACAGTTGACCGATACTTGTCATCATTTTCAGAATTGATCTTATATGTTCACTTTACCATGCCATAAGTAAAGCGTCATCACAATACTTGTCAATTAAAGATCAAAATCCAGAAATCCGACACTATTCTATTAAGGGCTTTATTGAGCAATTGGGATACAGGAAAGAATTTGCGAACATTTTCGAGGCCCGAACAGCATGGGCGGCTATTTGCAACAGAAAAGTTATCACTTACCTAGGGCATCGGCTAAAAATTTGTTTATGTGCGATTTGCCACCTGGTTTGTGTAAGTGCCTGGCCACACTAACTTGAAGCATGGCCCATGAACGAAAAGCGACAAGAATGCTGCTATATTTTTTTTTATGCAGTTGAAAACGAAAAATGTTGGCGACTTTGCCTTATGCTAGTTACACAAAACTTGAACTTAAATTTTCCTTTGTGTAAAATAAAACTGGACAAATAAATACGCACTGTTCTTAAGACGTTATTAAAACAACAACAAACTAGGAAAAAAATAAGAGATTAAATCCTGAAAGCAGCATAATTTTGGCACGTATAGTTTATGAGTACAACCATCAGAAAAAATTCATATATCATTGTTCACCCGTAGAGGTAGGTCTTTCCCTCATCGAGGCAATTGCAATCGGTATGGTTTGTAAAGAAACCGGCAGAAAGTCAACTTCTGAAGACGAATTTCGGTGGATTTTCGGTGCAATTCATTTAACACTTTGTTTCTTAAGCTTGGATATTTCTATTTCTTAATACGCGTGGACATCATAGTCACTCATATTGTTATGAAATGTGTGATTTGACATGATTGCCTGTCAGAAAGATAATCATAGAATTGGTAAGATAAAATCTAAGGATAGCTTTTTGCTATTTGTTCGATTGCCTAGATTTTTATCTGAAAAATATTGCCTGTGTCCGATTATCTGATCAACTAAGACCCTCGCAAAGGTTCACAAAATGTACAGAGTTCTGCTACTTTATGCTAGTAGAAAAGAATCGATTTTAAACATTTCAGTTTTGAGTAAAGTCTTGAGTCGAAAAGTTTCAAAAGCACAGAACTGCAGTCGAGAGAAAAAAATCTTCTGAGCCAAGGAAGTGGTTAAAAGTGGTAGCTCAGTCTGTGAGGTGATCTCATCTAGTCCAATTTTGTTTGCAGATTTTTATTATTCCTGCCACATGGATTACGATTTCGACCTCAAGGATACGAATCCAACCCCGAATCACTTAATGAAATGTAATTTTGTTCATATGTTTTTATTTTAATGAAAACAATTAACTTAAAGATGTTGCCCCATTTTGCTTTCGTATTTTTTTTTAGCTTTTTGTTTAGCTACAGATACAGCAGGCCTTTACGCTGGAGTCAAAATCAAAAAGAAAAGGTTTTAGAAAGAAAACAGAGAGTTCGTTCGGCATCTAGCTGTATGACTGAATCAGTCATTATTGTCTAAGGGAAAAGTAAAAACTTTTTAGTTCACATTTCCGGAATACATTTTTCAGCTTTGTCGTGGAAACGTGGATCAAAAAAAAAATACAAAACGTCCTCAGGTCAATAGAATTTTTTTCCGATGAAAATGACAAAAAGGTTCATTAAACCGTGCCCAGCATCGAGAGAAAAACTTTAGGAGATGTTTTAAATACACTTCCAATAACATTGGACAACATTAAGAATTTGATGACCAAATTGGTGCAAGTGTGAGATGTATTCTTTGATGAAAATGAGATCGAACTATACATGTAAACATATTTTATTATCATGATGATGATGGGGACATTTTGGCTTAGTAACAGAAAAATAAATAAAACATTTTGCCTGAAATGGATTGAATTTCTCTGAAATAAGGTACAAAATAAATTGTCTATTTTTTGCTAGTTTTTTTTTTGTTATAATAATTAAGCTACCAAATCAAATGGAACCAAAACCTTTTCAAGTATTCAATTTTTTCTTCGAATTGGTATTCGATAGTTAGATTTGTTCTCGAAATAAAAGAGACGAAAAATACGCACGAACGTACATATGAATGCACACACACAGAAACATCCTGCTATAAATTGAGTCGGATTCCTCGAAACCTCGAAACGTGGAGATATGTCAGTGTTTAGAATTCCAAAAGTGAACGCGTTTATAAGTTCATAATAAATTAACTATGCATGAAATAAATTAAAAAAATATAGTTATATTCATCCAATATACAATTAAAAACAATTACTTGAAAAAAAAATGTTTTTGAAACTTCAATTAATTATAATTTTAATCGTCCCGGTTCAGACAGAAAAACGCGTCGTAATTGTGACGCGGTACATGGAAAATAATTGTTCAGTTGAATGCATATCGTGAAAAATATCGTTGCCAGCAAGCGCCGTCTGACAATATTCTTCGTCTGACGTCGAATTTTGTTGAGCACGGGACAGTGGGATATTGTCGACATGCTGTTCATCAACGCCGAAGAACTTTCATTGAACTGTAAGAGAGATTGTTGCGGAGAGCCCGCAAGTTTCGTATCGTCACAGCGCTCAGTAGTTTGCGGTTAGCGGAAACAATTTGACTCCCATTGTGACCCAAAACAGACCATCCACATCGCTTGGAATACGGACTTATAGTCGCTCGAATTGCCACTGAACCTGGTTTTGGAATAAACAAAAATCCCCTAGACATCTGCTGTTAAAGATGGCTAGTTCAGTATAGTTAAAATTGAAAATTCAATGTTTTGTTTCGATCGCAGAACAATCAAGAACTAGGATGTCTTCCAGATTTATGGCAAATTAGAAGAGGTTAAAATTTAGCAAACAGACTCATATTGTAATTTGGAATGGAAAATACCATCATAAATTTCAATTTTAAAGACCCTTGTAAAACAAATATTTCGCAAATAAAACAAATGTCGAAGTGAACATCGAAAATATTTCCTCAGGCAATCTGCGTTCAGTCTCTTAATAAATTAAGATTCTTATTAATGTCATAAACTAGATCCAAGGGACTTTTCAAACTATTAGAATATGCAAAAGGTTTTCAAGTCAAAAGTCAATAAATTTACGAGTAAATGAGGAAAAAGAATTGGCCCAAAATCAGAGCCTTGGGGTACACTGACTTTAAATTACTTAATTTTACTCTTAATTTCGTCCATTTTTACTGCAAGTTTATTATTTTTTAAATTTTTTTAAGCTTTGAGCCAAACCAATCTAGCATAGAGCTACGAAAGCTGGCTTTTTCAGTAAGATGACCAGTAAAGCCAGCTCAAATGACTTAGAAAAATGGACAAATAAACCAGATGTACTCTTTCGACTTTATTTGAGAACAAAACTGTAGAATTGCATCCTCAGTCGATTTAAATTTCTGAAAGCGGAATCGGTTTGTTTTAAGAAGCTTAGACTTAATTAAGAAACTAACTATCCTATCCTTACTTAGTTTTTCAAAGATTTTGTTGAAAACCGAAAGAAGTGATACGGACCTGTAGTTGCACATTTTAACGACAGAATCTTTTTTAAACAACGGTATAACATTTGCACATTACAGCTCTTCAGGAAAGTTTCCCGAAAATAAACAACTTTTTCTAGAACAAGATTTAAAATATCATCAGCTCCACACCAGTAAGAGCTCTTTCCAGTTCCATCCGCATTGAGTGCGAGCGATTGAAATCTGCATATTTTCTTATCAATTTTGAAGTGTTTTTATATTAATTTGAGCATATCTCTTATCTCTGGGTTTCAAGAGTTAATGATTCTGATTTTTTAAATCGAACAATGATATCTTCAAGGGCATTCACAGTATGGAGGGTTTGCTTTTAATTTTAGCGTATTTTCAAAGACCTATTTTCCCGCATAGTACCTTAGTTCCAATTTTTGAAGAAAAAACATTTTTATTCAAGTCTTACACAAACCAATAGGTTTGTCCGGAAACATAAGCGGCAGAGTAAAAGCAGCGAAAAGATGGTCAAATAAGTAAGAGACTACATTCCAACGAAAACTGGTTAATTCATAAATTTTCATTTAAAACAAAAAATCTTGCGTTTTAAGAAGGAAAGCCGGAACGCCTGCTAGTATTTCCTGAAGACACCTCCAGCACTAGTGTTGTCGTCTTATTGAAAATATCTTTTGTGGTAAAAACAGCTGTCGTTTACTTGGCTCTGAGAGAATTTGAGCCCACCCTTGGAATTCCAATAATAACGAATTTTAGTTCAGGAAATACGCAAACCTTATATAATTTTTCGCAACGTAAAACTGATACATGTTTTAAAAACAATTTTCAAACAAAATCAATGTTTCATTCTTCGTTTTACTTTAGTAAAATAAAAGTATAATAACAGGAAGGAAACATAAACAAGACAAAAAAAACACTGTCATTTCTTACCAAATTCAAGATACACAAATTATAAATTACAATCAATTAATCAAGATTTTTTTTATTTTTAGAAAACATCACAAGAAAGAATTTCGTCGTTTAAACATGCTTACTCGTCTACAAGAAGTAATATTTTTTTTTCTTTTGCCTTAAACAAAGAAACACAGTCGCAAACAGGGAAAAGTCAAACATAAATAATAACAAGTAAGTCCTTAGATTTTCACTTACGTGCTGCAGAAACCCAGGCAAAGCCCAAAGCAAATAAAACAAAAACGAAAACTTTGTTTTTTTTAAATATCTACATCCGTCAAAAACCCGCCAATTTGGTCAACTGAAAGCAATTAATACAACTCTAGCCCGTGCAGTCTTCAATTGTCTATAAAGAGAAATATGTAGATGCATTCTGACCACAATGGCGCTGTTCTCCTTTGTTTATAAAATAGCTGAAGACCAATAATGAGCTTCTGTTTAAAAATGCCAACAGATGGTGGAAAAAAGCATCAGATGAATGAATGAATTTTCCGAACGAGGTGGTTTTCCAACATGGGAACCGGATGAGCTACTATTGTGGCGTTTGTGGCCGATTTATGTGTTCGCGAACGGTGTGCAGAAGTGATTCCACATCTGTTTGGCTTTCCAATGATGGCGGGAGTGGGAATTTTGTTTTCACAGAGCACGTGCGGGTATGTGGTCAAAGCGCGGGAATTGTTTGTTTACATTAATGATGAGAAGGCAAAGAGTTGAAAAAAGCTTTTGCAGCGCGGGAGCTTACAAGTACTTGTGGAAATTTGTTGTGGGAAATTAAGTAGATCTCTGTTGCATGTATATGTGACTTCTTCTCATAAATAAACGTTAACGTTTTCTTTTCAGTTTTAAAAGGTTGTAATTGCTAGTTGCCTAATTTGGCTAAATACACTGGCGGCCATTCAAACCACACCATCTGATAAAGTTTCAGTATTTATATGGAATGAACTGTGTTTAAGTGCAAAAAAACACAGCACCTAACTTGAGATGAAAAAGTAACAATGTTGACTCTGGCTGAGCTGAAATGCTATCCTTTCGTTTAGATTGACTGATAAAGAAAAAGGCAAATCTAGATCCACTTGATAGGAAATCATTCGACGGACATAAAAAGTGGGGCTGAAAAATTGCTGTCCATAAAAAATAAAGCAGAGCTGCATGAATTTCATCAAGTTGACCTTAGGACCAAAACGATATGCAGAAGGATACGAGAGATCGGTTTATATGGAATCACGGAGTCCGACCAAAGACAAAGCTTCTTCTTACTGCAAAAAAGAAATAAACGCGTTTCACGTTGGCGAAAAAGTATCAAGAGGGGACGCAGGATGATTAACAGTGTTTGATATGGTCCGAAAAAAAAATAATTTTTTGTGTGTCTAAAATCTGAAAATCTTAACGGCGGTCAGGAGGTGAAAGGTTTATTAAAGTCAAGTCAACACAGTGAGGTTTCCTTTAAGCCATCTGGGGCCTTTGCACTCTGTAAATGGAACTGTAAACGCTCAAATTTCCTAGCCATTGAACAATATCATTCGTATTCTGGGAAGTGAATTTTTCAAGATGAATCTACAAAAGACTCTTAGAAAAGTAAGGGGTTTTAAATGCATTTTTGGAGGTAGAATTTTTACGACAATTTTTATAAATAATAAATAAGGAAGGATCCAAAGCTTTTCAATAATTTTCAACTCAATACGACATTTGATCACCTCGGAATTTCCTGACCAGACAGGCCAGCGAATTCGCCCGATCTCAACCAAATTATTAAGTATAATCAATAATTTACTTCTGAACTTCTAGGAAACTCGTCGTTTGAAGGTGTTGAATTTGGTGTACTGTAAGGATCAGTTATGTCCCCGTCTGACTCCCTGTTTTTGCCCGAGCGTAAGTCTGTGATTTTGCAAATAACAAAAAATTGTTATTACAGTTGGTTTTCTAATTAAAATGTCAACATTAATTTTTTCATACGCCTCACAGAAACAAGTTGAACGGTGTCAACGCCCAAGGCCTTTTGATCACAATTTCGAGAAATGCTTGGAACAGAAAATTTTTCTCGTTAAAGAGTTGGTTTCTCCGCTCTCGAAAAACGCAGCGCGTTCCTATTGAAAAATTTGCTTCATCTTAAAGCCCAAATCATATAAATCAGTTAAACATTGCTTGCCAAGGTTCAATGGAATTCAGAACTCACTGCGAATTCCCATCCCTTGGCCATTACGAATAAGAGATATAAGGATGATATTAATTTTGAACCTAAAAAAGAATGGTCAATAAAAACGTTCCGACTGTATAAATCGGCAATCACTACTTTGCGTTTTTATGCAGAGGACGGTGAATAGACTGTTACGAGTAAATGGGAGAGGCCTTTTCAGTGACAAACAGACATGACCTGAAAGGGGGACATTTACAATGACTGTAATGCACGAGGTTACTACTATATTAAGTAAATGTTAATAACAGATCAGTAACTAGCAGTAAGCTTCTTACTTTCTTCAGCCTAAATTTAACAGTGTTGAATGAGCTCTTAATTATCTCTACCCAAGGCAAAAGAAAATTTAGGATTTAAAGATCTCAAAGTAGTCCTGTTGAAATATTCAGCGAGTTGTACTTGATCCGAAGCTTGCATGACAAAAAAACGCTAAAAAAAGAGTAAATTAGGCACTCTGCATACTCAACCTGAATGAATGTAATCCATAGGTCACACATAAAGTTGATACCAGCAGAAAAAGACAGTTATGCTTTGAAAGTTTATAAAGTACAAATACTAGTTTGAGTTTTTCTAAGTATCCACGAGCAATACAGGAGTTAGGCCTGAAGTTCGAACTAAAACTTCCCAACATATATTTGTACTTAAATATACCATCTAATAGGATCCTTCTTTACAAAGGACTCTCCTTGAGATTACGCATCGATACTAAAAATCTTAATCAGAGACAACCTAAACTTTACTGATAAATTGAAGATGGAAACAAGAACAGGAGCAGCAGTTTTCTGTAAAAATCGACTTCAACGGTGATATTTATATTATTTATTTATTTAGCAAAAAAAACTCGCTCCCATGAAAATGAAAATTTTTGTGTATAGTCAAACAATTAAAAAAGCAATCAAGTTAAATCGAATACTGTGGCCAACTAGTTCTTCAAACTCCATCGTTTGGGACCCATGAAAAATCGATGGCAACGAAAGAGAAGACGAGCTCTCCGAACAAGAGCCCAAATTACAACCAGAAATTTAGATGAGTCACTTCGCGTTCAATACAACATGCCCATGCGCAGGAATTATGAAAATAAAGACTTCTAGCTTTGAATAAAGATAGCTACGCAACTTGAGTGGTTTTTCGATAGGATATTTCACCGTTTTCGCAAAGAATTTTGAAGGATTCCTGCTGGAGCTGTCAAAATGAAGGAGGGTCTAGTTTGATAAACTTCATCATAGCAAACAATTTTTTCAATTGGACAATATCCAAAATCCACTGCTCGTGTTTACTCATAACTTCATGATAAACAACTCTTGTATTTAATTCAGTAGTAGAGTTATGCATAAAAATATATAAACTTACGGTTTGTATTTTCAAAAACGTTTGACTTACCTGAAATGAAAAAAAAAATATAAATATAAACAATTGATATATTTAAAAAAGATAACAATTTATTTTAAGAAAAAAAATAATCATTTTGGAAAGATGTGCTACAACAATAAAATGGGCGCAAATGTCGAAATAAATCGAGGAAAGATAGGGCTCTTTATTTAAAGGAATTAAACTGCATCAATTTTGTAAGCTAGTGTTACGCGACGAACCAATGGGCCCCTTTTAGATAAAGAGTTTTGCAACACTTCCAAGATAGCCACTCGTCAGTGAAGAGGATTTTTTTGGTAGGACCTCAAAATCCGAGGTAGAAACTATAGTAGCGAGCACAGAAATTGCAACACGAAAAAAATCCAATCTCTTTTCAGTTCTCCGTACTTTGTCAATGAAAAAAAACAGGGAACCAATTATTTTTTTGCAATAATTATTAACCACAGAATTCCAGCAAATTGCGATTTTCAATAAATTTTGGAAAAAAGAACAACATTTTCTTTGCAGTAGGTAGCAACCCTTTTCGAATTTATTCACTGTTTATGGCCATAAAACATGATCATTGTGGAATTCGAATGTAAGAACATTTGTATTCATATTATTGGTTTACTTATTAATACTTTGTAGTGCCTCTTTGATTTATGATGACCTCATGATGATGAAGATGTTCCACGAGTATTTTATCGTACCAAACTTCTTCAACCACGTCATTGAGCCTTTTGACAGAGGTACCCATTTTGCTGTTGATTTTCAATGCCATTATGTGCCCGAGGTTTACAAAAGGGTTAAGGTCCGGCGAATTACCTGGTTCATCATTTTGGAACGATGACACCAAGCAGAGTCGTCTTGAAAAATCATATCGCCGGTCAGTGAGAAATGCATTTCGATTGACGGTGTCAAATGATTGAACACTCTTGCGAAACGTCCCTGCTTAGTGATGAATAAAAAGACACAGCGGCATAAAAAAAACAACATTTTTACGGCATTTCAGACAATTAAGAGAAAGGTATTTATGGTTAAACTTGTTAATATGGAGAAAAGAATACTGAACTAAAGTGTTTCCAGACAAGGTTAACTGGTTCAATGTCTTGTGGAAGTAAAACGTGTCTTGGTGTTCCTCAAGGAACAATTATGGGTCCACGTATATTTCTAACGTATATATGTAAATAATACATGCAGAGCAGTTAAAAAATGTTACATTTCTATACATGCATTAATGTTATTAGTGGTAATAATAATTATTATAAATAATAATAATAATAAATAATAATATATGCTGTTAATATATGCTGCTCAACCATTTTTTTTTTGTGGACAAAATAAAGCGATGAGAACCATTATACGATTTGGTTGGTACAGACTTGTAGAATGGTTGTTCTTATGTCTGATATGAATGAACACCAACTAACGAATAATCTTGCAAGTTTTGATGCTTGTTTTTATAATTAAACACAGCTTGGTACTCAACTATTTATCATCGAATTTGCGATCGATCGAACCCTGGTAATGATTTGCGGCTTGAAGTATTTTAATGAATGTGCTTTGGAAATGAAACATGAAATTGTTCCAACAAGATTGTTGTTGTCCTTTGTCTAAGAAAATGCAACACACACCCATTTTAAAATTAAAGGTTCAACATTGTTAAATGAACTGTTTTAGAAGAAAAAATCAAAATAAAATCGTTTCAAATGAATTGTAAATTCAATGTATATGGTATTGACTTATGCATTTATTGTTATAATTAGCATTATACCAATAATTTATTTTCAGCCATTTTAAGAAAGATACATACATTTACGATCATTTAAAGCGTTGCTTGCAGCAGTCGCCGAACCGTTTTTATTATTATTTTGAATCAACAAAGGAAGATTACAGTATATTAAATAATTTCTGATCCAAGTTTCAATTGTATTAGGATATTTTTCCTACAAATGACGAAAACCTGTTGGATGATCATGCACGACCTTCGAATATCGAAAAAATCAAATGAAAACCACAAAAAAACATACAGACGTGAGATTGAGTAAATTTCCTACAGTCAGAAATAATTTATAAATCATTAATTTATTAATCGTATAGAGAGGCAAGTCTAATAATTCCCAAGCTTTATTATACAAAATCTTCTAAAGACAGGAATGTTGGCAGATATGTTTGGAAAAGCTTTGGAAAGAAGACCGATACCAAAACAAACAGAGTGATAACAATATTAAATACAATTTGTGTTGCAACGTATTTATTTATTTCAACAATAAAACCTCAAGAGTTATTGTTACAGGCTGGTCCTGATAGCTTTATATCTTATTTTGGAAATTCATCTGGAAATTCCAGCAACATATCGAGCTACAGAGGAATTGAAAAACTGAGCGTGATGCGGTAAATGTTTGAAGCGGTACTGACGAAAAACCTGGCATTTAAAATGAATTACTTTATATCTGCCTTAAAATCTGGTTCAATGAAGAGCAAATCCATTCTCACAATTTTTTTCGAAACCTTTGCAAACAATACTTGCGGAATTAAAGATGGGTCTCTTATTCGATCGAATTATTTATCAATTCTTTTTCAAAAAACGATCGTGATTTGGATCTGAGGCATTTTTGTTAACTTTCGTATATCTTAAATTCATACGTCTAATTTAAAGAGTTTAATTTATATCTGAAGACCCCCAAGGAAACCGAACAAGGACCGATGTTTTTTGTAACTCGCAAAAATGTAGAAACGAATTATCGTCTGGGATTTAATGAAATAATAGTGCGATATTTTTCTCTCTGCTGATTTCTTTTCAATTTAAAAATAATCAAACAAAATCTTTTTTTTAAATTGCCATCCAGAGTCTAGGTGCAAAGTCAGGAATTTAACAAGGTCAAACATAATAGGACTACCGGTTGAAAATGTCGTTATTGCAGACAACTTCATATCTATTACTCTGAGGTTAATTTTGACAGCTGTCACATCAGAAACTTCATGTCATTGTCTTATTATTTCAGTCTAGGTTGAAGGGTGTTGTGTGTTATGAGCTGCTAAAACCGAATGAAACAATCACAGGCGAGGTCTACCGACGTCAATTGATGCTTTTGAGCCGAGCACTGAAGGAAAAACGACCAGAAACGATCGCAAGACACGATAGTTATTTTGCAACATGACAATGCTCGGCCACATGTTGCAAATGTCGTCAAAACTTACCTTGAAACGCTCAAATGTGATGTCCTACCCCACCCGCCGCATAGTCCTGACCTTACGCCATCCGATTACTATCTCCTCATATTGATGCAACATGGCCTGGCTGACCAGCACTTTAAGAATATATCTTCAAGAAGATTTCTCAAAATTCAAATTATTATCGGAGATATCGGTATTTCGCTGACCCGACATCCAAACTGGTTCGGCCGGAACTAATCGAACAAAAGACATTAGGGATTCTCCGTCTACCTGAATCCATATTTCCCAAGAAAACCGTTTGTCCTTTGTATATATTGTAAAACAAGAACCCAAGGTGACTTGTATCTTTTATATTTAGGGCTCACTTACGTCCAGTTGAATTCTAACCTTCAAACCACGTATGTGCTGTGTGTGAAATAAAAATATTGTGAAATATTTTTTTTTTTAATAAAATGGATAAAAAATCCTCAGCGCAAAGGATTACGCGTCCAGATCGACAAACAAAAAGGCGATTTCACTGCAATAGATTTACGGCATAGGAAGACACCAGTTTTACGAGTGCATCAAAGGAGGCCATAACTGCTCGATATGAAGAGAGAAACGCGGAAATAGTTTTTTTCGGTCGAGGAAGGTCCTATGCATGAAGCATGAATGACAGATTGAATAAATGTAAGTCTACAATATCATTTCATCACAGACTGCGAAAAACTTTACGCGAAACTTTAAACGCGTTTTTCTCGAAACTGTCTTTTTCAAAACAATACCAATTCTCAGTTTCTACTGGACCGATTAAAGTGAAATTTAAAATTTAAATTAGAAAGTCTTCTTTATAGACTTGTTTATGTCTGGAACTATACCCATCCTCAAATTTCTATTACTTTTTTTTTTTAAATTCGAAACAGTCAATAAAAGTGGTACAATTTTTTTTTCAGGCAGTCGCCATTTTGCCTTTCCATCTTTCCAACTTTTCCGTAGTGCCAGACATTATTCTAGATTAGTAACCCTTTTTTTTTTGGTTTCAGATTGCTAGAAGGGTTGAAATCGTGGGTATGGTTACGCGCCAATTTTTTTAGACCCCTACTTTTTTTGAAATTTTCAACTTTTTTATTTTTTGATTTTTTTCTGTATTCTTGTTATGTTACTAAATAACTAATAAAAAAATGGATACTTTAAAAAGTTAATTGACTTTTTTTTATGACACTTCAAAAACTACATGAAATTCATGCCTCTAGCCCTTTAAGCTGCTTCCAAGGATCCAAACGAACAACAGCTAATTAAACTGGAGGAAGCAATCAAAGGCAAACGGCCAGAATTGAAAAATTGTAAAGAAATCGTGTTTGCACCGTATTGCACCTTGCTTGGGAAGTGATGAACACTACAGCTCCGATCTTGCAACATCATATGTTCCTTTCTATTGCAGTTTGCAGAACTCTGAACTATGATAATGACCTGCCAACCAATTCGGTACATTTTTGTGCTTATATGGGCCAGAAGTTCTATGAGCACGGAAGTTGAACATATGGAAAATATTTAACTGATTGAAGTTAATTGTTCGTATAAGAAAAATGAGTTTCACACTAAAAAACCGAAATCAATTTTCAATATTTCGTTTCATTCTCATTTTGAAGACCAATTCTTTTGGGCTTCGAGCGCAATGATGTCAATAATGTTTCAAATGAGAGCCCCATCTTTTTTTTCGAAAGCCGGTGCGTATGTGGCCTTGTCGGAGAGCGTGTTATTCTCCAACAAATTATTGATAAACATTCGCTTAACATCGGACTTTGAAAAGAACATGTCTATCTCTAAATGTTGATAGAAAATAAAAATTAGTACAACTTCGCAACCAATTTTGGAATACAAAACCCCAGATAAACTGATTAAATCACGTGCTGAATTTTACCCTGAAACATTACTTTTCTTTTCAGTTTTTCATCAAATGCGTTCTGATGTCACATAACTAGAAAAAAAATGTCGTGCTAGCCGGACAACTACCGCATTCATATTCATGACACTTCAAAGAAGTCTGTCTGAAGTCAGCTGTCACCATAATTAATTTGTCACAGTCACAGTCACATCCATACAAATCTGTCCAGAGTTCTATGAAATATTTTCAAAGCAAAAATTGAATTACAGACAACAATAGGAGCGCTAAAACAAATACATTTTCAGCTGAAAAAAATTAAAATCAATCATCGTGCATTTTAATCGAGCGTTCGACCTTTAGAGGTATCTAGATATGCGTTTGTGCTTGAATTCATCATTATTTTCCCGCAATTTGCCATGCAATTTGCTCGACTCATTAATTGCATTCAGTTTGAATTGTTGTCATATTTAAATAAGTGCTGCATTAATCTTGTATTTTCAGACATACCACCGGCTTTGTTTATGTAAGCCAGACAGGCACTTAGGCGAGGTGCTTACAACCGCTTTCATCTGTAATACTTTTCCCGTCACTAGAGAACGATTCTCATACAAATAGATTCAACATCTTGCCAAACAAATTACTAATGCGACACTGAGTCAGCGCGCGAGATGATGTATCGCATGCCTTTGAAGACTCCGCAAAATAAAATTCTTTGCTGCATTCGTGAAGTACGTTAAAATTTTGATCCCATTCCTTGCTTCTTGTACATCCATAATGTACACCATCGAATGAGTCAAATTGCAATTAAAGAATTGCAATTCGTTATTCATGCCATTGCATAGAAGACTTTCATTTAGTGACCGATTTGGTGGGTCATTTCGTTTATTCACGGTCTGCGATTGTTTATTTGCGGCAAGAATTTCGACGGCCAACGACTGCAAACATTCGCTTTACAATTATGTTTACTGGCGCGATTTAAAGTTTACATTTCATTCGGGATGGTTGCAAGATTGAAACAAAATTGAACGAAACTTATGTTGATAGTTTTCGATTAGGTGCAAATCATAGTCCACAACAAATGCGCACGATGCAATTGGCTTTTGGCCATGATTTTGAGACTCTGATGGTTTAGAACTATTTTAGAAAGACGGGCTGATGACGTTTGTTTGTTGAACGTGTTGTATGAACTTTCTTGACTGATGCTTGTTTATTCATCGTAAACGAAGACAGGTGATGCTTTTGCCAAACGCCCGCGTAAAATTACTCATGAGCAGGAAATTGCGATTTTATTTTGCAGTTGAAAATCAGTACTCGTGTTTTCAGAAACGAACATTAAAAAATATTTCGTAGCTTATTCATGGAACAATTAAATTAAATCTTCTTTTTTCTTCAAACAGAAAATTCTGCTGTGTCCTGAACTCCACTGAACTCCTTCTAAATGACTAGACCGATTTTAATGCATTTTTTTGTTTTTTAAGAATAATTCACAGATAAACTTTCTGAGAAGTCAAGAATGGACCTCCTGCGAACAATTCATTGTTGTGTTAATGTTGGCGCTGATACTTAAACGTGAAGTCACAGTTCAAAAAAATATAAATTACGGAGTGTTAAATTTCACTTCGTATATACTATTGTTAGTGTCCGACCAAAACATGATTTTCAGCCGAAACTGAAACCGTAACCGAACATTCGGCCGAAACCGAAACCGAACCTTTTTTAGACAAGTTGAAATTGAAGACATGAAGGGGTCCGTTGGGTCTACTAGGTCTACTAGAAATTTAAAAATTTATTTGTGAATATATTTTTACTTAGAAGGCTTACATATGCCCGCGTTTCAAAGTTTAATGGATCGGGCTTCTGAGCGTTATGGCCCAGAGTAACCTCTGGCATTCTTCCACGGCTTACTTTTCGCTTATGATTGTAAATCTTCGGAAGGGTGCTTCTTCTATCATCTACCATCAACTGCCCATTTTAAAATAAAAATATGTAGTAAATATAAGTTAATTAAGATGCGGTTTTAAAAGGGTCTGCAAGTTCTAAGCTTTCTCATATTTTTGGATTATCTAACACTGATTTCAAGTGATATGGGGTAATGCTATTAGCCCGCTCATTGTATCGTCTGACTTACTGATACATTTATCCCATAAAAGACTCATCGACTCTTGCGAAGAGCATCAGAAGGCTACGAATTAATGGCTTAGAGCTTCAGAACACACAAAACAACAAGCGGCCAGATTGGGGAAAAAAGTAATAGGGTTGGATATTGACCGACAAGTCGAAAGTCTTTAAGGCGATTTGGACGGGAAAGGAGAATTTTTTTCAGCAGGCTACTGCACAAAAAGGTGCTTCGTAGATGTGTTTCTCATCCGCCGTTGTTGAAGTCCTTATAAATATTGATAGAATGATGAATAACCGCAACCCAATGAGCTGCTTTGGGCAAACTTTACAGAGGGGTTCGAAAAAAAAGTGTCAAACAGCATTCAAGCAGCTTAGAGATCAGTTACATTAGAAACCATTAAGAATTTATTGAAAGCATAGATCGATGGCCAAACTGATGCAAAAAAAGATTAATTTTTAATTTTTGTAATTCTTATTTCTTTCTAAGTTTTTTTATTTATTCTGACCACTTACAACGCGTCTTCTTGATGAAAAATCCAGGGATTTTCAAAAAGCACTTGACAACTTTTTTTTAAATAAAATAAATCGATTGTAAGGTGTATTGTGTGGCTTGTGGCACCATCCTGTTGAAACAACGTATCGTCCAAGTCCATATCTTCCAATAAAGGCCAAAAACCACCCGACCAGTATTTTGCTTATTGACGAACCCATTGCGTCAAAAATAAGCTTCATCACTGAAGATGATTTTGCGATGAAATTCATCATCTTGGCGCATATTCTCCAGAGCCCAATCGTAGAACGTATGTCGCTTAAAATGGTCTATCGGCTTCAATTCTTGAGTCAGCTTGATCTTGTATGGGTGAAAACTAAGATCCTTACGCAAAATACGCCATAATGTGGTCTGAGCGATGTACAATTCTTGAGACCGCCATGGAATTGATTAATTTGAATCGTATGCTACGGACCAAGCCTTTTCGACATTTCGATCAACCCGTTGTCTCACTGACACGGCAACATCACACAACGAATATGTAGACTCAAATTTTTGAACTGAACATGTTATTGCCTGGCGGGAATTACGACCACAAATTGGAGCTAAAGCTCTCAAAACTGCGGTCACCGACTCCGAATTTCGGTAGAAATTTTTTTATAATTTGCAGACGTTGCTCGTTCGTGTACTTTAAAATGATGAAAATGTTGAGTTTATTGAATATTGGAAGAGTGCGTTCACAATTTAATTTCAAAGTTGTCAAAACCCCATTTTTAAACCCGATGTTAAAAATAAATTTTGACTTTTAAATTTTGAAAGATTGTGGGTTTTATAAAAATTTGTAGCACAAGATGTGTATTTTTGCTCAGAAATGTTTGTTGTGTTTTTGTTGTATGAATAATATGAAATATGTTAACAAAAATATAATATGTAAAAAATAAAATAAAATATAATATATAAAAAGAATAATAAACAAGTCATGAAATATAAATATATTGAATGAATCCCACATTAAGTTTTTTGTGATAAGTCGTTCTTCGAAATATAAGACCCATTCCAAAAACAAAACTTACACTTTCGACTTTCTTTTGTTTGGAAAACAGGGTATGCTGTTTGGCTTGTCACAATTTCACTATTTTGTCATTACAATTTTAATCACACAACTCATAATCTCTATTAAATAAATAAATAAACATTTAATTTATTTTAATATCCGGGTAGCCATTGGTAAAGCATAAGAAATCCCCAAAT
Organism: Orthonevra nobilis; assembly: GCA_963555765.1. Classification (NCBI taxonomy): domain Eukaryota; kingdom Metazoa; phylum Arthropoda; class Insecta; order Diptera; family Syrphidae; genus Orthonevra; species Orthonevra nobilis. The sequence goes on along the minus strand of OY743225.1, from coordinate 101,999,973 downwards.
AAGCTTGTAAAAATGTAGATAGGATTTTGAGTTTGTTTAAGCATACAATTATGACAGAAAAATGTCCTTCTCCTTCTTTAAATCAATTAAATCAAATCTTGCTCACCGATTTTCTCCTGTAGTAGTGCAAAATCTTTTAAAAAAAAAACTTATCCTGTTCAATATCCTACATTGCCTTTCCTCTAACATTCTAGTCAGGAAACAAGCTAGGTCTGTGTCAATAAGCCAGGAAACATGGTTCTCCATTCTTCACTGGCCTGAACTTGCTAAAGAAAACCCAAAAGACCTCGCCAGGTTCATTAAAGGTAGACAGTGAATGCACAGAGAATGGATAAGTGATACAGAAATTTAAAGCAGTTATTCACAAAATCGTCTGCTACGAATGATGAGGAAAAAACCGTTCTACGAAGTTTTCGGATACTCATATATCGAAAAATGTAACCAAGTCGATTGCATTTAAACTTATTTTTGGTAAGACTTTCAATAACTTTTCTCACCAGTTAAAGATACTGAAAAAGACCAACGAGTTCCCGGTTGAATCTCACCATCTATTCACGAGTTAATTGTAATTTCGAATTACCTGTAGCATGTTCCGGCAAGGAGATTCGCTTCAAACTTATTCTGGAATAATTATTTGCAACGGCCAGGTGGCAACATGGAAGGCAATTTCTTACACAAGATATCATTATCGACAGTAAAATATTTATCCCGGGACAACAACTCAACACCGTACATGATACCTTGGTGAAGATCTGACAAAGGCTCGTTCTATGCAATCGATGCTAATTCGATTTGTCCGAACAGCTAAGGTCATAACTCTTTACTAGAATGACAAAGATAATGCTCAATAAATCAATCATCGTGCCAGTTCTTCTATATGAAGCTGAACGTCGAAAGATAAGCAAGAGAACTGAAAAGATTTAAGGGACTTTCTTAAAAGAAATCCTTCCTCTCCGATTCATTTATTAAATGTACTCTCCTGCCTATTCTTTACATTCTATTCCAACCTTATTCGGTTTATTATGCCACCAATTCCTCTTCTCACTCAAAGAATTATGCAAATTTTCAATCGTTGGAGGCGTATACGTAATCTTTTTCTTCACACATAGCGCCATCAACTAGTCAATAGCAGAAGCTGTTAAGCTTTCAAAGCTTTATGCAACCAACTTTTGAATGCATTTAAAGCAGCAAAATCTTTCAGACGACGTACACCACTCGCGATATTAATAAATCATTTAAGATTTTCAAGTTTATTTAATTAGCGACACAACGAATTTAGCTTTTAGGTTGAATGTCGCCGTCAAATAAATTGTTGAATTACAAATTCTGAAGGTTAGGCAATCCCATTTTTATTTTATTTATTATTTATGGATATTGATAAAAAGTGGATGAGATCGATCCGATTCTCACTCACTAACCTCGTTAACATAATTTTAATGAAATTGGGTTGAACTTGGATCAAAAATCAGTTTGTTGATGCCGGTTGTTCTTTCAAGGGCCTATTATGCTGAGCGGCTTTTTCATGTTCAGCTTAATGACATCGATCAACTCGTATTTGGTTGAACGGGAGAACTGTGTTGTTATGGGAAATTGGATATCCAGAGGATGTGGCCAGAGGATTACCACAATCGTCAGACCATTTCTTTTTTCCGTTTATAAAAATGAGCTTCCGTATCTGCGTTCCGTATGTATGAAGATGATGTTCAACTCTTTCTGAGCGGACTGCTACGAAACAAGGAAATCGCTGTCGGTGATATGAATAAGGATCTGAAAATCCAAGACGTCAAAATCCTAAACGTTCATCATATACTAAAATCTTGGGTTATTTTTAACTCCACTCTAGTGCAATTCATTTAATGTTTAAAGCACAATCAAAAAGTTTTAATGCCATTTCAAAAAAAAATATATAAATTTAAAAAAGTCAAGATCTCCATTGGCGGTTTGACCTTTTTTTTATATCTGCCCCTGCCCAAGTGGCAGACACTGCGGTCTTTGTGGCTTGGGGAGTTTGTTAAGGCTAACAAACATTCCATCCTTCTGATGAAAGTCAAAATGTCTTTAGTATTGGATTGACTAATGTCCAATGGGGAGCATATCTCTTTTAGGAAGATACGCCTTCTTAACCAACTTAGAGCTGGACATTCACAAAGAATGTGTACAGCCGTTTCGTCGTCTTCTCTGTTTTCTGTGATTTCTCTGTAAGAGAAGGGATTGATTAGTAATTTAGATTGTCTGAGTCCCGGTATATTTCTCCAGTGGGCAATGCGTAGCTTCCCACTTATTGGTCAGACCTGTGGCCGTAGTCTTGCTTATGCCACAGAGAGGTTCCGGACCAGTGAACACGGTTTAAGAACCAGACCTGGCTAGTTCGTCCGCAATTTAATTGCCTTCGATTCATGATGACCTGGAACCCATCCTAACCTAACTTTGTTACGTCGGGTCGGGATTTTTAGGCGTCGTAGCTGGTTTGACACATTGTGATTCCATTAGATTGGATGACAGTGCCTTGAGCGCTGCTTGGCTGTCTGAATATATTAGAATTCTGGCCCCTTATGACCTTTTGCAAGGTTTTCTATAGCACAGGATTCAATGGCTTGTAGTTGAGCCTGGAAAACACTTGGATGTTTTCCCATGGGCATAGTGATTTTAGTGTTGGGTCCATAGACCGCGGCACCTACTCCATTTGCCATTTTTGAGCCATCAGTAAGCCAGATTAAGTTTCCGGGGTCGGGAGCAAGTGTATTGCTCTACCATTGATCACGGTTAGAAATGTCTACCTCAAAGAGACGCCCAAGATAGTATGTTGCCTTCATCCAATCTGGGATCGAGCAGAACATGTCTTTATCCGTGATGAAATTGATTATATTCAAGTGCCCCGTATGGTCACCTGGATTGTATTTCATTGCCAGTTGCATCTCAAGGGCATTTCTCGCGTCTTTTCTCCTAATGAAAATGTTAAGAGGAGACAGCCCAATGATAGCTTTCAGTGCTGCCGTAGGGCAGGTGCTCATAGCACCGGTGATGCCCAAACAAGCTAATCATTGGACTTTTTCCAGCTTTTTAGCAGTTGTTACTTCTAAAGTTTTGGGCCACCAAATTATGGCTGCGAAGGTTATATCAGGTCTTACCATCATGATGTACACCGAGGAAAGCAGGTTTGAGACCCCAAGTCCTACCGTAGAACCGCTTACAGGCCCACATGGCCTTGGTTGCGCGTTCCGTGATGGACTTGATATGTGAAGTCCAAAAGAAAAAAAGAAAAAAATTGACTTCACTGGAGTATACCAGAGAGGTTCCCTCAATAACAATTGGAGACAGAGTCAGTTGTCTCCTCTTTGTGAATGGAACCAGAACGGTTTTGCTGGGATTCACAGAGAGTCCTTCACGCAAACACCATTCTAAGTCGTACATTAATGCTGAATGCATACCGCAGTGATTGTAGTGTCAAATGTGCCTCTTATGACAAAAGCCAGATCATCAGCATAGCCTATTGTGATATAGCCTATCTCATTGAGGTTCACTAAGAGGTTGTCTATGACCTATCATATATTCAGTCTCTTATGCCAAAACACCATGGGCGGATATAGCTCATTTAACGGTCACCATTATCGTCCTTCCAAGAGGATTATTCGCAGTAAGATGGATAAATTAGACTTTATTGGTCAACCAACAAACGAACGTCAAAGAAACTCAAGAGCTGCCAACATTCTACATTGTCGCTGTCCGCGGTATTATGCAGGAGAATCTGAGGCAGTCGATTTCGCCGCTAACAAAAACTTGGTGATTTGGTCCTGCACCTGTACCAAGGTACGACCATAGTCAACGATGTGCGTTAACTGAAGGAGCAGTTGGAAACTAACCTTAATATTTATCGAAAAATCTTCTTAAGCGATGAGGCCCATTTCTGGATGAATGGATACGTCAATAAACAAAATTGTAGAATTTTTTACGATACGAATCCACATGAGATCCAAGTCACTGTTTGGTGTGGATTTTGGGCTTACGGCGTCATCAGTCCATATTCCTTTGAGAACAACGTTGACCATCGCCGACAATGGCGAGCGCTATAGATGATAGATGGTTTCGAACATCTTTTGGCCTAAATTGGATCATAAGGACACCAACGAAATTTGAGCGCTACGTGCCTCACAGCTCACGCTTTTCGGTGGTCATCTCACTTAGCCTGGTTTGCGCACCAGAGTCATGAAAAATTTGACATTTCGGATGCACGCCACCTCGTGAAGTCACGACAGGCATTTGAACGATGTTATATTCCGAGCATAATGGCTTGGATTGGCCTTTCAATCGAATAAAAAATGTCGATATCTCACACACACTTTGTTTTTTAAATTTAAAGATACGAAGATCTCAATGAAAGATCCATTAATGGCCTCCCAGAAGACACCACATGCAGATAAGAGCAGGAGTTGATAAAAAAAACTGTTGTGTGAGAACTCAACGGAAACTTGTCTAAAGAGACACACTTGAAGATACCAATAGAGCAGCTCAGAGCCAGTGACAGAGTTTCAATCTATATTGCCAATATAAAGAGACCGACTGACATAACATTCACGGAGATGCCGACAGCATCATAAGTCTTAAGCTGCTTAAAGTCGTCGTAAAGAGAGACGTCTGAAAATGACAGAACATTTGATACCAATGGTCTGAAGATGCCCCTTTTCGAAAACCGAAAACTCTTCATCTTCCTCAATTCACTTGTTTTCGATTCTTCTGACAAATTCTTCGATTGTCGAAATCACGGCAATGTTTTAAGTGTCAAGGAGACAGCATAGATATTCAAAGTTTCAGGCCTGATGGGCAAAAGCATTAAAAGTTGCATGGTGGTGGCCTGCAAATAACATTCTCTTCTCACAATATTGCTTTTTGGGTTGCAAACATGTTTTCAGATTAAGAGGCCGATACACTATGTCAGAAGACTATCGGAAGTCGATCACGGAAATTCTCTGGAACATATTCTTTAGCCGGAAAGGAGCTCTGTCAATAAGGCTAGTAAAGAAGCTACGCACGTACATTGGGATATTTTCACAGAAAGTGTACGTCATGATAGAATAAAGGTAAAATTAATAACAAAATAATGAGATCATCCTGTGGCCAAAAATCAAGAAAGAGAACACACAACATCAACGCATTAGGTCGAGGTCAAGATCCGCAGTGAATTGAAATGAATGATAAAGTAAAGATGAAAATGTTCTGAGTCGCTTTGATCCGATGACCCTTTGAGTTTTGGTCCCCTTTGTGTTTAAGAGAAAGATTCAACGAAAAGCTACACAGCGATATAGATCTAAAAAAAACATTCTGAGAACAATGACTGGACATAAAGAGGGGGTGAACATAAAAACTCCGGTCCAAGAAAATCCACCCGATAGGAACATTCAAACACGTTGAAGACCTGACCATCAGTGTCGAAAGCAAAGAAGCATACAACCAACTCGATGCATGCAACTAAAGGCGGCTTGCTAAGGATTGAGTTGGCTGAAGAGGTATGTTGTAAAAGTGCCATGATATTTATCAATTTTAGATAACTCTACTCTGATATTATATGGAGTTGAAATAAGGAACTTTGTACTCATTAAATTTCCTAAATTCTTTCACAAATAATAAGAATGGATTAACACAGTATTTCTGTAGCTTGTAATCTAACAATATTTATTTTCAAATTTCAGAACAATAGGTAAAGGTGGAGACGAGAAAGAGAAAAATTAGTGTCACAAGCACGGTTGAAGTTCCAGCACCAAACAGAGTAAAATATTCGATTTGCCATTCTCTTCGGATTTCGATGTCAACTCATGCCAGTCAAATTTCTGCACGAATGCGAAAAAGCATGCGGAATAAATGCACCATTTCTTGTCACATTTTCAAAGTGGTTTCGAAGTTTCCAGACCGGCTATTTTTCTGTGGACGTATCTCGTGAAGGTCTGCCCAAATTGAGAATGACAGTGGGGCTTAAATGCCATGGCTGTACCATGATTTTCGAAAACATTGCCTGAAATGTTCGAAGATGGGTACCAAAAATATTGAATGGCAAGAAAAAGGGACTCGAGTTCGTTTTGCTCGATATTTCTTGGATAAGTTCGAAAATGGAGAGTCAAGCTACTTCAATAAGATCGTAAAAGATTAAGAATCTTAGCTTAACAAGAAAGTACGTACGATGCCGGAAAATGATCGCCACAATCCCGCCTTAAACTGGTCAGACAGTTACTGGTATACTGAAACTTGCTTACCGCAAAATTTCAAAGTAAGAATCCACGTTTGACCCATTATCTGTTGAGTTGTAATTGTGAAGAGAATGGGTTAACAATTTTGGAATGAAAGTGTAATTCGACTGCTGTATGTGTGTTCTAAGTAATGCTTAGTTCTCATTGCCCACGTTATGAAATTACTTCGGCGTCCTGTTCCATTTAACTCCTAAATGTTCTTTGCCAATTAATTAATTTATACTATGCCATTAGTTTGATAAAAAAGAAACCCAAATTAATGTAAGAGTCCATTAACTAATTGAACAGAAAACGAAAACATTTTTTCTCTTTTTTTTTTTTTGAAGTCACAAACTTGCCTCTTTTAAAACTTAACCAAAGTGGCACAAAAAAGGATTCAACAGCTCAACGACTACCATGGGTGCAATAACGAAACGATTTAATGTTAACCTTTTAACTCAATTAAGCGGATAGGCACAACCAAATGCCGTCCGTACATGATGACTGGAGGCGCTCCTTTTCCGCGCCGCCTTAACCATTTCACATTTTGTCACTGTGAAAGTTTCCTCCTGCCCACGTTTGCAAATACACTAAATATTTGGGCGACCATCAAGGAGAGAAGTCATGTCCTTTAACCTCTTTTACCTCCACGGGTCCTGAGTCATGTCACGGACACAGGAAACTGTCAAATGAAGGAGTTGCATGAGTAAACATTGGCGTGATTTTTTTGTCCATTTCTGGTAATACTCCTGAACCAACAATTAAACGGTTAGAAAAAAAGGCCGAAACACAAAAAGTGTTACACATACGCAGTGTTGTATCGATCCAATTGGAATTGAGGATACTCCTTTTTCCATATGCAGGGAACGAGTAATTAGCCAAAGGCAAAATAATTATCCACTTCGGTTGACAGAAAAGGCAAAACGAAAACAACAAAATGCAATGAAAAAAAAACACTGCACAATGAAGCCACAAAAGGAGGTTCTCGGCCAATATACCAGGCTGTGATTGTGTCCACTAAGTGGTGACATTCGATGGTGGCGCGCGATGCAATAGCAAGGAGTTCAATTTACTGGCCATTGTCCTGGAAGTGGAAGAATGAGTGCATGAAAAGACCGAATGAGAGTCAATATGTTGGCAAACGGACATGTGTGTGTGTGTATTAATAAACAAACAGAAAACAGTGTTGACAGGCAGTTTGTCCTTTACCACACAAATATGGGTTAAAAGGAGGTATCCTCTGTGGCAGCAAAGTCAAACGTGCTTCTGTTTGATGACGTGATTTTTTGATTGTTCATTCCTTAAATTGCTGCATGTTTGTTTGAAATTAAAGTCAAAGCATGACATGAAGACTTAGTCAGCAAGGGAGCGGCATTTAATGAAACGAGTCCATGACGATGACAAGAACATCAAAGGATTAACTTGTATGCACTGATAAGAATAATCTTAGAAGTAGGATAAGGGTGAAATGAACGATTTCAACTTATTTATTTGATTGCTTGTTGCCCTTTAATGAAAAAGAAAATGGCTAACTTGGCAAGGGAACAGGCTTTTTACACAATGTGAATAATGGGTATCAGCAGATCAGTACAAACCTACGTTCAAAGTACGTACAAAGCTTCGATTCGTTAAACAACTCTTGCTATTTGTTTAATGCCCCACCCATCTAAAAAAAAATTTATTGGGACCCTTCAAAATCGGCATTAAAGTGAAGGTCCCTGAGCAGCCAGCACACGAATGCAAGCTTTAAATTTATCTTGCCATCAGTATTAAGACCAAGGATACCCCACATACGTTTAATTTAGCTTAAAACAAGCACAAAATTCAGACTTACAAAAATTGGCCAAGTGCGAATTCGACACTCACGCGAAGGGTTCCGTACCACTCTTCGGTATGCAATATTTTATATTTCTTTCATTTTTGTATTTTGAAATCGCTGTTAAAAAAGGAGGAATAATAATATTTCTTCAAACAGACGGCATCAAAAAAAATGTTGTGATTGTAAAGATTTAAATTCATAGATTATCGTGTGAAAAATGTCTTGTTTTTCTTTTCTCTTATTCGAATTGCTTTGACTGTATGTCAGATAGGGTTCCGAAAATCTGAACTAAGTGTCTAACTTAAGACATTACCAAGCGTTTACTGCTTCGTGTAATGGGATTACTGCCTACTTTTAGGTGTCAAACTTAGTTGCGATTAATCAAGGGAACAAGTTTTTTTTTGTAGTTTTACAAGTTCAGTCCAACTATTATGGTTCACTAGATACAGCCATGTGACAGACGGAGGGACGGACAGTGGAGGCTTAGTATTTGCACCCTTAAGGTACGAAACCCTTAAATGTACAGCTTTTATTTAGGAAAATTTATCAGTGTGTTAAAGGAGTTTTTGAAGAAATATTAAGAGAAATGAAAATCAAGGGAACTATTTACTGAACGCAGCGTTTTGACAAAGGCTCAGAATAGCCGAAATTCGTTCGGTGGAGCTCCAACCTCAAGAGCGGCGACGGTGTAATGTGGTGTGGGTTGTTGTGAATAAAAATCATATGTAAACCATGTGTAGAAGAGAATGGGAATCAATTGCTCTAGCTAGCAATTGAAGCATCAAAAAAGATCGGCTACAACAGGACGTTTAACAAGCATTTAGAACTTGATCAATTTGAACCGGTTTTCATAAGGGGGCAGGTTATTACGGTCAACCCAAGGTAGGCTGCGTAAAGGTAAGATGCAGGAAGCACTTAGAACTGTAAGTATGAGAGATCTTTTTATGATTAGATCAATATGCGATCGAAAAGTAGGCTTTTCGGTTCACTTTCGACATCAAGTCGGCAAGTGGTACAGAAGATACTTTGAAGAAATGTGTATGAGAAGGTATGTATGTATACAAAGATTCTTATATCATAAGCGTAAATACACATATCAGCTCTTAATTGGCCTCCCTGAGGAACTCCAGAAGTGGAAAACTTAAAAATGTCGATTTTCTTAGTGAGATTTCCACAAAGATTTGAAGCACGGAGAAAACCCAACGGGTCGTCCAATATATAGTAAGTTTTTTCCACTTCAGCCACTCACCATATAAATGTTGGTGCGCACCAATGTTATATTTGGACACAGTCACCTTTTGATTTTTAGTAATGATGACTTGCCTACTAGATCCCCGTGGATATTGAGCGCAAACTAACCAATAACACCACTTAAATCCTTCTGTGGGGCAATGTGAAGTTTTGGTGCATGCTAAGAACCCACAAACAATTTAGAAAAGCTAAGAAAGATCAATAAGGTGAAGGGGCTCAGACACTTGACAGATTAGTCAAAATTTGATCGATAAGATGCGGTTTATAAAAAAAACAACTTAGCAACCTATATGTAAATATACATATATATATATATATATGCCTGAAACTGTCCAAAACATAATGAACCATTGTTCAAATTGAACGAAGATTTTTGGTTAAAATTCAGTACAATTCTGTACTTAAGTTAACAATAGTTTCTGAAATTATTCAATTGAATCATGGTTTTCGTTTCGTTGAATACAACAGCAACAATAGCTGCCTCAGCGATAGCACCGCCTTAATTTATGGAAGATATCTTTATTACGTTTCATTCAGATTCAGAGCTGTTTTCATAAAAGGCTTCTGTGCGAGAGTCCGTCAATAAAAGGGTTGTGTTGTTTCCCAATACTTTACTTAAGCTTCCTTTGATACAACAATCATATCCCAGTTTTAAGTGGATAATTGATTTAATTGTGGTTGAATGTACTCAATGCCCTATTACCATGTAGCCTTTTACACATACGAGTACTGGTCTTTATATAGGTCAACAATCAATACTTTAACACACACAAGATGTAAAATAAAAGCACAGCAAGTGGTTAAGACAATTTCCATTACCAGAATACTGGAACGATTACGTTGATAGAACCTCAGTGCTATACTCCCTACACACTTTCATTGATTAAAACTGGAGTTTCGAATTGTTGAATGACAACTTAGATAAACAAGTTTTGCAACAAAATTTCTAAAAAGTGTTTGAAAATGTTGTGAGATATTTTTTCTTTATATTTCCTTTGATGCGAGGTTATTTTTCTACTCTTATGTTATAGAGAGGTAAAGTTCGAAAGTTTATATGCTTGTGGTAGTCTTCCAAACTACTCATCCGATATAAAAATTCTTTCACCAATATTTACAATGGACCTCCAGGATGAGCATAGGCTACATATTTTCACATTTAAATACAAAGCCCTTTTAGGGCGACCTATTTTGTAAATAAAGCACGGTAGAGCGAATGCGATTTGCTTCTTTTTTTTTTACAAATTCTCCTTGGAATTTTTTACATTTCTGAATTTTATATCAATTCGACTTACCTCCAATCGTGCGATGCAAATCCATTGCAGTCGGCCTTACATTCCTCGCATCGTGTACCTTCGTCGACTTCTCTTATTATGACACCCTGTAATGAAAACACAAAAAAAAAATCGTTAATTTTGAAAAGGTATGAGCATACAAAGGATCATTCTTGGAGTGCTTAATCGCGTATTTCTGAGATACTACGGACCTACACATTCTGTGCATATGCAAGATCGATCAATCCTTGTAGGTTCGGAAGAGACTTGAATAGTCATATAAGAGGGGTTGGCAAATCCCACCCTTTGGGCAGGAGTGATTGTTTATAAAAGAAAAATAGAAAAAAACCTCATGGTAAGTAGGCGCTGTCTTCGCGAGTCAGTTTTGAAAATTTTTAGTATGATTTTACGTTTCCTATCTCTACATATTTTTTCAATTCGCTTTTTTAAGGTTTCGTGTCAAAAGGAAAGCTGGACCCTTATCATTTCACTGTCTATTTGTCACCATCATTGCTCAAAATATGAGCTCCTTAATCGCTGCAGTCGTAAGATACTCGTAGGAGAAGTCAACGCAAGTCCGACTCACACCTGGCCAGATTTTTTTCCTAAAATTTCATCGCTCTCGAGGGATAATGTCATCAGATGAAGAGTTGACGAGTTGAAGAGTTCGAAATAGACTTATTTGAATGCATTTAATTCGCAGTATTTTATTCTGCATTATTTAAAGTCATTAATGTCAACATTGACATATCTATTTCTATTTCATTCGTTATCTATTTATTTCATTGAGGCTGTACTCTCTGTCCACTCCGCTTAAGATGTTTGCTTTACTGACTTAACATTCAGTACGTCGTTCTTTGGGCAAAAAAGTTCCTTTAAACTGTAGCATTTAACTTGCGAAGGACGAAAAAAAGAAGAAAACACGGGTTTTCGGTTGCCATCTCACAATGTCTTTATGATAAGAGAAAGATGTTGGACCTCAATTTGAGGCATTTCAAAAACCAATTCAAACGCAAATGAATTCAAAGAAGAGCGCTTTTTGCACAATAACAAGGAATGGCTCACATCACCTCTCCAGCTTCCAAACTTCAGTGCCTTACAAATGTTTTAAGGACTAAAGCGAACGAAGCAAGCTAAAGAACTTTTGTTTGCAGCTCGAGTAAGTCAACGAACAGGTGGAAATGCTGATGCAGCAGTCATAATTTAAGTAATCACAGCATCCCCAAAGAAGGCGTCTCAAACTCGGAAGACCTTTACTTCATCTAAATTTTTGTGGGAGGCAATTTCACAAGTAGAAAAGTGAAGATGGTCCAAAATTGGAACAAGACTATCTATCCGTGCTACTCTTAAATTCAAAAGGCAAATAAGGATTGCTATCCCGAGGAGGACACAAAACATGTCAAGTGGGATCCAGCTGCAAGGATTATTAGACCATACATCATCTCTTTTGCATAAATTTGTCACAGAAGTGATAGGAACTTTGACAAATGAAGATCTAGAACATTTGGAATTAATGAATCTCAACATTCGCAGTTTAAGCAAAAATGCTAAATGTGGTGCCAATATATTTTTAAATACACTACTTCTTTTTGGACTGGTTGCTCATGTGAATGGGAAAACGAAAATTTGGCATTAACCAGTTCCTTCCTCTGTGAGGTTAGGTCGACCGACTTGCATTTAAGTTGTAAGCGAAGCAAAAGACACCACAAAAGAAGAAGAAATGAAGCATATTGGAGCCTAATTTAGAATTTTTTTATGAACAATTATTACAACTCCATAAATGTTGAAGTATTTAGATTTGGATTCTCCGCGCTCCATAACATGATTCGAATTATTTAGTCCTTAATCAGGCAAAGCTATAAAGCTTTTAGTAAATATATGGCAAATGCGAACGCCTGGCGAAAAAAATGGTTGACTTAGAATCTAGAAATTAAAAGCTAAGAGATTTCAGGGAACAAAATGCTTTTGCTTGTTGACGTGCCTAGAGCAGGTTTTTTGAATACCAATGATGTGTATATGTCGTGACGATTTTTTACTGACCTTGATTAATCTTCCAAAATGTGTGGTATAAATGTAGATCTCATGAAATTACTTGAAGTAATTCCTGAAATAATCAAGTGGAAACAGATTGAAAGCTTATAAAATGTCTACATATGCGCAAGCTACTACAAATCTACAAGTAGAACTTTATAAATGGTATTCTTTGTGTTAATTCATGGAGCCTTAGTAAAAAGCCATGCAATTTTACCAACTATCCGACTATCGGAGGAGGCGGTTGAGTCCCGAAGCAATTAAGACAATAAAGACTTAACTTTTCTAAAAACAAAAAATCAAAAGAAGAGTGCAACACGGATGTAATGAATAGATTGCTACTTTATTCCGATCCGTATCGAATCCGTTCAACACGACCAAAGCCAAAATCTAATAAAATAGGCATAAGATCTCATGGTTGCATTAAAACGGCAATCTTTGACTTCAATATTCGTTAAAATTATGAGTTGCGAAAACACAAACAAAGAAAACAAAATAGAAACAAAAATATTATATATTTGATCTAGTTTCATATTTTTAACATCCCATCTGGAGCCAATTTTCGTCGAAATTCGGAATTTTTGCATCTCCAAGTTCCGAGGACAAGGGAGTTCCATTGATTTCAAAAATCTAACTGTATGTGTTTTTCATTGTTTTTTTTTTAAGTCTCGCATATCTTGAAACTGAATCAAGCTAGCGAGTCCAATTAAGTTTTATTCAAAGCATATTTGCAGAATGTAGAACTTAAAAGGTTTTGGCTAAATTTCATAAGGTGGATTAAATTTTATGACTGTCAAAAAAATGCGGCAATTTCAATTTCAAAATTGTTCGCCTTTGTCTTTATTTCTTTATAAAAATTTATTGAAACTATGAAGCTTTATCAAAAAAACGTTTATTCAGCCAATTGACCAAATCAGATAAGCCCAACAATTTAAAAGACTTTGGCAATAAAATGTGGTTCGTTCTCAGTTTCGTCGAAAATCCACATCAAACTTGCACCCATTACGATCGATCAACTTCTTTTTTTGAGTGCTATTGATCTCAAGACTACTTGAAAGGTCTCCCTTAATTCGGACACTGTTTTGTGAACCTTTCTGTCAAGTTCTATTAAGTTTGGACCATTTCATATTTTGAAACTTTTCTCTATTTCTTGATCCACGTTTCTACGGCAAAGCTTGGGAAAATATTACGGACATGTGAATCCTTAAGGCTTTTCGTTTTCTCCGTTCATGATTTTGGACGAAATCTGTAACACTGACGCAGGAGAAGCATCCTTAGATAATGATGGAGCCACCGCCGTGCGTAACTGGTTGGAAAACACAGCTCATTTTTACTCATACGTTAACGTCCATTTTATTGCTCCGCCACCGTAAGGGCCACTTTGGCGTAAAAAAACTCATTTTTAAGTTCATTGATTTCATGAGAAAAGCATCGAGAGATAGCATGATGTGTATTTTCAATCAATTTACAGTGCAAAAGAGATGTTGAAAAAGGGACTCAATACATTTTTTGGACCTTCGGGGGGTCCGACTAAATAATAATAAATAATATAGATTTGAATTATGATTGTTCTTCAGCTTCAGTACCATCTTGTTTATTTGTTAGTGCGATGATTTCATGATGGCATTTCTCGATGTTCTTTCACCGCTCGAAGACCTTTCTTTTTGAGGTTAACATACGCATTTTCAATGAGACATTTTTTTTTTATTTGTGTTTTTATTAATTTTTCCATGATAATTTTATTATAATACTGGATTTAACATTCGCTCGATAAGGACCAAAAAATGTTGTCCTTTATAATAAAATTCAAAGGATCGATTTAGTATTTTCAAATTTATTTGCTCCTTACAAGCAGTGCCACAGCGAGTGAAAAAATAAGAAGTGTCAGAATGATGTTTATCACAATTTTTTGTTGTTGCTTGGTGTTCAGTTGTCTTTATTTATATATTTATTTATGGTCGGGGAATTCCTCGGACTTTGCTTTATACAACCAAAGTAGAGAAAGGACATTTTTATTGGTGTATTTGTTGAGGTGGAAATTAAAAATGTCCTGCGTGGCATAGGCCTTCTGCAACATTCTGGACATAAGTTCGTAACCGTAGTTGGTGCGGTGTGGATCTAAACGGGACAGATCTCAGGTTATATTGCGGTTGGAGAGATCGATCGAAGCAGCAAAAGACAGTGTCGATGACACCGGTTAAGAGTTGATGAATGAAAAGAATATCTGCGATGTCAAGGAGATGCGCAAGGGACTGTAGAATGATAGGTTGCAAGCGGTGGGTATATGGTGGGAGAATAAAGCTATCTGCCCAGTTTCTCTGCGGAAAAACCTTCGATGAAAAGCTTCAATTCGTCGGATATGAGTTTTATAATAAGGGGACCAGACTTGGGAAGCATATTCGATGAGGGGTCTAACAAAAGTAATGTAAAATGTAAAGTGCTTTGGTTACGTAGGGGTTAAGGAACCCTTTGGACGATTGCTTTACGTAGCCAAGAGCGGATTTGGCACAGCTAATGATGAAATACATGTGCGTGCGAAAATTGAGTTCCCTTTCATAGATAGTAATAGCGGAGAGAAAAGACTAATGATTGAAGATAAAGTAGGTTCTGGAGGGCTGTGGTAAACGCTTACGAGTGTAGTTAATGGCTTGGCAGTTGCTAATATTGAGATCTAGGAAGTTATTTTAACACCAAATTGAAAACCTGCTCAGATCATCTTGAAGGAGAAGGTAGTCATCTGGAGATGAAACAGACATATGTGTATTTTAATGTCGTCGGCATTAATTGAGATATACGAGTTGTGGATGATAAGGTCGACATCAATAATTTAGAATGAAGATCATGGGAACATCATGGCTTCGTTGAGCGACTCCTGAAGTAGCCATAAATGAAAGATTTGGAGGATCTGAAAATAGCAACGTTAATGACGGTCTTCTAGGCAGGACTTTATCCAAATAATAAGGCCGGCGAAGAAACCAAGAGCTTTCAGCTTGAGAATGATGCATTGGCTGAAGTCAGTGGCTATTGCTGAAGTCAGTGGCTATTGCTGAAGTCAGTGGCTACAACATCGACTTCCTTACCAACCTCCAAGGCACATAAACTTTGAGTGACAAATTCTATTAAGTAAGTGGTTGTTGATTTCCCTTAAGAAATCCGTGTTGATTTGGAGACACGATGGATTTGCATTGGAAAAGCATTGCGTCGTAGATGATGCTCTCGAAGAGCATGAGAACGGCTGAGAGTAGCTTATTTGGTCTATAGTTTCTGGCAGGCAGTCACACTTAATCATATAGAAAATCAAACATTGTCGTTCTGGGAAAATCTCTTTGCATGTTAAGAAAAAGGAATATCCAAACGCTGGCAAGACAAGGGCAGTCTTAGCAGCAGAAATTTCTAGTGAGTATCCAATTTTAAATTTGTTTTAAGTACACCACTAGCCGAACTAAATAAAAAGATGGGCATCCTTTTGATCCTTGATATAGTATATTGACATATGAATACTCAATGAAATAGGAGCATCTGCAGAACCTGTGGTAGTTAATATGGAGATGAGAATTTTCAGTTAAGTCAAACTGGACCTCAAGTTCTTACAGTATAAATGAGGCTGGTAATCATACCCACCCTTTTCTTACCTGTTCTAAGCGAACTGTAGCATTTTTATTTTTTTCCCATCATATGGATAGTCCATAGTGTGAGCACGACAAATCGCAAATAATTCAATTTTTTGCATCAACATTCCTTTTTATTTTGATTGAAAAAAGTGAAAAAATAATTTTTCACGGTATTTTTTTTTAAAATACTCCTGACGGACGGTGGGAGCTTGTTTTAAGACTCATGCAAGTTGATAATAGTGTTGAATCTTTCAACTTACCGGATGGTGGCCAAAAAAGTCTTACTTTAAAGAGACTTCACATGTGAACCTGCCATGGTAGCCTGAAAACCTAGGCAACTTTAATAATTGAACATAATAATAATTTTTGTGACTACCTCTTTTGACATTAAATTTCATAAACTTTCTTGTTTGAATATTCAAATTTGTCTTTTATATTTCTTTTTTATCATCTGCGCTTGTGCCAATGTAGAAGTGCAAAATATTCTACTGATGTAGATTTCTAGTGTTGCTTAACTGTAAACACCGCACACCCAATTTGAATTTCGTGAAAACTTCCTAAACAAACTTTCAAACTTAATACAAACAAAAATTGTTCTCCTTAGCTGAGCAGACACACCCTCTTAACCCGAGATAGAGAAAACACAGCAAGATGTCAGAAAAGCCGCATTGCAGCAGATTTGAAGTGTAAATTTATTGTTAGTGGTTTCCGACACACAGAATCGATGATCCGTCTTCATATTGTCACAACTTTTCATATCTGGTACTCCTTATGATGAATCCCTTTAGGAGAAGTGTTTCTTTCTTTCATCCTTCTTCACGTTTGGCCTCAAATACACATTTCTAGCCTAAAACAGGCACACACCCATGTGGCGCTCATTTGTTATTATCGATTTGATTCCCCATTGAACGGGTCAATGGTGGGGTGAGGTGAGGAGGACATCCACCATCCAGCACGATGACATCACTTCATAGCGCTCCACTTACCCATATTTGGTTTTGAAACCAAGCGGAATGAATGTGGCAAGAGGGTGAACATTCAGCAGGGAGTCACTTCTAGCTCCAGTTTTAACTCCGGCAACAACAACAAAAAGAACACCAGAATAAGAATGAAAAGCAATCGCACTATCGTTCATATAGCCAAACACACAAATAAATGTATGCCTGACGAAAGGACATTGTTCCTTGCGCTACTGTTCGTCCTGTCTCCCATGTGAGTCGTGTGTCGTGTCGTTTTGTTGAACAGTTCCAACTTCGAGTCAAATCCGAAACCATGTTGCTTGGCATTGTTCCAGAGAAATTATCATGTTTTCTTTAGGTTTCCTTACTTTTTTTTTTTGCTTGTTTCGTAGCACATTCACAGTCACCCTGTATTCGTATATTGAGAAGTTGATGCAATCGGCCTGTTTTCGCACAAGTTTAACAAACCCAATTCTCATCCTGGCATCGTTCGCCTCAGCTTGGGGCGGATGGGGGATGAGGGATAACTTAAACGTTGCCTTTTCGGGAACGTGGCAAGCTTTTGTTTAGCAATGAATGGCCACTTTTGCCATGCATCCGTGATACTATCTAAATACGAGTGTATTGGAATGAAGGACGCAATTTTAACCGAACGTTAATTTATTCTGTTGGGTGGGGTTTGAATTGTTTTGCTAAGCGAGACAACTATTCAGTGTATAATAAATCATTTCTTAATTTAGGTGGGTTAATTGAAGCCCGGCTGAGTTCATATCATACGTGTGCAGTGTCATAGCTAAGGTCAAGAAGGAGCATTTTGAGAAATTATCGTGGGTATTTTGTACGAAGGATAACATCAACGAAATTTTTAAATTGTTTTTAAAATTATTCATTCAAATATTAATCAAGTGTTTGGTAAGTTTTATATTATGGTAGGATTTTTTACAATTTTCAAGTCAAAACGGGCGGGAGACCAACACGGCTGTACGCGGCACCGCGTATCTGTAATGGGTTTAAAAATCATCATAATCACAAAGTTTTCTTTTTTTATATTTTATAGTGTTGTACTTTGTCTGAACTATTAAAATTAAAGTATTGACAAAAATCTTTCTTGAAACGACAAAAGAATAGCGCCCCACGTTGGGCGCCAAATAAAAACTGTTATTTAATATCAAAACAGTTTTATTAGTATAAATTGAATTCTTTTTCTTCTTTTTGAATGTCTTCTATGAAGACATGTAATTTCGGGATCTTGTCAAAGATTGACGATCTGGCGAGTTTTTTTTTTAACGCTACACAGAAAACAAAATGTCTTCAGGCTTGCAGAGGAATTTGCAAACGTGTGGGGGTGCACTTGCAGAAACATGGCTGGTGTGAATTTCTGAATAGTGTTTTCTCCATCTGCAAGCACGAAGCGGGGGTGGCTTCTATGCGCATTTGAGTCGCTTGCAAAAATAAGTGTTAACTTATACACTACTGCTTTGTTTTAGCGGATGGTTCTAAAGTACATTGATTGTACGCCGAAAGGTGTCCCTTTAGGACATGTTCCAACTGTGCACTTTTTTTTATGATTTCACAACCGTCTTCGGGAACATGGAGTGCTGAAGTATCAAAGTAGAGAAGGGTTACCTGCTGGTTCAACAAACATAGAGAAACGAATTTTGGATACGATAGACGCAATTCATAAATTATTGGAAGGAGGATAGCAACTGCGCTTTGAGTGTCTCAGAGCAGAGAATGGACACTGATTTATCCTGATGACCATCACTCGTAAAAATTAACATTTCATTTTTTTTTATTTCTCCAAAACTAAGAAACATTTCAGCAACAAAAATGATACGCAAAATTTTGTAAATATTCAATTGGAAGAAAACGGAAATATTTTTCTGTTTTAAATTTTGATTTCGAAATTTTATTTCTCAAAAAATGTTTACTGAAGGAACATGAATCAAACACTTTACAATTAAAGAATTGGATTCTTGCCTAAGTATTTATAATATATATTTATAATATTTATATTCTTTCTTTTTTTATTTATAAATTTATTTATTTATTCATTTCTTTTTAATTTATTGAATTCGTTTTTTTTTTTGGTTCCTTACTTCAATGTTTCTATTTACATGAACATGTATCTATTTGCTTGCTTTTTTTGGTTTTCTTTATAAAAGTTTTTTTTCGAATATCATTGTAAAAGTAAAACTCACTTCGATTGTGATAACTAATCTTATTACTATTATTTCAGAAGTAATATGTATCGACATACCTATAAGATTTCTGAACTGTAGAAACAAAAAATAATGCAAAAGAAGTTTGACAAGTTAAAGAGATGGTGTCACGACAACGGGTTGATTATAAACCACAATAAAACAATGTTTATGCACGAACGCACCCCGTCACAGCCAAAAGCTACCGTTAATGTATGGCTTAGAACAAATGAGTGTACAGCAACAACCCAAAGTGATGTTAATGACCTCGCCGAATCCACCGAGTACCTTGGGAATTGTAATAGATGACCACTTTCTATGGTACTGCAAAATCAACATCAACCATTGAAGTTCAAAAACAGGTATTCTAAGCTCTTAAGTATCGTATACTAAAATTAATGAATATACTATAAATAATAATAATTTCAGAGTGCAAGACGTTGCTGGTATATTTAAAATGAGTGTTTTGCTAGAATATTATGAAACCACGAGATATCATCAACCAATCTCTCTTAATCTCAACACGAGAAGACGGATACAAGGTCTTCTGAAAATCTAGCTAGCAAGTCTTAAAAATATTCCAAATACAAAAAAAAACGAAAAAATGAGCTTAAAAATTATATATTCTTGGTTCTAATTATATGTAATTAGTTAATAGTTAATTTAATTAAAGTTAATTTATATTAGAAATTTTAAACCTTCTTTTTCGTTAATAACTTTATACAAATGTTGTTCCTTTTGTATACTCCTTTCCCAAATACCTTCCCAACTTATGTAATCTAATTTTTATTTTTATTTTTTGGTTTTGTTATACTTGAATGCGCTTTTCAAACAACACTAAACTCCCTGAAATTGTATAAACACCTAGGGATAAGCATTTCGTTTTGCAGGTAACAAATTTTTGCGCGCATTGGCAGCAAGATATTGTCCGCGATTGGTTATCGGACCAAATACGGCAGAAACAGATACACAAACTGATACTCCCCTGAATTTTCTAAGGCACAATCACCAATTTGACGTTTTCCAACTGAACATGCTTTGACACAAGTCACCAATTATGCATGGGCTGTCAAAAACTGAACAGCAAAAAAATCAATCTTGAGATTTAAAAATCATAAAAAAGTATTTATTTAAACCACAAGGCTAGTTTTGAGTTTATAATTTAAAACTCTATGATTAACGAGGCATATTCATATATGTATGCTCCAATTAATTCAAAGTAGTTCCGGACACTATTTGTGACTGGAACAATCATTAAAAAATAATTTGATATTTAAATTCAAACAGCCGTAAAAGCTTTTTTGAAAAATTGTAGTCAAAACCAGTCTTGAGTACAGACTCCATTTGAAACAATGTGAATAACGTTTGCCATTAATTAAAATTTAGTTTTTAGTAACTGCAGTTCAGCGTTAAAACAGAAAATTAAAAAAAATTATTTAGTATTAAAAACCCCAATTTTTGCCATTATTTCATGCTAATGTTTAATTACACTTGTCTCATAAAAGTAATTAAAAGCACATCAACACTCAAAGGCAAGCAGGTTTATTGCATCCATATACGAGCGGACAACCTTGGTATACATACGAGCTTTTTTTTTTTTAATTTGTTGAACTTTAATGGAAATTGACACGTCATGTGTGTTCAAGCACAGATGTTGCCACAGAAATTTCGGGATCATTTCGATTGATCTGGTGTATTTTTATTGATCAATTAAATTTGATTGTTGAGGGATGTCAGGAAATGATGAATAGGTTGCACGAATGTTAAAGATCTGTGTTTTATTGAATCTTTCTCAGACTAGGCTTTTGTTTCTTTTTATATGGAAGCGACTGAATGTGAAGCCGAAAACATTTTCATCTGATTGATTCTTGTCACCATCTGATGAAGACAGTGGTGATCGATAAATTTTTGCTAAACGTTTTGTTAGTTTTCTTTTTTTTTTTGCCGGCTTAAAAGCAAAACCAGTGATCACTTTTTCCAAGGATTTTTGATTTATTGAAAAAATAATAATTATGAAAGTTTCAAATGGCTGTCTGGGGTGGCTCTGGACTCCTATTAATAATCATAAAATATTTATAGCTTGACCAATTTTTTTTATGCCGAGTCGGACACGCATACGAAGGGATCTCTAGATCCTTTATTTTTATTTTTTTATTATTTGTTGTTTTAGCAGCAACAAAAGTACACATTCTGTAAAAATTGCAGAGCTACATTGGCACATTAGGCCGCTCTGTACCGACCCAGTTCCATCGAAAAATCGACGAACAAGATAATTTTTGAAGTGCAATGAATCGGTTGCTGAACAACTTGTGCGGCACGTTGGCTTATGTAACTGGTCCTCACCTTACTGGCGACAATCGGTTATCATAAAAAGGTAGCGCTCTACATTGACGTTTCCACCATTGTCATCTTGGAATGGAAAATGGACGTAATCAGAAAAGATGAGTCGACTTCGAGCTGCTGTTAAGCCCAAAGGGAGAACGGGGCAATTTATTTGCTACATTGCCTGAGGCATTGGAGTTGTTATCCGTGATCTTTGAGACAAATTCTCTGAGATGAGATTTAGGGTTTTGTGCAATCATTTGACAGCAACTTGATCGGCTGTCAAACGACGAACCAGACCTAGGATTTTTTCTTATAATCTTGCATTTACCGACTGATGATGGCACACAATTTCGACTATTTTTGTTTTTCGAAATTCGCCTAATTTAACAATATTGGCCAAAGAAGTTTAATCGATTCTCCTGTCAGTGTCAAAATAATATAAATGATTCAAAAAGAAGCCAACAAACGGCCAAGCCTATGCTTTTATGAACTAAAGTATATCTGCCACTGCGCTTTCGAAGATTAAAATAAAAAGTGCAGAACATTCACTTGTTCTGATAACGAAGTGATTTTCACGAAAACAATAAAAGGTATTTAAAAAAATTGGTTTAAGTGCTATTCCAACCTCTCATGACGTCAACCACGTCAATTTGATGGAGAAACAGGAACAATGCCTAAAAAAATATTTACGCTCCGAAAGAAGAGATTTGAGAAGCCGTTGGTGATGAATGCAACGCTAGGTCCACTTGGAATCTCTGCAGTCAGCGGTATCTGAATTCCCAACTAGTTAATGAAACTTTTCTATGTTGTCGAAATTTTCTGAATTATACGCGAATATATAAGTATTTATTGTTTTCCCTTGAATACATATTTATCAAAAACAATGTATTTATGAGCTGTTTATAAAATGGGCAAACGCAAAAGTTGCACACCAGCGTCGCGAAAGGCAATTGTTGTTGAGCTGAACAATGCTGTCCTCTCCTATTAACACATTACAATTCAGTAAATTTGTTCTAAAAAGATTGTATTTAACAATTGCTCATTTTCGTAAACAAGAGACCACTCCAGTAGTTAAACATGTTAGTGGAATTTTCGTTTGGGAATGCTTTTCGTGAACGGCGGTTGTCCAATTCATCACATTGAGGGAACCTGGCTCCTCAGTGAGCGGAAAAGCGGTTGGAATAGACAAAATATCTACTAAATTACTCAAAACTTTACCTTAGAAGGGGATCAAATATATTCAAAAATATTACGAATATATTAACCTGGAATATGGCACAAGTACTACCAATTCCAAAACCAGGAAAAGCGAAAGAAAATCCGATGTCCTACCGTCCTATAAGCCTATTGAGTTACATAGGAAAAATCCTTGAAAAGATAATACATTCAAAAATGTTAACCAATGTTGAATTGAATTTGATATTTCCAAGCAAGCAATTTGGCTTCAGAAGTGGCCACTCAACATGTCACCAAGTTCTTAGAAATTAAAATACAACTAAACGAGGTTTTGGGAAAAAGATGTCCAGATGTTGCATAAAATGCTCAAATTTAGATTTTCAAACTATCTAATCAAATTAGTCCAGAGCATTTTGTAAAACAGGTTCTTTACTATTTCTATTGGAAACACAAACTCCTCCCTTTTGGTATTACCTGCCGGCGTACCGAAAGGCTCTGTACTTGGTCCCATACTATTCACCATTTTTACGTCTGATATGACAGGAATTTGCACAGATGTAAAATTGGTACTATTTGCAGACGACACTTCCATTTTGTCTTCCAGTGAATTGCCAAATAACATCGTTCGAACTTTGCAAAAGTCACTAGAAGACATTCAAAAATATTGCAACCGCTAGAATCTCAAAATTAACCCAACCAAGTTACAAGCGGTATTCTTCAGTTGTAAGAAAAAAACATCTTTATACCCAAATAGTAAAACTTAACTGAAATAGGATGGACTAATAAATGTAAGTACCCTGGAATCACACTCGATAGTTAATTCTTATTTGATGAGTACGTTGCCAGAATTATCAACAAAAGCAACTTTACAACAAAAGTCTTATACCCATTTGTCAATAGACGTTTCGAGCTAAACGTAGATAACAAAATTATTATCTTCAAAACCATTTACCAAGCTATCCTGCTATATGGGGCCCCTGTTTGACACGACTACTCTAACATTCATGAATGCAAGCTGCAACTTTTAAGCTGAATATCGCAACGTATGTTAATAATAAAATGAAAATTGATCGAGACGCCGTGCGAGTACTTGGGCCATCGCAATGAACCGACCTGAATCACATTGAAAATGTATGGGCTTATAAGACAAACGCCGCCAGTGCAGAAAAAATCACGAATTTGAAGGATTTGTTTGAGAGAATGAAGGAAGCCTGGTACGCGATTCCGGTGGAGCGATGCCGTAACCTGATCCAATAAGTAAGTAGGTTGCAAAAATTGCCAAGCAAAGCGAATGACTTTGTATTATAGCCCTCATGTAAATATATCTAGCATATTATCCAGTCTAAATTTGTTAAGCGTTAAACAACAATTAGTGTTTCATACTTTTTATATTTATTTTATTTCAGCGGAAAGCAGCCCTTATTCTACAAGAGACCCTCCTCTTTATTAATCTTAAACGTCTTATTCAGAGTAGGTTAGTTATTTTGCATTTTGTAGAGAAAAGTGCGGATTTACCACTCAGCAACGTCGTAAGCGCTCTCCGAAAACTTTTCCTACTAAACATTCTTCGATATGGTTGCTCGGTAAATCATAAAGATTTATATAAGCGCCCGTATAGGGCTAGTGAGCAATAACATCACCAATGAACTTTTTTTTCAACGATTAAATTCAAAAGAATAAAAAAAAATTAGGCACTGAAAATTCAATCAAATATTAATTGACTTGGATTTTATGTTAGAGTAAAGCAAAAACTAAACAAATCTGCATCAATTTTCTGGCCGTAGTGTGATTTATAAATACATGGATAGAAATAAAAACACCATAAAATAATTCCATATACCTGTATCCTATTTGAATTAGCAAAAGACGTTAAATTTTAAATTTGAACTTATTAATTCGTAACGGCTGCAATTCGCACGGATTAACGGGAGCTTACGGTTTAAGAAATAAAATTCTACGTTCTTAACACAAAATTATTTCACACGCAAAAATACATCTTTTTGCAATAGAAATCACACAGAAACACATTTAATGATAAACTACACTTATTGAACTATGAGGAAATCCAAAATTTTAAACAAAAAACCGATAAATCATATTTTTTTGGAATTTTTTAAATTTAAGCGATCGCGAGCGCGAACCGAGTTAAATCAATCACTGAGTGAACTGAACAAAAGTAACTCACCTCGTCACTCAAAGATGGAGAAATGGGAGAGAGCAATTTAATTATGTATGTTGGTATGGTAAATTTATGATGGGAGAGTGAGTGGTAGATTTTGAGTGCTCCTTCAGAAAATTTCGTTAAACATTTCGATTAATGAGCATGAGGAAGGGTGATAAGGTTTACACGACAAAAATCGTATATTTTTAAAAATCAAGCATTTTTTTTTGTAACATGTTAAATGAAATGTGAATACCGCCTTACTCAATATTTAACTATGCTTTATTTTTCTTCATTTTGGCAAGTTAGTTGACTTTCTCAGTAGGGTAATCTCGAGTTTTACTTCGCGATAAGAGATTTAAACCTTAGTAAATAGAATGCTTAAGAAATTTATTCAGAAAATTGATCAAACAATTTGCTCTGGATATTCGATATCGTTCACTTCATGGTAATCTCAATTGAGTGTAAGGCCCTTGATCAAATTTTCCAACAAACATTTTTTGAAAACTTATTTACTTATATGTAATTGAAATATTAGTTATTTTATTTCCGTGCCCAAAGGGAACCCTATTAGTAGGGATCCGCTGCCTGTTCGTCCTTCCGTCTGTTAAAAAGTTATATCTACTGAACTTTTAAAGGTAAGTTGGGAATTTTTGCAGTATGTGTAATAGGTACTATGTTCGCTATAACAACTTATAATAAAAAGTCAAAACATGTTTCTAAAAACCGCACGCTAATTTTACGCCAGGACGTAGGCAACCATATTTAGTATTCGCTCTTAGCGGCAGCTAAAACGCGTTCCCCTGTTTTTTGGGTCGATCGAACAGAATGAAAGTTTCAATATTGGAGTTCACTGCCATTAGGACTCACAATCTTTGGAGTGAGCATTTTGTTCACTTGGAGTTGTGTTTCCATGCGACTTATTTAACAGATTTTAGTGAGAGCCGGCGTCAAGGTGGGTGGTTTATTTTAACCAAAAATAATTTATAACACTATATTTATTATAAAGTCTCAAGAAAGTACTGCCCACTTCGTGGCCTGAGCTCAACTTCAATACCCAGATACGGTTGCGAACTATTTTCAAATTTGAACTCTAAATCGAACTCAAAGTTGTCTATAACAGCTGCAGAGTGATTAACACGGGGACCGACAAAACACTAGATCGAATAGGTTGTATTGGAATGAGAATTGGAATGGAACGTCTCCGTTAGAGCAGGAACTGCAATTTTCCTAAAAATTACCTTAAAAGCAAATCACGTACACGGATGTGACACGCGTTAGGGAAGGAAATTGGAATTCGCACTATCACCAATACATTCTGACTTCAATGAATTCCGAACCAATTTGCCAAATAAATGTCGTATTCAAAGATTCACATGTATCTACAATAAGTCTGAGTCAAATAATCCTTTAATCCTGTGATCGTCTTAATTATTTATATTCTTAAACCTTATAATTTTCCATCTTGTTCTTATTGGGATTACAAGTAAACCGAAGTCGAGGTATTTCTTTTTCTGATTAATTCGTACATATTTATGATCAATGCTGTGAGAAACATAAAATTAGAAAGCTGTTGTGTTGCATTCACTTGGGAGGTGCGGAACCTTTCGTGTGAGTCAATTCTTCCTTGGGTGTTTATTTTTGAATAATTATAAAGAGCTGTGCAGATATTTTTTTAAAATAATAATTAAAAACTGTGCAGATAAAAAAGATTCAACGTATATGCAGAGAATTTAAATAGATAAATAATTGTTAAATTAAACATAAATAAATAAATACGGAAAATACTAAATAGTTGCATAAGTAATTAAAATATGGTTCTATAAATAACAATGAACAAGAAAATCATTAAATCTTATAACTAATCTATTGGTTAACCATATTAATATTAATATCATAAATATTTAAAACGGAACCCTTATAGGATCACTTTGTTGTCCGTCCGTCCTTTTTCTCAGGAACGCGTGGATGTATCAAACTGGAATTTATATCAAATACTCAGATCCACTGTCCCTTGGAGCCGTTTATGCCGCATATTTCTGCAAATTTTCGACACCCGCAAAGGAGTCAAAACCTACAGGGTACTTGTCGTGAACTCAGAATGTTTAAATTTGATACGAAGCAACGTCTTATTGAAAATTACGAAAACCGTAAATTTTTAGTTACATCATATATTATATATATTTTTAATAATTTTAAACTTACTGCCTCTTTCCTCATGAATGCGTAGAG
Source organism: Orthonevra nobilis (assembly GCA_963555765.1). Classification (NCBI taxonomy): domain Eukaryota; kingdom Metazoa; phylum Arthropoda; class Insecta; order Diptera; family Syrphidae; genus Orthonevra; species Orthonevra nobilis. The sequence continues at coordinate 101,972,721 of OY743225.1, read as the reverse complement.
GTATTAAATTAAAATTCAAATCCAATACTCAGGTCTATAATAACTTAAAGCTGTAACAAAATCAAACTTCTATGTCAACGCAATCAAAAGAAACAACAATTTAAGCCGCAAATTTGCAAACTCGCAACTACGCGCAAGGGAATAAAAGCCTAAAGTCGACCTAAAATCTTGAAATTTGGAATTAAGTATTGTTTTTTTTTTTATAGATTATCGTGATGATTGAACTTTTACTTCTTTACCTACAGATTTGTACGGAATCCTCGGTGTGCAAGTCCGACTCTCACTTGGCCGTTTTTTTGTTATGAAGATCTAGTGTAGACTAATGCCAAGCTTGTTTTGTGACTCTATCAATCTTTGGATATGTGTTTTGGTACAATTCCCCCAAACTAAACAAGTAATATTCCAAGGGATTTGACAGTTTCGACTTTCGATTGATGAAAGGGTGTAGCATTTTTGTAGCAATGTTAATCTTATTGAATATGTTTCAAATGTGCTCAAAGCGCAAGACTTCCATGTGAATGAGTTCAGCGCAGTTGATTTAATATTGACTTTTCGGAAAGTAACAATTTCGTGCGATGAGAATTTTGCTGTACCCTCACTAATTTTTGAGAAATCAGATGTACGTATGTTGTATAAGATCGGACTTTTGTTTAACAGCCCCTAAGAGTGCACCTGCGTCTGGATAAAATTGATTCGAAGGACAATTAGAAACAAAGATTAAGAAACAACGATTTGACAAAATAGTTTGAATCACTTTACAGAGGAGATTTTGTTTTCTGTGCTCGCAATTTTTGAACACTTGGTGGGTCATATTTTGAAAGCTCATTTGAATAAACAATATTAATTCTTAAATTTATCTTCAATAACTTTAAGCAACTTTTTAGCAAATTTGTTCGAAAGAAATTAGTAAACTGAGTGGCCTATAGCTTGAAACATTGTCTTTTGGTTTGCAAGTTTTTAAACCTTAGCAGTATTCCAAGCAATGGGCACAGAATTAAAATGAATTAAATAGATAAATAAAAAAATTAACTTTGTCGATATGTACTTGTACGGGTTGTTTAGAATGACGCCCGAAGCCACAAACACCCGCAGGCAATGACTGTTTACTCGTTAAGTAATTAAAAAAAAAATACTGCATGCTTACTGCTCTGGGAAACCCCAGCTGCTATATTAAATAACCATAAACAAAAAAATGTGATGGAGTTGGAAAAAACTAATATCCAAAACTGGACGCCAATGAGCTCATTTCAATAATTGTCTACTTATTGAATAAAACAAAAATTACTCCCCACAGATATTAAGGCGGACAGTAATATCAGTGACAACACAAAACTTGGCCCACCAGATGTACCATGTGCGTAAGCCTTAGAAGCCGACTTAAAACACGTTGTTCATGTTAGCTGAAATGATTTGAAAATTGTCGATAAAAACTCATTCACAATAGTTATAAATTTTATTCTTGATTAATTTGTTAGTAATAATTTCGTCGCAAAAGGCAAGATTTCGCAAGGAATCATTGTCTCGAATGAACAGTCTTTATTTTATTTTAGCACAAGAATCCGATGAAAAAATATCACTTAATCCGAAGTGGTATGGATTCCACCCACAGAGACACAATACACAGACTACAATATTATCGCCATGGTGCCTTAATTGGTGATCGTGAACGCCTAGGTACAGCTTGCGTCATGGAGCCGCGATTTGCATCGTTTCGCCCGATCAATCCGGATGTTTGTCTTGTTGGGCGAGCGTAGGAGTACTCATCGAGACGTTGAATGTATTGTCGTGGTTTGACAGATGGATGAATGCCACTGGTGATGTTATCCCCGAAGTAGGTCTTTTTCTTGACCGGTGGGTCAACTTTCGTTCCGGTGAAATATCGTAATGGTTGCCGTGTGTTTCCAGTGATCTGTATGCGGGTTGGTTCTTTGATGGTCACTGGTTCTGTTGGGGTGATGTGAATACAGGTTTGATAACGACCAGGTTTGACTTGATCCAGCCGAACTGGGGACTGGTGGAATCTTCGTGCTGGAGACTCAAAGCGATTACTGCGTAGTGGCTGGATGACGGACTGTGATGGCATTGGCTTGGCTACTCCAACAGGAACCATTCTACCCGGCTGATTGGGAGTTATGGAATTTTTTATTTCTATGCGAATCGATGGTTCTGCCTTCAAGGGTCGCTCCACTTTGAAGGTATCTGTACGTTTGATAGATGATCGTGCCGTAGATCGAACTACTAGCTCATTGGAGATCAGTGGCTCACGGCGAATTGGTGATTTAGTCTGAGCTGGTGATCTTTTTCGTATAGGTGACCGATGTCTAGTTGGCGATCGTGAAGTTGGCCGATAGTTTTCGTTTTCGAAAACAAAAATGTCCGATCGTGCATTGTTAATTTTGTCCGCTTTGGACTTGGCATCGCCCGGGGGTGGTTCGACTTCCACGAACCACGCCGGATTATGGGGAACTTCATTTTGCTGGGCAAGAAATTTATCGCGAAATGATTTGCGAAAGCTATTGATCGTGATCGTACGGAATTTGTCCGGATCGTTTTCAATTTCTTCGGTAATTTCGGGATGATTCTTCAACTGTTCGAGTTGTTCCCGCAGATAGTTAGGAATGCGATTTTTTCGATATGTCGAACAGTCGATTTGTGCGGCGGGCTTCCGATTTCCATTTGTATATGAGTGCCCGGAGAGATCTGATTTTAAGCTAGATGGTTGCTCGTACAGGACATTGAAGGGATCCAAAGCAGCTTCGGCTGGATCTGCTTCGATGCCTGATCGCCATTTGTAATAAGTGTTCTTTTGGATTTCCTCGACAGGTGCAACTGGAGCTGTAGTCTTCTTTCGTTTTGTGAATGTGCTAAACTTGTTGAGGACCTTTTCCTTTTTTGAAGATTTCACTTTCGACACGATCGTTTCGTCTTCATCAAGCGTAAATGTTTCACTTCTTTGCAAGCCTTCTGGCTTTGATTCTATCGAATCGCTTCGATTTGGATTACTATCAACCGACGCTGAACGACGACTATTCGGTGTGCTGTCGCGCGTTGAACTATTACCACGAGATATTGAGTTGCGGATATTTCGTAAAAATGACATCGTTCCCCGTTGGGCTTTTGACCTCTCTCTGTACTTTAATTACCCCAACTAAAGACCCCCATGCACACCATACGATCGAATTCAACTTCTTTACTACTTATACAAAACGTTCGACGACGCGCGATTCGCGATTCTTGAACCTTTACCACAACGACGTTTGTTAGCAACTGAAATATTTTCAAGCAAAACTTCTCAGCTACAAGTGCTGCTGCTGGCGTGCTGGTGCTTTTGATCGTTGTCGATCATCACAATCACATTCGACTTCGAATTGGCAAAATCAAAAACGTATACGACAACATATATGTTAACGTGAGAGTAGCGACTAGATACAGATACAGATACAATCTTGATCGCGTGCAAGTCTTGTGTAGAAAGATCAATCTGAGACTGTGTGTTCTGTGGTGTCTTCGATACACCGCCTTCGTGTAGATTGTTGCCATTGTTCGCTAAACAGTGATCTTTTAACAACTTAATACTAGACCCGAGCTTTCCAGGGTAATCTTTTGCACAAAAGTTATTGTATGAAAATAATACGAGCTAATTAGACGACAACTTTGTGCTGGATCAATAGAGTCTTCAATCGAAAGTATCGTTTTCTTTGCGGGGTAATTGAACTGCTTTGGGTTGAGTGTTGGCAAGTGTAGGTCTATTCGTTACGGAAACGTAGCGTTCCACTTACGACGAGTTTGTGAAAATCAATTTGATTATCTAGAAAATGCAAATTTAGTTAAACTGAGACTGGAAGCTGGTTTCAAACTGCTTCCTACGCATTTTTTTGTTTTAAGTTTGCTATGATCGTGGGGGTAGTTAATATGGCTCAGCTAATTAAAATCTGCAACTTTCACTGCGGCCAACAGCGCGCAAAAATCAGAACGCTCGATCGATTTGTTTTGCTCAAACATACTTTTTTAGTATATTTGTTTTAAGAGGAATGGAGTTGCCATTGGCGAGAATTGAAGTTGTCTTAGGTCTTGAAAAAGATAAATGCGTGGAAATATACGGGAGATAGAATTTACTTCGACTTACACCCGTCGATTATTGAAGAGGACATTCTAGAAAGCTTCCTTACATAATTTAGAAGTCCATGAGGGGTGCTCCAGCATTGAAAGGAAGAGGCGGTTCAGTTAGTCTCCAATAAGACGATTTTACAAATTTAGGTGGTGTAAAATGTAACGTGCTTCATCTCCCGATATCCGATTTTATTTTATTCGCTAACTGTGATGATCATAACTCAGATTGGCGAAGAAATTGCAACAGGACTTAGGGGGCAAGAAAACCAACAAAAGCTGTTATTCGAATGAACTCATCTCAGGGTTCTACGCAGCCCATAAAAGCATTTATGGTAGTATCTTTCCTTCTACTCCAAAATTGGCTGAGGTTATACCCATATTTAAAAATGGTGATCGAAAGGACATAAACAATTATAAGCCCATTACTCTCCTCTCTATATTTACAACATTTTTTTTAAAAATTAATTAAGAGCCGGGTTATTATTTTGTGCAGCTCATTCTTAACCTCTGTGCAGTACGGCTTTAGAAATTGTTAATCTACAGAGGATGCGCTCCTTAATTTTTGCTCAAATATTTACAATAGTCTGAATCACAAGAAAAAAACTGTGTCCTTATTTATTGACATAAATAAAGCGTTTGATAGAGTGAATCATAATATTCTCTGGTCAAAATTAAGAAAAGCTGGTTTTCGAGGTTTTATTCTTGACTGGTTTGAATCGTACCTCAAATATAGAAAATATATGGTAAAACTAGGCACTAAATTCAGCGAAATTTTTTATGTTTGTACTGGCGCGGCATACCCCAAGGCTATGTTCTTGGTCCTATATTATTTCTTATATATAATAATTCTATTTTTGATCTTCCTTTAAAGGCCAAACTAACTGGTTTTGCAGATGACATTGCATGTGTATATAAAGGGTGATTTTTTAGCTATTATCTTTTTGGCAACACTGGTTTAAACAGCTGACACACATTTCGTGTTTTGTTTCACTGTCAAACAGCTTCAGTTTGGTCTATGATTTAACCATGTATCGTCTTACAATCGAACAGCGCTTGCAAATTATTGAATTTTATTATCAAAATGCGTGGTCTGTTAAGAAAGTTCATCGCGCGCTTCTTCCACTTTATGGTCAGTTTAATCGACCCTCTGAAGCGGCTATTCGGGCTGTTGTGACTTAATTTCGCACCAAATTTACATTGTTGGACATTAAACCACCAACACGCTTACGTAGAGTGCGAACTGAAGAAAATATCGCAGCTGTATCGGCCAGTGTTAATGATGACCATCAATTATCGATTCGTCGCCGCTCGCAGCAATTGGGCCTCAGTTGCTCAACAACGTGGAAAATTTTGCGGAAGGATTTAGGTGTGATGCCTTTCAAAATACAGCTGGTGCAAGAACTGAAGCCGAACGACCTACCGCAACGTAAAATGTTTGAAGAATGGGCTCTTGAAAAGTTGGCCACTTTTTTACCGAAAAATTGTGTTCAGCGACGAAGCTCATTTTGGCTCGATGGGTACGTAAATAAGCAGAATTGTCGATTTTGGAGTGAATATCAGCCAGAAGCATTGCAAGAGCTACCAATACATTGAGAGAAATTCACAGTTTGGTGCGGTTTATGGGCTGGTGGCATCACTGGACCGTACTTCTTCAAAGATGGTGCGAATCGTAACGTAACTGTGAATGGTGAGCGCTACCGTGAGATGATACCCAACTTTTTTTTGCCCAAAATGCGAGAGCTTGACTTGCATGACATGTGGTTTCAACAAGACGGTGCCACATGCCAAACAGCACGCGCAACAATGGACTTATTGAGAGGCGAGTTCGGTGAACATTTTATTTCACGTTCGGGACCGGTCAATTGGCCGCCTAGATCGTGCGATTTAACGCCTTTAGATTATAGACTATACAGACAAGCTTCAATTGACGCATTGGAAGACAATATTAAAGCATTTATTCGTGAGATACCGGCCGAAATGTTGGAAAGAGTATGCCAAAATTGGTCTAAGCGGATGGACCATTTGAGGCGCAGTCAAGGTCAACATTTGCCTGAAATAATCTTCAAACATTAAATTATATGGACCGTACTATTGATTCAAATAAAGATTTCATTAATTTTTCTGAATTTTATGTGTTTTTTGTTTTTTAAAAACTTTCCTATAGCTTTTAAAAAATCACCCTTTACTAATTCATCCGTTTTAGATTCCATTGCTGATATAAACTATTATCTTGAAATTTTCAGACACTGGTTTTCGATTCATAAGCTCGTAATCAGCGACAAAACCAAGCTGATGTTTTTTAATCTACCAACTTTTGAACACGTTTCACCAGATCTCGTTTTCCAAATGTGTGACTGTCAAAGTATCTGTGTGAGCTCAGAGGTTTGTAGATCGTTCAAGACTCCTCATACTTTTAATGTCAATTTGCCTTGCTCGACAAAATAGTTCAAGATTGAAAACGTCCGACATTTTAAATATCTTGGCCTTGCCAAAATACTTCTCAACGACTACTCGTGAATTGTATCATCTAAGAAAATTTTGTTCTAAAAAACTTTTAGAAACTGTCTATTATGGTCTAGTCCAGTCTAAAATCCAATATGGTTTAGTGTGTTGGGGTGGCACTTATAACTACGTCGAGAGCATAGCTTCCCACTTTTCTTGTGTTCTGGCATTCTCCCTTTAAAACATCTCTACTATTATAAAGTGCTCAAGGTATTTTTTGTAAAAAGCGGTAATACTCTTTATCAAGCATCTACTTAATACGAAATACGAAGTAATGAAAGCTGGCATGCTTTTATTCCAAGGCATTATACGCAGCAGTTCCTGAAGTTTTATTCTTCGGCAGCACCAAGGATATTTAAGAAGCAATTCAAGTCCTTTTTCTCTTGATAAAAAAATAAAAGCCTGGTTATTTTGCTTTGATTTCGAACAAATCAGCTAAGTAGTATAATAAGTATAATACTAACATCTCCTACTATTGTTTCTAATATTCCTTAAATGTTTCCTTGAATGTATTTATTTTTGTTTTGCCTTCTTCAATCTGCTGGTTTCTCTACTAAACACTCCACAACCTTTATATTAAATATACTTAAGTTTATTCTTCCACACAGTACATTCGATACTAGTTAATTAAACTAAAGAATGTATAAATTTATTTCTCAATAAATATTGTATGTGGTATTGAAATCTCAAACAAAAATAATTAAGAATTAAAAATGAATTAATTAAGAATAAATGTATCCATGTATGTATATATGTGCTGTAAATAAATAAAATTGAATTGAATTGAACTGAATTGAAAAATTTTTTTTCCGGTAAAAAGTCGTTTAAAATGATAACTAGCAGGTCATTGCTGCCAAGAACAGAGCTTCTAGAAGTTGACGGAAGCTGAACTCCAAAATATATTCAATCGTTCGATTGAGTTCGCTTCACAAACTCCATTTTGTGTGACCTTATGACTTCCGAAGGTACAATTGTACTTAAATTTTATATACAATTAGGTGCTAAAATTCCACGCATGAGTCGCCAAATATGTATTTTCAACTCAAAAAGAAAAACAGGCAAGCTTACAATCATAGATTGTAGGATTTCAACACGTCCTGAATACCAGCGATAGTTCTCAAAATATTGTGAACCAGAACTGGCACGAATTCCCTGCGGACTATGGCTGAGTCTAAGTTTCTACTTTAATCATCTGCACTCGGATTGTGCCTCTGTTTGGTGTGATTTTGGGATTGGTAGTATTATTGACCTAATAGTAATAGTATTTAAAAAGTTGAACATTTTTGAAATTTTTCCAATGCTATTCAGGCGAATAACTCTGTTTTCAACAATGATGTCATTCGGCACTGTATTTTTAGTTCTTCGATTTTTTTGAATCGATATTTCTGTGTCTGAAGTTCAAAAGCTGAGCTTACTATATTACTTAAAACCTACGAATTCATCTTCCTTTGACTTTTTTCAGATGTTTTGTGCTAAGTTTTAAATCCAGACGTTGAGGCAATCATGCAAAAATATGAACGAATGCTTGTCATACCAAAAGGAATTTTCACTTCTTTTAGAGTTTTCGAACGGTTGCGGTTCCCAATATAAAAATGACAATAGTTAAGAATTGCGATTTTTGGAAAAACATTTTCGAAATGTACAAAAACTTCCCAGAAACATTAAAAAAAAGTGAAATTTGACAGGAAAATCTTAAAAAAAAAGAGCCAAATGTAGTTAGAAAGCTCCGGAGAGAATAGAAAAAAAGTGAAAGATTTGATTCTAGTACTAGAGATTAATTTGTCCTTTTTTTAGGGTACTATAACGAACTTACAATTTTGAAAGACCAAGAATTATTGTGGATTTTGTCATCAATGGATGACTTAATTTGCATAAGCCAACTTTGAAAGAAATCGTAATGTTGATAGTTCGATCAGTGGTTGAAACACAATCCCTTTGCTCCGTGCGATAGACGGTCGTAACATTGCAAACACTCCTTCGTTGGTTTCTGCATTAGTCATGAGGTAGCTCTTGCTATCTCCAGGACAAAACAAGTTTTTAGAAAAGAAAAATTTAACGTTTTTTAAACCAATCTTAAGTCGCAATATGTCTTATTTTTTAGCTTTTCTTCGTCTTCCCAAATTTTATCACCAAAGCTGCAATCAAAACGTTCTTCTTGACCGAAATTGTAATGAGAACTGATATTTGACAGCATGTTTGTTGAATGTGGTCGCCATTTATCAATCAGGCCGTCCTTGTTAAACAAATTTTAGATTGTGAACACACCTATTGAAATGTTTGCGTGTTAATGAAAATTTTTGCAAGTTTAAGGGAGACTCTGTCCTTGGAGTGCCATGTTTCAGTTGTTTACATATTTTTTGTGTTAAAGGAAACGAGTAAAGCTTTTTGAGTGCGTTTTTTTTTCTTGCTTTTGTTCATGATATACAGAACGTTAAAATTTAATTATAGAAAAAAAAAATAGCGGCCGTTGCAGCTCCGCGAAAACTGATCCTCAAATCGCGAGAGGTAAACGGCTGAAATCACTGCCTCCTCCTTCTTCAGCTGAAACACAAATTCAAGGCATATTATCAATCTGTGACCCTTTGGTCATGGAATGACGGATGGGTTTTTCGTGGCGGCAATTAAAAAAAAATCGAACTTTCGCGTTTTTTTTCGCATAAGAAGATAAATAATAAATGCAAAAATTAATCTGTCGAAAAAACGATACGTCGTTCCGTGAAGTCATAAATTCTAAGTATGTTTTCAAAATTTCAGGTCGATATGTTAATTGCAGCGGTCAGGAAAATGCCATTTTTAAAAACGTCTTTTCGAGAAAAAAGCGATTAAAATTTTGTAATGTTTTCATGATGAACAGTAATCGGCAATGCCTGGTCCATAGAGGCATCGCTCATCTTCTTCTAGCTCTCATGTTGAGCAGCTAACATCTCCCGCTGCTATTTCCGGGTCTTTTTTGCTACGTCGTAAGTGCCCCGTAAATGGTCGGTGTCAATTTCAATCGATTTCAAACGCGTTTAATTTAAATTTACTTACATGTAGCTTAAGAATCCGCAATGAAAAAAGATTGAATTTTGAAAATTTCAAGTACAAAGTCAAATATAGTTTTTTTTTGGATTTACGAATTGAAAATTAAATTTGTAAGATGATTGCCTGGAAGTTCGACTCTAATCAGAAACCTTATCTTGGAATTTATTTTTCCAAATAAGTTGGTATTCTGTCTTTAAGAATGCAGAAACATTAATAAAAGTCTCTTACGTGATATTTGTCACTCATACAGGTAGCACTTTGCACACAATTACTCCAAACTAAAAAAAAACAAAAAATACATGAAACATGAAACATGATTGTGAATTTCGAGTAAATGATGTTGATTGAAGTTTTTCATTTTGCAGGTTTTGAATCTGAGAAAAAATATTGGGAAAATATCCAAATAAGATCCACCTGGAGAAAGAGATTTTGTGAGCGAATCATCTTTAAAAATGGATTTGTCAATTGCCTGCCTAGTTCGTCTGATTTAATTTTTTGGATTTGTTTTTGTGAGGGTAAGTCATGTCACCGACTAAGAAACTAAAAAACGGCCCCTTTTTAATAGATATAACGCCGAGTGTGCTGAGAAAACTGGTGCTAAAATTGATCGCTAGGATGGCCTTTCTAATATGCAGCTACAGTTTCAATATATACGAAATCATTTTAAAAAACTAAATGCCAATTGCGAGTTAATTAAACCAAAACACTGGTCATTTAATTTTCTTTTCTGTGGCTAATTTTTAATTAAAGTTTTAACATCTAAAAAACAAACGCCCATTATAAATTCTAAAACGAAGTTTCGTTAAAAAAATCAGTGCCTCTGCGAACAATTTCATACTTTGCATGAAATATTTGTTTTATAAAAAGAAATTTAACGCAAGATTTTTAATTTTAAAAAGAGGTAAACATTTGAATATTAAATATTGTTTTTAAAAAAATCGAATAAATAGATATATCAATAAATAAATAAATATGCAAATTGAAAAATAAATAAAACAAAAAAATTATTATATAAATAAATTAAAAAGTAAATAAATTTTTCAATTCATAAATAAATAATATAATTACCTACGTAAATGCATAACGACTAAAAATAACTTCAATTAAAATATCACTAAATATCAAATAAGCAAAAAATTCCTCAACTAAAGGCAAACAAGTTCTAACTAAATGTATTTGGTAACAATGATATGCAAGTAAGTAAACTAAAAAAAAAAGTTTAACAAAATTGGTATTTTATTTGGCTTGAGTCACAATTGACAAATAGATCTGATTGTGCAATTTCTAATAATTGTTTCTCGAGCTTTTTTACAATAAACTCGGGGTTACCACAAGGTAGACCCTTGGAATGTTATTGTTCTCTTATTGCTATTGTAAACTCTAGATCATAAATTTATAAATAAATAAAAAGGCAAATAAATAAAGAAGTAAGCAAATAAATACCAAATAACAAATCATGTCATATACTTTGAGTAAAAAGAATATTTATGAGACAATTGATTGACCAAAACATTGAATAAATACATTCCCTCTTTGATAAAGATCCTTTTTAGAACAGAACCATGGTAAATTGGGCATCATCGTATGAAGTTTGTTGTGTGGTACTTGCAACATCATTGAGTAGAATGAAATATGATATAACGTTGTGGAAAATGATAACTTAATGCAAGGTTTTTGAGATGTGATCACGAAAAGTCAACCTCTTATTAAAAACCTTCATTTTTCCATTTGTCATAGTATTCAAACACAGTGTTTTATAATCAAAGCAGAGCAAGGTGCTCTCAATAAATTTGCAAGAAATAAATTCAATATGATCCCAAAAGTTCTCGTGCTGAGCCAAATCTTTGAAAATAATGTCAATAATGCTTCCAGCGTTATAGAACACGGAATCGCAAAATAACGAAAAAAAAAATTGATATTGCGTCGTCTACTTTGCTAAATAAACATTTAAAGTTTGTTTACCTTTAGTCCGTGTTGTTTTAATTTGTTGAACATTTCCACAAACAGAACACGCACTTCGCACATCTATATGTAAAAATGTTCTTGTTTGTTTTCTTTAATTAACTGACGACAATGTTAATTGTTTTATTTAAATTAATTAAATCATTTGTAGACGCAAACGTGAATGTTAAATGCCAAGCATGACCGAGAAATGTTGAATTGTATCACGTTGCCGAATTAAGATCAAATTGTTCAAAAGGCAATTTAAGAGCTTTGGTTAGAAGCAAATGCAGCTAAGAAAAAAGGCTAATATGGACGTCATAGAACTCACTTAGTTGTGAGTTGTTAAAATATACAAGATGGACCGAAACGAAATCGGAAACGTCGGTATCTGATGTGTAGCTGGATAAAGCAGATATAAAATGGCTATGAAAGTATTGATTTTAGATCAGGAAGCTCTCTGCATAAACAAATATTCAACAAACAAATATAAACAAAAATTCAAATCAAGCCAATGTGGAGGAATTGTAATACAGAATTATAAGTATCTTTACTGGTGTGACGGGATGTCTTCCGGACTACGCATTATATACGCAGACTATTTCAGGAGTTGTGAGACTGAATAAGAGACGGGAGCTACCAACTATGAGTCTCTGCTTCTAGGAGAACATATAAAATAAAATCATTTAAAAGCGTTTGATGAGTTCAGGATGAATTCAAAAGGATCCAATAGAATATACGAGAGGCATATGCTTCTTCCAATGTTAGATTTTGACCTTTCTTACGTGGAAATATAAGTTTAAGGTTCTGCTATGTGTTCGTAATGTACATGTTGCTCCACAAAAGGGTTACTATTTTGGAGAGGTTATTTTTAATGATGTATACAAAGTATTGGGTGTAAAACTTAATAATAATAACCTGTATAATACTGTGGTTAATACGAATTTTAAACTTATAGCAACACTAGCTACATTTCTGATATTTCAAGTCTCTTTAAAGCAAACGGAATCCTTATTGGATCACTTCGTTGTCCGCATGTCTGCCTGTCACCGTCCAATTTCTCAGGAATGTGTGAAAGTACAAAGTTGAAATTAATACCAAAAACTTATGACTGCAAACCCTTAAATCAGTAAAATCAGGCCTCTGAAACGACGCAGTCACTAGATACGATTTTTAATGCGCATATATTAGCATTCCCAAGGAAATAAAAGTCAAGAGGTTACTTCCCGTTGACGGAGAATCAAGAAATTTGGCATGAAGCAGTGTCTAATTGCACAACTAAAGTAAATAATCCGCGAACGGTAAGTTTTTGATGTAACACAAAAAAAAATAGCCATGATAAATTTTAAATTACAAAAATATGTAGTTCATTTATCGGTTGTACAGAACCCCTGTTGTGCGTGGGAAGTTTAAAGCTGGTCAGTATAAAACTGATATTTTCTGGACCCTAAAATTAGGTAAGATGGGGTAGAGGTTCGAAAGTAGACTAAATCGGACCGTACACGGTCAATCGATGGACGTAAAGTATCGTGTGCATGTGGATTGACTTTACACTTACACAGTTTTCAGTTTTTTTTGGATTATTCTTTAGAAAGAAGTGTGTTGACAAGACACCTACGGTCGTTCTACACTGTTCCACAAGGTTTTTGAACATCCTTGTTCAACTGTAACTCACCACTAACCATATGGCTTTTAAAAAGTTATGTCCCTGAATGTTTCACCACATGCGATCAGCTTAACTACAGTTTTACCACATAGGTGCTTATTAGGAAGCCTCTAGATTTTTACTGAAACCACGTTTTTTAAACAAAGCAGAAGGCTTAAGAGTAGTATTGGAAGGATGCTTTGTTAATTTAATAACAAAAAAACATTCACAACAAAAGCAAAGTTCATTTCCGATAAAGTGTCTGTCCAACTTTCAACTTGTTGAATTCAGTTCACGAAAGTCGAAGAGCCCTTTGCTTTTATCAGAAAAAGGTATTTATTTTGGATAAAGATTTCAAAACAGGCTTCCTTTACTATTTTACCGTCTAAAATTGTTTAATAAAGAGTTATCTCTTAACCGTGGTCCGGATTCGACATCCTAATTTGCGAAAATTTGGTGATTGGTTGCCTGAATATCAGCGATTAAGAAACCATTTTTCACACATGATTTATCTTCAGCGATGAGGCTCATTTTTTCAAATGGGAAAATAAAAATCCACATAGTGTACAATTATCTCTCTATTTCTCCAACACCGCGAATTCTCACCGATTACCGGCTACGGCATCCTACAGAAGAGAACGATTTTTGACTTAAGTGCAAGAATAATTGCAGGGACGAGCTTTTTGCGTCCAGTTGATGTGAACTGCATACAGACATCGTGTGATAAGACAAAAAATATCTTTTAACGCACACAATTCGCAAATTCTTAAGGCTTGAAAAACGAATATTTTCAAGTGCTGAGCCGGTGAACTAATAATTTTATATCTAAGTATTTTTTTGCGCTTTATTTGGTTGGCAAGAAAGTAATTTTGGTTTTTACAAGAGTGTGGCGTTAAGGTCGTTGATTCTCGATATTTTTATTGTTTTTTTTTACATTTGAAGCTGTCATCGCGCTTAAATTTACTCACGCCCGTCAAATGGAAAAACGAACAAAAAGTATTAAATGGAAAATATATCGAAATGAAAATAAAACAATACGTATGAATGTTAATTTGATTAACTATTGGCCCGCTGTATAAAGCTGGGCTGCGACGTATAGTGAATTTTTTATTTATGGTATTGTTAATTCTGTCACCTCACTTACTCTTTGTCCTTTCTTTCCATCCTTCCCTTTTTATAATTATATTATCTGATCCTTCCAGAGTGAGTCTCTTCCACCATGCACTTACCTTACGCAATTCCCAGAATTCTATAGCTAATATTACTGCTTTCGTTGATGATGTTGGCTGTTCATATAGTTCTGACAGTGTTCTAGATCTCGTAGCCGATATCAATTGGGATCTGAATTTATTTAGAACCTAGTTCGCCGAATACAGATTGAACATTAGTTCAAAAACAAAAAATATGTTTTTTAACTTATCATCTAAAGTTAACTTTAATCCGGAAGTATTTTTTCATGCGCCTGAGTGTCAAAGACAAAAACTTGCCGGTTGCAGTTGTTCTTCAAACTTTTCATACTCTACCTATTGTAGTAGTTTAATTTGCTGCGATGACTGTTTTCCTATTGTGAGAGTCGATGAGTTCAAATATTTAAGACTAATTATGGATGACAGGATGGGCTTTTCTAACCTCCGCCGCACTCTCCGGAACTTTTTTCATTTAAAAAATGGTTGCTCAACTGAACTACTTAGAATTATCTATTATCTATCACGCGATTATGCCTCTTATAATCCTGCAAAAGAATGTGTCATCGCAGTTATCCTCTGTTTCGTGATATGAATGTTCATCCATTCTGTTATTTATATTGTTTTAGAGTCCTAAAAACGTTCTTCAATAGATCGGGATGCTTCAACTGGAGGTAAATTGAAGATTACAATTTGCGTAGAAACTTTTCGAATTTTGTTTCTGTACCCAATTTTCGCACTACTGCTTTTCGTAATTATTACCTAGTTTCATCGTGTCGTCTCTTTAATAGACTTCCACCTGCAATCAAAGCTTTGACAATTTCTGGAGGGTTTGTAAATTGTTTAAGACAGTGGCTTTTGGATTTGATCTGATCTTGAGTAAAGTTCTATACTTTATGTATTTCAAATATTAAATGTCACCTAAATTATTATATTTCTTCTTAAACTATTTAAAATGCAATTGTAAAAAAAACTGAATTATTATGAAAAAATCATCTCGGCTATTTTAATATAAATCAATATATTGGGCAACGTAACAAGCACAAGTGCATTTCTCAGCTCAGTACCGATTTTCGGTTATCGGACTAAATATAGTGGTCAATGTGTCAAAATGCATTGCCGGCATGGTACGAAAGAGAGACATACTCATGAGGTCATCAGTTCATTATGTGAGCGATTAATGAATCACACTGGTTGACTTTGGTTGTATGATAACCAAGTGATAAAGCGTTTGATGAGCGGTTGGTAGGCTTTGTTTTTTTTATTTCCGCAATGGCAAAGACTACCTTCTCAATTCCACTCACGCTGTTCGAGTTAATCTAATTTTTCGTAGAAATTTCTCGTTTTCAAAGAATTGTAAGAAACCTTACAACTGCAGTATTTTACCCTCTAATTAAGTTTTGATTTTTTTTTTTTGCCTCACCAAAAACCATCTACTTGTCTAACTACAAACTACGCCACTGATCTACAAAAACAACCATAGCCAAAGATAAATTTCCCCCCTCTCATTTCGAATACGAAAGAATATTAACTCGTCTGAGAAACAATCAACACTTATTTCGTATCACAATTCAATTCAAAGAATACTATTCCAAGCAAGTGTGATCCCCTTAATAGACTAATCTAAATTAATCCTTTTGATGTCACATGCTATTGAATTTTACGAGCCAAATCACATATCAACCTCGTCACCAATTATTGTCACACTTAACTTGCCAGCAGATCACAAAAGCATATCCATCGCCACAAACATGCACACAATAACTTGCCAAATAGCCGTCACATTAAATGTCTAGTTTCATCCTCACATAAACAAAATATCCAACCCCCTCCGACAAACACAATCAAAAAGATAACGAGCTTGCGGCGTAACCACTGCAACCAAGGAATCTATCAACATGACTTTTCTGTCTATCAATAAACTCTGTTATGTACGGCTCAGCATATGCATAAACATCATTCGTTTTAGTACGCGTCCCAAGTTGGGCGCCAACAAAAATTCCCCTGGTTAATTTACAATTCTGCCGCATAGGAGTAGATGCGGATATCTTATGCTTCGAACGCTTTAAGCATAACTCCATGTATAATTACTCAATAATACAATTTGACACTCAAAGAGTTTAAGGAAAAAAATAACATCGAAGGCCCCTACAACACGTTCACATCTGGAAGCTTTTGAGCAGGACGTTCGCTTTGCCGCATTTATACGAACATAAACTATTACCAGTTCCAAATGGATTTGCCAGAGTTCTGCCTCGTCCTCAGTCGTCATTGAATCACTCGTCGGTCGATTGCACATAAGGACACGAGACGATTTATAATTGGGTGCCGAGTTTATGGTGTACCCAGAGTACCCATTCATGTTCCATAGTTGTCCTGTTTTCAAAGCGGATTTTATTTGCCGGATAAAGGAGGAACTGGAAAATATCTGTTCCAGACATTTACATGACACAATGAATGGTAATTTGTTCACCAAGTGAATTATGTATAATGAAATGGTCATGGGATTGGGATGTCCTTTTGGTAGCTTAATTTTTGCAGTATGTTAGCCCTTGGTCGAGGCTTATTGTCGCAGGATTAAGAGACGGGGAAATGAAAATCGTTTCCAGTGAATTAAGAGATATTCGTATTGTTGTTTGTTTTTTTTTCAATTCTTGTCGGAAACAAGGACTCTCGTAAGTATGATCTTACTCTAAGTTCCGCTTGTTCATGAAAAAACCGACGAGCAGACACTCCGGCATACGAGTATATAGAAATGGAACGTGAGTGTCTTTTGTACTCCTTATTTATGGAAATTCAAACCAAGGAATTGTGGTCACCTAGACGAGTTTAACATAAAATCATTTTATTTATTGGGGTCGAGTGTCATTGAAAAGCAATGTCATTAAACCATTCTTACTTGAAATCGGTTCTTTTTTCTTCGTCACCCAAACTTGCCCAATCGACATCTGTCCTGAGGCATTATTGAGCGATGAAAAAAAAGTGAGTGAGGCTTTTTTTCGATATGGCCACGTCGACGATAAATACAAAGAATGACAGTACGGTTAACTTCACCCTCGGCAGAAATCCTTCCAATTAAAAATGTCCAAATTGAATGGGGGCAATAAAATCCTTTTCGCAATTTAAATCTCCGTGCCCCGATGGCAACTCCCTGCTGCTCTACATAGGTGGTGTCCTCTCGGCTTAAAGCCATATAGATGCCCAAAGTCTTCATTCCTCAAAGTGATACAACATCACACAAACCAAATGACTATAGGTCGATTAGTCACTCATCCTTTATTCTTAAGACTCGTAGGCTTATAGATTTCAATCTAAAGGCCCAAATTTGCTCCTTGCGAATTTTCAAATCATAAAATGCCATCAAATTGAGGCATTCTTATCGACAGGGTAAGCGTAAGGCTGCTCTTCTTATCACTGACTAACTTTCAGTCAGTATCCAGTATTGGCTTCCCTCCGACATTCTAGTCAGTAAACCAGCAAAACTTGTGTCGGTAAGACTCAGTGCAATCTTACAATGGACTAGGAAAAAGTTGCTCAAGCACACGACAAGAAATCTGTTGAAATAACATTTTTGTGCATCAAGTGATTTTCTGGGCTATCAACGTATTAGATTTGTTTTCATATGAAATAGGGTTAAAGGATGGGAAGTTCACATCATTATCCATCACATTTCTACATGCAGATTGTTCTACAAAAATGCCACAGTCATTTTTGCTGCACCATGGTTCTGTGTCCACTGTAATAAAAGTGTAGTTTGCATAGAACGCAGCAACCTGTACAACAAAGTGGTAACTTTTGTAGTTCAAACTCGGGTCTCGGGGAGCACCGCATGCTTATGAGTTTTCCATCTATTGCATCAATATCAATATATCAATTGAACATTTCTTGCAGCTATTTTTCTTTGAGTTGGTTTTCTAGTATGCGTTGAGTTTAAGATTGAGTTAAGTAGCAATTTGGAGTTTTGCTTTAACACTGCCCCTTAACATCACTTAATCTACCCAGTTTGACACAAAGCCCGACAATTACATTCATTTTTCGGCCATTAACTCATGGATCGTTTGCAGAAAACGTTTTTTCATTGAAACATCTGTGATTAGTTTATTTTCCATGTAGCCTACTAACAAGTAAAAATATTTAATCCATCTTATTTACAAAACCCAGAATACTTTTTTAAAAATATTTTTCTTGACTCTCCCAAAACGCCTCAATAGCGGCCATCACTTCAGTATCATTTTCGAATTTCTTGCCCCAAAGGTGGTGTTTTGAGCCAAGGAAAGTGATAGAAGTCACTTGGAGGCAAATATGGTGAAACGAGCTGCTGTTGAAGCAATTCGAATCACGTTTCTTGAACCGATGCGTTGTCTTGACGAAACAGCACTCCAGCTTATAGTTTGGCATGTCTTTTGTTCTTAAAAGCCTCCCGTAATCTTCTTATTCGTAGTGACAGTCTGATTAAGTGCCAAATATTCCATCATGGTAATTCCTTCAGCGTACCAAACAAAAAATCACCTGATCTCGCTGGTACTTTTCCAGATGTCGACCCGTTTCTTCGTTGGGTAGTCGGTTTACATTCTCGGCACCCAACGCACAGAGACCTTCTTCATATGTTATTCGTTGGGAAGGATTATTTGAACGCTGCCACATGAGGTCTCTGTGAGCTCAGAAATGGCTGATGGTCACTCCTCGACCTGCCAACACGACATCTTCGACTTTTTTCACCTTCTCTTAAACTCCTTGGTCCAGCGTAGTCCCCTTTTATTTCCACCAAGTAGCTGTGTATATCTTTGGTAGCTATTTCAGACGTACTTACTGACAGCTCTTATTTTGTTTTTAAAATTTTATGCAAACTTTAGATGACGGATTATCACCCCTCGAATTTAAACTTTTATCATTGAACGCACGCTTGCGTTGTATTTTAAAGTGAAATCTACTGCAGTTCATTTGCAGCGAAAACCTTTTTCTTCTTACAGAAGCATCTTGAATTCGAATAAAGAAGCTTTGAAGTTAAAAAATAAACCATTTTCAAAATGACTTTGATTGACAACGGACATGATTGATTTACCTCTGAGACATCCCGAAACAAACATGCATCAATAGAAGCCGAATTCCTGGTAAGAAAACGCAAAAGGGTTCACGGTCCCTGGAGAGGATTTCCCCTCTACAATAGACTATGTAGTGTCAACTTCGAAAATGGGGAGTGAGATGCTGATCCCCTGATACCGGACAGCTCCATCACGATTTTCACCCATGGGTCAAAACTGGATCAATAATTCGGAAGTGGTATATTTTAAGAAAACCTAAACCTAGAACATTCCTTACGCTTCCCTGATCACTGCAGTGTATTCCAAACTTATATCATTGTGATAGCATTTCTGCAAAGGAATGGACAGTCAAGCTTAAAATCTCTTTTTGGTATAAACACTTGTCAAGGTATGCCGGGTATCCCTTAACGAGGTAGCGGATTATTCCCTTAACGAGATAGCGGATTATTCACCCCAACTGGGTGCCAAAACACAGATGAACTCTTACAATGGTCCTCGCTGATGCGGTTTCACACTTTATTTACATTCCCTACGCTACGGTAAAACTAAGCATTCAAAATAAGTACATCTACTTAATTACATAGCTTGCAACATTACCAAACAAACCTGGCTACTTCTTAAAAAATAGCAAAGACCCAGGATGCTTCTAAACTTGGATCGCAACTACTAGCACTTTGTCATATCTGTCAGTCAGTCAAATGATTTCTGCAGAAGCTGCCGATCAGAGGAGGAAGGAGAGGAGATCTTCACCAATCTTTTTTATGAATGCCCGGCACTAGTGAAGAAAAAAGAATCTGGGTTCCCATTTACCCGCTTAACCAAACCCAAAAGACCTGCCACGGTTCTGAAGAGACACAAACAGGTTCTCTCCGAGTTCCCCTTTTGGAAAGTGGCACTAGAAGGAGTTTCTCTCAAAATTCTCCCTCTCTCCTTCCTCGACATATCATAGCACGACAGGTTAACCCACATAGCACTTGTCATATCACAACGGCCCAAAACGCTTCATTGCTTTCATACGCAAGGTTCTATGTCCTTAAGGATTCAGCTTCAAATTAATCTAACGTCATTGGAAACGCTCCGAAAAACCTTACACAGCTGGAATCTCGACGCAATTGTTGCAACAAAATGATATAGAATTAAAATCGTCCGACCACTAATTTTTTCTCAAAATTTTCTTAGTTTTCTAATTTTTAGTTTAATGAAAAAGTTTAATAAAATAAAAAAAATAATATTAAATTAAAAGGAGTTAAGTAAGTAGGTTAATCTTGGAGCGCCTGCAAAGGGCCATTAAGTAAGTAATGTAAAATGAATTTATATAAGCCAGTTTATGCGTTTTGTCTAGTGTCTAAATAGGTCCAATTAGTTAGTAAAAAAAATGCATTTAACCGGAAAACCAAAAATTATTATGTAAGGAAAATGTAAACTACTTACTATTTCTTCTTGTCAATAAAAACAACCTATGGACTTACCTGAAAAGAAGAAAAATATTAAATGTAATTTAAGTATGCAAACACATTTTTAATAGATACATAAATATTAATTTCAAATCTTTTATTCCAACAACTTTCATTGAAAACTTTCAGAAGTATAAAACCACTAAAACGTAAAGGTTGTTTAAAAATGTTTGTATTTTTCCTCAGGCGATATTTTTTTAAAGCCTGATGCCTTAACAAAAGTCAAGATTTGACGATAATATTTCTGGACTTATTATAACGTAATCGAAGCCAAACAAATACTGGCGTTGTTTCCAGCATTCCTTGACAAAATTTAATAACGATATCTTATTACAGCTTGACTCCAATTGAAAATTTACATTTCCTCTTGGCGCTGAAATATAAAAATCAGAAGAGCAGCTATAATTTAAGAATGCTCGAAACTTTTGATTTTCATATCCAATTTTGACACAGCAGAATATATGGTCATGCAGATATTAAAAGTTCCAATATTCCCGAGTAGTGATGCGGGAATGACACAACAGTGGAGATTCGACGGAGAATGAACCTAGGCAACGGCTGCTCCTTCGGTGTGTCATAATAACCAGGATCCAAGCTCCTATTACAAAGGATAAAAATACTGCTCCACGAAACATTGATTTTTGCAGTTTTGCTTTATGAAGCTGAACGCCGGACGATGTGCAAGGCAGCTGAGCAAATATTGGGATCCTTCGATGGAAAAATCCTTTGTCGGATTTTTGGTCCGCCCTGCTAGGAGGGCAAATGGAGGAGAAGGCATACAACTATACGAGCTGTACAAAGATTTATCTATAGAACAGAAAGCATAAAATCCTTCGACTGCAAATTGTGAGAATGAACAATAATGGTCCAGCCAAGAGTCTTTTAATCCAAGCCACCAGCTTCAAGATGAAAGGGAAGACCGAACCTTTGATTCAAGGGTCAACCAATCATGGACGCTGATAAATCTTGTCTCAGGACCGTCAGGACTGAAGGGCAGCTCTGTCTCAGGCTCTGATATTTCCAAAATCACTGGCCGTGTAAGTTAGTAAGTAAGTTATTCAGGTTTCAATGTTGTAGATAAAGTTGGATTTTACGATCAAGAAGAGGAGAGAAATCGTTTGTTAGGATCGTAAAGTGACCAAAATAATTCCTTGACCATGTCGATTTTGCATTGAGTCTTCATGACACGCCATCTGCTTTTAAATTCACCACGATATCAGAGGGCATTCAACAAAGACTAGAAAAGATATTGCAGTTATGGTTCGTAACAACCGGTCAATATCTTAAGGGATGCTATTGCTTATCCGCTCTAAAAGTGACTTAAAGAATTTGAGATGATAAAGCTATCACAACTGTGTGCTTATGCCAATATAAATTTCTGAAATGAACTTATAAAGGTTAAAATCTTTGAGTGCCTACTACAAAATCGTACAGGGGCTCATTTACATTTTCGGGTTTCAAAATTTATTTCTATTAAACAAACAAAGATATCGTTCCATTCTGTCTTTTAAAGAAAAAAATACACCCAAAAGCTATGAAAAAAGTGAATTGTAGAGGAACAATAAAATATTTTACTTTAAAAATATTCAAAAATCCATGATCAAGGCATTAAAGCATTAAACAGTTTTGGATCAAAGTAAACAAACCATTTCTCAATGTTTTTTATGCGTTTAAAAATAGGATGGAAAAATATTTCAATTCAAATTGTAAAGAAAAAAAGTAAACTAACCCAAAATAATAAATAATTACTAGCTACAAGATCTTTTTCTGTTTTGACATTACGATACTAAAGAAATGAGCGGATCCGGTACGGCTGTAGACATATTGAAAAAAAACTCATTCTGCCGCACTATTCAGACGTTTTCTGATATACAGTAGCGAGCAAAAGTGGTCGAATGATACCCAAAGTATTTTGTGTTATTGTTAAAATATATGAAAATATGTTCGCAATACAACAAATTCCTTTAATATATAAATTTGGGAATGTAGATTGCAAATAATTGACAAAAAGCGTTTGCGTTATCAAAATATTTAGAAAAATCAAGTTAAAATGTTTCCAGTTTGGTACGCTTAGTTCGGGTGCTCTAATTTTCCTAAATTTTTTGTTTTCGCTAAGGTCAATTGGTCAATTCAATGCATTTTTTACTTAAAATGCATGTTCCTTAAAAGCTAGCCAAAAATGCCTTTATCTAGCTTATTCAACTTCACTATGTCTTTAATAACTTACTGGCTCTCTGCGGGCGCTTTGAGATAAGCCTACAAAATTAAAATAATGTCTTTCGACTTTATACTATCTAATAATATATATTCAAATTAAATAAAAAAAAACTTAGAAAAATATTAATTTTTATAATTGAAAAACTTAGTGAATGGACGGGTTGTATTTTAATCAAACTAAACCTTAAACTAATCTAAAACATAAAATCTTAACCTAACTTAAAAAAAAATTTCGACATCAACTCTATCGCGGTCTGACACCGCCCCAATGACCCGAAGAGTCCCTGGTGAGCTACTTGTGACGTCTTGGTCGTAGTTGACTCTCGGGAAGATTAACGGCACCGCCAATCTATCTCGGACCAGATCTTTTCTATCTAAATAGAGAAACGCTACAGAGGGAATAAGGCTGTTAAGGCGCACTATCTCCTGGTGCATATAATTGGGATAAAAAACAGCGGAGATCAAGTTGTTTTTCGGAGTCATTTTTCTTGCAATGGGACTTGGAATAAGCTTTATTAGAAAGTTATAAACTCTGATCAGGTTGGCCCCGTTGTACAAGACCTCATTACTTTAAAGAGGCCCTAGACAACGGATTATAGTCATTGAACATGGTTAAACCAGTGTTCTCCGATCGCCAGTTCTCAATATCATTTTGAACGTCGGAGTTGTGCATTAGGATGTGATTTTCCAAGTCATGGTTCGGGCGAGTGCACACATTCACCTTGTACGCATCTTGAAAAGCCGCACCTATTACTTCAACTTTCTCCTGAGCATCTTCGATTACAAAAAAATTGTCATCTTCGATCGCTTCTACCGGATCTATGCCTGCTGTCACAAGTACTTGTTCGTTGTCTGTTGTTCGGGGGAGCTTAAGACACGGAAGCTCATTCTGATTTTTTCTACGAAAAAATTTGTTAATTTTCGGGAACATACTAGGGTTTAGCTTTAACAGCCTGAATTTTGTTATTCCAATGCGAATTAATTGAAGCTCGGTAATTCTGGTGTATTAATTGCTGAAGGTTTTTAAGATGCGACTTCAGTGTCCTAACCTCAGAGTTTTGTGGTTTTGTTGCGTTGCGGTATATATTGACATTGTCAGTCAGTTGGTACTTGGGAATTTTTCTGTCCATTGTTTGCTTTATGGTGTCGTCCATCCGTTTGAGGTAAGTGTCGATCTCCTTGTTCGACATTTTCCTATTTGATGGTAGGTTGTGCGTAATCAAGGAAGGTGATTTTGTCATTGAAAAAGTGTCTCGAGCTCTGAGATAAAACAGGTTTGTTGAGTAGCTTCAGTTGCATAGGCTGCGATCATATACAACCTCTTCCCACTACGCAGGGGGATGCATATAATGCAAGCCTCTAGCACCCGGAATCTACGCACTTCACCACTGTACATAATGCAGATTTTTATTAACAAAGATAGCGACGCCACCAGCCCCGTTGGAGTTGGGTCTGTCTCGTCTAATAATTCTTTACTGACTGTGCCTCAAATTGTGCCCCTAAGAAAGCTTGGTTTCGCTAACCAGAAGAACATCAGGGCTTCGGTCTTCTAACAACTTGAAGAGCACAGTTCTTGACTCGATTATTAGCGAAATTACATTCACTGAAAGGATCTTTAAGGATTTCTCCACCAGCGGACACATAACGACTGGCGCGTTAGATTCGGCAGCAAAGTGTAGATACGATTTACCTTGGGCCTATTAAGCGTTTGAGTTTTTGGAATAGCGCACAGCTTCTAACAAAACACGGCCAAGCCAACAAGTATACCACAAAAGTATAGTCACTCTTCCGACAAAATTTTCACACATAATTTTAGGAGCAACAGAAATAATGTGTGTAATCCAGTAGAGGTGCACACTACAACAAATCCAACCTAAACCATGTAATTTTGACTATCAGAATACGCTTCAAGCCTCAAATGTCGCCACGCTAGTTTGCCAACTTGTTTATTTGCTTCTTAAATTATTACGTCGATTATTATTAATGGTGACGCTAATTTAATTATGATCGCCCGCACGAACTCCACAAAGTAATTGAGAAACACATTCCCACTCAATTCCGAGGCCTTAAAGCCAAACTCACGTCACTTTACACCAAGGCTCACAGAGATACGGTCAGTTTGTGAGTCTAATATGGGGTCCCGACCCGTCATAAAACGACAATAGAGACAAGATCATCATCATTACCCAAACTGTGTGCCGCCATAAAAGCGCGTCAACAAAACAATTTGACAAGTAAATAAATAAATCCGTGTATAGTGAATATTATGATTGACAGCTGTTTGTGCGTCCGCAGAGATATTTCGTTTACTTGGAGCCACAGATGACACAGCAGACAGCAGACAGCACACAGCAGAACAACAGCCTGTGTGCCTGTTGATCAGATGGAGACTCACCGTCCGAGATACAGAGAAGATTGTTAGCTCTGTGGACACGTAGCTTGTGCTTCATTGTCTCGGCCTACAAGCAGCTTAGAACTTAACGACTTTTCAATTGATGCGATCAGAACGTTGTACAATGGGCCGCAAATAATGGAATTTCCTAATCCGACGAACCATAGTGGGATTAAAACAAAAAAAGTAAAACAGTTTAAGTTTGGTTTGAAGACAACGTTTCGAAGATGACAACATTTTTCTTCTCCGACAAAAATGCAACAATTACTCGTAAACATTGGTATATCAAATCTACAAGCCGGCAAGTGCGAGTCGGAAATGTTTATGAAAGGTCCCGTATCACCTTACAATTTTTAAAATAGTTTTAGTAATGTCGAAAAGAACACGTTTATTGCATGGGGACCGTCTTTCTGTTTAACTTTATATTATATTATATAAGTATTTCATGTGATAGACGGACGGACAGACAGCGGAGTCTTAATAACAAGGTCCAATTGGCACCCTTAGGTTGCAGAACCCTAAAACGGGCTGAAAATCGTTGTCAAATAAAAGGAATTATTAGACTGTTTTTGATTCAAGAAGAAGTCACAACTCTATTGAAGCTCCCATTTATATAGAGATAAGAAATGGATCTTGATTTGTAAGAAGCCAAGAAGTATTAAAAACCTTCGTAGAGGCTCATCTTCCCGTAAAAGGTTTGTGTGGCTCATACGGGCTTCAGAGTTTATCTCAAAAGCATGGAGAGACGGTAAGATGTTGACGTATCTCAGGAAAATAAGGTCACACTACCGCAAGGGAAAAACTCTGTATGCCATTGATTCCATGACCTATTTTTGATTATGACCGCCTCTAATTACATATTATGAGTAAAGAATTGACGAATGCCTTTCAAGAGGTGTAGAACTTCTATCTTATTTGCGTAATAAGACTCTCGAATGAAAACGTTGGACATGCCTTAGACTATGGCTCTTTATTCATCGTGTTTTTGATGGCCGATTATCAAAGTTCAGCTGTAACGTTCGGTATTCGTGAAAGACGATATATAACTCGTAGGACGTAGAAAAAAATATTCAGACAATTTAAGTTATTTCCGACACAGAAGTTTTGAGAATTATGCCTGATATTTTGACTCATCGCTTACCACTTTTCCCATAAACCCGACCCGAACTTAGGAACTTATGACTGCAGTCCCTTTAAGTCCCTTAAAACAATAAAGTTCTTAAATCGATGCATGTTTTGATACTGGCAAGGTAGTCAGAACCTATTGAATTTTCGAAATTCCCTTCCCGTGATGGACGAACTAACTATTTATATACCGGTTTTTTCTTTGCAGAATCATTGGTCTCGGAAAAACATTGATACATAGCGAAGGTCTGTCTCTGTTTTTGGCGTAATTTGGTGGCGTTGTTCTGGCAGAATGTTGTCTAAAGGACCAATTGGATAACATCACATCTACTAGGATACTTGTTTCATTTAAGTTATGGACAGCCCATTCGATTCGGAGCTGTACATTGTGTAAGAAAAATTAAAAAAAATTGATTTCAAGGTTTTTTTAAGAATCGCAAAAAGTTCAAAGCTGTAGACTGGTGTCAAAACCGTCTGTCCAGTTCGCCAAAGAGCAGCTCCATTGGGTTGAGGTCTCGTTTTTAGTGTTAATTGTTGTACACAAAAACTCTCGTTTCTGTCCACAAACTTCAAATTTTGATCATGCGGCTGATACTTAATCGTGGTGCTATTCAAAACCATCCAGCCGCTGGACTTTGTTTTAAAGTCGTAGCGGTAGCTAAACGCCAGGTAATGTTTCAAGAAAAAAGGGCAAGAAATCCGTGTGTCTCACATCAGGATAGTTCCCGTACGCCTCGACAGTGATTTCTTCAAAGTGTTTAAAGGATCAACAAATAAAAGATAAGTGGGCCCACGTCATCGGATACTAGCGTTATGACCATCATATACGATGGTGCAGCGTTGTCATGCAATATGGGAAACGAGCCCACTTTTGTAGTGAGAAATAGGAAAGAGGTTTTAAATTTAAAGTTAGTCTCTAATACCAGCAGCTTTTATATTTTTAAGTGAAAGTTGCTGAGAAGTCATCATTATCGGACCACTGATGAATCCGGCCCTCTTACAATGCAAATTGATTGATGTATTCCGACAACAAACTCGAGGCGCAACCATTTGTAAATGAAAACTCAATTGGAAAAGAAAAGGGCTTTAAATATTTTAAAAAAAAGAGTCCTGTAAGCAAGGAAAAAGATAGCAGGACGTAGTATAGTCTATAGAAAGACGAAGAAAACCTGTGTTAATTTTGCATGCGATGAATACATAGACGGTAAAGAAGCAAGCGTTCCAAGCTTTATTATGAAGGAAGATGGTACTTGAGCTGAAAGTAGGCAAGAAGTGTCAGAAACCGCAATGGAAACTCACATTCCAAGAAACAGGGCACCAGAACAAGGAGCAAGATTGAATCAAAACCCACGGGAAAACGTCACGGTTAACCATTTGGTCATTCTTAACGAGCTAATCTCCAGGTCCGGTTGACATTCGGCCACGCATGCTTCAAAAGGCACATAACGAAGCTAGGAAAAGATAAAGGGTCATCTTTAAGCAAGGCCTTTGAATAGAATATATTCCACTAACTTGGAGGGAAGTGAATGATGTTTTTACATCAACAGCTCGCGAGTAACGTCACTCAATGGTGAAAGATTTCCATCTCTCGTCTTTCGCACTTAAAACGCTCGAAAGGCTCCTGGATTTACATATCAGAAGTAATTGCATTACTGGTATGCTATGCGATTCAAAATTCGAGAAAGGGTAAATCTACACGAGTTAGCTCAGCTCAGCAAGAGATTATAAGGAAAATAGTGTAGAGCCTCATCATAAGCAATTTCCTCCACCATCATTCTTAGATGTCGAGGAACTTTTAATTATGTTTCGAGCCCTACAATTTAAAACGCCCTGGATACAATCGAAGTCCAGCAAGGCATATCGCACTGGAAAATGTTAGTTTGCAGGAACATGAGTTGCGCTATGTGACACAGTTCCATTAGGAAAGTCTTTGATCACACACTTAAGAAACTGCAAGCTATGGGCATAGTCAGAAGCTGTTGAAAACGTTTTTGGAAGCCTAAAGGAAGTAGGACACGTTAACAACAGACAAATTTTTAAATTTTTTATGAGAAAAAATTGTTTTGTGGAAAATGTTTAGGCTGCAACTCAGACATAGCCCGTTTTGTAACGAAGTGTCTTTTCAAGTTACACTTCACAACCTTGCTCAACCTAACCTTAGAGGACTTCGATATTTAAATTTTCATCTGCAATACCACAGTACATGCATTTTCATTTTGCTTTCTGGATTTACTTCAACAATTGAAGTTTTAGCAATGTAGTTAAAAATTTACCTAATTTTCAAAAGAAGTACCTGAATTGTAGCTTTTGCGTAAATTTTTGTACAAAAAATCTTATAATTTCTGTTTCTAATTGAGTTTACTGGTCACTTAATGAAGTCGGTTTTATTTGTCCATAGCGGTCAATGCTTTGGTTCCGCTTTTTTTTTTAAACACTCTCTTAACACGCTTTCAAATGCAAATAGTGATTTGATAAGCGTTAGTTGTCTTAAGAAAAGCAGAAATATTATAAAAGTGAATAACATTTCTATTTTAGTTATCAAAGTAGAGTGTCCAATAATGTTGTCCTCGAAGGCTTACGCTGGCTTATAGGCATAGACTAGTTAATTGAGTATCTCCATAAAAAAATAGCTTCAAAGCGTCAAATCGCACTATCTAACCGGTCCAAAAAGAGAAATATATTTCTCAACAAACTCTATTGGTCAATTGATTCACCGTACCATTATCTGCACAAACATTGTAAAGGGTAAAAAACACATAACACATAAAATTCAGAAAAATGCATGAAATCTTTATTTCAACCGATAGTACGGTCCATATTATTTTATGTTTGAAGATTATTTCATGCAAATGTTGACCTTGACTGCGCCTCAAATGGACCATCCGCTTAGTCCAATTTTGGCATACTCTTTCCAACATTTCGGCCGGTTTATCACGAATAAATGCTTCAATGTTGTCTTCCAATGTGCAATTGAAGCGGGCTTGTCTGTATAGACATGAACTTTAACATAGCCCACAAAAAATAGTCTGAAGGCGTTAAATCGCACGAACTAGGCGGCCAATTGACCGGTCCCGAACGTGAAATAAAATGTTCACCTTACTCGCCTCTCAATTAGTCCATTGGTGTGCGTGCTGTGTGGCATGTGGCACCGTCTTGATGAAACTACATGTCATGCAAGGCAAAAAAAAGTTGGATATCATCTCACGGTAGCGCTCACCATTCACATTTACGTTACGATTCGCATCATCTTTGAAGAAGTACGTTCCAATGACACCAGCCCATAAACCGCACCAAACTGTGACTTTTTCTGGATGCATTGGTAGCTCTTGCAATGCTTCTGGCTGATATTCACTCCAAAATCGACAATTCTGCTTATTTACGTACCCATTGAGCCAAAAATGAGCTGAAATGAGCACAATTTTTCGGTAAAAAATTGGATCTTCGGCCAACTTTCCAAGAGCCCATTCACCAAAAATTTTACGTTGCGGTATTTCGTTCGGCTTCAATTCTTGCACCAGCTGTATTTTGAAAGGCATCACACCTAAATCCTTCCGCAAAATTTTCCACGTTGTTGAGTAACAGAGGCCCAATTGCTGCGAATGGCGACGAATCGATAATTGATGGTCATCATTAACACTGGCCGATACAGGTGCGATATTTTCTTCAGTTCGCACTCTACGTAAGCGTGTTGGTGGTTTAATGTCCAACAATGTAAATTTGGTGCGAAATTAAGTCACAATAGCCCAAATAGCCACTTCAGTGGGTCGATTAAACTGACCAAAAAATGGAAGAAGCGCGCGATGAACTTTCTTAACGGAGCACGCATTTTGATCATGAAATTCAATAATTTCGTTCGTTTGTAAGATGATTACGGTTAAATTATAGACCAAACTGAAGATGGTTAACAGTGAAACAAAACACGAAACGTGCGTCAGCTGTTTAAACCAGTGTTGTCAAAAAGATAATAGCTAAAATATCACCGTTTCTTTACAGCTCTTGCGTTGTCTGAACTTGCTCTTCGGACCAAATACGGCATTTTTGTTATCCACTCTACCGGAAACGAGCTTCGTCGCTGAAGACAATTTTTCAATAAAAAAGCGGATCTTCCTTCGGTTTTTTTAAGGCCCGATCACCGAAAATACGCTTAGGTCTTGCACGAGTTGTATTTTACAAGGTTTAAGACAAAAATCCCTGCCTTAACTCTTCCACGTAGTCCAGTAACGCAATCTCAATTGCAGTGAAGTGCGACGATGGGATAAATCATGGTCTTTAATATCATTTTCGGATTAAGTAGCAATACAATATTAATATTATATTTAATTTAATAGTATTGACGCCGTGAAATGGTCAAAGTGCGCTCAAATCCTATTTCACAGAGGTAACATTTTGATAATTAAATTGAGCATGCTTTGACACATTTCACGAATAATAAAAATACTCAAGGTACCATAAAGGGTCCATCGCGGTCCCTGATGTGGAGCAGCACCCTTAACACTATCATCTAAACAATTAACACCCAACTTTAAATTTTTTTTTAAAGTTTATGCGTCCTATCTCCTCTAGGTTTCCCAAAAAGTGACTTCCTATTGCTACAAGCTATACCCTGATATTCACATCAGATATAAAAATTATCCTCTTGGACTTAAGTCACCACATAATCGTTCCGTATTCGAGATACTTGCATTTTTTTCTAAGAGGCAGTGCCCAGACAGTATGCTCTCTTAGCTTGAGAAATTCGCTTGGTTTTTTTACCAAAATACAATTGGTGCCTGCCAGTTCTAATTTAATTCAGAAAAAAAATTTGACTTCTTCAAAACGGATAGTTTCGGAGCGTTACATAACTTTGACATACTCATATTTTCTTGCGAAATGGCCGCCAAACAATCAGCATCAAAAACTATTACCAAACTCTCTTCGCCTGAAACAGTATTAAATCAGGTCAATATTTGTTTCAAACAAAGTGAATGTCGGCGTGCTCCTTCTCATTGTTTTTTTTTTTTGTGCCTAGTTTTAATTACCAAATTGCACTTGTTGTCACCCTGTGGCACCCAATAAATAAATTACCATATCTGTTCGTATAGCCAATCTTAATGTTCGGCTTAATTGAATAATTATTAAAGGCGTGTAGACCGTAACCGTGACCATTTTTCCCTCGAGCTACCAGTGTTTTTTTTTCTGACTAGCTACAACACCTATCTTCGTATCTTCTAAGCTTAAATTTGAATTCAATTCGCTTTAAGAATATTTTTACAAAGAAAAAAAAAAAAACCGTCGGGACTGAAGACATTAACGGCAACAATAATTGATACTTGATTAAAATTAATTTCGATTCAAGCATGTGTTGGTCGAGATCAATTGACAAATTGAATGCAGCCCGCGGGATCTGAAAATGTGGTTCTGTTTGTTTGCCGATCGGATGATGAGATAAAAAAAAAAGAGTATCTTCACCAAATCATGCCAGCTGGCAGTGTACGCCACTTAAAATGGATTCTGTTTCAGTCATGGAAGACCAAAGCTATTTAAAATTTATTCTTTTTGTTTAAAATACTTTTATTGTGTTAATTTTAATTGAAACGGAACTTTTTGCGTTTGTTTTTCCAACTTTTACTAATAAATTAATCCGATTGAGGCAAAAAAAGAAAGCCTTCGTTCAAAGAGTTTTGACGATAAACAGATTCGGTTAGGAATGAGATCAGCTCTTAAAAAAGACACTTACAAGTCGGTAAAATACTAATAATAAAATCTCATGGTTTCGGTCCAATCTGCTTTTCGTGCCAAAAACAGCTGTGCGACTGCATTGATATGGCTTGAAGAAGATATAAGAGAGAAGCTGGATAAAGACTATGTGGCTTTTTCTACTTCTAGATTTCTCGGAAGCTTTTGAAAGTGTGGAAGGATAACCATCAGATTTTTATCTTGCAGTTGGTGAATTTCCAAATCAATTTTGGGTCATTTAAAAGTGGTTAAGGAATTCTTTCATTCTAATTATCATAAAGACGGTTTGAAATTCCAAACGTATGAGCAAAACATAAATGATTTATTCGAAAAGAACGTTCCTTTAAAGCGCTAGATAACTCGTTGTACGTCACCACCCTGGCTTAAACACGAAATATTGACACTTATGTCGCATATTCCCGATGGAAGCGGTATAAAGTTCAATATTTCTACGATGAGTACCATTCGCTTAGGAAGTAAGTAACCCAGCACTTAAAAACTGCAAAAAAAAAGAGTTCAATGAGCGTTTTCTAAATCCCGATATCCAATCTGGACAAAGTCTGTGGAAAAATTTGCGAAAGCTAGGTCTTGGTAATAGGCATGGCAAGTCCCCTGCTGATGTGTACTGCGATTTACTCAATGCAAAGTTTGTTTCTGCACCAAGGATGACGCTTGGGACCAACAACCGAAGTAGGCTATACAGGCAATGTGCAGGAATTGAAAATGATGCTCGCTTTGGGTTTACTCGACTTACTGACCCTGATGTGGTTGAAGCTTTGTTATCTATCAAATCCAATGCAACGGGTAAGGATAAAATAAACCCTAAATTCTTGAAACTCCTTCTGCCGTTAATCTCACCTTACGTCACATATATTTTCAATTCAACCTTTGAGTACCCTAGATCGTGGAAAAGAGCCAAAATAATTCCTATTCCAAAGTCCAAGAGTCGAAACTATCTCGATTATGTGCCAAATTATTTAATAACTTTAATTTCTCAACGACAGCAATAAACCTCATGCATTCATATTTAACCGGAAGACAAAAAAATGTGGTTGCAGATAATCAATCCTCTACATTCCTCAATGTATCTAACGGTGAACCACAGGGCTCCATTTTGGGTCCGCTGCTCTTCTTTCTGTATGTAAATGTGCTCCCTAAACTGGTCAAATAATGTTTCATTCACATGTTTGCGGATGATGTTTAACTTATTATAAGCTCAACAGTGAACATTAAATAACACTTTATGTATTCATAAAAAAAACTGGACACATCTTTTTGTCCACCAGTAAAACTCGGCTCATCCCCTATTAATTATTGTCGCACAGCTCGTTATTTTGATGTTATCTTTAATGAGACCCTCACTTGGACAGATCATTTGGCTGCGACAAGAGCAAAGGTATTCAGTGGACTTCGCTTGCTATGGGCCACTAAAAAGTTCATACCAACAAAAACTTAAACGAAATCTTTTGCGATCTGGAATTTGAGTCAAATAGGAAACTGAAGGTTTAATTCAACAACATTGCAAGATATGTCTTTAACAAAAGATACTATGATCATATATCACCACATGCCAAAAAGATTTTTGGTCTTTCTTTTGAAAGCCTTATGATGTTAAGAGCGTTAACACTATTGCAAGGAATTATAAAAAAAAAACAGCAGCCTGAGAACCTATTCGGACGACTCCAATTTTCAAAACATAATAGATCATGCAGCTTGATTAGACCGAGAATCGCTTGTTTAACATCTGAACGTACTATACTCTTGAATGGAACTCACTACCCCTTGTGCTGCGGGGAACTGAGAGCACAACCAAATTCAAGTCTGACCTTTTTAAATACTTGGCCCGTGATATATTGTTTCATTTAACATAAATATTATATGTATTATTTTTTTTTGTCTTTTATTTTCTCTTTTCTTGACAATCTCAAATTAAATTATTGTTTTCCTTTTTTCTTTTTAATCATTTCTATTTGCACTTCTTTTACGCATTCTATTCTTGAACTGTAATAATAATATATACAAAGTTTTTCACTGTCATAAGGTATTTTTATATAATCAACATTTTTATAAAAAAATAAACAAACAAATATGTTCATATATATAAAATTAATCAACGATTTGTTCAACAGTTCCTTTAAGGACACTGTCAAAGCTTATCTTAAAAACTTTTTCGTTCAGAAGATTAAAGTCAGTATTTTTAAAATCTAACTATAGATCTAGATCAAATCTGTCCATGGAGCTTACTTTGTTCTTATCCACGCGATAGTCAAAAAAAAATTGATGAAAGATAAGATACACTGCCAGCTGTAGCATAACTAAGTTCGGAGTCAGAAGGTATCCATTATAAAAGAGAGCACGTAGATGGAATTTTCTGGAATATTACGAACCCCAATGATGACACCACTCTCGACGGGGCCTGTGATGTTTGAAGATCTGACTTTTCGGTATACTTCATACTCGGATGAAAATAGTTCATATTTCATTATTTCACGTTACGTTTCAGTTAACGCAATAACGTCATGATCGGAGTTATAGAACGATACAAATAAACTTTGAGACTTAGTACGTAACATAATCCCCATACATTTTGATAGTTAAGGGATGAAAGCTCTTCTTTTTTGTAAGCTTGTTGGAAGGGGTGATTATCTTTCCCGACTTATTCGCGGTTAGTAGTATCAGTAGGCCAAATTTCAATGTTAATAATTTTTTGGAATATGTTTCCTTCTATTAAATTAATCAATTTTTCGGCACCTTACAGAGACTTGACATGGCCAATCACATCCTCACAAGTTGTATGAAGAAGAAGACGGCAAACAAATGCTTCTCTTAATTTTGTTAAAGCAGATAGTCCACGTTTTTTTGATGGTACCGCTGCCGAATTAGGTTAGCTCGGTTTAGTATTCAAACTATTATTTGTCGTGCATCTGCTACAAGAATGTGAAACAGAAGTAATGGGGTCGGATGAACGAGGTAAACACTTGTCCGAAAATCTGTTTTTCTGATTGCGTCTCTTAGCTGGAATTTTTTTTTTGAGGACTAGACAAAGTCGGGATTTCTGGCATGAATCATTATCTTGCTGAAAATGTATCTTTCTCCTTAATATTTTTCAACAGGATAGCCCGCATGCACCATGCAACTACCCTCAACAATCTTGACTCTGGGTACCACACAATCGGGATGGACTGCGCCAGGAGTCCTGAAAATTTGTAGACACATTCTTGTTGTGTTTAGTTCTTAATTTAGTTTTTAATGTTTTCGTAAATCCGCTTTTGATCAATACGACATTGCTCCAATCCAATCCAAGGCATCGTTTTTTGTTCTCCTAAGAAAGCCAGGGTTTTCTAGCCTTGCAAGTTTTAAGTCGGCATCTGTTAGCCTTCTTCTAAACGTTCTCGCAGATAGCGTAACATTTTGGTGTTCCCAAAGCGAAGCAACTTATACAGAAGAGGTCTTTTGGCGATTTCACGAGCCGAAGACTTCCTTTTTCTGCCTGCGCGGGGCTTAGACATGTACTCTCCAGTCTGCTTGTATAACCTTAAGGCATATTGATTAGCTGCACTCGAATACTTTAGAGTTTTCGAAATTTGTTGCTGGGGCATGCATTGAGAGGCCAAAAGGACAATTTGGTTTCTTTCAGCTTCACTGAATTCGCGTCTTTTTTTGGGTTAGCCACCTTAGGATTAATTACGTTTGTTGTTTAAATTCGAAAGAAATAGCTCGCATGAACTTAATATCTCTAAAATTAGAGGCAAAACTGAAAGTAGCTTCGTAGATAGAAGATGCTAAAGTAACTGAGTCTCGCCCCCAAAATAAGCGCTAACTTGTAAGGAAAGGGCAAGCATTTCAATCCACGGGGTTTAAAAAAAGTATGCTCAACAATTAGTACGAAAAAACTGACAGCGGAAGACAAATTGAACATGACACCACGCCAAGATCGGATTTTGGAACGCATGTCTCTTTAACACCGTGTCGTAACGGCCAATGATTTGATAAAATGTTTTCGTGATTCGAGATCGTTCTATCATGTATTCAACTACCTTCACGGGATTGAGTTTTTGTAGAAAGTTTATGTCTCGTTTCAATCGTTCAACACGAATTCATAGAGAGTAGGTCAAAATCCAGCCAGGTTTTATTCAATATATGTATTTGTGTACGGAGATAGGCTCACAC
The DNA here is from genome assembly GCA_963555765.1 of Orthonevra nobilis. NCBI lineage: Eukaryota > Metazoa > Arthropoda > Insecta > Diptera > Syrphidae > Orthonevra > Orthonevra nobilis. The sequence continues at coordinate 101,936,200 of OY743225.1, read as the reverse complement.
GACGCTCAATGATGACTGTTTCAAGATAACTCTATGAGTAACACTGTCACTTTAATCCTTGTTTTCGAAACAGGAGTCATAAGTGAATTATGATTGAAGTCAGTGAATTCAACTTCAATTGTTTGTCATTCACTGAGAATTCACTTCTAATGTGGTTCTGACTATATTGTCTTCTTCCTCCTTCAATAGGCGAGGTCGTGATTAGGTAAGTAGTGCTCAACATTTGTACCATCAGCCAACTTAAAACTTATTAATGGGACTACTGGTTGAAAATGTCGTTATTGCAGACAACTTCATATCTATTACTCTGAGGTGAATTTTGACCATGACAGCTGTCACATCAGAAACTTCATGTCATTGTCTAATTATTTCAGTCTAGGTTATTGGTCATTGGTGAAAACACACAAGTTTTTGTAACGCCGTAAAATGTCTACATTCGTGCCATCAAAACAACATTTGCGGGAAGTTTTAATGTGCTTCTTTCATTTAAACACAAAAGTAATTGCTTACCGAAGCTTACCCGGGCTATACTATAGACGTTAGAATGTGTCAGCCCGGCCCCGGCCAGGCGAAAAAGTTTGAAGACCATGAATTGGAGGCATTGCTCGATCTAGATCCGTCACAAATGCAAGAAGAACTTGCAAAATTACTTGGCGTCGGTTAGCAAACCATTTCCCATCGTTTGAAAACAATGGGAATGATCCGAAAGGTAGGACATTGGGTGCCGTATGAATTGAAGCCACGAAACGTCGAACGCCGATTTTGCATGTCCGAAATGCCGCTTGAACGCCACAAAAAGAAGTCTTTTTTGCATCGAGTCGTCACTGGTGATGATGATGATAATCCAAAACGTCGGGCAACGTATGGATACCCCGGACATGCCTCAACATCGACGGCCATTCAGAATATTCATGGCCTGAAGGTTATGCTGCGCATTTGGTGGGACCAGAAGGGTGTTTATATATTATGAGCTGCTAAAACCGAATGAAACAATCACAGGCGAGGTCTACCGACGTCAATTGATGCGTTTGAGCCGAGCCTGAAGGAAAAACGGCCGGAAACGGTCGCAAGACACGATAAAGTTATTTTGCAACATGACAATGCTCGGCCACATGTTGCAAATGTCGTCAAAACTTACCTTGAAACCCTCAAATGGGATGTCCTACCCCACCCGCCGTATTACTATATCTTCCGATCGGTGCAACATGGCCTGGCTGACCAGCACTTCCGTCATTTCGATGATGTCAAAAAATGGATCGATTCGTGGATTGCGGCCAAACCGGTCGAATTTTTCAGAACGGGTATCCATGAATTGCCAGAAATATGGGAAAATGTATGGCTAGCGATAGCAATACTTTGAACATTGAATTTATATCTATTTTTCCTCAATAAAGCATTGATTTTTGAAAGAAAAACGACATTTTCAACCGGTAGTCCTATAACGTTACATTATTCACTCCCTGTTCAAAAGAATTCAAATTGTTTCTTTTGAATTCACTGACTTCAACTGATTTTTTATGAATCCAATGCAGACTTCAGTTAATATTAGGTAAATTCAGTATTTTAATTCAAAAGAATGAAATTGGTTCAATGATTGGTTAATACTGAAGGCACAATTTTGCTGACTTTCAAAAGACTTCAAAACATTTTGGAAAAATTCAAATGAGTTATCTTTCCAAACGATTTTATTCTTTCACAACTCTGGCATGAGTTATTGACTAAAATACAGCCATTACGTTCTTTGCAAGTTCCAAACGTCAAACGAATGCCTTCCTAGTAACACCAAACACTTCTTTGATGCCATAAGCAAAAACCATATATCGTCCTTTGTTATCCACCCAAGGAAATATGGAAACATGAAATACAGTCTCTTCCCTGAAACATTATTTATTGTTTTTTTGAATGCTAAATTCAGCGAAAAAGTATTTCTTTCCATTACTGTCAACAAAAAGAATTGTTTTATTTTTTTTTATTTATTTTTTTAACACCACAAAGTAAGACGCCATACCGCGTTTTGAAATCAAAGAATGTACAAAAAAAAAAATATACAAAGTTGTTGACAGTCGACAATATTCGTCGAAACCCTTTTTCATTCGAACCACACAGAAGGCAGGCGTCCTTAATTAATTTTCAAACAATCGACAGTAACATTTGAGAGTTTCCTTTCATAAGAGTACGGTCCTTTTCGTTCCATCGAATACTCCATACGACTTATAATGAGATACGAAATGAATTTTCAATTTAATTAAACAAAACATTTTATTGTTTTGCCATACAATTCATTTGGCCATAAGGGGGTGGCGAAGAGTTTGAAATTTGTTTTTAATTTGACAAATTTATTGCACATGAAACGTGTTTAAAGCGTATTTAGCGGATACTGTCGCTAATGATTGCGTTAGAACGCTCTAATGAGTGTTCTTTTGCAGTTTGTTTTTGATAGCTTTCGGCAGGTTTCCGCAGGAGGTGACTTTGAAGTGGACCTAACGATAATGAAAATAGATGAACTTACTGGCTATACTCCAAGTGATGTGAGAGAGTATTTGCACCTTGAAAGGAAGCCAAGATGAAGATAACACAGGAACAATTTATTATGAAACACTGCCAAGATTGCTTCAGGAAATATGAGGACAAACTTTTGTTTGTTTAATTTATTATGAAGCTTAAAATTTATGCAGCAAAACGTTTGAATTTATGTCACAGCGGAGCAGTTTGGACACGATAAGTTACACTAGGAAAAACAATATCATCTAATTTGGATTTGGATTCTTATCTACGATTCGTGGATAACTACCTGACCAAAGACGTTCAAAAATTAATGCAAAAAATTATTGTGTGCCTTGATTTTGGTAATTTCAGGAAGATTTTGAACCAGTACGGGACACAATATTATTTTTATGATTTTTTGAAAGAGATTTTCGAAATATACCAAAGCTCCAACAAAAAAAACAGACCATACGCAATTCTTTTGCAAAAGTTAAAAGAAATGGAGCCGAATGCGACATTAAAAACGCAAAAATAGGAAATAAATATGCTTGGAACGAACGAGTAGACTTGGCGATGAAGGTGCAGGAAATCGTCATGTAGCAGAACACTTTAAGGTTTTTTTTTGCCGTTCGATGAGTCTGAGATAAATTCTATAATCTCCAAAACAAGTTAATTTTTATTGGTCCTGTAAATCAACAGAAGAAGTTGTGGACGCTTCTTCGCTTAAGTTTGCCTCCTTTTTTTCTTTAACAATCTTCGTTTTTCAAAATTTTATCACTTATTCAGAGCTGCAATTAGAACGTACATCATGATTGAAATTTTAATGAGAACTGATGTTTTAAAACATTTTTGATGAATGTGGACTAATTAATCATCTGAGAGTAGCTGTTCCTAGCATGATCAGTCGATAAAGATTAATGTTTTGTTGCATTCGCTGGCGATTTTTAGTGCGGATTTATTTCACTGCGATTAAGGAATTTTATTTTTTTTAGACCTAGTCTGAATAATTATAGTTATGGATATTGAAGAACAAGGTATATAGATAATTTTAAACTTACTCATCCTCCTTATCGATGTGCATAATAATATTGAAATCGGTAATAAAGTTAGTACCTCAATTGGGTTTTTTTTTTTCTTAAGTGCAATTTTGATAGGACATATAGTACGTTTTGATTCGTGCTAAATTTTGCGAAATTTCACTATATATGGAACAATATTTTTCTTTTAAGGGTCAAGTAAAATAATCAAGATCCGTGATATATTTTATATATGGCGTAAAGTAAATAAAGTCGGAGGTGCTACTAAGCATAAGGAAACGTTTGAAGTATTTAAACAAACCAAAAACAACATGGAACACACGAAACTTTTACTCAACAGGATATATTCACTATGCCAGTCTTTTTTGACGAGATGGAATAAAAGCTTACGGAACGAAAATTTCTTTCTAACAAAGTATAGTGACTGGCTTGACAGTACAGAAGACTTCACTGATGTAAGTAAGGCCAGTGATACTAATAAACCTCAAGGAAGGACAAAAAAGCCGTTCTTAGAATGCTCGTCCCGCACAAAAAGAAGGAGTATTGTTCCCTTGGCTACAAAAGACCAAGATACCGCTCATGCTTTGATGCAACCGCAAGCAACTGAAATTTCGCAACGTGATGCACATGATGCTTTAAAATTATTAGTTGATGCTAGATTGACAAAAACCAATATCAAGTTATAATTAATGTGGTTAATGAAAAAACAAATCTTAATATATTCCCGAGTTATGCTAAGGTACTCAAAGCAAAACAAGATTGTTACCCGAAGCTAGAATCAATAACGATCACTGATTCATCAGCCGAAGAAACGCCCCAAGGCCTTTTAGATCACACCGCAAAATGGATTGTAGAATCACAAAAACATGTTCTCAAAATGGCAGGAGATGATTTGACCAGGTACTGTAGACCTAGCCGTTTTCAACTTAAGAAGGAAACTGCAGAGTTGAGCAGAGCCGAACAACAATACATACAAAGTCAAATCGAGGATCAATCTAGTACTATTATTACTATGGACGATCAGACTTATAATGTTAACCATGAGCTCAAGTTGACAATGGTAGATGGAAAGGTATGCAGCAATGCCCTAACCTATACCGAGTCCCAGCAGGTGTGCTATATTTGTGGATCCAAACCAACTACAATGAACGACATTGAAGGTTTCTTGCAAAGACAAATTCGTCATGATAGTTTGGATTTCGGTTTATCGCCTTTGCATGCGTGGATACGTTTCTTTGAAATTTTAATCATGTATCCTATAGACTTGATTTTAAGAAATGGCGGGCGACAAAAAACGAGAGACCTGTTCTGGACGCAAAAAAAAATATATATACAGGGTGAATTCAGACAAAAGACTGGCCTTATAATTGATAAACCGAAACAAGGTGGGAGAAACAAATGACGGCAATACGGCTCGCAGATTTTTTGCCAACCCTTCATTTTCTTCAGAGATTACGGGATTGAAAAAGTCCATAATTGAAAGATGTTCTGTAGTCCTCAGAACTTTGGCATGTGGCTACACGCCTTACAAACAGCGAAAGGAATTGTCGACGAAGATCCGTGGTATCCAATGCCAGCTTCGGTGTATAAGGTACTGATCCATGGTGGAAAAGTTGCCCAACATGCGATTTTGCCTAAAGGCCAGTTGACCGAAGAAGCTGCTGAGGCTAATAATAAAATCATTAAGTTGATTAGGTGAAAAAACACGAGAAAAATATCAAGAGTAGCCACCAACACTGATTTATTTAATCGATTGCTTCTTGCTTCCTTTAGTATAGCCATCGGAACATTTTTTGATATTTTTACTATCTTATCTTGGTAGCTATAGAAGTCTCTCGAATCGCTTGAACAGGAAGAATTCGCAAGGAATCCAAACATACGAACTCTGTGGTTGTTGGATGTTATTTAGCGAATTGCTTCAAGCAAACTCAAGCGTATTAATAATAAACCCTGTTTGTCTGTTGTTTTAAAAACGCACGTTACCCAACACCGTTGTAAACTTAGAAAACTTCGTTGCATCGGCTTCTTTTCGACCAAAAACGAGGTGCTTTTTTCTCTCGCTGGATGCCTAGACTGCGTTTCGCACTTTAAAGCTAACGTCTTGTCTCTAACAATTATACGTTTGACCGTCTGATCCAGACGTTACTTTTTTGGAAGAGATTAAGGTCTTCTGTAATCAGCTTTGCAGCTACAACTCTGAAGACCAGATCTTTAACCAAAATGTCCCAATGATATAAATTCGTAATTAGCGACCAATATTCTCATTCAACTGATGATCTTATCGATTTTTAATTCCGACTGCCTACCATTGCCTTCGTCATCCTTGCAAACTTGCGGCCACTTTTTGAACGTACACGCTTGTTTTCCTTATTGTCTTCGCACCAATGAATCCGTTTTTAAAATTTTATTCAAACTCGTTGAATTTATTTCATTTTTAAAATCGTAAAATATCGAAAACACACACGAAAGCAGATGTATTCTCTAAGGCGAAGCTTTTACAAATGTCAAAAATAAAGCCAGTCAAATGATTGACTGAGATACTCGGTGGTCGTTCCTAAAATGCTAACTAAGTTCATCTCTAATAGGATTGGACACATGTTTATTTTAAGGGTTCCGTGCGCAAAGTGTGACAGCGGAACCGAATTACTTAGCTTCCACTGTCCGTCCGTACGTCTATTTCATGGCTATATCTTCAGAGGTAGATAATTGCAATTTCCACAGAATGTATTCTACTATGGCTAATGATACATACAAAAAAAAACTGTTCTTTTAAAGCGAACCTCAATTTTGCGCCTTAGAGTGGACATGTTAAGCAGGCGTGAAAACATTCAAAATTTATTGAATAAGCAACTCAATCAACAAGTAGTCCATGAACCCGTGTTATTAGACTTTGTGAAATCAAAAATTAAAGTAATATAAAGTGTTGCATATTGTACGGTGGTGCGGAACCCTTCATTTAAGAGTCAAACTCGCACTTGGCTGCTTGTTAAATCATATTTAGTAGGACTGCGATGGAGAAAGAAAAATGAATGAAATAAAGCTTCATCCATGAAGAATCACTTATTTATAAATCCATGCCTTGTTTCATAACATTATGCCTCGATATCAAGGATTCTTAACTACGATGCTTAAACAAAGATTTTTAATTGTACTAAAGTCAAATAATTTGTGTATTTTACAATTTGAAGGATCAGAAACCGACAAGGCATTTAGCTTTCCAGAATATTTGGTTTCCTTGGTTTTCATGGTAGTTCTGGAAATATTATACTAAGTCCACAGCTTACCGTCACCCACTCGAGATACGATAAGGAACTGTAAAACGTTTCTTTTCTTATCTCTTTTTGCCGCTAAAACTGCACATCTAAGTGCTCATTAAACGGACAAATATGCGGTCACGATATGAAAATCGATCCTCGATGAAATGCGTTAATCATTCAGGCAACTGGTCTTGGCCACTGCGAGCGACGGCGACGGCGACGACGTCCAACATTCCTGTGCAGTGAGTCCACGGCGCAGCAAAATCAAACGATCTGGGGAACCATAAATTATTTAGAATGCGCCTTTGCCTGGCCCGCTTCTAATTGCCACAATTCTGGTTAAAGAAAATGCACATACACTGCGGTTCGTAAGTTTCCAGACAAACCATTATTCTCGTTAAATTAATGTTGTCTTAATTCTGTGTTTTTAAAGAAGGGTTCGAAATGAAGTCATACTATGTAGAGAGCAAAAAACCAAACTTGGCAAACGTCTCAACTTGACCACCATACAATGGAAATAAATTAGGTTTTTTTTACAAAAGCAGGTCTTTTTCGTGCAGTTTTGCAGCTGCAGTAGCTACTCAAGTACATAGCACTTGGATAATCATTGTAAAGACTTAAGCTTCTTTTAACTAATCTAAGATTGAAGCAGTGTACTCTACGATTCTGGAGACAACTTTATCCTTATCAACAGTATCTCTTCTGAGTCCCAAAATACTGTAGCCGACGACTGTGACGTTTCAAACTTCTTGGCTGGTGGTGCTCCTTTTTCATATCACGGAATGACAATTTGACTCTATTAATCATAACCATAACGATGATCCCGGCACCGATCTTATATTTTTAAATTGATCTACTCTTATAGTGGTTGTTGCAAAGACCGAGCAGAATGATCAAGAGAAGAATAGAAGGCCTGTGCAATGGTTTGAAAATCAGATATATTTTGGACTGGAGCTACAATTTATTGCCGACTCCGAACGGCCGCAGAAACTTTTTCTTGATAGTTTGTACTCATCGGATTGGTGTTCTAACCCAGATTTGAAACCGAGTCTCCACGTTCAAGGGCAGACGCACATACCACTGAGCCATGGCAACCATTTTATTTGATTCCAATGGAAAATGATGAATGGACCAGATTCGGTAACAAGATTTTTCTTGGGTTCAAATCTGCGACCTATCAATCGATCCAATTGAAAGGCAGGCGCTCAACTAATTAGAATACCCAGCCAGCTTATTACGACGTTCGTCATTCCAAGAGGATCATGAAGAATTTTAAAAATGGTTGTGTCCATTTACTCTAACCATAGTCTAGCGTCTTCCAATATTAATGTTTCGACTTTTTGAACGGTCGTGAGTCGTATTCAAGTGAGAGCCTCTCTAGTTTAAACAGATTAAGGTACTTTGAAGGTGTTATTACACCCGTGCAAAAGTCCCCGTAAACAGATGCCATATTTTCACGCAGAGCTTGAACCGAATTTTCTAACTTTGCAACACTACAACGCAGTATTCCATTTGCTCTATGCTTCACACTTTCTTGCCGATGGAGTCAACAACAGTTCATTGACCAATGGACTGATTAAGAAAAAAATTGCCGCGAATTTAGAAAGTCCTCTCGTATGGACAAGCATAAGAAGAACACATCTCACACATTTGACATAAATTTATCCGTCCTGGATTGGTTGCATATACAAACGACCGATGAAGTTATTTACAATACATTTTGATTTTTAGTCAGAAAACTTATTGACCGCAGTGTATATGTGCATTCAGAAAGGAGCTCGTACAGAACCACCTTCACTCGTGCATTGCGCAGGTTCACAGGCCTTAAACACGTCTACTAGGAAACACATGCTCGACGTTCCATGAATTGAACGTCTGATTCATCTGGCACAGATATTTGCGTAGGTTTGCTTGACTTTTGGCTGCGAACAATGATCTCTTTAAGCTTAATGCAGCACACTCTAAAACAAGATTGAAGCGACACCAATTCGGTGTTGCAAAATCTCGCCACGGCATCGAGTGTCCAAATACAGCACCGCCGGAACGGTGCTGTTCACCTGAGTGCGAAGAACCAAGTGGGCGATCGAGTTTGTAGCCTACACCATGGTACAGTCGCTTATATGGAAATGGACAGACGTACACATACCACACATCAATCATCTAACGGAGTTTGCCTTCCTGCTTCGTTATTTTTTAAAAAATTGTGTTCACTTTGCTAAAATCTGTGGGCATGTGTGCCCGATTAAAAACATCAGCTGTGTGGAAGCGATGCCAATGGAAGAATCAAACAATTTCATGATTAAGATGAGGAATTCTGGGAATGTCAGATGGGTTGTTGGAATGTGTGAGTGTTCAAATGCATTGCGAAAATTCTGATATTCAAATTTTTACAGTGGCGTGCGATTAATAGGTGCGAAAGTCCTTCCTTAGAAGGAAAAGAAAATCCTTCTAGTGCAAATTTTATGATTTGTTTTTGATTGATTGATCTTGTAAGAAATTACCTCGAAATGGAATAAAGTTTTTGGCAAGTATTATAAATGCGTGCCTTAACCCATATATGCACAGTGGATCGAAAACGACCCATTTACCTTTTCCCTGCAAGTTGTCATGTAAACAATAACACAAATGAAGAATTGCAAAGAAATATAGTTTATTTGCACTATGAAAGAGTATATGATACTTTGAAAAGGTAGGCGGCGAATTTATTGTTCAACTCGTTTAAAAAAAAGCAATTACAAAAGTTAGTATTCTGTTGTGGTGAAAGATTGTTGACTTGTAGTTCTAAAATGTAAGTATTTTCTGTCCATTTTTATATTTTCGCCGTAAAATTGATGTATTTATTACAAGAATGTTAGTCTGATCTGTACATATGTACAGAAACTGATTGCCTTTATTATTACTTGAGAGTTTTACGGTGAACATTGCATGGGTCAAAAACGACCCCATGAGCATTTGAGTTGCTACATATTGAATTTTTCAGGTATTGTCGCAGTCTCCTTACCCACGAAATACTAGACATTATCGATGCACTAGGGGATGATAACAATATTCGGGAAGTTGATGACTATGTCGATCCTCCTGGAGATGGTGCATTATCCGATGGTGATTCAGGTGGTGAAGAAGATATTGATGCTGACAGATTCAACAGGGCGCAGTTACTTGCTCTGGCTGAATTGATTATAACTTCACACTGCAATGAAGATCCTGAAAATAGTGAACCAAATATCCCTCCATCTACAAGTTAACATCAACGGATAAATAAAAGGCCTCGCAAGTGGATTAGTTCAGATTTACCAACAATAAACAATGAATGGCAGTATCCCCTACCCCGCTCTATAACAACGGTTTCAAATGATAGCGAGCCTCTCGATTTTTTTGAGCTTTTCATGGGTGAAGACATAAAGTATGCAGTAAGTAACCATAATATTAGTTTTACTGTGACACGCAGCGAAATATATTGTTTTATTGGAATCCTCATCTTGAGTGGCTATGCACCACTTCCAAGACGTCGAATGTATTGGGAAGTGAATGAAGACACACACAATGTCCTTGTGTCCAAGTCTATGCGGCGCAATCGATTTGAAGAGATATTTCGTTATTTACATGTCGCAGATAACGAAAATCTACCTCAAGGTGACAAAATGGGCAAGGTTCGTTCGCTATTTGACCTTTTGAATCAAAAATTTCTGTTGCATGCTCCAATTGAGAAAAATATAAGCATTGATGAGTCCATGATACCTTATTATGGTAGACATGGTTGCAAACAACATATTCGTGGTAAGCCCATTCGCTTTGGTTTCAAAGCTTGGGTGGCAGCTACACGCTTAGGATACTGTCTGCAAGTAGATTTGTATCAAGGCCGGTCTGAAAGATAGGATGCAGGAATAGGGCTGGGTGAGCATGTTGTTACGAAGCTAACTAGGATCATACAGAAAACGTATCCGGATACTTTGTTTTCAGTATTTTGCGACAATTTTTTTACATCTCCAATGCTGCTAAGCAATTTGAGTGAAAAGAATGTAAAAGCAACTGGAACAGTTCGCCAAAATCGAGTTGACAATTGTCCTCTTTTGGATGTTAAGCTTTGCAAGAAAAAACAAAGGGGTTTTTATTATTTCAAGCTTGACACTAATGACAACATATGTGCTGTTAGGTGGAATGATAATAGTGTGGTGACATTGTTGTCTAATTAGTACGGCGTTCATCCGGTACAAAAAGCCAAAAGATATTCGGTGGCGGCTAAAGCAAGAATAGATATTGATCAACCAAATGTCATCAGCCAGTATAATAAATATATGGGAGGCGTAGATCGATTTGATGCCAATATAGGAACATATCGCATTGGTATAAGAGGCAAAAAGTGGTACATGCCTATATTATTTTGGCTAATCGATGTAGCAGTAAATAATGCTGCCCTGCTCGCCAAATCATATGCCGCAAATGTCAACACTCTTGAATTCCGTCGTAGTATTGCCAGGTCCTTACTTTTGAAACACGGAACAATGAGATCACAACCTGGACCCCTGCAAAATGTTGCTAGAACAGTTCCTGCTTCAGTTCGAAAATGATCTTCAGATCATCTGATTCTTACAGGCCAAATTCGCAGACGATGTGCTGTTTGTAAAAATAAGACAACAAAAGTATGCAGAAAATCTAATGTCCATCTTCATGACAAATGTTTTGTTGAATTTCATGTCTGAAATTTACTTATTCAGATCTTTGAAAAAGTATACAAATATCTGTTGTACTATATGTATAATATGTAATATTTGAAATAAAAATATGTTTGTTTTTACTTGTTGCGTTTTTCTCAAATCGTTTTTTGCCTCAATTCGTATATTGCATAAAGGAAGCATAAGTGCCCAAGGGGTCGTTTATGACCCATGCCCAAAACACACTTCTAAGTTAAGCAAACCTTAAACTGAGTTTATGAACTTATTTATACATGCATATAGACCATAATAACAAAACATGACGAGTTTTAAAAGAAAAAAAAGTTCTGGGCATATATGGGTTAAAATACAATATTTTCCTGATGCTTGGAAAATGGCCAAAGTTATACCGATACTTAAAGCTGGGAAGTCACCTGAGGACCCTAATAATTACAGACCAATAAGTTTGCTGAGTAGTGTTAGTAAATTATACGAAAAAATCATTAAAGAAAAGATTACGAAAATTATCGAAGAAAGAATTATATACCCGGCTATACAATTTGGTTTTAGGCCAAATCATAGCACATCCCACCAAGTGCTCCGAATATGCAACTTCGTTAAAATAAATCGAGTACAAGGAAAATCAACGGGCATAATTCTCCTAGACATTGAAAAGGCATTCGATTCTGTTTGGCTTAATGGTCTTTTATATAAAATGATAAGTCTTTATTTTCCTCCGTATTTATGTAAAATAGTTCAAAGTTTTTTGTCTGGTCTTTGTCAATAGTGCGTTATCGAGTCTTATTTATTTCAAACTGGGAGTTCCTCAAGGTTCTGTTTTAGGACCTCCTTTATACAATCTATTCACATCTGACTTTCCGAGTCTGAGTGAGTGTGAGGCGGCTATTTTTGCAGATGATATCGCTTTATTTTCATCTCGTAAGTTTCCTCAAAACGTTGAGACAAACTTAAAGGATGCGATGAAAATTATTGAAAGCTACTACAACAAATGGAAAATTAAGCTGAACGGTACTAAAACGCAAGCCATCTTTTTTACCAGAAAAAGAAGTCCTTGCCTCCTCCCGAACAGCAGCATACAAATCTGTGGAGCCGCAGTACAGTGGAGCAACTGTGTAAAATATTTAGGAATTAATCTTGACACAAAGGTAACGTTTAGTGAACATATCTCTAAGACCATTCACAAAGTTAGAATAGCAACAAAAATGTTATACCCATTTGTTAACAGGAAATCTGCTCTAACAAATGAAAATAAAATCATATTAAATAAAGTCATTTTCCAATCGATACTTCTTTACGGTTGCCAAGTATGGGGTAGTTGTGCACAATGTCACATCAAAAAATTACAAGTGTCACAAAACAAACTACTTAAAATGATGCTTAACCTGCCCTGGCATCACACCACATTAAGCCTGCATAAAAGAGCGAATGTTGAAATGATATCTCTAAGAATACAAAAACTTACAGAAAGATTCATCAATAAATGTGCTTTTGTAGAAAATACCGTTGTATCGAATTTGTGCTCTTAAAAATTTTTTTGTTGTTAAATATTCTGTAAAATCTGTTTTAAATTAATTAATTAATTAATTATCTATTCAGTCACTTTTATTACTTGTTATCCGTTTATTAAATGTTAACCTATTAATTTTTTTTTTATTTATTTAATTTATTTATTTATAAATATATTTATTAATTTGTTTATTTATTTATTTAATTATATATTTATTTATTTATATATATATTTATTAATTTGTTTATTTATTTATTAAATTTTTTTTTTTTATTTATTTATATATTTATTTATTTATTCATATATTTATATATTTATTTATTTATTTATTACTTACTTTATTATTTATTAATTCATTCCTTTTATTTTCTATTTATTTATTTATTTATTTATTATTATTAATAATATCTAGTCATTATATCTGTATTATTATATATATATTTTTTCTTTTTTTTTTCTTTTTTTTACAACTATTCAGTGAAGGTTTTTTTCGAATTTTCCTCCGTGATATACTTTGTTCATATCAAAATTCAACTTCATCATTATAAATAAATGTTTCAGTAGCAAGATAGCTTAATATCGAATCTCTGTACTGTAAAATGTGTGGTAACTCCAATATTGTAAATTAGTTTCGAAATAAAGATATCTATCTATCTATCTTGTAAGAAATATGTTTTCAGTCAAGTGATCTTGAAAACAATTCGGGAAGCAACTTGCTGTGTACGTTGCCGTCAGTAAAAGGAAGTCCACTGTTTTGGCACTTTACGGTCCTAGGAGTCGGTCCCAATTGTTTCTAGTAGGATGTGTGTGTGTCCGTTAATACGTTCGTGCGGATTTTTTCGCCTCGCTTCGAGCCCAAATCAATTTCATTCGAAGCGTATTTGTTAAATGAACACCGTTTTCATTTAATTTGAATTTCATTTCATTTCATTTATTAAAAACTTTATATCTTTTACATTAGACTGTAACAAAATTAGATTGAATAATGGAGGGTGAGAGGGATGACCGGTATAAATGAATCTTTTCATGTAGATATGGTGGCTGTCTACTGATTATGATTTTATGTAAATAAATTATGACTAAGTAGCCTCAGTGCGCTTCCAAAGTACAGTCGAGAATTTTGGTACGAAGAGGGGAAACGTGGCCATATCTTCTGATTTGATAAACATACTGAATAAAATTATTAAAGACAACCAAAAGTTTTCTTTTCATTGCGGCGCTCGGACTACAGAATATTTCGGACCCATAAGTGATTAGCGGAAGAATTAATGTCTTAGCCAGCATCAATCTTGTATCGAGAGGCGTGAAATATGGAGATATTGATAAATTCCTTAAACACCACCTGTGCTCGAAGGCGTAGAACATTCTATGGGACACATATATTTTCGCACTCGCACAGTCGCAAGAGTACTGAAAGATTTAGACATACACAAATCCGCTGGTCCAGATGGTATTTCCCTCATAGTTCTGAAGATGTGTTCTTCCACGCTGGCAAAACCACTGCGTAAACTTATTCATCTTTCCTACTCCTCAGGTCTCTTTCCGACCAGATGGAAAACTGCATTTGTCCAGCCTGTCCCTAAAAAAGCGATGACTTGATGACTTGTCTCACTGAAAAGTGGAACCAATCTATACATAATTTCGGCGAAACAAAGATAGTTGCATTCGATATTTCAAAGGCATTTGACAGAGTCTGGCATCCGGCTCTTTTGTCGAAAATGCGTGCATATGGGATCGGTGAGTCTCTTCTTCGATGGATTAGAAACTACCTTCCGAATCGTACAATACAAGTTGTATTGGACGGTTTCAAGTCTGAAATTCACCATATAAACGCTGGTGTTCCCCAAGGCTCAGTTTTGTCTCCGACTCTCTTTAATTTTCATTAACGATCTCTTGTCTATCACATCTAATCCAATATATTCCTTCGCAGATGACAGTACCCTCAGTTTCTCATATGCGTTTAATGATTCACGCCCCTGCTCTTCGGACGTGGACATCGAACGACAACGTATGCTTAACTCATTAAATTCTGATATTGACAGCATAACCAAATGGGGACAAGCCAATAGAGTTGAATTTAATGCTTCCAAAACCCAATGCTGTCTTATGTCATTAAAGCGAAACCCTAACACCCAGCCATTGTCCATGAATGGCATTTGCGTCGATGAAACCGAAAAGCTTTCAATGCTCGGTATGTGCGTCAATACTAGCCTACGTTGGAATGACCATATATTCGATATAGCCAAGAATGCAGCGAAATGCTTAGGTTTTCTAAACCGGTGCAAAAAGTTTTTTACGCCTTCTGATTTAGCCATAATTTATAAGGCTTTTATTCGGCCTAAAATGGAGTACAACGCTCACATCTGGGCAGGTGCACCCAAGACCACCTTGCAACTCCTAGATAGGATTCAAAGGCGAGCGATAAAACTCATTGACGATGACAACATATCGAAAACAATTCACTCGCTGGAACACCGTCGAAATGTGTCTTGCTTGACTTTGTTTTATCGCTATTTTTACCACCAATGCTCCGTCGAAATAGCTAATTGCATTCCGCCCCTCCAGAAATTCACTCGCAACACCCGTACATCATCGAATGGTCATCAGTTTACCATAAAGCCTTCTTTCGGGCGCACTGTGAAATTTAGAAATTCTTTTATAAGCCGCACAATGCGCATGTGGAATGCGTTACCTCGCTCTATTTTTCCTTTGCACTGCAAACTACAACAATTTAAAACCGGCTAAACCATATGCCTAAGCTTTTTGTTTTGTCAACGTACGCGATTACAGAAGTTCCGAGGTATATCTTTGGGAAATAATTCGTATCTATTTTGTTTTTGTGAATGACTATACATCAGTGGATTCAAATTTAACGAGTTTCTAACTGCTCAAAGTAAAACCTGTCTGAGGTCCTCATTTAATCGATGAGCTCCATCTTCAATAAGGCCCAGCTTACATCTTAAATATATCTGTACGTCATCAGCATACAAATGTATAGCGCTTTTTTTGACTGACAGTGGAAGGTCATTAATGAAGATGGAAAACAACAAAGGACCTAAGATTGACACTTGAGGGACTCCTAAAGAAACATTTATAAATTCGGATACTTTGTTTTTTAGTACTACGGCTTGCTTCCTTTCTGCAAGATAAGAACATATAAGTTTTGCACCAATCGGTGACAAGCGGTACATACTCTCTGGTTTTTCAATCAGCTTTGAGTGGTTTACCATGTCGAAAGCCTTGGAAATGTTAAGAATGTAAATTCGTCTTTGTCAATGGAAAGTCCACCTTTCCTTTTAAAATAAAACCATGTTTTTTAATCGATAAAGTTCATAATAAAATTTAACTCACAGCAAGTGTTTTTCTGTGAAAAGAGTACCTTCCATTATTTTTTACATGCTCAAAAACTATACACCATTTCGTCACTAGGTTTTTAAAGTTAATTTAACATATAATAAGAACATTAAGTATTGGTAAAAAAATTTAACAAAATGATGCAAAAATTTTGTAAGAATTAAATCTCAATTTTGAATTTGAAGACTTTGAAGATTAAATTCTCAAAAACGTCAGACTCACTTAAATAACTTGAGTCAAACGTTAAATTAAAGGAAGGGAATTTGGCATAAGAAAAAATTTTATAGCAATACCGTAAAGTGCTGATTGATGGACTGCGTTGTAAGTAAATTGTTCAGTCATTTACATTTTCAACCTAAACGAGGAGAGATAAACCCCTCTCTCCAATACGATTTTTATCTTAACGCCCCATCCTTTTGTCGCAAATCGTATATGACATTTGAAAACTGTTAGGGTTGTCTCCTTTTTTGAATGTTTTTTGGTTAAAAAATTAAAGTTAAGGGTAATCTCGGTACTTAAGATAATTTTACTTAAGAAATCACCTTTTTAGAGGAGCCGAGTTTTATCTAAACGGCCAAGTGAGAGCTGCAAAGTGAGAGCTTTACTCTCCCATACAAGGTTTTTTTTTCGGCACATTCGAAATACTTTGACGCATGTCAAAATTAAGCGGTGTTGCTTTAGACAAGCAATGGCAAAATATTGCAAAATAGAAGAAAGATGTTAACATTGAGTATTGTTGCTTTACATGTAGTCAAACACACAAGACGTCATTTAATGTTTACATTTTTCACGATTTTTTTTCACGGAACACGTGTACGTTCCGTTTGCACTCTTAGGGTACGGAACCCTAAAAATTGGAAAATCCACACATAGTCATAAGAAAGCCAATGTATTCTGAATATATGCCTGTTTTGATGTTGTTTTTGAAATTGCAATATTATTGGCTCATTTTCCTTCCAAGGCAACAATAGAAGAAGCGATACAATACTGGCGAGATGATTCAGCCACTCAAGAACAATGTTCAACGAACTATTTATGAAATAAGAGCCCAAACGATCGGCCAAGCTTACCGAGGTAATCATTTTATTGAATTACAATTTTGATTGAAAACCATTTGAAATACTTTTTCAATAAAATTATCTTTTAAAACTGTTGAGCGGTGCGATGGACCACCCTTTATTTGGAGATTTCCATTTGATATGATATTCAAAACACTGACCACTTCTATTTGAGATTAACAAAGCATTTAGAACAGATTGATCCAGTAAAATAAAAAAAAAAAAAAAAAACAAATTCTAGTCGGACTCGCGCACTTAAGGTTCCGTACAAACTCGTTGGTAGTCGAGTTGATTTTTTCAGATTTTTTTCTTTACTTGTATGAAAAGACATAGATTATTTTTAAATCTTTGTGATTTTAAATCAATGGGAAGTTCACTTTGGGTTTTAGTTTTCCTGCGAATATCAAAATATGCGACAATTTCCTTGACTGTCGATTTAGAAGCGTGATATATTGAAAGGTTTAAGGAACCGCAGTTTGAAGTAGCTGTTATTAATTACAAACTTCGTTGCTCGACGTGTTTCTAAAAAAAAGGGTCGTGAGAGACAGACTTAAGTCCTCTGTTGGGTCATCTATAGACAAGAACTTTTACCAACGAGTTGAGTCGATGCACCATCATCCAAACAAATTCCAAGTGTGGTATACTTTTTATTTCAAAAATTTATTTTTATCAAATTTACAGATACGCTTTGCAAAAACGCTATCAACATTCGATCCACGATTTCTTTGCAATTGGATAACAAAAACAACTAATTAATTTAAAAGATTGTGAGCCTTTCAATTTATTTTCAAGTATAAAAAAGATAACAAAGCATTTAATGATAAATCACAGTAAACAACTTACGTGCCCCAATATGGAGGTCGACTAAACTTTATCAAGATTTTAAGCCCGATTAAGGCTTTGTTAGATTACACCAGATTATGTCATTTTAAGAATGTTATCAGCAAACTAATGTTCCTGCGAATAAGTTTTGTTTGCTTACTTATTTGAAGCTTTTGTCTAGTCAAAATCATATGACAACCTTTCCCATTTTCGGTTACAAAACAGAAATACATTAAATCAGTTCAATGGGCTAAAGCCACAGTACTAAGCTAAACATCAAGTCATAAGAAACTGCAACATTAAAAGTGAATAGTACGTGCGAGTTGTTCACTTTCAACGACACTTAATCTTGATGATATAATTGTTGTGCTGAAATTAAAACAAAAGGTTAGACATTAAGACCGAAATGACATCAGATACTTGAGTGATTCTAGTACAAATTACGACTGGGTGCACCCTAGTGACCATTGAAATTTAATCTGTTGCACAACCACTGACGACTTTCGATTTTGCTGCACTTGTGTTTTGTAATGTGTTCAATAAGCAAAGAGGCTTTTGGGAGTCTTCCTCGTATTCAAGGAAAGAGACAGACTCCACAGCAAGAAAAGTTCTTTTATATAACGAATATCGACAAGATCGGTGTGATCTTTTGCTTTTGACAGTGAAAGATTGTAGTTGTCTATTTAGAAATTGAGCACACAGAAGTTAATTTAACGACTTTATTCGAGAAACTCGAAAAACTCTAACAAATGACAAATTCTATTCACCTAAATTAAAAAAAAATCCAATCATGCTTTTTTCTACTGCATATTTTGACCTGAAATTTTGTACTCGGTGATTTTTGGGGTCGCTGATGACGAATCTGAATATTTTTATAATTTTCAAATCCAAGATGGCGGACCAAATTTGTGAACTTCAATAAAATTTCATTAAAATTGGTATACAGAGGTTTTTGGGGATGCTTAGATTTGCAAAATTCAAGATGGCGAATCCAAGATAGCGGCCGAAATTTTGTGCGATTGAATCGTTTCGACCAACCGATCACACATAATTCTATTGCATATTTTGGTCTGAATTTGTGTACTCGATTGTCCTTTCGTGGTGACTAATTACAAATTTGAGGTTAGATTTACAAATTATAAAATGGTGGATCAAAGATGGTGGACTAAATTCGTAAAATTCAATCAAACTAGGGGTTTTCAAGGTTACAGATCATTTCATGTCCAAGATGGCGGATCTAATATGTCCGACTGTCCGTTTTTTATGGATATATTTAGGTATGAAGTCGGCTGATTACAATATGCAATATGCAGTAGAATAAAGTTTGATTGGTTTGTCGAAATGGTTAGTTCAATTTCACACATTTTTTCCGCCATCTTGGATCCGCCCTTTTGAATTTTGCAAACATAATTTTGGTTTTGTGATCTACTTACCCGAAAACCCTCGTGTACAAATATTCAGACCAAAATATGCAGTGGAACATTTTTGACAGTGGTTTAAATAGGTGGTGCTCTGGCAGTACCACTGTGATTCAAAGGGACACCTGGCAGTATTTTTATAATGGACAATTTTATGCTCCTCTTCTTTTTTAGAATAAAGATTATGTGAGGAAGTTTGTCTTTTTGGAACTTCTATGCTATGCTTGGTACAAGGCAAGGTTCGGCAAGTATTTGAAAAATGTTACCGAGGTCCAAAAACAAAAACTCATAATATTTAGAAGATTTTAATTTGCCTTTATAAACAGGTTATGGAAAACAAAAAAGGTAAAATTAATGCGAGAAATAACAACGACGGTCTTAAGTCAGTTTTTTATAGTTTGGTTCAAGCGGGGATCAGCAAATGCGAAGAGGGTCGTCACGATGTGCATCTGATTATCTCGAACGATATTTGCTCTTCAAAAAATTCATTTCTTAGGATTCGCACAAATATAGTATGTCGAGAAAACATAGTAGCCATATTTATTGTCAGGTTTTTTGCAATTTTGATATCTTTCTGGATCACGGCAGTTTTATACGGATGCAGGGAAACATCTTATTGAAAGTCATTTATTTCCATTTGTAGCGAGGGCTTTGAAAGACTGAATAACTTCGAAGTCCCGTCAGTCTGTTCTCCTTCTGCAGCAACTTCATACGGCAATTTTAGGAATTTTCAAAACCTTTGAATCGCACAGCAAATTCGTTTTTAAGATTGGATGGAAAACTTAAGAACACTGCAATTTTTACTTAACAGTTCTTCATTATATATTCAAGAATTGTTGGAAAATGGATAAATCCTTGACTTGCTAAATCTTTTTCAAAAACATCCATCCACCTTGTGAAGAAAACAGTCGCACTTTGACATTCCAAGGACAGAAAGTCTTCAACTTCAGCAATGTAAGTGCCATTCATGCATAATGGTCGAGGGTTTACATTTCGCTAAAGTGACATTGGACAGCATTGAGTTTTGGCATTACTTTATTCATAGAGCCACATGATCGGAATTTAATGAGCTATTCATACGCTGCCGTTCCGTTAACACGGCCAAAGATGAGGGACGTGAATTTGAGAACGAATATGAAAACTTGAGTGTACTATTATCAGCGAATGAGTGAATTGGATTAGATGTAGCAGATAAAAGAGAGTCGGCGATAAAGCGGAACCATCAGCATTTATTTGGTGGATTGCAGACTTTGTGCCGTCTAATACCACTTCAATTGAACGGCCCGTAAGGTAGTTCAAGTCCAATTATTGATTCCAAATACGACAAAAGAAATATTAAGCAGAAAAATTTGTAGAGAGTGGTTCCACTTTTTTGTGGGATTGTGAGATGTGAGAGATGAGTATCATCAAATCACCCGTGGACTTTTTACTACGAAAATCGTACTGTCGGTCATTGAGAAGTGGAAGAACACCTCTCTAGAAGCGACTTTATAAATGTTAAGATCTATGAGCACTTTTCCTGCAATACGAGTGCGAAAATAGATCCGCTCGAGTACACGAAAGGAAAAGGCAAAGCAAGATCAGGAATGTTGAGCTGGTGGTTGTGGTTGAGCCAGCAAATTTGCTTTGTCCACAGAGCTAACAGCTGGTTTGTCATAGCAAACCAGTGTTTGGATGAACGATGAATGTTTTACATTTTCCACAAACGACCAAAAGCTCTTGGGACATTTTAGCACTTTGTCTGTTCTTCGTTGTTCTCAGCATTATTTTTTATTGATTGTCTTTTCTTATCTGCTTAATTTTTTCTGTTCCTCTTTATTAAATGTACAACAACTTTTTTTATGTCCACATGTCATTTTGTAAAAATTAAAAGCAAAAACTTATTACGTCTGGTTCAGTTATTCCCAAACCTTTTTTTTTTTTGAATATTTACAGTCCGGTTGTTATGCTCTTTTGTTAAAATTCAATTTTTGCAAACGTAAACAGGCTTATAGAGCGAGCAATTGAAAGATTGTTTAGTGGCTTGAAACTCTGATGTATTTTATTTTCGACTCTCCGACAAATGGAGTCGGGGAATTCTACATCAATTTAATTGCATTCGCTCGATTCGCAGTATTTAATTTGGCATTGAAGTTCAAAGTCGGTAACGTTGTATACAAAAATGATTTGTTCAATTATGTTATACGTTAAAGATGAAGATCAATATGTAAAAAAAATAATAATATGAGATTAGACCTCATCAAAAAGTCTACAATCATTTGTGACTGATAGGCTGGTGATAGGACCAAATGAGGCTAATACGAAACTTTGAATTAACTATGTTGTTACGATGTCAATTATATAAAGAATAGTTTTTTTTAACTGAAGAATTTGTTATTGTATGGTGCCTTACCGGACGAGTAAGGACCCCATTTTGGGTTCAAAATGTTCATTCAGACCTAATTTCCATTCGTTAGAAAGGTGCTGTTCGTGACGAGTCATCATTTGAAGCGCATATCGAGCTTCTTAATATAGTATATTTAGCTTTCGATCTATTTCTTAATTGATGATGTAGTATTTACTTTAAGTTTTTACCACCGGGCAATCAGTCTTGGAGATGCAGAAGAAAGCGATTGTCCCGCCTGTCAAAAAATAAGCAGGATTCAACGGTGTGGAATCGAATAGGTTTTCAGATATGGGAGGGATAAGTCGGGAATTCAGACATGACTCGAATATTGGTCGTCGATGTGTGACTCTTAAGGGCTTTTCGAAAGTGATTTTTGTGATTTTTGTACCATTGTTCGAAAAGAATCGTCAGCGAGCAACAAAACGCGAAAAGGCAGCCAAAAACGCAGAAGTAGCCAAGTCACTTGCTGCTTTCAAGTCAATGGCTCGGGTACAGAAAACAAATGCAAATACAAACATAACCTGTTTCGGCTCGGCACCCACGTCCCTGAAACGTTTTGATTGTGAAGAGGCCGGAAACATCCATGCCGCTATAAGAAAAGGGTAATGTGAATTCAGTTTTTCCGGAGGACAGAACGCCCATAATTAGAGACATTGTTCATGCGCGTGATGTATTTGCGGACGAGGTTTTTAAGCCTCGGAACCTAGATTTCAGCTCGAAGAATTCGAACCATAAGTTGCAGCTTAGAGAAGAATATTTATACACCGTTCATTATAAGTCAGAGTCAAGAAAATATCGAATGCCCGTTGCTTCTCAAAATCTTCTGAGAGTTTAGAAAGGGATTGAGGGTCAGAATAGATTTTTGATGAGTTCGGAATGCTTTGGAAAAGGAGTTCAAACTCGGTGGAAAAATAAAATTTTTGGGTAAGAAGTATGAAACGAAACTTTGTGAAATATATTTCATCATCACCTGTTGCATGCGGACTTCGGTTAACGTTCCGAACAGAGTGGAAGGAAGGGAACATATAGCTGACGATCCGGTGGGCTTTATGCCATGAGGAGATACGTCGGAGAATATCTTCTATGGTAGCGTTTGGATAGGAAACTGAATGAGACTCAGGCCATTCTGACTCAGGTCGCTGAAACCACGTGGAACCATGACACCAAAAAGGGTTCTTCTTTAGCTCTAAAGGAGTTGAACCTCTGATCAATATGCATGCTGCTTTATCACCGGATGTGACATGCCGCCATGGCAGTCTGTTCACAATTCTTAATATTTCCGCTGTTCCATTGGCGGCGTAAATTTTCCATGCGCATGGTGGTCGTTTAAGCCACGAAAGTACGATAGTAGAGTCCGTTCAAAGAAATACCGCGGTCGGATAAAGTGGATCGCATCATTTTGGACAGCAAACAGCACCTTGTAATTCGAGACGAGGAAGCGTAGTGGAGCTTACTGGGCCACCTTAGTCTTTACCCACAGCAGCTGAGAAGAAACGGACAAGTTTCAACATAAGATGAGTAGTAGACGGCTGCTATATACGCCTTCTTTGAAGAGTCGCAGAAACCATGGGTTTAAAATCGGGACCATTGTACAAAGTGAATTCACCTTGGGATACAATGTGATTGAATGCCGCGAAATTGAGAAATGAAATGTGTCTACGCGTGTTTAGTGGTCAGGCTGAGCTCTTAGTCACAACCGGTACCGCCTTTCTAAATTTGTTGCATAATAGTCTTTACGTCATCCGGCATTGTCATAGAACTTTGCAATGGCCGACAGAACGGCTTTTTTCGTCACCAGTTTAGAAGAATGTGTCACAGTGGGTTTTCCAATTAATACCCAGAGTTTTTGTTCAACTATTCTGCTCGAACTCTATAAAATATTTATCGAACCGATATTAATAGAAATATATTTCAATAACTCACTTCCACTTCCACTTCCTTTATACAAAACCTGCAGAGCTGAGTGCGAGGATGAGCTCACTTTACTGACAGAAACCGGGTTGGACTGCGGTGTACGACTTTCTTCCCGCTATTTTGCAAAATGCAATTTCGTATATTCTTAAACCGATCCGACTGTCTTTTTTCACAATCATACAATTTGATTTTTAATTGGCGAATGAAAAAATATATTATTTAATAGTTCATTACTGAGAACAAAAAAAAATCGTTGTCTAAAGTAATCGTAATAATTAAGCGGTTACATTTTGTTCGTTCTTTAAAGGATGGAACTGCTTTAAGAGCATGAATCCTGAAAAAGCTGCACAACACCAAAGAGACCACCAACCATTTTCAGTTAAATTACATCTCGTATTGGACACATGACATCGACCGACACGTCACATAATCTTAATGCCAATTTTTTTTTTCATAAACAAACTGACCGCAAGAATTAATAACTATTTGCGGCTCATTTCAATTAGTCCAAAGGCCGGCAACAATAAGCGATTAAAATGTATTTATCGTGTATTCATCCACTGAGTGTGAGAATGTTATTTATGTCCTGCAACCTTTAACACATATGCTAGAGTACTTCCGCAATGCAGAAGTTCTCCCATTGATTTGCCATCGTCCTGATGCCTCCACAAGTACACTGCCATCCAAAAATGTTCAGATAATGCAGAAATTAAATAATGAAAAAAAAAAAATTACATTCTGTTAAAGTCAATATAACGCTAGGCATGATTTATTTCAAAATCGAAGATCATTCAAAGAATCAACGACTTTTAAGACCCGGAACAGAAGCGGCATGCCTAAATTAACATCGAATCAGAAGGAGAAGATTAGAAAATAAATGACCAGGAGGGAAAGAAGCCTTACAGCTCGCATCGTAAGCAGCAATTGGAAGAAAAGACGCTCCCAAGAGCTTTTGGATCCCAACATTTCAATATGGCAGCGGGAATGGCGTGAGGATGTTCCTCATCCGCCGGTGATGGCGAACTCATCCACTGAAGGCCCAGGATGCACATTTATGGAAGATAAAGACACGAAAAGGCTTTCGAGAAACAAAGTGAAGATATCACCGACATTTTTTAATCTTTTGAAGAACCTATGGAATATAACATGGTTCCAATGTCCGCCGGATGGCGCGCATCCGAAATGTCCAATTTTCCATGACTCTAGCATAAACCAGGCTAAATTTGACCGGTGGCATGGGTTTTGTTGGCTTTGAGGGCCGCTCTGATTTGTGGCTTATTTACATAGACCTGCGAATTTAGAAAACTCCACAAGAAAAGTCTAACGAGGTCAAGTCGCACGATCTCGGTGGCCAGTTCACTTTACCTCCACGCGAGATGACCATGCTCCCGAATCACACGTGCATATTTTTCAATGTGACTTGAGCTGTGTGACACGTAGCGCCATCCTATTGAAACCAGATGTCGTTGGTGTCCATATGATCTAATTTAGGCCAAAAGAAGTTGGTAATCATCGACCTATGATCGCCATTGGCGGTGATGGCCTGACCTATCCACACCAAACAGTGACTTTTTTCGTGATGCATTGAACGCTCTTGGATCTAATGTGGATTGGTATCGTCTCAAATTCTACATTTTTGTTTCTTGATGATTTTCCGATGAAAATTAGGGTGTTTCCAACTGCTCCACAGCTTCTTCAGAAACACATTTGGTTGACTATGGTCAGCGCGCGGGTCAGTTGAATTTTGTACGGGTGCAGATCCAAATCACCATCACCAAGTTGTGGTCTGCGAAAAGTCGAGTTCTTGTGAGTAGATCTTGCGTTTCGTCGACGTAGGTAGGAAATTTATCCATCACCCTGCGAATAATCCTCTCAGATGGACACCCATTTTGATAACACAATTTTATTATTTGCACGCGTTGTTGAACGCTTAATCCATCCATCCATTGTGATTTGGCGAAACAAACTGTATAAATGACAGCCAATTTGACAGATGTAGCTTCAACAAAATGGCCACTATCAACTGTCAAATTTTGGCATTTCCTATTGGAAGACCTTTTATGTTCTGCTCGTAATTTTTACTCTCTTTTGGAGAGCTCGTCTTCTCTTTCGCTGCCCTCGATTTTTCATTGGCCCCAAATGATTGTGTGTTGACGGTGTTCGAAGAACCTGAATATTCCGTTGGTCACCGCATTCGATTTAACCTTATTCCTTTAAAAGTTGTTTGACTATTTAAAAAAATGTTCATTTTCGTGGGAGGAAGATATTTTGTTTCAGTTTCTGTTCCTGTTAAGATTTGGCTGTCGCTGATAACGATTTCCGTATAAAATTGTAAAAGGGGTTTCTCAAATTTTGAGTATCGATGCATGCCCCGAGAAGGAGGCCTTGGAAATGTAAAATCCTTTTAGCTGATATACTTAAGTACTAATAAATGTTAGGAACGTTGAATATGAACTACAGTTAAGACTAACTCAAACTAGCATTTCTATTTTATAAAGTCTCAGAGCATTGTTGGAAAATGTCAGAGGAATTTCTTTGAGATGTTTGAACCCTCAATATTACGTATTTTCGTGATAAGTACTTAGGTCACTTGTCAATCCTTTCAACGCTGTTTTCATTAGTCAACTGAAAGCAAGAAGCTTACTGGTCTTGAGGTTTGCTAAGATTTTCTTTTGTAGAGCTACAGAAAGGTCGGAATGATTGCACCTTATATCGCGCCTCTTCTTGATTCGTAATGCTGAATGCAATTGTGACTTCTAAGCTTTCTACTCTTTAGTGAATTTGTTATCTACGCCTTGATTTTATATTCTATTTCTATTTCTTTTACTACTTTTTATTGACTTAAGCGACCCATCTATATCCGAACTGCTGTCGTAGTATAGTTGTAGTAACCTCGTGTATTATTTTTATTATCAACGTCCCCTCTTCAAGTCATGCTTGTGTGTCACTGAAATGGCCTTTGACAGTCGGAATGATTTTATTGACCACTCTTTTTTAGGCTCCATATTGATATCTTTGTCATTTCTTTAATACGTCATTGCCAAGGGATCGAAAGTTACAGTGAGATCTGAATATATTCCATTGAGCATTGGCAAGCAATGTTATATTGATTTATATGACTTTAGCTTGCAGACGAAACAAATTTCCAATCTTTGACATTTGTCAAGAACAAACTTGGATATAAGGTGAAAATTCTGCTCAATGATCAATTGATTTTATGAGTTCATTTGGACATTTATTGCTCCCCGAGAATTTATGGATCACAAAATGGACATCTCGTGCAATGGGAAAGCGGTGAAAAAAAAGTACAAACTTGACGTCTAAATAAAGATTTGATTGTATATTTGGTTTGATAATTTTTTTCATCGCTTGCACACAAAGTTTGTAAGAGGCCTTCTATTTTTGGATGCGTGTTATATTTCGGATCTTAATATTACTCTTTATTTTATTTTAAATGTTGTTTCAAAAATTTCATCTACTTACTACTTATTTTGGTAAATAAAAACATCTTTTGGACTTACCTGAAAGAAAAGAAAATTTGATATTCATTCAATGTGAATATTAAAGTAGCAGATACAAAAATAAAATGGGAATTTTATTGAATTTTCAAAAAGTTTTTTAAATTAGTTTGAGGCCACCACACATGCAAAAGAAAAACGTGATTAAATAAATAAGCCTTCCCAATTATCCGACCTCAACCCAATATTGCTTCTTCGAGAGGAACCTCACAAAGGCTTTTGTTAAAAGTACCCAAATAACGAACTTGGGAGACTGTTCAAAGGTAACTTCAAACCATAGTCCGACTTGGATATCTCTAACTTATTTTAACGAAGGGTCCCTCACTGTACTCTGCATAGTGACGCTATAATCCTTGAGGCTCGTTCACAAAAACCACCACAAATATTTACTACAAATAAAAAATTAGTGGAAATATCGATGGCCTTCGAATCTACTGGACGGCTTGTAAAATATAGGTACTAACGCATCAAAAGATGGTAATGAAGTCACCTTGGCTTTTGTGGATTAGTTGAGGACCATTTGTCCCGAAGGTCTTGTCTTACACTTCTTTTAAGTATTATTCGGTTGAAACGAGCACCGTTCTTCAGACCAGATGAATCAAAAACTTTGATTTGCAAAGCCTAGCTCTCACGGCAATAAAAAATATTAACAATCAGACACCATTTAATATCGCCATATGCACGAAACTGAGAAAAGACAGTTGCAGATTAAAGATTCATTGAAAACCAGGTCTAAGTTACATAAGAGGTAACGAACTAGCGGACTGTGCAGCTAGGGAAGCAACTCGGGAGCCCTTCTGAAGCAAAGAAAATTAAACAAAAATACATTTATACTATATTTGTAAAAATATTATCGAATAGAACCAATAGATCCACCACTACAAAACACTTAATCTACTGTGCACTCTAAAAGTGTTTCCTATTGACTGTCCGTCGAACATGGCACACATCCTTATTTGAATCAGTTTGTGTCTCAAAAAATGACACCTCTGCAACGAAGGCTTACATTTTCCACTGTGATTTGGTCTGGCACAAAATCCAAGTACATAATCCGTATTTTCATCCTCTAGAAATAATATAAAGAAAATTTTTTTAATATGAAACTTCTTAAGGGTTCCGTTCCCAAAGGGTCCAAAGGAACCCAATTACTAAGCCTCGTCTGTCCGTCCGTCCGTCTGGCAGCCACAGAACTGTATCTCGTAAATCGTTATAGTGAGACACTTTCAATTTTCACAGATGTGTGCTGTCATTGCCTTCCCTAAAAGGAAATCACAATTCAACTTAGCGCCTAACAGTAGACAATAAGTTTCATTGAGCAACTTAACAACTTATTGAAGTATGCAATCATTTCGTCCATCCCACACAGAGGTTTTATATCGAAGTCCAATAAGAAAATAAAAACAATTTGTAATTTGTGGAATGATTAAACGAACGCAACTTGTGGAACGAATGTCAAAATATAGTTGTGGAAGTAAAAATCGAATGTTGCACAGTTTTCTACCCAACCAAACGAAGTTTCTCATCCTTGTATAAGTGTTTACACAATAAGTGTAAGTAACAATATTATTCTTTTAAAATAAATTATTACATAAAAAAATATTTCATGTGATTTTGATTTGTGTTTGAGTTATGACTGTCCCAATATTTCAATTCATCACTTAATATTGAGGGTTGAAATGTAAAGAAAAGTGCAAAAATTTAATGACATTGTGGATGTTGATTACGCATTTAAGGCACACATTGTTTGAATAGGTTTTTTTCTCATTTTTCTATGTATTTCAATTCCTCTTGAATACGTTGAGAAGTATAACTTAAACAAGCTACAGAATCACATGATACTCTTGTGTTTCATCATTATTTTCAAGAAAATGCCATTATAAATAATGTGTTTAGTTGCAATAACAAAACATGTACACAGTTTTGTCACGATTTGGGGTGGGAAATAGTTGGTCGCACTAACTCCAGTAAAATTTTAAGTTCTTCAACGAATTCCGCAAGAATTTTAAGTCGGCTTGAAATGAATTCCTTGCATGAATTTCCCAAAAAAGGGTCAGAATTACAGATTCACACATGGCTACAGTAAGTAAGCATCAAATAATCGTTGAATATTGAGATCGTTTTAAATCTTTACTAGTTTAAACTGTTTAATTTCCCATCTGTAAGTGGCGATGCTAAGAGAAATTTAAAATTAAGGAAACAAAGTGTTGCATGGATTCGATACCCTTCGTGTGAGAGTCAACGCTCACTTGGGTACTTTTTTTTTTAATTTAAGACCTAAAATTTAGCGCCTAGACTCTTTTTTTGTTGCCTTGGAAAAAACAATAGAAAATAAATATTGTAATTGATTTATAAACATATTTGTTAAAATAAAGATTTATTTATTGACGAGTAAATTCGTGCATGTAAAGAAAGTATTTTTGAAGAAAAACTCTATTTTGCTTACCAATTTGATTATTTATTAACAATTCATTTACAAATTTTGATTATTCATTAAGATGAAAAAGACAAACTGTTTTTTTGTACTGTCTACAGACTTATGGACAGCAGTGTACGCATAGCTTGTGTATCTGTCCGCGTATAGGTTCCGATAAAAACGGGAGCATCTGTGAATATGCTTCTCGAACAACTGCAATCATCCGTGGTAATAATTTGTATGCAGACTTTGTCGTGCTGCGGCGCGACCTACAATAACAAATGTAATAGAATTTTAAAATTTCCCGCCAAAACGGTGCTGCGTCGCAATGTGAAGTGTCAAGGGGATCATTTAATAAATTTCGATTGGATTGCTTCGTTTGGCATATTCTGTCAAATGCGATACGATGATGCAAATTAGTTCTTTTCTAGTTGCTCTGCGATTAAACAATCTGTCTCCAGGGAGAGGGACCAGTCGGTGGACGTGTGCGAAATTCATTTTAAAATATTCAGTTGGCTGTTTTGTGATCTGTTTGCTGTTTTAATTTATGTTAAACTCATTTGTATGGGAATTTTAAATTGAATTTTAATCGGGGTATGGGACCAGTTGCGGTGATTATGTGGATTATTGTGAAGCTGCTATGGATTATGGTTTGCGAGATTCGAATGGGAATAGGAGAATACAGTTAAAAATTTAATAAACATAACAAAGTGGTTCAAAAGTGACTCCGCCAGGAAAAAAAACTATAACCAGGATCAGAATCTAAAATGACTGCAACTATATTTTAAAACGTGACTTTAAGTCATGGAGTTCGGGGAACAAATTATTGAGCTATTAGATACCAGTACCAACGCCGCACAAAAAGAACCCTCAAATAATAAAAATAAACAATTGATTAAATATTACGAAGAACTGTGACTTAATTTAGAAAAACAAAAAACAGTCAAACAAAGGGAAGCAATATGTTTGAAAAAATGTTTCAAAATCAGATGGTGAAAATATACTATCCGTCTGAATACTACAAAAGATCAAAAAGTTTCCTAATTTACTGACTCTAAAAGCCTCATTATTGTCCTTATAAAGAATTTGCAAAGAGTTAGAAGTAAAAGGCGTAGAGCAAATGTCTTTGGTCGCGATTTCGAAAGAATTTTTGCATTCACTCACTTCGCAGTATTTTAATCGCAGCTAGACGCTACAGAATGCACTCTACACTCTGCTGTCAGTGTCTGAAATCACAGCATAGAAAATGACCTAAATTAAAATAAAATGGTTGAATGGTGGGTTCAAATTCGAAAACTAGCTACAAATTCATGTCTTCCATATGATTCGACCCAAAGGCCTCTCAGTTGAACCTATTAAGTGCAGGCAAATCACAAACTGTTCCACCATGCTGCTAGTAAATGTCGCTAGGAGATGAAAGGTCTTGCACGTTTGAATGTCTTGATGTCTTGAAAACCTATAATTTTCTTTAATTACAAATTACGGCTTCCAAATTATGTCCAATGAAGCAAATTTTAAATAATAAACATACATCCGGGAATTTGTCCACGAGTTTGCTACTTTTTTCGCGGTTATGAAAGCTTGCACGGCTTGGCAGATTGTCAACTTTCAAATAATAATTTCGATTTTAAAAAAGACTCGCACTGATGAAGATCAGTAATTAAAACGAATAAGTTAACGTGATTCATTTAAAACACTTCGTAGAGGTTGGGAGTAAGGAAAATAGTAACGTACTGTAAAGCATCGAGGTCTGAAAAATCGTTTTGCATCACATTAAAGGGATGAACCACTTTCCCGCTTACCGCTCCTTTTTGTATGGTGTTTACAGAGTGCAAAGGTCCCAACTCTATCGGTCGATCACATCGCTTGTGTTGGCGTAACAGTTGTTATTGATTCAAAGCGCTATGCCTTTTCTTATATAACCTGTTGGCGTCGGTACCGATGAGATCCTAAACGACCTTAAGAGCGAGGTCAAATATCTTGGTCAGGCGACTTAACTGGAATTCACATATCAAGTCCGCCATAGAGCGTGCTACTAGAGCACTGTTTGCCAGCAGACGCCTATGCGGCAGGACTTGGAGTCTCTCTCCCAATGATGGTAAGACCCATAATCACACATGCGGCCATCGTTAGGTGTCCAAAAAATCCCAAGAGACAACGGCAAATAAGTTGCAGAAGTTGCAAAGAGTTGCATGTCTTGGAATAACAGCTCTAGAAGCTGTAGTCGGGCGAACTCCATTACGTATCTTCAGTAAGGAAATAGCTGTCAGATGTGCCATCAAGCTGCAGCTAGATTATAACATTGTTCTGTACATTGTTCGTTTGTTATTTTAGGTTGAAAAATTAGTTTGTAAAAATGTTGCTATGGTGTTCCAACACTAGTACCCAGAAGTCTGGCATGGTTCACTTGATTTTGGAGCTTGAGCTTGAGTCTTTATATTCAACACAAAGTTTTCTGTACCTTTGGCTCCAGGTGCTACTGTGTCTCAGCTGATATGCACGCCATTGAAATCTACGCCAGCCACAATCTCCTCAAGGGTATAAAGGGCGACAATTAGGGCACCTTATGAACTCCATAAATTGTCAAATGTTGATACGATGCACTGCAATCCCTTGCCAGACACAACACAAAAAAGCTGGGCTGGGTCCCTTGACACAAGGGGGATTGCAGGCAACGAATCTGCAGATGAGGTTGCAAGATCTAGTTCGGAGACTGCGTTCATAGGTCCTGAACCGTATTGTAGTGTCGATTAGACAACAGCTACAACGCCATACAGCGGTATATGGTAGGGTTGTCTCCTACGATTTTGAAAAGTTCAATAGCAAGGATTAGAACTTCTGCTGAACTTTCTCTTGACTTGACAGTGATAGGCTGTACGTCAAAGCCCCTTAACAGTCTGCCAAATTTTGTCTAAATATGCTCAGCGTCGTCTGTCTCAACAGCAATGTATCTCTTCAGGCTTCTGAACACGTACTAAGAATAGAATTGCATTAGCTTAAAATTCGCAGTATTTTTTCCGACATTAGTGCAGTGTATGTGTTCTAAAAGATTGTGTCAACATACCGTTGGCAGTGTCTTCACAGCAAAGCAAATGACATCATCTTCCAATAACAAATGGTGACTGGACCATATTCAAAAACTACATATTTGAAAAGGGTCCTTCGAGCACCAATCCCACTGAGATGCAGTCGCCTAACCAACATCATCGTCCAGAAAACTGCATGGCGCTTGCCTGCACTCTTTGTGGAACCATAAGTTTGGAGGTGTTTCGTGGTTTCGTGCTGTGTACATAGTTCATCGGAGTCGACATTTTTGATAGGTTTCTTGCAGTGTTTTGCCATGATAAAGTTTATTTATTTATGTCTATAGTAGAGTGGTAAAAGAATTTCAGTCAAATACTTCAAATTTTTGATTGCAATTGAATTCAAAAAAATGACAGCGAATGAAAAAGACTTAAATCACCATTCTTTTGAGGTGCATTCAATTTTTACATTCATAGAATAGAAATCATTTTCGGAAATCAATTGAATTCTCGTAAGATAATTCGAAGTAAGCGTTGAATTCATATTTTCCCTTGAAGTCACAAGTGAATTCACTGCCAATCAGTTGAAGTCAATTGTTTGAATTCATTAAAAGTCTTCTTCCACATTCTTCGTGATCGGGATAGGTGGCATCACAACCTTCATACTCTGCTGCATGAATTTAACTTATTTTATGTGAATTCACTGCGGACTTCAGCTAACTTCAAGGGAATTGAGTTATGTCATAAAAAAAACTGCAATCATTTGATTTCATTCGAGACTGGTTGAAATTGATTGCACCAGTTACTGACTAAAAAAAAAGAATGCTGACATAGTTGTTGTTTTTTTTTTAAATCCCAGTCTTCTCAAGCAAAATGAATTCAAATGTTTCTGGAATCACTTTCCCAAAAGATTTAATTCTTTTACAATTGTAATTTATACAACATTGGAATAACAGCGATGGGCTGAATGAAGTTAGTGTTTCAATCATGAGGTGAGACCTTAAAGCGGTCTGACAATTTTTACTGTCGATAATTTTTTAACGCGTCAAATGTCAAGCGGAATTGAAAAACGCAAGATCTTTTATCAAATATATAATAACAATAAAATATTTTCCGTTAAGCCGTAATGTTTGATATTTGAATAAGCATAAATTGAGTAGAAACGGCGGCGCATGGCAGTCTTCTTTATTTATGCAATTCCAAACGAAGAATGATGTCATTGATGCCAAACAACCGAACAGCAAAAAGCATAATTATCTCAAGAAATGTTCGCATTATTTAACAAAGGCCACCACCAATGACTTTTTGAAATGAGTCATTTTGCATAAAAAGAAAAAGGCCACTGACTTTTGGTACAGTCTTTTTTATTATATGCTTCGTCTTCGATGATTTCCTTTGATCGCGCATCTTAAAATCCCGAGGTGAATGTTTAATTAATTCTATGGTAAATGTCGCGTCAAAATGTCATTCACGGAATGTATACCGACGACGTCGTAAAAATTTTGCATCTGGAATGGACGATTGCGCTCTTTTTTACTGACAGCAAAAACAAAAAAGATAAGACGAGTAAGCTACGCGTGCGCACGTATTCTGATTATTTAATTGGTTTTTGTGTTTTTTTACCTTTGCAAGGTCGCCTGTGTAACGCAATCTTTTACACGCCAAATTGTATAGTACTGGCGGCAGCGGCGCTCCAAGCCACATGGATGGCATTTGGAATTCAATCCTTTACATCATCGCCTGTTTTATATTCAAATCGCGTGTCATTTGAGAATCGAATTTGGTTCTTGATTTTTGATTTCAATCTGGAATGGGAATTCGCTTCGATAAATCAAAGGGAATAAATGCGGAGATCTCAGGGAGGTTGGATTCTTTGTTTTGTTATAATGAGGAACGGACAAAACAAAAAAAAGCAGAGACAAATAATGGCAATGATGATGTTAGATAAAAATAGATAGAGAATGAAATTATTGCAATAAATTCAGCTAATGCCGTCACCCCTTAAATATGTATTCAGTATTACTTTCAATTTTAAGAGTCTTGTCACATTTTAAATTAATGGCATTAAAAGGAAAAAAAACAAGGATGGCGGAATAGACCAAATTATTCATAGAGTGTTTTTTTGGAACCGCGATTTATAAACGACAGCGGTAATGACAGTCTGGGAACATATACAGAAAGGATATACTCTTAGTTTTAAACGTGTCAGATGACTTTATGTCTAAACAATTTTAATGTCTTGCCACTTTACAAATCATAACTCCTTCAAAAACACAGATCACAGATCAGAAACTTTATCTGAGGATATAAAAGGTGGCCAATAATGCATCACCCGATCTAAAAGTGGTAAAACTTTTACAAATGGCTGTGTTTTGAAATTAATGATGCAAACACGAAAAATCTAGTCTACAAGTGAATTTCTTTTGGCTTCACTGTGGGTTAAAACTTGGGCTAGGACAACATTGTATTTCTTTGCGCGCAGTTTCATTAAATCGATCTCCTGAATAGGAATTTTTCTGTGGTTGAAGGATTCGACTCCTCCAATGGCATAGAGAAGCTTAAATATCGTAAAGTTACTGATTGCTTTGAACAAGGCTGAAGCCAGTTACGATTCCTGTCCCTGGGCAATTCAAGCTAAGGAACATTTGGACTAACATCCCAAGCATGTAGAACAAAACAACGTTATGAGACTGACAGGAAAAGTCTCGAATAACGAAGAATCTAAGCGATGACGACATGGCATGTAATGTTTGGATTATATACACTCCCGGAGTCATTCAAAAACTAGAATGCGTCCTTACGCAGTATTATGCAGATAGAATTGCGATCCAGGAAGTAAACAGAAAACATATTCATCGGAGTGGTCGAAAAGTACAGCCTCCACTCGACAATATCAACTGCTTTCGACGCACACAGAGCCACCTGGCTTTCTCCACATGGTGGAACCGCCAACCAAATCGAACATGTTGCTTATGAGGCAACAAACTTGTCAAGCATACTGGGCGTGCGAACATTCAGAGGGGCAGCAAATGTCAACTCAACACTTTTTGGTAGTAGCTCGACTCAGACCTCGATTGTCCAATGTAAGAAAGCGTCACCAGCAACCATTGGACGCCTAGGCATACCATCGTGTGAAAAAACTGCAACGAAACGACAGCAGCATGCGAGGAGTACAGACCCAAAAAAAGAGAAGAGAAAAAACTATTGGGAAAATGAAAAGAGCGCTCCCAGTCTCCCAGCACAAGGACACCCTCTAAAATAAAGTAGAACTTATGTATGGTAGTAGAACAACTACCGACGTATAGCCCTACTCAATTTCGCTAACAAGATCCAATCCAGGGAACTTTGTGAACGAATAAAGCCTTTTTATTCTACACAGATTGGCCCGGCAAATCAACGCTAGACGAAATTTTAACACTTTCCTAAATCCTGGCAAAAGAGCAACGAGGTGAGGTTCAAGTCGATACCCACCATTTATTCATCGACTTCAATGCCGTATATGACAGTATAAATCGTATCAAGCTCTACAACGCGATGGCTAAATTCAGGTTCCCGGGAAATTCGATCCGATTGTACAACGCTCGAATAAACACGGTCCAGTTTCGACCCAAAGGGCTCCGAACAATTCCAAAAATGCAGCGGATTTCGGGAAGGAGATCTACTGTCATGTGACTTCTTCAATCTTGCCCTCGAATAGATAGAACGACGGGTAGTTGTCGACACGGATGCTACTATATTTTTTAAGTTTATGCAATAATTGAAGCTTTCACGGCGACGGAGTATAATCGTAGGCAATCGCTGCTGCTTCGGTTTATCAAAACAACTAGGATCCAACTCAAAGAAAATACTACACTCCAAAACACTGATTTCGTCAGTCTTGCTCTCTGGAGCCGAATGCTGATGATAAGCAAAGCAGCTCGGCAAATATTGGGATCATTCGAAAGAAAAATCCTTCGTCGGATATTTTGTCCTCCCTGTGAAGAGGGCGAATGGCGGAGAAGGCATAACCGCGAACTCTACGAGCTGTACAAAGATGTGGATAAAGAGCGGAAGTCAAACATCCGTAGACTACACTGACTCAGCCACATCGAGAGAATGTACAATTATGCTCCGCCAAGAGAAACTTCGAATCTAAGACACTAGGTTCAAGAAGAACGGTAAGACCACACCTACCTCCGGTTCAAGAATCAGGCAATGGCGGTTCCGAGAAAGCTTGGCCTTACCAACTGGAAACAGTGTGCTCAGGCTCTGATCCTTTCAGGATCGTTGGCCAAATAAATGAGTAAGTAAACGATGTCAGTCTAACATGGGTACCGAGGCTCTAAGGTTTAACGGGCAACGAACCAGCTGACAAACTAGCCAAGAAATGAGCAGGAAATAGGGATCAGAACCCTATCAAGAAATGAAGAGCCTTCCATTAGGCTGTAAAAGAGCTTCCTATGATTGGGAAAACATGAATTCAAAAATCACTTCGTTCTCCTAACAACATGTCAAAGGGGCAAGATCTATTATAAATTTACCGAGAAGCAATGTCGCGAAGCAATCTCTAAAGGACTGGTTACAAGACACATCAACATAAATTTCCAATAAATTTCCACTCTTACAGACTCGAAATAACAGAAACCACGATATGCGAAATAGAGGAAGCGGAAGACCTGGAGCACTTCCCCTCATACCAGATTGGTAAAATCATGGACCTAGGAAAAAGAAGGAAAAGATTTATCGACCACAAAAACCAAGTCGCTCCATAGTCATCCTTACAAAGCCTTTTTTTTTACTACAAACCCCCTTTACCTGAAACTTTTCCATACGAAAAATTGGGAACACAACGGCTCTAATCGCAGGCCTAAGTGATGGGCAATACGCTCAATCTTATCAAACCCACCTAAACAGTTGTTTTCCAAAGCCTTGACTACATTGAATATGTTTTCAAAATTTGATAATTGATATAGAGTTGATTAATTTTTTTTCAAATTCGTACTTATTCATAAACAAAATAATTAGCCGCAGCTGCATTAGCTTGACGGATTGCTCTCCCTGATTTTTTTAACACTGACGCACCGAAGTGACATCACCTCGCCAACTCTTCAAAATAACTTCGCAGAATAAATTGATTCAAAAATTAACAAAGAACCCCCGAAATAAAAATAAAATAAAAGAAGAAAAAAAAAATCGATGAATATCGAATCGAAATACAAAATATGATCACCCAACGTCTCTTCTCCTGAAGGCAACACCTCTAAACACTTAGAAATTCATCAGCGAAGCAGCACGAGAAGCGGTCGCCTGACATTGGCCCATTATCCACTGAAGAGGACCACGTCGCATCGTACTCGTTTCCGTGATGAGTGAAAACTTCATGGTACTTTGGTCGCTGCTACCTGGGTGGGTGTGGTCCGATTGCCATACCGATGACCTCAAGTGCAAAATTAATTAAAACGATGTTTCCCAGCTGGCCAGGGCCACCCTTCCACATGGCAGCGCGCGGGAATGTGTTCTTTGGTTTGGCATAGAAGAAAAAAAAACGGGTGGAATATCGTATTGGACATTGGGTGGCGGGTGATTGGCAATCCTTTCTTTTTATAAATATGGTTATACTAGGCATGCAGTCTAATAGCTATCGATCCCTTGGGATTAAATGTAGGTATATGCAATGATGGGGAACATGTGCGTGTCTTTAATAAGTGGGTTCAATAATTTAGTCCGTTCATATTTTTATCATTCGACCAGGTTGCCACTGATGAGCATTTAATATTCCCCAGGTACTCGGAGAGAAGAACTTTCTGGTAATTTAGAATATCAATTGGAAGTTACAAATATCGTAATAAATAAATGGATACTGCTTTATGATGGTACACGTCATAAAGCGGCTTTAGAATGTTAAGGCGACCACGTCACGAATTGTCTGCGAGCTCGTAAGGATGGTTTCAAGCCTGACAGAGTTTAATGCGGTAAACCGAGAATTGATATGCTCACCAACGTTCTAGTGACATTTCATTTGACATTTTATTTATTCATTCATTTTATAATTTCAGCCAATGTAACAACCCGTTCTCAGTCAATAGTTAAATTAAAATCATTTCTTTATTAACAATAAAATACATAACTGACATTTTCGACTTCCCCGTTGGCCTGCGGCCAATAGGGGGGTGAAGTTATCAGATGAATATTATTACTATCACAATAGGCTTTAAATTCTCCACTGTCAAATTGTCTACCATTATCAGCTTTTATAGACTTTTGATATCCCAATCTACAGAAAATTTCGTCTTAAATGGCAATGATATCCGCTGAGGTGATTTTCTTTAAAAATTTTATCTCGTGATATCCTGAAAAGTAGTCTATGATCACAAAAACGTAATCTTGGTTTGGCAAAGGACCCAATAAATCCATTGCAACGCATTGCCAAGACCTATCGGAAAACGCGTGCCTCTGCATTGTGGTGGTGCAGTGTGGTGGTGGTGGTCTGGAAACCAACAGACATTTGCGACATTGTGGCCACCAAACTTTCAACCACAATCTCCGCTTCATCTCTAATATTCTGCCTAGGCGAAAAGGAAAAAATCCATTTTTGGTACCGACTGTCCAATCATCCCTCTTGATATTTTGAACCGCTTCCATAAGCTCCTGATCCGTTGTACTGTCGATTACGATTTCACTTATTGTAATTGCTCGAGGAACCATATTCTCTATTAGCGGTTATCTTGTTTCTCGTTAAGAAAGTTGTTAAAATTATGGTGGAAATAAACAAGTTTGGAAAACAAAAAAAAAAAAAACTAGTACAATTAATAACATAAGAGGAACAACAAATAATAGTGACCATTCTCTAACTCGTGAGTTAGTATCAAATGATACATTGAGAAACTAATTTACATAATAAGAAACTGATGTGGGGTGACAATCAGCAAATAAAGTTTCGTTAAATTTATATTTAAAGCATAAAAACATCATAAACTTACAGAGAGAATTTAACTAAGGATATGGAAAAAGTATAATGATTCATGAAAGAAAATAGGAAAAATAAAAAAAAAAAAACGGAACTTCCTGTTAGGAAGTTAAAAATAAAAATTATGATATATGAAAGCTTTCACAAATAAAAGTTATCAATAGAATAAGAGTCAATTTAGAGTTTTTCTGACAAGCAAGGGTAGTTTATTAAAACACTTTTGAGCTGCAGCAGTATAAAAGTAAGAGAAATGTGTCTTATGAGCAGTCGGGATATTGACAAGGTGCACGTTATTAATTCTAGGACTATAAATCTGTGAATTTCTTCTAGAAATGTTACAACTTTGCTTGAAAATTTCGTTCAATACTTTAAAAATATAAAGTTACCTCATTGGAAGAAATCGCAATTCTTTGTATAATGGCCAACTTCCGCTAAAACGATTTTCGAAAACGACTAATTCGAATGACATATTTTTGAGCAATCAATAAAGGTCTAAAAGTCTTTGTATATGACCCCAGCTAGACAGCCCGTATTGCAATTAAGAGTGTGCAAGGCCATAATATACCGAAGTTAAAACTTAAACCGAAGTTAATCGCGTCATTATCATCAAATAAGTTTTCAGGTTTTGATCAATTTTGAAAAAAGAATCGGAGCATGAGTTTTAATCTTGGAAATTAGGGTAACCACAATTGTGTATTGGAAAACTAAATTTTTCACACTTTGAATCATGAAAAAAAAATTGTAATTACGTACTGGATTACCGTAAGTTTTAAAGGTGAATGAACTTAGTTTTTTGACTTACAATTAATTTGTGATGGGAAAACCAAGTTCTTAGAATTTCAAGGTCCTCTTCAATTTGTAATACACAATTAAGATCCGAATATGAGTGGTAAGTGAATGTGATGTCATCTGCAAACCGTTGATAGGCCATTTAATTGAAGCTTAAAAATCGAGTTAAATTACACCACGAAGAACAAAGAACCCAGTACGGATCCCTGCGGCACTCGTTTTTTTAAAAAGCGAGGCTCACTTTGTGCACCAAATATGATTGCAACCATTTAAAAATAACCCTTTTAAATCCTGCATTGTACAGCTTACTAAGTAGTCAGTCGTGGTCAACCATATCAAATGCCTTTGTCATATCGATAAAGAGAGTCATAGTTGATTTATTTTTGTTAAAACTGCCGTAAAGCTGACTGCAAACCTAAGAATTGCATCTCCGGTTGATTTTCCTGAACGGAAACCAAATTGATTTTCGCTAAAAAAAAACCTGTTTTTATTTAGGAAGCAAGTTATTCTATTAATCATAAGTTTTTCAAAAAATTTAGAAAAAGTAGAAAGAAAAGAAATAGGTCTGTAGTTTGTCATACATTTTTTGTCTCCTCTTTTTAAAAGTGGAATAACCTCAGCGCATTTAAAATGTTGGGGGAAACAGTCCTGTTCAACGCTCAAGTTGAATAAATAACTTAAAACATCTGAGACATTAAAGGCAATTTTTCTAAGTAAATTACTAGATATTCCATCTGAAGTACAAGAATTTTTATTTTTTAGAGATAAAATAACTTTGCAGATTTCAAATGACGTGATAGGATTAAAAGCGAAGCTTTTTGTTTGGAATCGAAAGATGGTTTCGAAGGCTCAGATATTTCAGTAAAATATTCATTGAATTTATTCTATATACAGCTAAAATCTTTAAGAAAAACATCATCACCTAGAAAATTTCCATTCTTCTTTAATATTGCCCTTTGATTTTCTTAACAAATAAAAATAATACTTTTCCTGAGCCAATTCAAAATCCAAGCCAATAGCTTTACATAGTTTAAGGTAATACTTTTTTAATTTTGCATTCCGTGGATGCCTACATAACTATATTTCCTCGATCCTAAGAATGCGGACTGGGATCGATTTCAATCATTGGTGAAGAGTAAATATAGAAAGACTCCTTACGATCTAAAAAAAAATAACCAATGTTCAAGATGTTGATAATGTTATTGATTTTTTTTTCTAAATGTGTTTGCACAAGGAAAAATGTTTGTACGAAGCTTCCGCCTTTTCTCCTGGAGCTTATAAAGTTAAAAAATATCCAAAAACGAAATTGGTAAAGGTATCAATTCAACAGGTACGCAATAACAAGTGGAATAAAAAACTAAGCGAACTTGAAAAGGGAGCCTTTCCGGATTATAATAAAATTGTTAATAACAAAAACCGTCATATCCCTTGTCTTCAACTAAACTGATCTGACATTGGTAAAATTAATTCAGACCACTGGTTATGTTAGAGATTTCAGCTCCTGTAAGTTTATTTAAAGCATTTTTTAAATAAGTTGTTCGGACAAGTGAAGATACTAGCATGAGGGAAGCACAATAAATTCAATAAATTTGCGATTAAGGTAAGCAAACTTTTCAAGTCCCCTTTGATTTGTGATTTTGATTTATGACACCTTGAAGAAGAGAATATTTCCGCGGAAACAAAAGTCTTCAAAGTACCTCGTTTATAGGTTTTTCTTTATAGCTCATCTATTAATCACCTCGTGTTTTTTTTTTAAATCCTATTCACTGAGATTTTATTGATACTCGTTTTCTTTATTTTGTGGACGTAAATAAAGTAGGTAATGGGTTTTCTACAAACATTGATAAAAATCAAAGTTAGATGACATTAGTCAATAAAATGGCTTTATGGCAATTTCGCGGAAACCTCTGTCGTTTCTCTATTCTGAATCAGAATTTAACAAGTTTCGTTCGACAAGATTGCTTGCTTTCTGAAATCAATCAACCGGATCCAGAAAGTTGTTCTTAGCTTTGTAAGCGTGTTTGGATCTGGTACAAGAGCTGTTCTACTACTAAGAAGCTTTAAGAAGTAAGCGACGATCGTTTCATTATTTTCAATTCGGATTCAAAGGACACTCTGTTTTTTTTTTTAAATTCCAGTGGACAAGCAACACTATGCTGTCTCATCATACAAAGTAAGATTATCCAAGATGATGTGAGATAAAAAAACAGGAAGCCAATATTGAAATGCCAAAAATTGAAATAAGCGCTTCTATGCATTTTATTTCACCATACTGTATCAACATAAGGCAGTATTGAACTTTACTCCTTA
Organism: Orthonevra nobilis; assembly: GCA_963555765.1. NCBI lineage: Eukaryota > Metazoa > Arthropoda > Insecta > Diptera > Syrphidae > Orthonevra > Orthonevra nobilis. The sequence goes on along the minus strand of OY743225.1, from coordinate 101,893,291 downwards.
CTTTGAGAGATTTTTGTACCTTCCTCTTTGAAACCAATTTGAAGTTTGAATCAATAAATAAAAAGACCCCCGTCTTTTTACTTATAATGAATAGAAAACCTTGTCTCTTGCCAAACAACAACCTGGCAATTGGTGCTTTAAAGTACTTAAGGGTGCACCTCGTTCAAACTCTCACGATACATTTGATTTACTTGCCACGTGTAAATCTCTCAAGAGGCTCTCGAGATCTCCAGAAATAGTAACCATGTGGTGCAAGTTGCCAGCATAAATGGACCATTTTATTTTTTACAAATCTGACGATGGAGTCAACATTTTTCGTTTTCTGTGTAAAAAACAAATGGGAAAGCTCAACATACAATACAGCTGGTTAAACCAGCAGGTTATTGAGACAATCATTTGTTGAGTGTGCCACGTCAAGAAATGGGCGTCTAATTGACCGCCGTGATTTGACTCTTTTTGACTAACACCATGCTGGGAAAAGTTATGCAAATTTGGATCGTAAGGATGTCCTTCATAGGATAGAGCTGAGGAAAACCATCAAAATTGTGATTTAATAAAGCCAAAATTTTGATCATCTGCGGTTAATTTTTGATCAAAGTTACCTTTAAAAAAATTTAAACAAAAAATAATTCGTCCAATTTGTATAACACTTAATTTAATCACACTCAAAAAGATTATATATTTTTTTTATTTGTTGTATGGGGTGTCTATAAATTTTATAACTTATGCATCGAGATTGATTTATTTTTGTTTTTATTTATTTGAAATATGATATGATCAATATTATTTTTAAATTTCCTTTATTTTTAATTCATTTATTTATTCATTAGTCGAAATGTACATATGCATTCTTTGTTTTATTTATTCAAAATAATTCATTTCGAGCAATTTCGCAATTAACGTTGGTCTGAAATAGATTTTGACGTCTTGGACACTGCTTCTCTCCTCCTCACTCACTGAACTTGTAACTTTTTGTAAGAAGGATTAAGTGGTCCAGGAACATACAGTGTGTGAGAAAACTAAAGCAACATTTAGTATTCTGTCTTTTCACTTTTATTAAAAAACATTATTTTTTTACTAATTTTAAAGCAATATATCTAATTATATTTATATATAAAGGGTCCGCCACCTAACGTTTTTTTTTTTTCAACTAGTGCTTATTTCGTGAATGGTAACACTTAGCTCATGTCTGATTTGACAGATAATTAGTTTTATCCTTCCGCTGAACGAAGGAAAATGAGCAAGGAGTGGCCGTTACAGTCAATGGCGATCGTTAACGGGCCATGTTGAACGAATTTTTGTTCACAAAAATTGAGGAGGAGGATATTGGCAACATTTGGTTTCAACAGGACGGCGCTACGTGCCACACAGCCGAAGCTACACTCGATGTTTTGCGCCCTGTTTTTGAAGATCGCATTATCAGCCGCAGAGCTGATGTCGTTTGGCCACCTCGGAGCTGCGATTTGACATCGTTGGACTATTATTTGTGGCGTGCCTTCAAAGATAAGTGTTACGCCGACAAGCCAGAGACAATTGACGCTTTAAAGGACAATATTTGTGAAGTCTTTGGTGAAATACAGCTGCACACAATCGATAATGTGCTTAAAAATTGTACCGATCGTATAGGCTACTGCATGGCCAGTCGAGGCAGCCATTTGAATGAAATTATTTTCCATTATTAACCGGAAGGATTGTACTTTCAAAGCAGTTTTTTTTTATAGCATTTTCCAAAAAAAAAGTTATTTGGCGGACCCGTTACATAGAAAGTGATTTTGAACAATAGAACAATGTTGGTCAACCCTTTCGCAAAACAGAGGCCGAAACCATCGAAAATTAATTGAAAATTTGGGTTGACAGAAATAAATTTTAACATTAAAATAAATAATTTTTGTACGCTTCCGTTGTTTAAAAAATTTGGTTCGTGAAATAGCGCCAGAGGCAGTGTTGTTTTAAGTTCTATTAAGTTAACGATCCATTGCGCTTCAACTGTTTTTGTTTTTCTTTTTAAATGAACAATATTTTAAGTAATTCTGGTCACGAATTGATCTTTAGACAAATTCCAAACTAAGCAAACTTCTACAACAAGTTTATTGCTCCTTTGAAGAGCAGACAAAGGAAGCGTTTATGCATACATGCATATGTATATAGACGACTTATTTCATGTGGCCTAAATCAATTAACATCTCACTGAGCAGAGTTTCACAATTTAATTTCAAAATAAATACCCTCACACAATCCACACCCATTACGTCACACCCAAGTTTATTGTCGATCATGTGGAAGTTTATTTTGTTTACAAAAAAAAAATATCAAAGCAGTCAAACTATGTTTTTTTTTTGGAAAATGAGGAAAAGACTAAACAGACTAAACATTTTGCTTACCGTCGAAACTTATCTACCCTCAAGCATAAGAATAGATGTGTTTTTTTTTCATAGTAAACAAAAAGATTCATAAACAAATCCGGACCAAACAGAATCGGGCTTATAATTATTGTCAAGTGCCCCGAATCATTGAAGCCGAGCGACCTGTGACGCACAAGATGAATTGTACGTATGACAGGATTGGAATGTGTATCATGATCGCCGAAAAGCAAGCGATCGGATCCCACTTCACTTTAAAGCACTCTCAAGAACCAAGATCCCCTTAAAGGTCGCCCGCACACAACCACAACCACAACAATCATTGCCAGTCTTAATTCGCTTAAATCTAATTGTATGACTTTGGCGGGTCCCCGTGATTTCTTACTCGCGTATGCGTGTGTCATTTTGAAGAGTAATAAAAAGAGAAACAAGGCATAGAATTAAATGAAAACAAAACAAAATAAAAAGCAATGAAAGTGTCTCCCCGCCTTGCTTAGTATTTATGGAAATGATCTCATCAACCCCCTGAACAAAAAAAAACAACTAGCAAATTGTGGTGGTATCGAAGGGGAACCTCTGCAGCTAACCACACCACAATCCTCGACTTGTGGTTCAGTTCAGTCAGTCAGTGAGCCAACAGCCAGCATGGTTATTGAGTTGGGGTCCTCTGTCCTCCGGTGCACTTTGGAAAGCACACTGGAACGGAATTATTAAATGGACGGAACGTTGAACAGTCTTAATTGTATCGGAAAGAGCGGTTTGCGGCGCGTTCCAGGTGAAATACATGCCAAGAAACATTCGTAAGCTGATAATAATGAACCCCTTTTATTGCATGCGGATGCGCCATCGTCAGCGAAATAATGGTTCTGCTAGCTTTGGAATCCCTGTGACATGCAAATTTCCTCTTGTCATCCCATGAGGTGGCTCGAGGAGGCGCTGTCAAGTGTGTTATCGCGTTTTACGAACGATGACGACGAAGATTACATCTGACAAGTGGAGGAGAAAGGTGAAACGTTGTGAGTAGCAGTGGAAAATTAAATTAGTAAATGTAGGATTATTGCGATGAACGTTTTGAAGTAAGCCAGCGTGAATCACAGTATCCCTCTGGCGCGGCATATACGCATAAATATATTGATTTGTTTGCCAACAGAGTTATGAGCTTAGTGAAGCGCGATAAAAAAATTTAATAAACTTAAATGGCAAAATAAAAATGAATAACCAACTGAGGAGAAATTAAGTTGAACGAAGCGTTTTATTGTAATTCAATGGAAATGAATTAAAATCGAGTTTTCGTCGAATTATCGAATTAAGATAGAAAAACAGCAACGTTAATTGTTTACGACATCAGAAAATTAACGTTTCTCTAGTAAAGTAAACATCGCTTGTAAGAGCTGCGCAGATGTTTTGTTGACACAAGTTCAAAGATTACAGGCCAGGAATGGCCATCAGCACAGATACTTATTGAATCAAAAGAATTTACTGCAGTAACTTTTTCTGCCTTCCAATTTACTGAAGCGTTTTCTTAGTTTTCTCATATCTCAAAATAGGCTTTATCTGTTAAGGACATGCTTTTAGGGGTTCCATTCCCTAAGGGTGTCAGCAGAAACGCATTATTAATCGCCACTGTTTGTTCGTCTGTCACAGTACTGTATCTGCTGAACAACAATGATAGGCTTCAGAAAATCAGTTTCACGATTCGTGTCGCCTGATAAGAAATACCAATCTTCAATTGGTTAAATTTTAATAACGTACGATGCTATAAAAATTTTCAATTTTAAAAAAAATATTAAGAGTTGCATACTGTACAGTGGTACGGAACCCTTCGTGTGTGTTTTTTTTTACATTCAAGCAACAATATTAAACTCAGTGTTATCAAGAAGACTGAAGAAGACTCATTACCATAAAAAAATAAGGGGGGTGGATGTATACGAAGAAATTTTAAAGACAGGACATTTTTAAGGGAGGATCGCTCGAAGTGGAAATTATAAACAACTCACACCGAATTGGACTTACGCAGCATTTTGGATAGGATTTTCACTGACTACATAAGAATTCACAAACGGGCAAGTGCTCAAGGGATCGGAAGTACCCTTAACGTGATTTTGCATACACAGCACCGGTTTAGGAAACCTAAATAGTAAATAAGCTTTTCGGTTTCACAGACGCAAGTGTCATTCATGGACAATGCCTAGGTAAAAGGATTTTGCTTTGATGACATAAGATAGGAATGTGTTTTGGAAGTATTAAACTTTACTCTGTCCGATTTATATGTGCATATGTGAAACTTGGGGTATCGTCATCTGCTAGGGAATATATTATATTTGATGTATAAGAAATCGTTTACGAAAATTTAAAAGAGAGTCGGAGACGATACTGAGCCCTGCGGTAAGCCAGCATTTATATTTAAATTTCAAACTTGAAATCGTCCAATACAACTTGTATTGTACGATTCGAAAGGTAGTTTCTTATTCATCGAGGAAGACAAACACCGATCACTTGTGGCATCCCACAAGAGTCATTATTTTGGCCAGTACTTATTTGCATTTGTGTTAAAGTTTCCTTGTATCGCAAAAGTCGCAAAAGTCATGACGCAAATTTTGAACAGACTGTGTTGTTTTTTTTACCTTTAATATTATTTTACAGCTGACTGTTTAAACTTTATCTACTTTGATATTTTTAAGAGGTGACGTTTGTGAACTGAATGGACTCTCAGGGTGGACAAACGTAGTATATTAGCCCGTTTCAATGAAGGGGTGTCCGATATTATAACTTTATTCAACGAACAACAGGTAGAGCGAAAGCGGTTTTTACGAAGGCTGCCTTAACGCTTAAGAGGTATTCAATTGCTTGCTATAAAAAAGTAGTAGAACTCAAAAAGGTCTATAAAAGAGTCCGCGATGAATTTACTCTAAATGTTAAGTTTATTACACAAATTATTAAAAAATGGCTACAAATATATTTAAAATTAATTTAAATTTCAATCCGTCAGGGCAATTCAAACTTGCAATTTCGAAAAGGGAAAATGTCTGAATATTTAAACTTTTTAAAAAATGATAATTTTCCAAAGAAGTACATGTGTCAGCAGGCCTACAACTTTGCTTAGTGCACGAAATCTACGTAGACGAAGGCGCATGCGATTGCAAGTTCTAAATAAACTGAGTGGGATGATTCGAACTGCGCAGATTTTAAAACAGCTAAACTTTTGCACTTTCCTCTCGTAAGTGGAAGTATTCATGGCTGTCTATAGATGTTAGGATATTTAAGCCAACTGACGGAGGATCATTTGACGATATTCAACTTGAGAAAACAATGCTTTTTAAAAGTGATTTCAACTGTAATTATAAATTCACTTCTTACGAAAGATTGACACCAAACATTCAGATTTCCATGCTCTCTCCCGATACCGTTCTCATAACTAGTCATTCAGCGGCTTCACGACTACCAGTCTTAGACACTTCTGTGTAGAATTCCTTTTCGTTGTTCCAGCTAAGTACCGAATTTATTTCCCACTGCTTTCTGCTCGGGATTTGGTTCTTTGGGTCTAAGATCGGAGTTAGATAGTCTGTAGATTCCTCTGAAAAACTGTATAAGTTAAGTATCTGGGTATGGTATGCGTTTTCCAAGTGAGAGTTCTTTTAGCCGCAATGCCTATTTTTCTTTGTCATAAATGTCTATTGGAGTGAGGTGTAGGATCGTTTCAAACGCTGCGGCTGGAGTAGTACGCAGTGCTCCTGTAAATGCTATACACGCAGCCCTCTAGACGCTGTTGATCATTTTTGCATATGAGGGCTTATCGCGTGCCAGCTAGCTAAGCTTCCTGCCAAGGTATTTGGCTTGGTTTAAGAAGTTCGGTGGAAGACCATTGAGTTTTGGTGGATCCATTGGAGGTATCTGATGGTATTTGAGAAGAGTACCAGTTCTGTCTTTGCTGGGTTAACATCCAAACTGCATTAACTGGTCCAGTTCGACAGCACTTAAAGTGCGTTTTCCATAAGCCCGCAAGGATTTGAAGGTATTTCCTACTGAAAATAATGGCGATGTCGTCGGAATAAGCGATGAACTTAGACCCACATAGTTCCAATGATAGGATGTTATCGTTTACCGTAACAAGCCATAACTGCAGTGATAGTATTCTAAGTATATCCTCGTCGCACTCTACCTTTTATGTAGCTGTTTCCGAAATCATTGGATTTCGGTAGGCTCCTTCTATGTCGAGGAAAGTGATCATTGTGTAATCCTTGAAGGTAATCGATTTCTTGATTGTACTCAACATGTTGTGTAGAGCAATTTCTACAGATCTTCTGGAACACTACTCTTAATGTAGAAGTCAATCAGCCTTTCCAACGCATTAAACAGAAATGAGAATAGGCTAATTGGTCTGTTGTCCTTCGGTGTGGTGTGAGATGCTTTGCCCGTTTTTGGAAAGAAGACGAGCTCTCTTCTTTACCCAAGCTCATCGAAAGTATTGTCTTCGACACATTGTTCTTTCACAAGAAATCAATACTTCCCCCAAAACAATCCGGATTCGTAACACAAATGTTACCGAATTCGTCTCTTAAGCTTTGCAAGCACTACACCAAGGCAAAAAAGTTGATGCTTACGCCACTGACCTCAGCAAGGCTTTTAGTAAAATCTCCCATCAAATCATTTGCCTGAAAATTAAGATCCTTGGGATTTCACCATCTGTCATCTCGTGTCAGTGTCGGAATCAGGGAAGTCCCTGCCTCTGGAGTACCTCAAAGCAGTCATGTAGGACCCAGTTTCATTATTCTCACTATAAAAAAAGTTGATTGAATTCTTGAACACTGACCTGTTTTAAGCACATCCCCAATCGATCATAGTTTACTTCAAAATTATTTGAATGGGTTCTTCCTTTGGTGTAACAAAAACCAAATGGAGCTCCTGTTCCCCTAGTTGAATCGATTTGAGACCTTGGTGTTCTTTGCGATACAGTGCTTAATTTTTGGTCACATATTGATCGAGTCATCTGAAGAGCGAGTTCCACCTTTGGTTTTATCAAACGATTGTCGAAAGAGTTCTTCAATCCTTATGTCTGTAAGTTCTTTATGACACCCCTGTCCGACCACTTCTCAAATATACTAGAAAAGTTTTGTCTCCTTATAATTGCGCACATTCCTTTAAAATCGAAACAGTCCAACGCAGATCAGTACATTTTGCTTAACGCGACCTACCCAAGATTGATAGATACAACTTGTTCCATATGAAAAGCGGTTCAGATTGATCAGGTTACAAACTATTTTAATACGACGAGAAATTGCCCAAATACTCAGCATACATTATTTATTAACCGGAGCAATTGACTCTCCTTTCCCTTATGTCTTCCTCACTCTTCCGTGTGGCTATCCAGCGCACAAACTACGGGTACTATAAGATTGTCAAGTTGATGCGCACTTCCTTTAATAGCCAAACCATCTCAGTCCATCCTCTCAGTGAAAAGTTTTAGTTTTAAGTTTTTTGAATTATTATTTATTATTATTAAATTATTATTATAAAATTATTATTATATTATATTACATTATAAAGGGTTTTTCAACAGGGACGCTACAAAAGTAGAGGGACAGCAAACGACGCCATATTTCTTGCTGCTCTTTTGACATTTCTCTTCAGTCGGAATTATAAAAATTTACTACCGAAATTCGGAGTCAGTGGCCTCAACGTTGAGAGCGCTACATCCAATTTATGATCGTCATAATCGTCCTTGCAGATCAACAATTGAGCGTCTAGTGGAAAAATTTGAATCCACAGGAACAGTACAAAATGTTCCCGTGCCAGTGAGATAAAGAAGTGCCCGTAGTGTCGAGAATATTGCTGCCGCTGAGGCTTCAGTTGCAGAAAGCCCAAATGTGTCTCTCGCACGCGTTGGGCATCTCTGTGACGTCGTTGTGGCGAATTTTGCGAAAAGATCTTGGGCTACATCCTTACAAGATTAAATTGACGCAAGAACTGAAGCCGCTTGACCACCAGAAGCGTCGCGTGTTCGTGAATAAGGCTGAGCAACAACTTGAAAATGATTCGGATTTTCATCGAAAAATCATCTTCAGCGATGAGGCTCATTTCTGGTTGAATGGCTCCGTCAATACACAAAATATGCGGTATTGGTCAGGCAGCAATCCACACGTACTCCATGAGTCATCATTGCATCCCGAAAAAATTACGGTTTGGTGTGGTTTATGGCCCGGCGGCGTCATTGGGCCGTACTTCTTCCGTGATGATCAAGACCAGCACGTTACTGTGAATGGGGATCGCTGCCGTTCAATGATAACCGAATATTTTTGGCCCCAATTGGATGATATGGACTTGGAGGACATGTGGTTCCAACAGGACGGCGCCACAAGCCACACAGCGAATGTCACAATCAATTTATTAGAAACCAAGTTTGGAGAACGTGCTATCTCACGAAATGGTCCAGTCGCTTGGCCGCCTCGGGCGTGCGATATGACGCCGTTAGACTATTTCCTGTGGGGCTACGTCAAGTATATGGTCTATGCCAACAGCCAGCGACGGTTGATGAACTTCGTACGAATATCGAACGTGAAATTGCAGCAGTATCGGCCGATTTATGCTTAAAAACCGTCGAAAATTGGGTTCAGCGTCTGGACTTCTGCAAGCGTGCCCGTGGTGGCCATGCAAAAGAAATCGAGTCGAACGTACTTTCACAGGAATAAAGAATTTCATTGGTATCCAAAACCGTTTTTGTTTTATTTAAAAAAAACTTTTGTAGCGCTCTTTTTGAAAACCCCGATAGTTATTGAATAAAAATAATAATAATAATAAAAATAATAAAAATAAAAATAATAATAATAATAAAAATAATAATAAATCTTATGGTTTTTATGCTGTAATTAATTGAAAAAGAGAAATCTCTTAAGGAGGCTCGTGACTTGGTGTTTTATCCCTTTTAAGTAGTTTACCATTGCAATTTGTAAATAAGGTAAGACGGTGTATCGGAAAAGTGAAGCCGACTTATTCCGGTCCAAATTATGTCTCTTCCGAGTGTAGTTGACACTCCAAAAGATTTTCAAAAGCGCGTCCCTTGTGCAAGGGATCCCTCAAAATCTCAATGGTGATTTAAATTAAAAAATTAAAAATGCGACCGCATATTTTATGTCGTTAATCGTGCGTCAAATCACGCCTCTGAGTACAACTGCAAACAATTAGCCACCATTAAACGACAACGCGGCTTACTAGAATTTGCATAACAACACAAACCAAAGTTGACCTCGTCGTCGTCGCTGATCCACTTCAACGTTTGGAGAACATAAGTACATTTTTAGAACAGCCCAGAAGTTGGTGCGAGTAAATGTTTACGAGTAAGTGCGAGTGACGATTCTGGCATGTTAATTTCCATTACACTATGTGACCATGTATGGCACGAGTCATACCCTCCGTTTAGTATGGTCATATTTGTAGGAACGTGTTATTGGTGCCGCAGGTTACACTTCTACAGCAGCCTTTCAGTCTGTCTGACAACATGTCAAACATGGACCATTTACAGCAGTTGACCATCAATTGACAGAATGCAAATTTCATTTTGTTGACTTAGCAAGTTCCGAGCGCCTCGCCGGTACTTTGTGCTCGAATGACTGGACACTACATGGGCAGACAGACACTGGATAGTGGGCGCTTCGCCAGACTTCAATCTGATGTTTTTTTTTCAACGAGCTTTTCTATGAATTAGCTAATCAGGCGACTCGTAGATTTCATTCATTGCGGCAATGGGGAACTTTCGATTGTAGAACGCATCCCAGATTAGATTAGCATACTCACATTGAATAAGTAATTCCGAGATACGAGTAGTTAGCGGAATGTCCGGGATTGTGAGTAATGAGGCGATTGGCGCCGACTGCCGAAAATGAACATCGTTTGACTTTTGGGATGTACAGGAAGTTCCCATTTCGATGACGCACCTGATCTTTGCCAGCAGTTGGCCATTCGCGGAAAAACAATTTGATTAAAGCAATTAAATGACTAATAGACTTGGGTAAATAAAAATGCGTAAGCAGGCTTTAGCGGTTGTCGTTGGCGATGTCTTAGCAATAAAATTTCCAATTACTAGCTGCTAGATGCTTACTAAAAAGAGAGCGTCATTAATTGTAGGGTTATCGGCCTTTATTTAATTGTGATGACTGGTGTCCTTGGAGTCAGTTTATATTCACAACGTTCTGCATGCGTTCAAATGGAATCGAATATTTTGAGTTTTCAGACGATGACCAAACAGCAGACAGGAAAAAACCCAACGAATCAGTTTGGATTCAAACGAAATCATTCGACAATGCACGCTGTCACGAATTTGATCAACGGTTTCAAGTGGAACCTAAACTCACATCCACTGGCTATCAAGAAAGCCGGACTTATATATGAGATAAGAGTTGTCTGGGTCAATAGGTGTTGCAACGATAGAGGTTTTTAAATCTGCTATACCACAGATATGGATGGCTCAAAAGCATTTACTTCAAAAGTCATGCTATTCGGACCCAACAGAGAGGAAATTATATTTTAGGAAGATGTTGATGCAGCATGATGTCGTAATGGTATGCAGATCACGAGTGACATTCTGCAACAAGCGTTTCCCGAAAACCTTCAGATCACTCGATTTTAACAATTTTGAGTCATAACTTTTGATTTTTTTAAATCATAGACCTATACGAGTACGAAGGTACAAAAGACCTTGGTATCTCTCTCCAGGTATCTACTTAATGTCAACTTTAGCATCCTATCCAGCGTACTTTAGCGCCACACAAATTGGACAATACCAGTGTGGTTTCCGGCCCGGCATATCACCGATAGACGAAATTTTCGCACAACGCAAAATCCTGCAAAGGACCAACGAGTTTCAAGTCGATACCATCTATTCATAGACTTCAAATCCGCATATGACTGAGCTCTTCAACGCGATGCCTGAATTCGGACTTCGGGAAAAGTGATCTGTTTCAACGCTCGAAAATACACCTAGTTTGGACAAAACAGCTCGGAACTGATAAAAAATTTCAGCGGATTTCGGCGAGGAGATCTATTATCATGTGGCTTCGTCAATCTTGTCTTGGAACAGTTAGTACGGCGGGCAGGTGTCGACACGGAAGGTGCTTTCTTCTTCAAATTTACCCAACGTGCATTAGTTGAAGCTTTCACGGTGATTAAAGAAGAGGCAAAATGTGTTGGTCTTAGAATCAATGAGCGCAGAACAAAATATGTATGCATGTTCTGTTTATAGTATTTAGATCCGTTGAATATCATCTCGGCCAAAACATAAAGATTGACAGCTACAATTTCGAGGTAGTTAAGGAGTTCAACTTCCTCGAAACTAACAGATCCTGCACAAACGACACCGCAGTGGAGATCCGACGGAGGATAAACGTAGGCAACCGTTGTTAATTCGGTTTGTGAAAGCAACTAGGATCTAAATTCGAGGGATAAAATACTTCTCTAAAAAACACTGATTTTGCCAGACCTGTTTTGTGTAGCCGAATGCTTAACAGTAAGCAACCAACAGCTGAGTGGCGAAGTTGGTAGAGCGCCTGCCTTTCAATTGATTCGATTGATAGGTCGCAGGTTCATTGCCTAGAGTGGTCTAGTTTTTCGAATCTGTTTCAGTCAGCATTTGCCATTGGGATCAAGTTAATGACACTATCACTTGTTTGATCGACCAGCGATAGTAGTCTGACTAATGGGTGGTGTTGTTGTAGTGGTTGTTGTATCGGCTTAATTCCTTATTCGTGTTTTTGAAATAGTGGCGTGTGTAGATGGCCCTGCTGTGAATGCATAACACTGACAGGGGGGTGTTTAGTTAAATCTTCCAAACTTTCAAAGTTCATATATCAAACTTTTGTCGAATAAAATCCTGCGAATTATGTGAAAGCTAATAGGTCGACTTCAAAGTCCTCCGTCCCGTTTCGGACTCCACACACGGAAGTGAGTTGAAACCAAATACACCTGAGTTTCTCAAACCACTACATCATCTTTCATTCTTCTCCTCCATTCTTCCGCTCGCTCTGTGCAACACACATTATAAGGGTACTATTACCCTCTTGAGGAGCGAGCAAATAATAAAAAAAAAGCTGAGCTAATGTTGGGATACTTCGAAAGAAAAATCCTCCGTCCGATATTAAGTTTTATCCACGACTATCTACGAGAAGAGCGAATGGAGAAGGCATTACCGTGAACATTACGAACTGTGGATATTGTCCACTAAAAATCCGTTGACTACACTGGCTCGGCAACAGCGAGAGAATGGACAATAATGCTCCAGCCAATAGTCTTGGAATCCAAGTCATCAGGTTAAAGAAGAACGGAAAGACCGGACTTATTGATCTCCAGGCTATTTGAAGGATCTTTCAGCTATTGTTTTATTACACTCTATATTGATACATGCCTGGGTTTCGATCTTTCCCTCAAAACTCATTAATTTCTTAGAGATCTAAAAATGTTTTTAATCCACTCTTGCAGTATGTGAAACAAACTTTAGCTTTTTTGGGGATATTCAAAATGCATTAACATTAAAACTATTCAACCAATTATCTTAAATATAACAGTCAGCATGAAAATAAAACGATTAAAAATTCTCTGTCCCTATTTGGACTCAATCCATGGAACAATCGAAATTTCAAACCGTTCCACAAACGTTCAATCCTTTCCAATTTCAATAGAAAATGTCAAATTCATCAAGCAAGCTAATTAAGGAAATAGTAAAAATTGTTCATTAAAAAATTAAGTATTATACTGTTTTATTTTTAATATTATTTTTTTTTACTGACAATAAACGTCTTGTTTGATTAAAACACGAACTTACCTGTAAAAAATCAAGATACAATATATTATTATAAATTTATTTAATTCATTCAATTATTAAATTTTTTTATTAATATTTTTGCAAAATCTCAAGTCTTGAACAAGGGGTGTCAAATGCGACAAATTTTCCAACTTATATTTGAATGGGTAAGAAGAATAAATATTTTAGAACAACCAAGAACATTTTTTTGCAAAGTTAAAGAAGTTAACAAGTTCTGCCAAATGATAATTTAAAAAAAAATAATTTTTGATTTTCGAAAAATCACATCAAAAATAAATTGAGCCTGCTATTCTTGGGATATTGGAAACTTTGAAACTTGTGTTAAAAAATGAACAAATCACGAAACGGAAATGTTGGCAAGAAGCTAAGTTTTTTAGGTATTACACGTCGTCTTATGAGTCAAGACTCACACAAGTGAAAGAGAGAAGGCAGATGAAATAAGATGAAATAGAAGACAAACCTCGTGAGTCGTGGGTAGAAATTTCGTGACTCATTTCGACGTTTCTCCATCTCACTTTTCGTTGTTTTTCTACTTTTCTTCATTTCTATTTGTGAGTGCAAATGAACTCCTATAACGAAATACGAAATGAAGGAGTGAATTAGAGTCACGGAAAAGAGCCAGCGAAAGAGTCAACGTGAAATAGCACAAATCTCACCGAATGAGTTTTTAAAAGAGAATGACCAAGAGATGCAGACCCAAAAGAGTCAATGTGTAATACCGGACTAACTATTAAAGCTGTGCATTTAATTTATAAACAAAAAAAAGCTTATTTACAACAATCAACTGTTTTTCATTGCACATAAAAATAAGTTTTTTTTGTACATTAATATATTTTTAGGAACCCCATTCGGATGGCTTGAACCGTTTAACTTCTACAGTACGAATAAATTGTTCAAACAGAGTAAAGTGCTGATTGCTTACAACAAGAAGCCAACCACGATCCTTCTCACTTGCCTGAGAACGCAAGTCAACGATCGCTTGACTGTGATCCATATCGAGGCTACAAAACAGGCATCCAATCTCAAACAAACTTTGGCTATATTTTGAGAAGGATTAACTGCAAATGCTTAACCCAACTACAGTCGATACAGACTATTGAAGAAACTGTCGAAGTCAGAAAAGTGTTAGGACCCGCAAAGATGCGGTTTCAGAAGCTTTACAAGCTTAATTTTTATCAATTATCCCCGACGGCGACGAAAAAGAGGAGCTACAACAAAACGCTAAAGATCTTCGGCGAATGATTGCAATGAAATTTATGATAAGGTGGCACGAAGCGAGCTTCAAGATTACTAGGCAAGGAAAGAGCCCAAACATATTTTCACAGGGATAATTTACCCATGATTTTTGCCACCGGATTATAGAGTTCGATCGTGTGAAGGCACATGGGAATTTCTTCGAAGTGACAAGTATGACAAGAATGAAGCCAAAGGATCGTTCGGTCACAGGAAATATCACTTTTTTTGGAACAACAAAGTCAAAATAAGCATCAGGGTAGTAGAAAAGGTCTTTTTCGTTAGGTTTTGTGTCCCATATTCATACAAATATATGTGCAGTCGAAAATAGACAAACGTTTGTCATTTTGTCATACAATCAAATCGTAGCAAGTTCAGTTTTACTGGGTAAAACTATTCTGATAAAATATTCCAATCTTTCTTTGTCAGTATCAATAGCACAACATTTTGTCCGATTTTCAAATCTGAATTTATAACTTGAGGCGGTGAATATGTAAAGTATGGGGTAAGCACAACTAAGACTGAGTTTTAAAATGTTTTAACTATGAGTTCTGAAGTAAGCGTTTTCAACTTAGAAATTTCAAAAAAAACACATCTTTCGAAATGAGGTGCAGCACTGTAGCTGGATATTTTAATTTTATCCAAATTTTGTAACTTAATACACAAGTAAAAAAACAATTGGCCTGGCAGGTATCCTACTCCGAAACAGCATACAACTAGGACGTGGTAAAGTTTTAAGCGAAAATTAAGGCAGAAGCCGCACATAGTTTGAATAGCTTGGGGATAGTTGAAAATAAAGGTAATCTCAAATTGCGAAAAAAAACAGAGCAGTTCCGATTGGCAACATAAATTCAAATCCCATCAACGTTGAAATACTCGAATTTTTTTCGAAAATGTTAAGGCTTTTAACAGCTTATTAGCTTTCGTTTCGTTGAAAACATTTATCATCATACTGGAACTCTTCATCTCAAAATTGGTGAAGAATTTTTCCACAGTTGTATTCAGTATTCGTGATACTGCTGCAGCTGCCTATCAAAGAATGAGTTCGAATTAATAAAGTAGTTATTGCGATGCTTCACGTTTCATGACACACAGCAGTCGATTTGCAAGCGCGTTATATAATGCGTGGAATAGAAGCACCGAATATCACTATGGCTGTTTTACTAGATAAAATTCTGATTTAAGAAGCTTTAATGTAACAAGAGTTAACGAAAAAAATATCGTTTTACAAAACGCTGATGATGAATCACTGACTTATTAGTTCACTGCGACAATTTCAAAAAAAATGATTTTCGGAAAATTCCTAATTGAGCCCTTAATCAACTGCCGTTGCGATCGATCGTCTGGACTAAGCCCACAGACGAGTAAGCATTCGGACATGGAAACGTCTATCGTGTCTGCTAGTTAGGAATGTTATGTTCAATACTTTATGGAAGCGTTAAAGCTGCCGCTTTTCTTACGCTGAGAGTTGAGGTTTTCTACACAAGCTTCGTTCCATCGCCTGAATAGATTGCTGCAGATTATTCGCGCAATCCACGACCGAACCCAATTTACACTTGGTCTGTCGGCCATACGCCCAAATCCAAGAATCTTGTGATTTCACTTGAGTATAAATATGGTCGTTTTTAGCCTTTCCCTTGACACGAACAATTCCCTGTTAAATAATTGTTTTGAAAATTATAATTTAGTTTAACAATTTTTAAATTATTTGCAACACGGAAACAGCCTTTCAGTGTAGGATCTTTTCTCGTAGCATCAAGAATGATCACATCGACTGCTACGCTAAAAAATATTTAATTAACTCGGTGTTGTACTATCAAGCAACCAAGGATTAATTAATTAATTACGATGCATTGTCTGGTTGACCACTCTTGACCGGAAATAGATCACAATTGCCATTCCAATAAAATATAAAAAAGTAAGAACAATAATTAAGTTCTTGTTCTGATAGCGAAAAGTAGAAATATTTTATTAATTATTGACTTTGTTTAATGTTCCCTTCTTATCAGAGTGTTTCAGTTGATTTGTTTTTGTTTTTAAATCCTATCATCGCCAGCTGTTCTGATATCATGCATTCGTTTTTTTTTTTTTAGTATTCAACATTTCGTTGCCGTTCTTTTCGACTAACAATACGTCTACAAACGTCTTTGATTTTATCAGTCAAGCGAAATAGTGTATTTAAGAAATATAGAAGAAGACTATAGTAGAAAGACGAAGTGACAGTGCCGCGTTATCAATAACCGATTCAGTCGTCATCGCTAAATTAGTACGCATTACTAAGCGTTGCAAGCAAATCGTAAAATTCTTCTTCAATTTGAACTTAAACGCTTTAACAGTCTGAGCTGAATTAAGACTGCTATCAGATAGTCAAGTGGTATTACACATCTACCCTTGCAGACTCACTTCGAAACTTGGCACCAACGATCTACATTTTGTCATGCTAAAAGCCCCAATGTCTAGCAACGTCTAAAATCTTATGTAGATTGCGCAAGGGATGCTCTAGTTAGTTAGTTAGTTAAGTTAAGTTAATTTATTTCTTTAAAATTCATTACAATAGTTTCTTAAAATAGAAAGAAAGATTTCATACATACATTTTTTAGGAAAACAAAAAAGAAACATGAGGCATTCTATATTTTTGTATGATTAATATAAACTTATGATTATGTATGGTTAGAATAAACTTATTTACTTATTACTTAATAAAAACGCAAGTACACTGCAAAGAAATTGTCAGACAGAATGGATTCGAGATAAGAAAAGTTAATATCCAAGAGCCATTGTTTTACGAGTTGTGTAGGCATTCCGGACTCTGATATTGCTCTTATATATCAGTATATATATATATATATATATATATATATATATACTGAATAAAAATTACGATAAGCAGTGGTTCGATAATGTGGCAAAGATACTAAATTCAAAAGGTTTCCACGCAAATTATGATTCGAGATTTCTCGAAAGTTTCGATTACCAGATTTCATAAAGAAATTCCTTAACACTTTAAAGCATTACAAATGACGAACTGGCAGGATCTTCAGGTCACAAAACCAAGGATATACTTCTGCAAAATTAAAAGAGGTTGAATTTTATTCTGATAAACACCTCCCCAGCAAACAATACCATACTGCAATTTTGAATGGAAAATACTATAGTAAATAATTTTTAGAAGCATTGTGGAGCAGATATTTGGCAAATAAAAGAAATGTCGTAGATAACTATGAAGATACTCCTTCGGAGTGTCGACATGATTTGAAAAACTCATTCTAGAATCTAATGTTAGCGCCAGATATTTAAATTCATCAACTTTCTCGACTAAGAAACAGTTATCACTGCAGCTCAGGTTGTTATAAAATGTGGGAGAACATGGACTGGACGCACAAATGCAATAAGAGAGTCTGTATTTTTGGCACTCTGGTGCATGATAAGAGACTTTCGCTTCTACATTTTGAAAGGACGACAGACTGAAGAACATTATCTTTGTTTTTGAGCTAATAGCCAAATTGTGTTCCCCAAGCCAGTTTCTCAATAAATTAAGATCCCAATTAATATCACAAACAAGATCCATGACTATTCAAACCATAAGAGAAACCTATATCATCTTCAAAAGCAGTAGGTGAGCCTTTAAAATTAAGTGTAAATAATGAATTTATGTAGATGAGAAACAAAATTGGCCCCAAAACAGAGCCTTGAGGTACACCCAGATTGAAGAACTTAGTTAGGCTCCTGACCTCATCTATCTTCACCCTTTGCGACCTATTCCTAAGGTAAGACCCAAACCAATCAAGCACGAAAACCAGCTTTTTCTAGTTTTCACAGCAAAATGTTGTGGTTGACCATATCACAAGCCTTAGTAATATTAATAAAAAAGCCAGCCGTAGTCTTTTTCTCGTCGAGGTTAGACATGATTGGTACACAGAACTGCAGGAGTGCATCTTCAGTCGATTTACCTCTCGGAAAGCCAAATTGATTTAGGTTTGGATTTGAGTTAAAGAACTTAGTTTTATTCAAAAAATTCACCATTCTATCTTTAACAAGTTTTTCAAAGACTTTGCTAAAGACTAAGTATTTAACCAATTGGATGAATCTTCGTCGGATCTTCGTAGATAAATAAACGCCACAACTACGAAGGTGACGCCACTAGAAAACGATCGTCATGACATTGCATGAAGTTCTCTTGTATAAAAAAAAATTTCAAAATTTTATCATAATTTTAGTGTCGTTCTGGCAAATTATTTGTTTTTTTGAAATAGTTCTACAGCGGTTCGAATTGCACATAATTCTTTAGGCGCATTTCTGAACGACAATCTGTGGTATTTTAGCATTTTCTAACGTAGAATGAAATATACCGATGTAAACAGTTTTTAATTATAGTATAAGAACACATTTTTCTTACATTGAAAACGCATCGAATTGTTGAAAAAAAGTGTCTTTCCATTTAAAGTGTTGGTCTATAGTAATTCCATAATACTTGAAAAGACTTCCTTCTTCAATACGCATCAAATTAATTTAGAAATTCTTCCAAAAAGATATGCAAACAACGACCTGCAGATGAGCACTTTGCTTTTCAGGCTACTTATTTCCTATAACTCATTTCCTAGACAAGGTAAAATGGGCAATTGTCTCATTCAAACCCCTTCAAAGCACCCGGTGGATATTGCATACTTCCTGCCCTTCTCCAAAAGGTCATGGACCTTATCCTGCCGGTTATCATCGCTTTGCTTAAGGCTAGCTATGATTGGGGATATATATCCTTGATCTGGCGACAGGTTAACGTAGTATTTATACCCAAACTTGAAAACAGACCTCCAGAGATGCCTAAATCATAAAGGCCTATTAGTCTATCCTCCTTCGTGTTAAAGACTATGGAAAGACTTATCGACCTGCATATCAGGGGACACTTGGAAACTCACTCTCCCCTGCACCCCAACCAATATACATACAGGAAAGGAAAGTCAAAAATTCAAGCTTCTAAATCGATGTTGTCAAAAATACGACTGTGTATGCCGCATACATATTTAAGAACTCGCAAAGGAAACAAATTTTAACCGGAAGCCTTTTTTTTATTTGCCCGACTCGCTTTTGGCCATTATCTTTTAAGACAAATAGTGCGAAATTGTGATGAAAAGTTTCATTAAAGGAATGTTTAATTCAAAGCAGAGCCAAAGCAGGTATTTGGCAGATATTGTTATCTTTTGTTTTCGATTTCAATAAATTATCACCATAAAATTGTTAGGTTTGCTTATTGATGATTTAAAATGACACCTCTTATTTGATGATGTTTTATGTGGAATATTGCTTCAATTGATATGCATTTGGCTCTTGTTGGACTCATATTTCGTTGTTGTTGTAACAAGAGACCTTGTTTTCATTCGCATTCTCTTTTATTAATAAAGACTCGAGAGATTCGCCCTTCAAAAAAATAGCACAGAGGCCTCTGACAACTAAATATGCTTAGTTCTTAATTATAAGGTCTACAATACTCCTTTCTCGGAGAAATTTTTGGACTATCCAGTCAGACACATTTACATATGTTATATCCTCAATCCTTCATAGCATAGACCTTCACTTCTGTTGCGCCATTTCGTTTGAAATAAACTATATTATACAATGGAGCAATCCATTCATGGTTACGACCACACCCACTCCATTTGCGTAGATAATAAGGTGCAACGTTGCCTCATTCCATAAAGCAACACTTATCAGTAACACGTTCTTGATAGAGAAGCTTTGCGACTATTGTTCATTTGATAATTTTGCTAATAGATAAAAATATGCCTCGTCGAACAGGAATATTTTTTTTGTTTTTTATTTCATAATTTATATATTCAAAATGAAACCTATATTTGAAAAACCCTATATTACTTTTTTTCTCTAAATCAACGATACACCCCAAGTCTAAGAATTCTTCAAGTTCAGCTTTACTTTCCAAAGCCTAAGAAAAAAAAACTTAATTCTGAAAACGTAGTTCCTAAGACCTGAAGCGCAAATGCGATTGCAGTTGAATCAATTTAAAATTGAATCGAGGCGACCTGGGTCTCTGGTAAGACACAATTATAAATACATTCGATAATCGGCTGTTGACAGCACGGCTTCTGTATAAGAGGGAAGACTGATTTTAAGACGACAATGAATTGAATAGAATGAGAAAACATGTTGTTTCGTTCTGATATTGAATATAGAATTCTCGTAGAACTGATCAATTTAATACGATTACAAAGAAGTTAAATTCTTTGCATAGAGCATAGAGCGAGAAGAAGCTTTGAAACTCAGGACTTATTTGCATTCGCTCGATTCGCAGTATTTTATTTCATATACCTGCAAATCTCAGAGCAGAGCCAATGGTTACATCTTCAGAAACAACTACGTAGTATTTTACTGGCACGAACTTGGAGCTCAAGTGTAACGAATCTAAGGAGAGACCACCACCCACTGAGTCACACTTTTTAGGGCCGTTTATTTGATCCCAACGAATGATACTTGGACCAGGTTCTTCAACAGGAAAAAAATATTCGAGATTTACTGTAGTATTTGAAATTTTGGACCTATAATTGATCAAATATAAAAGCCAGTTCTTAATCAACTGCGCAACCCAGCATAAGTTCAGAGGAGAGGCGAATACGGAGCACCTACCGTACTGAGCACTTTTAACATGGGTTTCGCGGCTTTAAAAAATATTTCATTGTCTTATTAAATTTTACGACATCTCTTGAATATTGTCATACATTTTCAAGTTGATCCGAGTAATAGTTTCAAAGATACAGCCTGGAGAAGTTGCGCGATTTAGGCTTAGCGCGCAACTGTAAACACGTTTTTCTCGAATCTGTGTTTTCAAAGTCGGGTGTCAAGATTTCTTGAAAACTACTTAACCGATCTCGATGAAATTCTACAAAGGCTTTCGAGATACATTTCACAAGGAGTTGGACGAAGGAGTTTTTGTTATTTTTTTTTTTTGATTACAACTATAAAAAAAAATGTAGAAAAATCTTTACCAAAATTGTAATTTTTTAAAAAAGTCTGCCAAAAATCTAATGTTTTTTTTCATCTTATTTCTAGTTTAATTAAAACATTAATATTATTTTTCCACTACGGATAATCCTGTAAGAAGTTCTGCTGTCGACACGGACACACTTTTTTTCCGAGAGGTCGCCAGAAATGACGTCACATTCGCGGTGTTTTAAATATTTTTTTACGAAAATGTCCGAAATTCTTTATCAAATGTGAATATTTAAGACACTAAAAAGTTTTAATAAAATATTTTGTTTTATTTTTTGAAAATAGGCCGTTTTTCCCTTTTCCCTCGAGGAGGCGTATGTAACCCCTTAAATCTCCCGGTTCTGATAATATGAGGAACGTATTCCTTAAGCACCTCCCTGTGGTATGTATTAAGTTTTTGCAGGCTTTATTTAAAAGTTGTCATGAAACTATGGGCGAATAAATTTATTCAGGTCGATTAGCAAATGTTTTGAAATAATTATCAAAAACAGGTTGCTGGCTCATCTTGATGGTAATAACATAATCCCGGTTATGCAGTTTAGATTCAGATCACACCATAACACGGTCAGCCAGAATCATCGTATCACAAAACACACAAAAACTAATTTCAAAATAGGCAAAAGCACTGGCGTGATACTGCTTGACGTTGAAAAAGCATTTGACACCGTGTGGCAGAATGGGCTCACGCATAAATTCGTTACCCTAAATTTTCCAAACTATTTGATAAAAATGAATCAATCTTTTCACATTGGAAGAACGTTTAAGGTGACTGTAAATAAGTCGCTCTCAGACGAGTGGTGAACTCAAAAGAGCAGTAACAAGTCATCTCTTGTATGATATATTCACGTGCCGATGCCACCTGCATCTTTTCGCAGATTCTTGGCTTCGCTCTAGCCCAATATAGATGTCTCTTACTATTCCTAACACCCGAAGAAAGGGCACGATGAAATAAAGACGATTTTTTGTTACTAGAATGAAGATCTTATCTTGAGCCGTAAGCCCTATACTCCTTCTAAGTATCCTTTTTTTCTGGACATTCGTTTCTCATTCTTGGATCACCACTTTCGATTTCATTAAATCTTTTGATGGTGTCTTCCAGGAATTTCCAATTAGTTATTAACCTGATTGCGAACCGAAACCTAAAACAAATTGGTCATTAAGCTAACCTTGCACTTCAAGAAGCAGCCAAGGCAGAGTGGTAGGTTTTGAAGAAAACCCAACACTTGCCGATGTTTAGATGTTTTGTATAAGCTGGACTTTTAAAATATGTCAGAGATGCTCTGCTGTAAAGCATGTAACAGAAAACGTGTCAGATCATTAGGCGTAATAAGCTGCTTAACATCACTGACGAGATCATATCCAGCGTATTGTGTGGAAGTCTGAAGCCACACAAAACAGCGGGACTTCTGGCTCAACAAATAGAACAAAATTTCACACTTCAACTTTTAATCGACGTACAAAACGTGACTGCGTTCATCGCCCTCACAAAGCGATTTCTGATTCACGGAAAATCTGACCAGCTCTTAAACTTAAACCAGATTCTCACAGGAGTTGCGCTGTCATTCGATTTCTTCAACCTGAATCTTCAACAGATATTGCGACAAGGTGGTGTTAACATCGAAGGCGATATCCCCTACAAATGTGCCTACCTTCCTTAGACATGATCGCTGGCACTTTGCATACCGAGGCTGTCACAGCAATTGACGCAGACCATCATCGACAAGAATACGATACTTCGAACACAAGCTGTGACAAAAATCGAAATCGACAGCTACTTCTACGATAACATTGGGTCAGTTAAGGAGTGTATCTATCTCAGTACAATTATCAGCTCAACAAACGACACCTTGATGGAGATCCAACACAGATCCGATATTTAGTGGCGTACCACAGGGTTCTATTCTGGGTCCAATACTATTCCTTCTGTCGAACTCCCTGGACCTGGTCATCGTCTGGGAGGAACAACCTGTGCTTTAATTCAACCAAATCTAAGATACTTGTTTTCTATAAGAATACGTCGAGTTCGTGAAAACCAAGGCAAAAAATTTAATAGAACGTTGACCTGGAATACGCAAGTGAATGCCACAATTGGTTGACTCCGTGCTCTGTGGCAAACGATACTATAATCACTTTTTTTACGGAAATATTCTGCAATCTAGATTCTGAGGGTCAAAGAAAGCTCAACGCTATGGTATACAATCTTAAGCGGTTAACCATGTTTCAGCGTACGCCGAACAAATCAGTGGCTGTTCTGTCAGGAATCTTATGAAGCATCGGTTTAAGCCATGTTCCGAGAGAACAGTTTATCCACAAACTCAAAATGAGCAATGAGGCTCATTTTCAACGGGAAAGTGAATTAACAAAATGGCAGAATATAAGGCATCAAAATTCCAAAAGTAATTATTGAATGTCAAGTGCACACACTTAGATGCCGAGTAAGGTGTGAATCGTTGGACCATATTTTTTTCGAAAACGACGAACAAGTTGCTGTTAATATAGATGGTATCAATACCGGGCAATGATTGAATTGCTCTCTGGAGGGATGTTAATGGTGTTCGAGTTATTTCTGATTAAGACTAGCCTCCGATTTAAAGGCTCCATTTTTTCTTTGGGACTACTTTCAAAGTAAGGTGCGTGCCAATAAGCCAGGAACCCTATAAAAGCTTAAGGCCAATATCCGAGAAGAAGTGAGGGCGCTGTGATTTGGAATTCTAAAAAAAGTAATGGAAAATGCTCTGGAAAGAGTTCGTAAGGTCGAAGCAAACAATGAGCACCAAATGCCAAGGTTAAATAAAATCAGATAGAAACATTTTATTCATCCAAAAAATCTTAAGGTTTCTTATGCGCCACCCTGTATTTTATTTTATCCTTTAAATTATGTATATATTTTTCGTTAAAATTTTGGATTCACATTTTTACAATAAGATTAAATTAAGATGTATAAATCAGTAAATTGAAATTGAAAGACAACAAAGACGATTTGAGGGTCCTTCGAAAGGAATATTCAGCTACGGATTTACGGTCGAGCATACGAGCCGTCCTATCTGAAAAAATTTGGATCTAGTCTGGAAGACAAGAATATGTCCACCACAATGGTTCGATCACATTAAGCTTAAGGGGGACAATACTGCATAGTGTCTTCGAGAACACCAACCTACTGGTTCAAGAATGATGGTAAGCTTAGTCTTACCAACTGGAAGCAGTGTCCAAGCAGATGGAAAGCATTTTAAACTCAGTTTTAGATCTTCCAAGGATCGATGGTGGGATAAGTAAGTTAGTGCAGTAGCGTAAGTTCTTAGGACAGTTGTATTACTCGGCCAAACTCGGTTATTTCTTATCAAATAGAAAAAGGATCATCTCAAGCTATTTGATCCTGAAATTTAAGATAGAATCGCACGTTCCAAGCCAACTTTGACAAAGTAACTGACCTAAGACAGACGAACGCCTTTAAATAGATTTTCATGGTCAATTTGTGTTTAGAGTTGCCTACCCGACCAGAAAAAAAAAACTGCATTAAACGTCAACTCGAGCACAAAATAAATTTCAAGACAGCAGCAAAGGGTGTCTGATGTCAAGTTTATTTTTTTTTCCTAATAACATTCAACAACAATGAAGCCTCTAGAGTTAAGGCTATGTGGAGAACTTACCGACTCAGCGAATTCCTCGCGCGGTCTGCGCGATATTGTTGTTTCTGTATCATCCTTAGTTGGCGACATTTTAAACCTTTCCTGCGGCTATAGACCGGTTTAATTTTTTTTTTTTATGTTTATAGGATTATCCAAAGTGAAGAAACACGATATTACAATTGATTTAAGGCAAATTTTATTTAAAATGCTTGTTTTGGGACAAGCCAAGAGCACTGATAAATAACTACTTATTTATTTTGCTGATGCGTAATCACTGGTCAAAAAAAAATTTGACAAACATTCGATTTGAGTGTCCGGTCAAGTGGGTTTTTTATTCTGTTTCTCCGATCAGGAAGCAGTAGGAATTCAAAACAGAACGATTGAAATACAAGAACCTATTTCTAGTTGCAAGGTAAACCGGTAGACTGGATGCTTGGACAACAAGAAGCACAGCGGTGGCAATCGGATGTATTCGTAGGCTTTGCAGGTTTTTTTTTTTTTTTACTCGACTTTTGAGAGCACAACTTTCAAGTGGCAGAGGATAATTCCGATCTAAATTCACCAGATCGGTCGAGAAGATAAGTATTTGTAAATATTTTGATGATATAAGGCGTAAAGTGAGTGGTATCACAATCGAATATTGCTTTAAAGATACTTAGCTAGAGTGGCTAGCTAGCTGATTAGGCACAATGATGGGGAATGGTAAAATCAAACACCACACAATCAAATTCAATTAATAAAAAAGAGAAAAGAACTTTTTGAAATTAACAATTCCCGATAAAAAATAATAAAAAAAAAATTAAAAAACACAATAAACACGCAACGCAACGATTGGCTGAGAATTTGTTGAAAGAATGACGACGAGAATAACACCACCGTCACACCGATTGTACTGCTTCCGTGAAACTGAGGAAAAAAATTATCTTTGGATATGTCAAAACCGGTGTAGGACTATACTCATGCCGCTGGGGTTTTGTTTTTTGTTTTTTTTTTGTGTTGTTCTCCTCTTTTTCTTTATATTCGTGCCATTGTAGAGGCAGAGCAATATCAAAATCAACACAGCACCAAGCAGTGAGGCAGGTTTAGCGAGAGGCGAGCCACCCCATTCCTCTTTGCAGCCTTCTCCAGTGCCATCCATTCATATTCCAGTGTTGGAGCCAGCCAAGAGTGCTCTGGTCTGGTCGGTGGCGGTGTGGAGCACAAACGACCGCAAACACCATACGAATACCGTATGTTTCAGCGTGTTAGAAAACGTCAAAGTGACAGTATCTACGAGATACAATGGGGGCGATGATTTCCAGTTTGGCATTCGAGTTCGAGTGTTCCAATCAAATCGGAAGAGAACAAATAGAGGCGAACAGAATGGAGCTGGCTGGAAACGTAATGCATCTGAGCGTCATCAGCACACAAACACAAGCAAACAATTTGGTGTTGGAGTACTTGGAGTGGCTGAAGTGCTCAAATACTACACTTTGTGTGTAGGGTTGCCGTGTGTGTAAACTCGAATCACTGGATATATTATTTCATATATTCATTTATTAAGGTATTGTCTTTGTCAATAAAGAGAAATATGTAAAAAAAGAAATGAAAATAATGTTTTTCATCGCACTTTTTATATTTTATTTATTTATTTATTATTTAAAACTTTTTAAGTTATACGTGTTAAACAATGATACACGATACAGGAAAAACATAATGACAAAATATATATAAATTAAAAAAGTATCTGCAATCTATAGTTCATAGGGAACTAGATGCGAAGGCAGATTAGAAAAAAAAACAATTAAAATAATTGTACATTACAAATATGTGAATAAATGAGTGAGCGAATAGGTTTCATTATATATTTATAATGAAGACGAATTAGCTAGATCAATACACAGAGCAAATTAAGTATATCTTTATAATTAAAATCGAATAGCCATGATCTCCCCTTTTTTATGAAAGTGGATTTATTTCGGATACATCTTATTGTATATGGCAATTTGTTAAACAGCCTTGGAGCAATTGACGAAACAAATTTAAAAAAAGATTTGCAGGTTGTGCTGAGGTACTAAAGCGAGATTGGGATCATTTATTCGAAGTTGATAGCTAGAAGAGCTTCTGTAAGATAAATAACCAGATCTTGCAAAAAATATTTTTAAGACTTTGTTACAATATAGGTGTTTTAGAGGCAGAATTTTAAGGTTTCTAAAGAGATTCAAGCTATCAAACCATCGATTTTTCTTACGCATTAATCGAATTACATGTTTTTGTGAAACAAAAAGAGAGAAAATATTGTTATAGTGAGTGCCACCCCAGGATATAATACCGTACTCAAGCTTGGAATGTACAAAGCCATAGTAGATAGATTTAAGAAGTCCCAGAGAGCAATACGATTTTAAAATGTACGCTGTACTTTGCTGTGATAATTTTGCAGGAAAAGTGAATTAATATATATTAGAAAGAGTAGGGTGCCCAATACGGAACCTTGAGGCACGCCTATAGAGACAAAGCTTCTCGAACTAAACTCACCATCTATTCTGACTCTTTGGACCCTGTTTGACAAATATGACCGAAACCAATCATGAATATTACCCCTAAAGTCAAACTTATACAGTTTGTCCAAAAGAATATTGTGATCGACAGTATCGAAGGCTTTGGTAATGTCGACGAAAAGAGCGGCGGTTAAGTTCTTGTTATTGAATCCGTTATATAGTATATGGGAACAAAAATTAGAAAAGTTAGAACGGAACCCAAACTGACACCCACTTATAAGACTATTTCTTTCTAAAAAATTTACCATTTTTGCTTTTAAAGCCTTTTCAAAAATGTTTCGAGAACACAGACAGTAATAAAATGGGCCTATAACTATAAATTGAAGTTTTTGCTCCTTTTTTAAACAACGGTATCACTTCAGCGACTTTAAAATACTCAGGAAAAACACCACATGCAACACTTTTATTATTAATAATACATAAAATATCACAGATGTTTAAAGGAATTTTCTTTACGAAATTGTTAGAGAAACCATCAGATGTTTGGGAATTTGAGTTCTTGAGGGACATAATAATTTTATTCAATTCGAAAGACGATATGGGATCAAAGAAAAAACTACGGGAAAAAGACACTTCATTGGATGAGCAGTTAAAATCAAAGTAAGAATAACAACTATCACAGACTACCTTAGTTCCTACAGACAAAAAGAAACAATTAAATTTTTCTGTTATAACCTTGGGGTCAGATATCAGTACATTATCTTCTTTTAAAGTGAATTATTGATACCCTGGCTTGCGTTGCGGACGTTTACTTCTTTGTTCAGGTATGAATATGTAGTAGTTCGTAAAAATAACACCATAGAGACATAATATGCTGAAAACGTCTGTTTTCAAGTAATTGCAACTTGACAGTAGAATGTACTGGAGTGTTCAAGCTGACTCACTTAGAAAACACTTCATCAAAACCACGACCATTTATTCTGAAATCCTTTCACTTAAATATCTACACCTTTATAGGGCCATCTCATTAATCCAAAAAAGACAAGTACACTCCTTAGCCTTAACCGGAATATAAGAAGTAAGGTTGTTGGAATTATCACAGGTCACTGTATCAAGAGCTCACACGCATTAAGAATGGGAGCCCCCTGTAACGACTTTTGCAGAAGCTGCAGGGATGAGGAAGAAGAAGAAAGCATACTACACTACCTGGGCACCTGTACTGCTCTCACAAAAACGGGGAAAAGTACGCTACGAAGCTACTCATTCGGCAACCTAGAAGATATGTCAGACATAAAAATTAAGAACCCAGCTAAATTCATAAGGAAAACCAACTGGTAATAAAGTGGACTATCTCTACAGAGACCACTTGGATACCAACAGGTATTTCTATAGTATCAGTAAGTCCCCCTGGCTAATGAGGAATTGGTTTATCAATCACCGGTTTGTTATAACACAATGGATCCAAACAGGATCTAAGTGGGTCATAACTGTTTCAGCTGTGACAATCACACTTACCTACCTTTAGGGCCATTTAATTTTGTCTTTACTTTCTAGGTCCTTAATTTTATTTTTTTAATTATTTAAAATCTTATTTTATCATTGTGTAGAAATACAAAAATACAATTTTATATAATTTTAGCTAAATATACTCAGCTTGATAATTTCATTGGTACACTACTAAATCCTTTGAAACAAAAGTCTATTGCAAGAAACGAAGAACTTTATGAAAAAAAATAAGAAGCAGGAATGCTCTGGAAAGAGACTTATTTTTCATATTTTACTTCAAAACACTATCAACACTTGTAAAATAATGTTATATATGTATGTACGCCCAGACGATACATTTGAAGTGGAAGAATTCTGTGTGATATCCAAACATTGTGACTCGGTCGAAGGTTCACCCGCCAAAAGGATAATTTAGCTGAGAATGGAATTTGAATAGATAGACTTGATCTTTCCCGCGCAAGGTGTTCGAAAATGTTGGTATAGGAATGCTCCGACCAGACTTAGAAAGTTTGCTGATATGAAATAAAATTGTGTGGGTGAAATGAAAAAAACTCTCATTTTTATAGCAGGTTTGTTGAAATATACTGCAGTAAAAACGTATTAAACCAACCACAATGATATTCGGGAAGACCAAAATTGACTTATTTCTGCAATGGTACTGGATCGAAGTCGTTGAAGATATTAAAGAAACGTGTCTTGATTTCAGTGCTGAATGTGTCACGGTTGACGTCTTTATATAAATATTCCAAGTATAATATTTTTTTTTCTTATAGAGAATTGGAGCTTGCTCTGGCCAGCGTCCTTTCAAAACAATAGCCAATCCTTAAATAGATTATCCAAATTGCTTGCAATATGTGTATTTACAAAAGAAAACTAAAGCACTAACTATATTATTTTATCCCCTTGGTTTCGTAAGTTAAGCTTGATTACATTTTAACTAGTTTCATAAAAACATTTTGTGAGCTTATTCGTGAGCGTTCAAATACAAATATAACATTTCTTGCAGTACATTTTTATTCAAAACATCCCAATCTGATCACTTGCGCAATTAAAAAGATATGAAGTATGAAAGGCGGCAACCCTGTTTTTAAATGATAACTAAAACATACCAATACAACCAAAGCAAACATGTGCTTGTCGTACTACACTCTGCACATTCTGATCTTCACGCTGCGGCTGCATCTTTAACCGGTCTTTTCGTCATCTACTCCACGAATCACCCATGGAAAACGTGCGAAGAAGGAAAATGATGAATCCAGTAAAGCAAACAAAATGCGCAAGAAAACTCTTCGAAACCCATTGTGAAGCAGTACAACAACTGGATTGGAATGCGGGCTTAGAGACTCTCTTAGAAATCCGAATACAAACACACACGGATTTGAATCAAATTTAATTCGCCTAAAAGATTTAAATTAATTTCGCCCAGACTCGCTGGCACAGACAACCGAGTCTTGCGTCTGTACTCCCCTGTGCTCCGCTAAAGCTAAAGAGAGTCAATTCTATTTTAAGATAAGGCGTTCGCTTGCCTGAGGGCGTCTCATGGCCATCGCGTATAGTGGAGTTTAATTGACTGGAAAAATAATTTTCCTACTTGATTTCGTTCCAGAACTGGAAAAGCCGCATGTCTCTCTGCCGGTTTGCAGAAGTTTACATCTCAGCGTTGCTGTTTGTTTACAATTTTGTTTTGGTTGCAGAAACCCTCGACATGTGCACAGTGTATGATTCTGGCAAAACAGTGCGAGACAGAAAAAATGAACACTTAAAAATGACAACAGTTCTGAGTCTAAAAAGCTTAAAACTGTAAAACACATTACATTGTATGTGTATGTAATTATGTGATTTTCTTTGAGGAAAAACGAAACCATTAGAGGATCGTTTGGTTGTCCGTCTGTCTGCCACCACCGTTTTGCTCAGGAACTTGTCTTGTAGCTCAAACCTAAAAATACATCACAATTTTTTTTTTTGTAAATCGCAACTCAAGTTTATGTCAAGAAGTTGGCAATGTTACTGGTATCTAACGTTATTAAACTAAAAAAGGTTCAGAGAATAGCATGCATAGGTACCACAGGCGCTCTGCGATCGACTCCATCAGATGCTTTGGCGGATATACTGCATTTCCTACCTTTGGACCTACACATTAAAAATACTTAAGCACACAGTGCCATCAGGTTCAGAAAGCCTGGATTCAAAACCTTATGGTCATACTACTATACTTGATCTTATACCAAGAGATTTGGCATCACCACCAACGGACTATAGGGTCCCTAGAATTTAATTATCAAATAACTTTGACATTCTAATCCCAGAAAGAGCGGAACGGAATAGTGGGCAGATATACAAGGATTTTAACTGAACAATCTACACAGACGGCTCTTAGATGGGCGGCGGAGTCGGTGCATGTGTGTTCTCAGAATCCCTGAACATCAGTAGAGCCCATAGACTGCCCGACTATTCCAGCGTTTTCCAAGCGGAACTTTTTGCAATCCGGGAAGCATGTCGACAAATTAAAATACATGCAAAATACAAAATACAGCTATCAGAAGGTATTGCCTCCTTTATTTCACATTCAATATTAGTACAGGAATGCCGAGCTGAAAAACCTTCGTAAGAAGGTCAGCTCATTTCCCTTATCTGGGTTCCCGGTCACAGTGACATCGCAGGTAATGAGATGGCTGATTAACTTGCTATACGTAGGCAGGGATCTGCCCTTCAGCGCTCGCTTGCAAAGGATGTTTAAATCTCACTACATGCAGTTAAGGCTATTAAAATCCTCATTCTTCCTTGAAGCAGCAAATATTAGATGGGCCAGTCTGACGAACTGTGCAACATCAAGGAAAATATGGCCTGAATACAAACAATCAAAAACAAAAGATCCTCTTCGTCGAACCCGTCATGGTATTGCTAGACTAGTGGCGGTCTGCACAGGACACTGGCCGATTGGAGATCATGCGGCTAAGCTGGGCATCCTACAAAGTTCACACTGTCGCAGCTGCAAAAACACAGCCGAGAGTGAAACCATTACACACTTCCTTTGCGCCTGTCCGGCACTTGTTAGAGCCAGACCGGGAGCGCTTGGTAGACCTTTCTTTAATTCAATTGATGAGATTTCTGCTAAGGACAACATCTAATGGCCTTCTTAAATACCTCAGGCTGGATTTAGAGATTTCTCAAATACACATCATAAATAAGGTAACAGAGCTGTGGCATTAAAACTGCACATGTGTTAATTAGGTTTCTGAACCACCACTTTTACCCACCTACCTACTGAAATCTAAAATTAGAAAAATGTGAAGTATGCCGCATATTTTGATACTCGCAAGGAAACCAAAACCTAATGGGAACTTAAAGCAGAAAACTCTTCGAGACACGATTTCCGTGTTGGACGAACCATAAAAACAAACCTACAAGTTTGCACTTTTGTTAAAACAAAGAGAGATCGAATTAGCCTCGAGAGTCAGAATACCATAAAAGGAAATTAACTAAGAAGTTCTTAACAAGTTTTCTGGAAGCCAACAAAAATTTTGTTGTTGCTTTTCTACGTCCGATAGGTGGCGGACTAAAATCAATCAATAAGTGGCACTACCGGACTACTCTGGATAAGACTTTTCGAATCTAAGTAAAGTGAACTCCTCACTCTTCTAGTAAAATTCATTGGCGTAAAAAGCCCTTAAGATATGATTGTTGACCGAAGACACTGCCCTTACAATGCACCTTCGTGATCTGCCTGTACTCTGATTTTGCAGGACTGCAGTTCGTTGGATTTTTTTTTGGGTTCGGATTAGGTAAAAATATAGACAAGTTAGATCCCTAAGCCTCTTGATTCGCCTGTGACCACCCCAATTGTCTCACGATCTAGAGTTTTCGTCAATTCTTTTTCGTGTCGTATCGGGCCGCCGACGAGACCCATAGGAGTCCTAAACATATTGGTTTCTGTAAGTAAATCTTTAGCCTCAATATCAAGTCATCTGCATTTGCAATAACGTTAGAAAGAGAAGGTATTTTCAAAATAACACTCAGACGCCACCGGCTCCCTGAAGAAATAAAATAATTATAATACATATTCCCGCTTATTTCTTATGATCGAAATCCTCGAGAGAAAGTTGACGAAATATTTTTAACATTCCAAGGTGAATTTTAATACTCGTCGGAATTATGTGCAGGAAAATCGGGTTCTTGTAAAAAATGAAATAGGCTCTTGGAGAACATTGGATTAACAATAGTCAATGGCGATTGTTTGGTAAACGATGCCAGAGCCGATGAAGGGAGACATTCTTTGTTCATACCAAGGCAAGACCTACAAAGAACTGATTTCTTTGGTTCTGTTAAGAAAAGTATTTCGCAAGCAGATGACGTGTAGCTAACAAGTCAAATCAAAATATCGAAGTCATTGCAAGCAACTATTAGCTTCGATAATATCAGGGTTATTGTGCCTACCAAATTTGTGAAACCATTTTGTTTAGGACGCCAGAAAGTATTGCCGGGCAGCTACCGATCAGTTCGTTCTCCCAAACCATCAATACAGTTTCCATCCACTGCTGAAGCAGCGTCATGACCCCTCAACAAGGAGAAAATTTTAGTTGCGTTCGTTCTGGACATAAAAAGGCCTTCGACAGCGTCTGGATCGAGGGCCCCATATACAAAATGAAGAGAATGGGATATCCACAGCATCTGGTAAGAATGTTTTTTTGATTCCCTTACAGAAAGAATCTTTTTCGTTCAGATACAGAAGAAACTGTCAACGCTTAGAAGACATGCAGGAGGAGTTCAACAAGGAGGAAGACGAAGAAAAGGATAACTATCAAGGAAAAGCAGCAAAGTATTAACAAGCTACCCAAATGAAGACATCAGGATCATTAGCAGACAGGAAACAGAACCAGTCCAGAATCAAAACTCGAAGATTCCAACAAAATCGGACTACATGACATCTTTTGAGGACTTCGAAATAAAGGACAAAACAACAATCCCCACAAGAGCTGAGTGAAACGGAGATAAGGTATGCAACCACACTAACGGTTCTAAGTCGGAGGAAGGTACACGATCTGGTGTATACTCGAGGGTGCCTGAGTTATCCCTAGCTATACGTCTCCCGGACCACTGCAGTCTTTTATAGGCAGAAATAGCAGCTATTCAAGAGGCCGGCCATCCATGATTCCGAGAGACTGCAGTTCTATTGTTATTTATATAGATAGTTAGGCAGCTATAAATGCTCTGGAAACACAATCGATCAACTACAAGATGATAAAACTCAGCCGCCTATCTCTAAAGGAAACAGCGGACAGATGGAACCTTACTCTATGCTGGGTACCTGGGCACAAGGGTATTCCGGGCAACAAAAGAGCCGATATATTAGCAAGCAAAAGAGTGAGTCTACCATTGGCACACAATCAGAAGGCACCTCACCCATAATTGAAAGCAGTAAAAGCTTTGCTACTGGAAAACGCCATAAACATCACCAATCGAAGATGAGCGGAAGTGGACACCTGCTGAGGGCTTTGATACCCTAGCTTAGGTGTCAAAATAGAAAGCGATATGATTTGAAGTATTTCTACAGCCTTAAGTATTGCTAAAACCTCTGCATGGAATACGCCACAAACATCCGGTTGACTTTAAAGTCGTGATTTGTAGAAAAGATTCCGGAATCGCCTTTTTTCATCATATTTTGAGGACTATAGCCCATGATTTTCCTGATTTTGAGTTTTATTCGAACTGAGCTGTTGATCTTAACAGAGGCTTCAAACTGAGCTCATGTATGGTGAATTTGTGAAAAATAACCCTTATTTGAGGGAAATATCGAGAAAACAGATAGAGGCAAAAATCGCCTTTTTTCCTCATTTTTTGTGGACTATAACCCATGATGTTAAAATGCACTTTTTCCTGATTTTGAGTTTTATTCAAACTGAGCTGTTGACGGTGAATTTGTGAAAAACAACCCTTATTTGAGGGAAATATCGAGAAAAAAGATAGAGGCAAAAATCGCCTTTTTCGTCATTTTTTGTGGACTACAGCCCATGATTTTAAAATGCACTTTTTTCTTGATTTTGAGATTCATGAAAACTGAGCTGTTGATCTTAACAGAGACTTCAAATTTGTGAAAAACAACCCTTATTTGAGGGAAATATCGAGAAAACAGATAGAGGCAAAAATCGCCTTTTTTCCTCATTTTTTGTGGACTATAACCCATGATTTTAAAATGCACTTTTTTCTTGATTTTGAGATTCATGAAAACTGAGCTGTTGATCTTAACAGAGACTTCAAATTTGTGAAAAACAACCCTTATTTGAGGGAAATATCGAGAAAAAAGATAGAGGCAAAAATCGCCTTTTTTCGTCATTTTTTGTGGACTATAACCCATGATGTTAAAATGCACTTTTTTCCTGATTTTGAGTTTTATTCAAACTGAGCTGTTGACGGTGAATTTGTGAAAAACAACCCTTATTTGAGGGAAATATCGAGAAAAAAGATAGAGGCAAAAATCGCCTTTTTTCGTCAGTTTTTGTGGACTATAGCCCATGATTTAAAAATGCACTTTTTTCTTGATTTTGAGTTTCATTAAAATTGAGCTGCTTATTTTAACAGAGGCTTCAAACTGAGCACATGTATGATGAATTTGTGAAAAACAACCCTTATTTGAGGGAAATATCGAGAAAAAAGATAGAGGCAAAAATCGCCTTTTTTCGTCATTTTTGTGGACAATAGCGCATGATGTTAAAATGCACTTTTTTCTTGATTTTGAGATTCATGTAAACTGAGCTGTTGATCTTAACAGAGGCTTCAAACTGAGCGCATGTATGGTGAATTTGTGAAAAACAACCCTTATTTGAGGGAAATATCGAGAAAAAAGATAGAGGCAAAAATCGCCTTTTTTCGTCACTTTTTGTGGACTATAACCCATGATGTTAAAATGCACTTTTTCCTGATTTTGAGTTTTATTCAAACTGAGCTGTTGACGGTGAATTTGTGAAAAACAACCCTTATTTGAGGGAAATATCGAGAAAAAAGATAGAGGCAAAAATCGCCTTTTTTCGTCATTTTTTGTGGACTACAGCCCATGATTTTAAAATGCACTTTTTCCTGATTTTGAGTTTTATTCGAACTGAGCTGTTGATCTTAACAGAGGCTTCAAACTGAGCGCATGTATGGTGAATTTGTGAAAAACAACCCTTATTTGAGGGAAATATCGAGAAAAAAGATAGAGGCAAAAATCGCCATTTTCGTCACTTTTTGTGGACTATAACCCATGATGTTAAAATGCACTTTTTCCTGATTTTGAGTTTTATTCAAACTGAGCTGTTGACGGTGAATTTGTGAAAAACAACCCTTATTTGAGGGAAATATCGAGAAAAAAGATAGAGGCAAAAATCGCCTTTTTCGTCATTTTTTGTGGACTACAGCCCATGATTTTAAAATGCACTTTTTCCTGATTTTGAGTTTTATTCGAACTGAGCTGTTGATCTTAACAGAGGCTTCAAACTGAGCGCATGTATGGTGAATTTGTGAAAAACAACCCTTATTTGAGGGAAATATCGAGAAAAAAGATAGAGGCAAAAATCGCCTTTTTTCGTCATTTTTTGTGGACTACAGCCCATGATTTTAAAATGCACTTTTTTCTTGCTTTTGAGATTCATGAAAACTGAGCTGTTGATCTTAACAGAGACTTCAAATTTGTGAAAAACAACCCTTATTTGAGGGAAATATCGAGAAAACAGATAGAGGCAAAAATCGCCTTTTTTCCTCATTTTTTGTGGACTATAACCCATGATTTTAAAATGCACTTTTTTCTTGATTTTGAGATTCATGAAAACTGAGCTGTTGATCTTAACAGAGACTTCAAATTTGTGAAAAACAACCCTTATTTGAGGGAAATATCGAGAAAAAAGATAGAGGCAAAAATCGCCTTTTTTCGTCATTTTTTGTGGACTATAACCCATGATGTTAAAATGCACTTTTTTCCTGATTTTGAGTTTTATTCAAACTGAGCTGTTGACGGTGAATTTGTGAAAAACAACCCTTATTTGAGGGAAATATCGAGAAAAAAGATAGAGGCAAAAATCGCCTTTTTTCCTCATTTTTTGTGGACTATAACCCATGATTTTAAAATGCACTTTTTTCTTGATTTTGAGATTCATGAAAACTGAGCTGTTGATCTTAACAGAGACTTCAAATTTGTGAAAAACAACCCTTATTTGAGGGAAATATCGAGAAAAAAGATAGAGGCAAAAATCGCCTTTTTTCGTCATTTTTTGTGGACTACAGCCCATGATTTTAAAATGCACTTTTTTCTTGCTTTTGAGATTCATGAAAACTGAGCTGTTGATCTTAACAGAGACTTCAAATTTGTGAAAAACAACCCTTATTTGAGGGAAATATCGAGAAAACAGATAGAGGCAAAAATCGCCTTTTTTCCTCATTTTTTGTGGACTATAACCCATGATTTTAAAATGCACTTTTTTCTTGATTTTGAGATTCATGAAAACTGAGCTGTTGATCTTAACAGAGACTTCAAATTTGTGAAAAACAACCCTTATTTGAGGGAAATATCGAGAAAAAAGATAGAGGCAAAAATCGCCTTTTTTCGTCATTTTTTGTGGACTATAACCCATGATGTTAAAATGCACTTTTTTCCTGATTTTGAGTTTTATTCAAACTGAGCTGTTGACGGTGAATTTGTGAAAAACAACCCTTATTTGAGGGAAATATCGAGAAAAAAGATAGAGGCAAAAATCGCCTTTTTTCGTCATTTTTTGTGGACTACAGCCCATGATTTTAAAATGCACTTTTTTCTTGCTTTTGAGATTCATGAAAACTGAGCTGTTGATCTTAACAGAGACTTCAAATTTGTGAAAAACAACCCTTATTTGAGGGAAATATCGAGAAAACAGATAGAGGCAAAAATCGCCTTTTTTCCTCATTTTTTGTGGACTATAACCCATGATTTTAAAATGCACTTTTTTCTTGATTTTGAGATTCATGAAAACTGAGCTGTTGATCTTAACAGAGACTTCAAATTTGTGAAAAACAACCCTTATTTGAGGGAAATATCGAGAAAAAAGATAGAGGCAAAAATCGCCTTTTTTCGTCATTTTTTGTGGACTATAACCCATGATGTTAAAATGCACTTTTTTCCTGATTTTGAGTTTTATTCAAACTGAGCTGTTGACGGTGAATTTGTGAAAAACAACCCTTATTTGAGGGAAATATCGAGAAAAAAGATAGAGGCAAAAATCGCCTTTTTTCGTCAGTTTTTGTGGACTATAGCCCATGATTTAAAAATGCACTTTTTTCTTGATTTTGAGTTTCATTAAAATTGAGCTGCTTATTTTAACAGAGGCTTCAAACTGAGCACATGTATGATGAATTTGTGAAAAACAACCCTTATTTGAGGGAAATATCGAGAAAAAAGATAGAGGCAAAAATCGCCTTTTTTCGTCATTTTTTGTGGACAATAGCGCATGATGTTAAAATGCACTTTTTTCTTGATTTTGAGATTCATGTAAACTGAGCTGTTGATCTTAACAGAGGCTTCAAACTGAGCGCATGTATGGTGAATTTGTGAAAAACAACCCTTATTTGAGGGAAATATCGAGAAAAAAGATAGAGGCAAAAATCGCCTTTTTTCGTCACTTTTTGTGGACTATAACCCATGATGTTAAAATGCACTTTTTCCTGATTTTGAGTTTTATTCAAACTGAGCTGTTGACGGTGAATTTGTGAAAAACAACCCTTATTTGAGGGAAATATCGAGAAAAAAGATAGAGGCAAAAATCGCCTTTTTTCGTCATTTTTTGTGGACTACAGCCCATGATTTTAAAATGCACTTTTTCCTGATTTTGAGTTTTATTCGAACTGAGCTGTTGATCTTAACAGAGGCTTCAAACTGAGCGCATGTATGGTGAATTTGTGAAAAACAACCCTTATTTGAGGGAAATATCGAGAAAAAAGATAGAGGCAAAAATCGCCTTTTTTCGTCATTTTTTGTGGACTATAACCCATGATGTTAAAATGCACTTTTTTCCTGATTTTGAGTTTTATTCAAACTGAGCTGTTGACGGTGAATTTGTGAAAAACAACCCTTATTTGAGGGAAATATCGAGAAAAAAGATAGAGGCAAAAATCGCCTTTTTTCGTCAGTTTTTGTGGACTATAGCCCATGATTTAAAAATGCACTTTTTTCTTGATTTTGAGTTTCATTAAAATTGAGCTGCTTATTTTAACAGAGGCTTCAAACTGAGCACATGTATGATGAATTTGTGAAAAACAACCCTTATTTGAGGGAAATATCGAGAAAAAAGATAGAGGCAAAAATCGCCTTTTTTCGTCATTTTTTGTGGACAATAGCGCATGATGTTAAAATGCACTTTTTTCTTGATTTTGAGATTCATGTAAACTGAGCTGTTGATCTTAACAGAGGCTTCAAACTGAGCGCATGTATGGTGAATTTGTGAAAAACAACCCTTATTTGAGGGAAATATCGAGAAAAAAGATAGAGGCAAAAATCGCCTTTTTTCGTCACTTTTTGTGGACTATAACCCATGATGTTAAAATGCACTTTTTCCTGATTTTGAGTTTTATTCAAACTGAGCTGTTGACGGTGAATTTGTGAAAAACAACCCTTATTTGAGGGAAATATCGAGAAAAAAGATAGAGGCAAAAATCGCCTTTTTTCGTAATTTTTTGTGGACTACAGCCCATGATTTTAAAATGCACTTTTTCCTGATTTTGAGTTTTATTCGAACTGAGCTGTTGATCTTAACAGAGGCTTCAAACTGAGCGCATGTATGGTGAATTTGTGAAAAACAACCCTTATTTGAGGGAAATATCGAGAAAAAAGATAGAGGCAAAAATCGCCTTTTTCGTCACTTTTTGTGGACTATAACCCATGATGTTAAAATGCACTTTTTCCTGATTTTGAGTTTTATTCAAACTGAGCTGTTGACGGTGAATTTGTGAAAAACAACCCTTATTTGAGGGAAATATCGAGAAAAAAGATAGAGGCAAAAATCGCCTTTTTCGTCATTTTTTGTGGACTACAGCCCATGATTTTAAAATGCACTTTTTCCTGATTTTGAGTTTTATTCGAACTGAGCTGTTGATCTTAACAGAGGCTTCAAACTGAGCGCATGTATGGTGAATTTGTGAAAAACAACCCTTATTTGAGGGAAATATCGAGAAAAAAGATAGAGGCAAAAATCGCCTTTTTTCGTCATTTTTTGTGGACTACAGCCCATGATTTTAAAATGCACTTTTTCCTGATTTTGAGTTTTATTCGAACTGAGCTGTTGATCTTAACAGAGGCTTCAAACTGAGCGCATGTATGGTGAATTTGTGAAAAACAACCCTTATTTGAGGGAAATATCGAGAAAAAAGATAGAGGCAAAAATCGCCTTTTTCGTCACTTTTTGTGGACTATAACCCATGATGTTAAAATGCACTTTTTCCTGATTTTGAGTTTTATTCAAACTGAGCTGTTGACGGTGAATTTGTGAAAAACAACCCTTATTTGAGGGAAATATCGAGAAAAAAGATAGAGGCAAAAATCGCCTTTTTCGTCATTTTTTGTGGACTACAGCCCATGATTTTAAAATGCACTTTTTCCTGATTTTGAGTTTTATTCGAACTGAGCTGTTGATCTTAACAGAGGCTTCAAACTGAGTGCATGTATGGTGAATTTGTGAAAAACAACCCTTATTTGAGGGAAATATCGAGAAAAAAGATAGAGGCAAAAATCGCCTTTTTTCGTCATTTTTTGTGGACTATAGCCCATGATTTCATGTATGATGAATTTGTGAAAAATAACCCTTATTTGAGGGAAATATCGAGAAAACAGATAGAGGCAAAAATCGCCTTTTTTCCTCATTTTTTGTGGACTATAGCCCATGATTTTAAAATGCACTTTTTTCTTGATTTTGAGATTCATGAAAACTGAGCTGTTGATCTTAACAGAGACTTCAAATTTGTGAAAAACAACCCTTATTTGAGGGAAATATCGAGAAAAAAGATAGAGGCAAAAATCGCCTTTTTTCGTCATTTTTTGTGGACTATAGCCCATGATTTTAAAATGCACTTTTTTCTTGATTTTGAGTTTCATTAAAACTGAGCTGCTTATTTTAACAGAGGCTTCAAACTGAGCGCATGTATGGTGAATTTGTGAAAAACAACCCTTATTTGAGGGAAATATCGAGAAAAAAGATAGAGGCAAAAATCGCCTTTTTTCGTCATTTTTTGTGGACTATAGCCCATGATTTTAAAATGCACTTTTTCCTGATTTTGAGTTTTATT
The DNA here is from genome assembly GCA_963555765.1 of Orthonevra nobilis. Lineage (NCBI taxonomy): Eukaryota > Metazoa > Arthropoda > Insecta > Diptera > Syrphidae > Orthonevra > Orthonevra nobilis. Next base: position 101,852,010 of record OY743225.1, on the reverse strand, counting down.
CGAACTGAGCTGTTGATCTTAACAGAGGCTTCAAACTGAGCGCATGTATGGTGAATTTGTGAAAAACAACCCTTATTTGAGGGAAATATCGAGAAAAAAGATAGAGGCAAAAATCGCCTTTTTTCGTCACTTTTTGTGGACTATAACCCATGATGTTAAAATTCACTTTTTCCTGATTTTGAGTTTTATTCAAACTGAGCTGTTGACGGTGAATTTGTGAAAAACAACCCTTATTTGAGGGAAATATCGAGAAAAATCATTTTTTGTGGACTACAGCCCATGATTTTAAAATGCACTTTTTCCTGATTTTGAGTTTTATTCGAACTGAGCTGTTGATCTTAACAGAGGCTTCAAACTGAGCGCATGTATGGTGAATTTGTGAAAAACAACCCTTATTTGAGGGAAATATCGAGAAAAAAGATAGAGGCAAAAATCGCCTTTTTTCGTCATTTTTTGTGGACTATAGCCCATGATTTCATGTATGGTGAATTTGTGAAAAATAACCCTTATTTGAGGGAAATATCGAGAAAACAGATAGAGGCAAAAATCGCCTTTTTTCCTCATTTTTTGTGGACTATAGCCCATGATTTTAAAATGCACTTTTTTCTTGATTTTGAGATTCATGAAAACTGAGCTGTTGATCTTAACAGAGACTTCAAATTTGTGAAAAACAACCCTTATTTGAGGGAAATATCGAGAAAAAAGATAGAGGCAAAAATCGCCTTTTTTCGTCATTTTTTGTGGACTATAGCCCATGATTTTAAAATGCACTTTTTTCTTGATTTTGAGTTTCATTAAAACTGAGCTGCTTATTTTAACAGAGGCTTCAAACTGAGCGCATGTATGGTGAATTTGTGAAAAACAACCCTTATTTGAGGGAAATATCGAGAAAAAAGATAGAGGCAAAAATCGCCTTTTTTCGTCATTTTTTGTGGACTATAGCCCATGATTTTAAAATGCACTTTTTCCTGATTTTGAGTTTTATTCGAACTGAGCTGTTGATCTTAACAGAGGCTTCAAACTGAGCGCATGTATGGTGAATTTGTGAAAAACAACCCTTATTTGAGGGAAATATCGAGAAAAAAGATAGAGGCAAAAATCGCCTTTTTTCGTCACTTTTTGTGGACTATAACCCATGATGTTAAAATTCACTTTTTCCTGATTTTGAGTTTTATTCAAACTGAGCTGTTGACGGTGAATTTGTGAAAAACAACCCTTATTTGAGGGAAATATCGAGAAAAATCATTTTTTGTGGACTACAGCCCATGATTTTAAAATGCACTTTTTCCTGATTTTGAGTTTTATTCGAACTGAGCTGTTGATCTTAACAGAGGCTTCAAACTGAGCGCATGTATGGTGAATTTGTGAAAAACAACCCTTATTTGAGGGAAATATCGAGAAAAAAGATAGAGGCAAAAATCGCCTTTTTTCGTCATTTTTTGTGGACTATAGCCCATGATTTCATGTATGGTGAATTTGTGAAAAATAACCCTTATTTGAGGGAAATATCGAGAAAACAGATAGAGGCAAAAATCGCCTTTTTTCCTCATTTTTTGTGGACTATAGCCCATGATTTTAAAATGCACTTTTTTCTTGATTTTGAGATTCATGAAAACTGAGCTGTTGATCTTTACAGAGACTTCAAATTTGTGAAAAACAACCCTTATTTGAGGGAAATATCGAGAAAAAAGATAGAGGCAAAAATCGCCTTTTTTCGTCATTTTTTGTGGACTATAGCCCATGATTTAAAAATGCACTTTTTTCTTGATTTTGAGTTTCATTAAAATTGAGCTGCTTATTTTAACAGAGGCTTCAAACTGAGCACATGTATGGTGAATTTGTGAAAAACAACCCTTATTTGAGGGAAATATCGAGAAAAAAGAAAGAGGCAAAAATCGCCTTTTTTCGTCATTTTTTGTGGACTATAGCCCATGATTTTAAAATGCACTTTTTTCTTGATTTTGAGTTTCATTAAAATTGAGCTCCTTATTTTAACAGAGGCTTCAAACTGAGCACATGTATGATGAATTTGTGAAAAACAACCCTTATTTGAGGGAAATATCGAGAAAAAAGAAAGAGGCAAAAATCGCCTTTTTTCGTCATTTTTTGTGGACAATAGCCCATGATGTTAAAATGCACTTTTTTCTTCATTTTGAGATTCATGTAAACTGAGCTGTTGATCTTAACAGAGGCTTCAAACTGAACACATGTATGGTGAATTTGTGAAAAACAACCCTGATTTGAGGGAAATATCGAGAAAAAAGATAGAGGCAAAAATCGCCTTTTTTCGTCATTTTTTGTGGACTATAGCCCATGATTTTAAAATGCACTTTTTTCTTGATTTTGAGATTCATGAAAACTGAGCTTTTGATCTTAACAGAGGCTTCAAACTGAGCGCATGAATGATGAATTTGTGAAAAACAACCCTTATTGGAGGGAAATATCGAGAAAAAAGAAAGAGGCAAAAATCGCCTTTTTTCGTCATTTTTTGTGGACTATAGCCCATGATTTTAAAATGCACTTTTTTCTTGATTTTGAGTTTCATTAAAACTGAGCTGCTTATTTTAACAGAGGCTTCAAACTGAGCACATGTATGGTGAATTTGTGAAAAACAACCCTTATTTGAGGGAAATATCGAGAAAAAAGATAGAGGCAAAAATCGCCTTTTTTCGTCATTTTTTGTGGACTATAGCCCATGATTTTAAAATGCACTTTTTCTTGATTTTGAGTTTCATTAAAACTGAGCTGCTTATTTTAACAGAGGCTTCAAACTGAGCACATGTATGGTGAATTTGTGAAAAACAACCCTTATTTGAGGGAAATATCGAGAAAAAAGATAGAGGCAAAAATCGCCTTTTTTCGTCATTTTTTGTGGACTATAGCCCATGATTTTAAAATGCACTTTTTTCTTGATTTTGAGTTTCATTAAAACTGAGCTGCTTATTTTAACAGAGGCTTCAAACTGAGCACATGTATGGTGAATTTGTGAAAAACAACCCTTATTTGAGGGAAATATCGAGAAAAAAGATAGAGGCAAAAATCGCCTTTTTTCGTCATTTTTTGTGGACTATAGACCATGATTTTAAAATGCACTTTTTTCTTGATTTTGAGTTTCATTAAAACTGAGCTGCTTATTTTAACAGAGGCTTCAAACTGAGCACATGTATGGTGAATTTGTGAAAAACAACCCTTATTTGAGGGAAATATCGAGAAAAAAGATAGAGGCAAAAATCGCCTTTTTTCGTCATTTTTTGTGGACTATAGCCCATGATTTTAAAATGCACTTTTTTCTTGATTTTGAGTTTCATTAAAACTGAGCTGCTTATTTTAACAGAGGCTTCAAACTGAGCACATGTATGGTGAATTTGTGAAAAACAACCCTTATTTGAGGGAAATATCGAGAAAAAAGATAGAGGCAAAAATCGCCTTTTTTCGTCATTTTTTGTGGACTATAGCCCATGATTTTAAAATGCACTTTTTTCTTGATTTTGAGTTTCATTAAAACTGAGCTGCTTATTTTAACAGAGGCTTCAAACTGAGCACATGTATGGTGAATTTGTGAAAAACAACCCTTATTTGAGGGAAATATCGAGAAAAAAGATAGAGGCAAAAATCGCCCTTTTTCGTCATTTTTTGTGGACTATAGCCCATGATTTTAAAATGCACTTTTTTCTTGATTTTGAGTTTCATTAAAACTGAGGTGCTTATTTTAACAGAGGCTTCAAACTGAGCACATGTATGGTGAATTTGTGAAAAACAACCCTTATTTGAGGGAAATATCGAGAAAAAAGATAGAGGCAAAAATCGCCTTTTTTCGTCATTTTTTGTGGACTATAGCCCATGATTTTAAAATGCACTTTTTTCTTGATTTTGAGTTTCATTAAAACTGAGCTGCTTATTTTAACAGAGGCTTCAAACTGAGCACATGTATGGTGAATTTGTGAAAAACAACCCTTATTTGAGGGAAATATCGAGAAAAAAGATAGAGGCAAAAATCGCCCTTTTTCGTCATTTTTTGTGGACTATAGCCCATGATTTTAAAATGCACTTTTTTCTTGATTTTGAGTTTCATTAAAACTGAGGTGCTTATTTTAACAGAGGCTTCAAACTGAGCACATGTATGGTGAATTTGTGAAAAACAACCCTTATTTGAGGGAAATATCGAGAAAAAAGATAGAGGCAAAAATCGCCTTTTTTCGTCATTTTTTGTGGACTATAGCCCATGATTTTAAAATGCACTTTTTTCTTGATTTTGAGTTTCATTAAAACTGAGCTGCTTATTTTAACAGAGGCTTCAAACTGAGCACATGTATGGTGAATTTGTGAAAAACAACCCTTATTTGAGGGAAATATCGAGAAAAAAGATAGAGGCAAAAACCGCCTTTTTTCGTCATTTTTTGTGGACTATAGCCCATGATTTTAAAATGCACTTTTTTCCTGATTTTGGATTTTATTCAAACTGAGCTGTTGATCTTAACAGAGGCTTCAAACTGAGCACATGCATGCTGAATTTGTGAAAAACAACCCTTATTTGAGGGAAATATCGAGTAAAAAGATAGAGGCAAAAATCGCCTTTTTTCGTCATTTTTTGTGGACTATAGCCCATGATTTTAAAATGCACTTTTTTCTTGATTTTGAGATTAATGTAAACTGAGCTGTTGATCTTAACAGAGGCTTCAAACTGAGCACATGTATGGTGAATTTGTGAAAAACAACCCTTATTTGAGGGAAATATCGAGAAAAAAGATAGAGGCAAAAATCGCCTTTTTTCGTCATTTTTTGTGGACTATAGCCCATGATTTTAAAATGCACTTTTTTCCTGATTTTGGATTTTATTCAAACTGAGCTGTTGATCTTAACAGAGGCTTCAAACTGAGCACATGCATGCTGAATTTGTGAAAAACAACCCTTATTTGAGGGAAATATCGAGTAAAAAGATAGAGGCAAAAATCGCCTTTTTTCGTCATTTTTTGTGGACTATAGCCCATGATTTTAAAATGCACTTTTTTCCTGATTTTGGATTTTATTCAAACTGTGCTGTTGATCTTAACAGAGGCTTCAAACTGAGCACATGTATGGTATGGTGAATTTGTGAAAAACAACCCTTATTTGAGGGAAATATCGAGAAAAAAGATAGAGGCAAAAACCGCCTTTTTTCGTCATTTTTTGTGGACTATAGCCCATGATTTTAAAATGCACTTTTTTCCTGATTTTGGATTTTATTCAAACTGAGCTGTTGATCTTAACAGAGGCTTCAAACTGAGCACATGCATGCTGAATTTGTGAAAAACAACCCTTATTTGAGGGAAATATCGAGTAAAAAGATAGAGGCAAAAATCGCCTTTTTTCGTCATTTTTTGTGGACTATAGCCCATGATTTTAAAATGCACTTTTTTCCTGATTTTGGATTTTATTCAAACTGTGCTGTTGATCTTAACAGAGGCTTCAAACTGAGCACATGTATGGTGAATTTGTGAAAAACAACCCTTATTTGAGGGAAATATCGAGAAAAAAGATAGAAGCAAAAATCGCCTTTTTTCGTCATTTTTTGTGGACTATAGCCCATGATTTTAAAATGCACTTTTTTCTTGATTTTGAGATTAATGTAAACTGAGCTGTTGATCTTAACAGAGGCTTCAAACTGAGCACATGTATGGTGAATTTGTGAAAAACAACCCTTATTTGAGGGAAATATCGAGAAAAAAGATAGAAGCAAAAATCGCCTTTTTTCGTCATTTTTTGTGGACTATAGCCCATGATTTTAAAATGCACTTTTTTCTTGATTTTGGATTTTATTCAAACTGAGCTGTTGATCTTAACAGAGGCTTCAAACTGAGCACATGTATGGTATGGTGAATTTGTGAAAAACAACCCTTATTTGAGGGAAATATCGAGAAAAAAGATAGAGGCAAAAACCGCCTTTTTTCGTCATTTTTTGTGGACTATAGCCCATGATTTTAAAATGCACTTTTTTCCTGATTTTGGATTTTATTCAAACTGAGCTGTTGATCTTAACAGAGGCTTCAAACTGAGCACATGCATGCTGAATTTGTGAAAAACAACCCTTATTTGAGGGAAATATCGAGTAAAAAGATAGAGGCAAAAATCGCCTTTTTTCGTCATTTTTTGTGGACTATAGCCCATGATTTTAAAATGCACTTTTTTCTTGATTTTGAGATTAATGTAAACTGAGCTGTTGATCTTAACAGAGGCTTCAAACTGAGCACATGTATGGTGAATTTGTGAAAAACAACCCTTATTTGAGGGAAATATCGAGAAAAAAGATAGAGGCAAAAATCGCCTTTTTTCGTCATTTTTTGTGGACTATAGCCCATGATTTTAAAATGCACTTTTTTCCTGATTTTGAGTTTCATTCAAACTGAGCAGTTGATCTTAACAGAGGCTTGAAAACTGAGCACATGTATGGTGAATTTGTGAAAAACAACCCTTATTTGAGGGAAATATCGAGAAAAAAGATAGAGGCAAAAATCGCCTTTTTTCGTCATTTTTTGTGGACTATAGCCCAGGATGTTAAAATGCACTTTTTTCTTGATTTTGAGTTTCATTAATACTGAGCCGCTCATTTTAACGGAGGCTTCAAACTGAGCGCATGTATGGTGAATTTGTGAAAAACAACCCTTATTTGAGGGAAATATCGAGAAAAAAGTTAGAGGCAAAAATCGCATTTTTTCGTCATTTTTTGTGGACTATAGCCCATGATTTTAAAATGCACTTTTTTCCTGATTTTGGATTTTATTCAAACTGAGCTGTTGATCTTAACAGAGGCTTCAAACTGAGCACATGTATGGTGAATTTGTGAAAAACAACCCTTATTTGAGGGAAATATCGAGAAAAAAGATAGAGGCAAAAATCGCCTTTTTTCGTCATTTTTTGTGGACTATAGCCCATGATTTTAAAATGCACTTTTTTCCTGATTTTGGATTTTATTCAAACTGAGCTGTTGATCTTAACAGAGGCTTCAAACTGAGCACATGTATGGTAAATTTGTGAAAAACAACCCTTATTTGAGGGAAATATCGAGAAAACAGATAGAGGCAAAAATCGCCTTTTTTCGTCATTTTTTGTGGACTATAGCCCATGATTTTAAAATGCACTTTTTTCTTGATTTTGGATTTTATTCAAACTGAGCTGTTGATCTTAACAGAGGCTTCAAACTGAGCACATGTATGGTATGGTGAATTTGTGAAAAACAACCCTTATTTGAGGGAAATATCGAGAAAAAAGATAGAGGCAAAAATCGCCTTTTTTCGTCATTTTTTGTGGACTATAGCCCATGATTTTAAAATGCACTTTTTTCTTGATTTTGGATTTTATTCAAACTGAGCTGTTGATCTTAACAGAGGCTTCAAACTGAGCACATGTATGGTATGGTGAATTTGTGAAAAACAACCCTTATTTGAGGGAAATATCGAGAAAAAAGATAGAGGCAAAAATCGCCTTTTTTCGTCATTTTTTGTGGACTATAGCCCATGATTTTAAAATGCACTTTTTTCCTGATTTTGGATTTTATTCAAACTGTGCTGTTGATCTTAACAGAGGCTTCAAACTGAGCACATGTATGGTGAATTTGTGAAAAACAACCCTTATTTGAGGGAAATATCGAGAAAACAGATAGAGGCAAAAATCGCCTTTTTTCGTCATTTTTTGTGGACTATAGCCCATGATTTTAAAATGCACTTTTTTCTTGATTTTGGATTTTATTCAAACTGAGCTGTTGATCTTAACAGAGGCTTCAAACTGAGCACATGTATGGTATGGTGAATTTGTGAAAAACAACCCTTATTTGAGGGAAATATCGAGAAAAAAGATAGAAGCAAAAATCGCCTTTTTTCGTCATTTTTTGTGGACTATAGCCCATGATTTTAAAATGCACTTTTTTCTTGATTTTGGATTTTATTCAAACTGAGCTGTTGATCTTAACAGAGGCTTCAAACTGAGCACATGTATGGTATGGTGAATTTGTGAAAAACAACCCTTATTTGAGGGAAATATCGAGAAAAAAGATAGAGGCAAAAATCGCCTTTTTTCGTCATTTTTTGTGGATTATAGCCCATGATTTTAAAATGCACTTTTTTCCTGATTTTGGATTTTATTCAAACTGAGCTGTTGATCTTAACAGAGGCGTCAAACTGAGCACATGCATGGTGAATTTGTGAAAAACAACCCTTATTTAAGGGAAATATCGAGAAAAAAGATAGAGGCAAAAATCGCCTTTTTTCGTCATTTTTTGTGGACTATAGCCCATGATTTTAAAATGCACTTTTTTCTTGATTCTGGATTTTATTCAAACTGAGCTGTTGATCTTAACAAAGGCTTCAAACTGAGCACATGCATGGTGAATTTGTGAAAAACAACCCTTATTTAAGGGAAATATCGAGAAAACAGATAGAGGCAAAAATCGCCTTTTTTCGTCATTTTTTGTGGACTATAGCCCATGATTTTAAAATGCACTTTTTTCTTGATTTTGAGATTAATGTAAACTGAGCTGTTGATCTTAACAGAGGCTTCAAACTGAGCACATGCATGGTGAATTTGTGAAAAACAACCCTTATTTGAGGGAAATATCGAGAAAAAAGATAGAGGCAAAAATCGCCTTTTTTCGTCATTTTTTGTGGACTATAGCCCATGATTTTAAAATGCACTTTTTTCTTGATTTTGGATTTTATTCAAACTGAGCTGTTGATCTTAACAGGGGCTTCAAACTGAGCACATGTATGGTATGGTGAATTTGTGAAAAACAACCCTTATTTGAGGGAAATATCGAGAAAAAAGATAGAGGCAAAAATCGCCTTTTTTCGTCATTTTTTGTGGACTATAGCCCATGATTTTAAAATGCACTTTTTTCCTGATTTTGGATTTTATTCAAACTGAGCTGTTGATCTTAACAGAGGCTTCAAACTGAGCACATGCATGGTGAATTTGTGAAAAACAACCCTTATTTAAGGGAAATATCGAGAAAAAAGATAGAGGCAAAAATCGCCTTTTTTCGTCATTTTTTGTGGACTATAGCCCATGATTTTAAAATGCACTTTTTTCTTGATTCTGGATTTTATTCAAACTGAGCTGTTGATCTTAACAAAGGCTTCAAACTGAGCACATGCATGGTGAATTTGTGAAAAACAACCCTTATTTAAGGGAAATATCGAGAAAACAGATAGAGGCAAAAATCGCCTTTTTTCGTCATTTTTTGTGGACTATAGCCCATGATTTTAAAATGCACTTTTTTCTTGATTTTGAGATTAATGTAAACTGAGCTGTTGATCTTAACAGAGGCTTCAAACTGAGCACATGCATGGTGAATTTGTGAAAAACAACCCTTATTTGAGGGAAATATCGAGAAAAAAGATAGAGGCAAAAATCGCCTTTTTTCGTCATTTTTTGTGGACTATAGCCCATGATTTTAAAATGCACTTTTTTCTTGATTTTGGATTTTATTCAAACTGAGCTGTTGATCTTAACAGGGGCTTCAAACTGAGCACATGTATGGTATGGTGAATTTGTGAAAAACAACCCTTATTTGAGGGAAATATCGAGAAAAAAGATAGAGGCAAAAATCGCCTTTTTTCGTCATTTTTTGTGGACTATAGCCCATGATTTTAAAATGCACTTTTTTCCTGATTTTGGATTTTATTCAAACTGAGCTGTTGATCTTAACAGAGGCTTCAAACTGAGCACATGCATGGTGAATTTGTGAAAAACAACCCTTATTTAAGGGAAATATCGAGAAAAAAGATAGAGGCAAAAATCGCCTTTTTTCGTCATTTTTTGTGGACTATAGCCCATGATTTTAAAATGCACTTTTTTCTTGATTCTGGATTTTATTCAAACTGAGCTGTTGATCTTAACAAAGGCTTCAAACTGAGCACATGTATGGTATGGTGAATTTGTGAAAAACAACCCTTATTTGAGGGAAATATCGAGAAAAAAGATAGAAGCAAAAATCGCCTTTTTTCGTCATTTTTTGTGGACTATAGCCCATGATTTTAAAATGCACTTTTTTCCTGATTTTGGATTTTATTCAAACTGAGCTGTTGATCTTAACAGAGGCATCAAACTGAGCACATGTATGGTGAATTTGTGAAAAACAACCCTTATTTGAGGGAAATATCGAGAAAAAAGATAGAAGCAAAAATCGCCTTTTTTCGTCATTTTTTGTGGACTATAGCCCATGATTTTAAAATGCACTTTTTTCCTGATTTTGGATTTTATTCAAACTGAGCTGTTGATCTTAACAGGGGCTTCAAACTGAGCACATGTATGGTATGGTGAATTTGTGAAAAACAACCCTTATTTGAGGGAAATATCGAGAAAAAAGATAGAAGCAAAAATCGCCTTTTTTCGTCATTTTTTGTGGACTATAGCCCATGATTTTAAAATGCACTTTTTTCCTGATTTTGGATTTTATTCAAACTGAGCTGTTGATCTTAACAGAGGCATCAAACTGAGCACATGTATGGTGAATTTGTGAAAAACAACCCTTATTTGAGGGAAATATCGAGAAAACAGATAGAGGCAAAAATCGCCTTTTTTCGTCATTTTTTGTGGACTATAGCCCATGATTTTAAAATGCACTTTTTTCTTGATTTTGAGATTAATGTAAACTGAGCTGTTGATCTTAACAGAGGCTTCAAACTGAGCACATGCATGGTGAATTTGTGAAAAACAACCCTTATTTGAGGGAAATATCGAGAAAAAAGATAGAAGCAAAAATCGCCTTTTTTCGTCATTTTTTGTGGACTATAGCCCATGATTTTAAAATGCACTTTTTTCTTGATTTTGGATTTTATTCAAACTGAGCTGTTGATCTTAACAGGGGCTTCAAACTGAGCACATGTATGGTATGGTGAATTTGTGAAAAACAACCCTTATTTGAGGGAAATATCGAGAAAAAAGATAGAGGCAAAAATCGCCTTTTTTCGTCATTTTTTGTGGACTATAGCCCATGATTTTAAAATGCACTTTTTTCCTGATTTTGGATTTTATTCAAACTGAGCTGTTGATCTTAACAGAGGCATCAAACTGAGCACATGTATGGTGAATTTGTGAAAAACAACCCTTATTTGAGGGAAATATCGAGAAAACAGATAGAGGCAAAAATCGCCTTTTTTCGTCATTTTTTGTGGACTATAGCCCATGATTTTAAAATGCACTTTTTTCCTGATTTTGGATTTTATTCAAACTGAGCTGTTGATCTTAACAGAGGCTTCAAACTGAGCACATGCATGGTGAATTTGTGAAAAACAACCCTTATTTAAGGGAAATATCGAGAAAAAAGATAGAGGCAAAAATCGCCTTTTTTCGTCATTTTTTGTGGACTATAGCCCATGATTTTAAAATGCACTTTTTTCCTGATTTTGGATTTTATTCAAACTGAGCTGTTGATCTTAACAGAGGCATCAAACTGAGCACATGTATGGTGAATTTGTGAAAAACAACCCTTATTTGAGGGAAATATCGAGAAAACAGATAGAGGCAAAAATCGCCTTTTTTCGTCATTTTTTGTGGACTATAGCCCATGATTTTAAAATGCACTTTTTTCTTGATTTTGAGATTAATGTAAACTGAGCTGTTGATCTTAACAGAGGCTTCAAACTGAGCACATGCATGGTGAATTTGTGAAAAACAACCCTTATTTGAGGGAAATATCGAGAAAAAAGATAGAAGCAAAAATCGCCTTTTTTCGTCATTTTTTGTGGACTATAGCCCATGATTTTAAAATGCACTTTTTTCTTGATTTTGGATTTTATTCAAACTGAGCTGTTGATCTTAACAGGGGCTTCAAACTGAGCACATGTATGGTATGGTGAATTTGTGAAAAACAACCCTTATTTGAGGGAAATATCGAGAAAAAAGATAGAGGCAAAAATCGCCTTTTTTCGTCATTTTTTGTGGACTATAGCCCATGATTTTAAAATGCTTTTTTTTCCTGATTTTGGATTTTATTCAAACTGAGCTGTTGATCTTAACAGAGGCTTCAAACTGAGCACATGCATGGTGAATTTGTGAAAAACAACCCTTATTTAAGGGAAATATCGAGAAAAAAGATAGAGGCAAAAATCGCCTTTTTTCGTCATTTTTTGTGGACTATAGCCCATGATTTTAAAATGCACTTTTTTCTTGATTCTGGATTTTATTCAAACTGAGCTGTTGATCTTAACAAAGGCTTCAAACTGAGCACATGTATGGTATGGTGAATTTGTGAAAAACAACCCTTATTTGAGGGAAATATCGAGAAAAAAGATAGAAGCAAAAATCGCCTTTTTTCGTCATTTTTTGTGGACTATAGCCCATGATTTTAAAATGCACTTTTTTCCTGATTTTGGATTTTATTCAAACTGAGCTGTTGATCTTAACAGAGGCATCAAACTGAGCACATGTATGGTGAATTTGTGAAAAACAACCCTTATTTGAGGGAAATATCGAGAAAACAGATAGAGGCAAAAATCGCCTTTTTTCGTCATTTTTTGTGGACTATAGCCCATGATTTTAAAATGCACTTTTTTCCTGATTTTGGATTTTATTCAAACTGAGCTGTTGATCTTAACAGAGGCTTCAAACTGAGTACATGTATGGTAAATTTGTGAAAAACAACCCTTATTTGAGGGAAATATCGAGAAAAAAGATAGAAGCAAAAATCGCCTTTTTTCGTCATTTTTTGTGGACTATAGCCCATGATTTTAAAATGCACTTTTTTCCTGATTTTGGATTTTATTCAAAATGAGCTGTTGATCTTAACAGAGGCTTCAAACTGAGCACATGTATGGTGAATTTGTGAAAAACAACCCTTATTTGAGGGAAATATCGAGAAAAAAGATAGAAGCAAAAATCGCCTTTTTTCGTCATTTTTTGTGGACTATAGCCCATGATTTTAAATGCACTTTTTTCCTGATTTTGGATTTTATTCAAACTGAGCTGTTGATCTTAACTGAGGCTTCAAACTGAGCACATGTATGGTGAATTTGTGAAAAACAACCCTTATTTGAGGGAAATATCGAGAAAACAGATAGAGGCAAAAATCGCCTTTTTTCGTCATTTTTTGTGGACTATAGCCCATCATTTTAATATGCACTTTTTTCCTGATTTTGGATTTTATTCAAACTGAGCTGTTGATCTTAACAGAGGCTTCAAACTGAGCACATGTATGGTGAATTTGTGAAAAACAACCCTTATTTGAGGGAAATATCGAGAAAAAAGATAGAGGCAAAAATCGCCTTTTTTCGTCATTTTTTGATTTTGGATTTTATTCAAACTGAGCTGTTGATCTTAACAGAGGCTTCAAACTGAGCACATGTATGGTGAATTTGTGCAAAAGAACCCTTATTTGAAGGAAATATCGAGAAAAAAGATAGAGGCAAAAATCGCTTTTTTTCGTCATTTTTTGTGGACTATGGCCCATGATTTTAAAATACACTTTTTTCTTGATTTTGAGATTCATGAAAACTGAGCTGTTGATCTTAACAAAGGCTTCAAACTGAGCGCATGTATGGTGAATTTGTGAAAAACAACCCTTATTTGAGGGAAATATCAAGAAAAAAGATAGAGACAAAAATCGCGTTTTTTCGTCATTTTTTGTGGACTATAGCCCATGATGTTAAAATGCACTTTTTTCCTGATTTTGAGTTTTATTCAAACTGAGCTGCTTATTTTAACAGAGGCTTCAAACTGAGCACATGAATGGTGATTTTGTGAAAAGTAACCCTTATTTGAGGGAAATATCGAGAAAAGAGATAGAGGCAAAAATCGCGTTTTTTCGTCATTTTTTGTGGACTATAGCCCATGATGTTAAAATGCACTTTTTTCCTGATTTTGAGTTTTATTCAAACTGAGCTGCTTATTTTAACAGAGGCTTCAAACTGAGCACATGAATGGTGATTTTGTGAAAAGTAACCCTTATTTGAGGGAAATATCGAGAAAAGAGATAGAGGCAAAAATCGCCTTTTTTCGTCATTTTTTGATTTTGGATTTTATTCAAACTGAGCTGTTGATCTTAACAGAGGCTTCAAACTGAGCACATGTATGGTGAATTTGTGCAAAAGAACCCTTATTTGAGGGAAATATCAAGAAAAAAGATAGAGACAAAAATCGCGTTTTTTCGTCATTTTTTGTGGACTATAGCCCATGATGTTAAAATGCACTTTTTTCCTGATTTTGAGTTTTATTCAAACTGAGCTGCTTATTTTAACAGAGGCTTCAAACTGAGCACATGAATGGTGATTTTGTGAAAAGTAACCCTTATTTGAGGGAAATATCGAGAAAAGAGATAGAGGCAAAAATCGCGTTTTTTCGTCATTTTTTGTGGACTATAGCCCATGATGTTAAAATGCACTTTTTTCCTGATTTTGAGTTTTATTCAAACTGAGCTGCTTATTTTAACAGAGGCTTCAAACTGAGCACATGAATGGTGATTTTGTGAAAAGTAACCCTTATTTGAGGGAAATATCGAGAAAAGAGATAGAGGCAAAAATCGCGTTTTTTCGTCATTTTTTGTGGACTATAGCCCATGATGTTAAAATGCACTTTTTTCCTGATTTTGAGTTTTATTCAAACTGAGCTGCTTATTTTAACAGAGGCTTCAAACTGAGCACATGAATGGTGATTTTGTGAAAAGTAACCCTTATTTGAGGGAAATATCGAGAAAAGAGATAGAGGCAAAAATCGCCTTTTTTCGTCATTTTTTGTGGACTATAGCCCATGATTTTAAAATGCACTTTTTTCCTGATTTTGGATTTTATTCAAACTGAGCTGTTGATCTTAACAGAGGCTTCAAACTGAGCACATGTATGATGAATTTGTGCAAAACAACCCTTATTTGAAGGAAATATCGAGAAAAAAGATAGAGGCAAAAATCGCGTTTTTTCGTCATTTTTTGTGGACTATAGCCCATGATGTTAAAATGCACTTTTTTCCTGATTTTGAGTTTTATTCAAACTGAGCTGCTTATTTTAACAGAGGCTTCAAACTGAGCACATGAATGGTGATTTTGTGAAAAGTAACCCTTATTTGAGGGAAATATCGAGAAAAGAGATAGAGGCAAAAATCGCCTTTTTTCGTCATTTTTGTGGACTATAGCCCATGATTTTAAAATGCACTTTTTTCCTGATTTTGGATTTTATTCAAACTGAGCTGTTGATCTTAACAGAGGCTTCAAACTGAGCACATGTATGGTATGGTGAATTTGTGAAAAACAACCCTTATTTGAGGGAAATATCGAGAAAAAAGATAGAGGCAAAAATCGCCTTTTTTCGTCATTTTTTGTGGACTATAGCCCATGATTTTAAAATGCACTTTTTTCCTGATTTTGGATTTTATTCAAACTGAGCTGTTGATCTTAACAGAGGCTTCAAACTGAGCACATGCATGGTGAATTTGTGAAAAACAACCCTTATTCGAGGGAAATATCGAGAAAAAAGATAGAGGCAAAAATCGCCTTTTTTCGTCATTTTTTGTGGACTATAGCCCATGATTTTAAAATGCACTTTTTTCCTGATTTTGGATTTTATTCAAACTGAGCTGTTGATCTTAACAGAGGCTTCAAACTGAGCACATGTATGGTGAATTTGTGCAAAACAACCCTTATTTGAAGGAAATATCGAGAAAAAAGATAGAGGCAAAAATCGCTTTTTTTCGTCATTTTTTGTGGACTATGGCCCATGATTTTAAAATACACTTTTTTCTTGATTTTGAGATTCATGAAAACTGAGCTGTTGATCTTAACAAAGGCTTCAAACTGAGCGCATGTATGGTGAATTTGTGAAAAACAACCCTTATATGAGGGAAATATCAAGAAAAAAGATAGAGACAAAAATCGCGTTTTTTCGTCAATTTTTGTGGACTATAGCCCATGGAGTTAAAATGCACTTTTTTCCTGATTTTGAGATTCATGTAAACTGAGCTGTTGATCTTAACAGAGGCTTCAAACTGAGCGCATGTATGGTGAATTTGTGAAAAACAACCCTTATTTGAGGGAAATATCAAGAAAAAAGATAGAGGCAAAAATCGCGTTTTTTCGTCATTTTTTGTGGACTATAGCCCATGATGTTAAAATGCACTTTTTTCCTGATTTTGAGTTTTATTCAAACTGAGCTGCTTATTTTAACAGAGGCTTCAAACTGAGCACATGAATGGTGATTTTGTGAAAAGTAACCCTTATTTGAGGGAAATATCGAGAAAAGAGATAGAGGCAAAAATCGCGTTTTTTCGTCATTTTTTGTGGACTATAGCCCATGATGTTAAAATGCACTTTTTTCCTGATTTTGAGTTTTATTCAAACTGAGCTGCTTAATTTAACAGAGGCTTCAAACTGAGCACATGAATGGTGATTTTGTGAAAAGTAACCCTTATTCGAGGGAAATATCGAGAAAAAAGATAGAGGCAAAAATCGCCTTTTTTCGTCATTTTTTGTGGACTATAGCCCATCATTTTAATATGCACTTTTTTCCTGATTTTGGATTTTATTCAAACTGAGCTGTTGATCTTAACTGAGGCTTCAAACTGAGCACATGTATGGTGAATTTGTGAAAAACAACCCTTATTTGAGGGAAATATCGAGAAAACAGATAGAGGCAAAAATCGCCTTTTTTCGTCATTTTTTGTGGACTATAGCCCATCGTTTTAATATGCACTTTTTTCCTGATTTTGGATTTTATTCAAACTGAGCTGTTGATCTTAACAGAGGCTTCAAACTGAGCACATGTATGGTGAATTTGTGAAAAACAACCCTTATTTGAGGGAAATATCGAGAAAAAAGATAGAGGCAAAAATCGCCTTTTTTCGTCATTTTTTGATTTTGGATTTTATTCAAACTGAGCTGTTGATCTTAACAGAGGCTTCAAACTGAGCACATGTATGGTGAATTTGTGCAAAAGAACCCTTATTTGAAGGAAATATCGAGAAAAAAGATAGAGGCAAAAATCGCTTTTTTTCGTCATTTTTTGTGGACTATGGCCCATGATTTTAAAATACACTTTTTTCTTGATTTTGAGATTCATGAAAACTGAGCTGTTGATCTTAACAAAGGCTTCAAACTGAGCGCATGTATGGTGAATTTGTGAAAAACAACCCTTATTTGAGGGAAATATCAAGAAAAAAGATAGAGACAAAAATCGCGTTTTTTCGTCATTTTTTGTGGACTATAGCCCATGATGTTAAAATGCACTTTTTTCCTGATTTTGAGTTTTATTCAAACTGAGCTGCTTATTTTAACAGAGGCTTCAAACTGAGCACATGAATGGTGATTTTGTGAAAAGTAACCCTTATTTGAGGGAAATATCGAGAAAAGAGATAGAGGCAAAAATCGCGTTTTTTCGTCATTTTTTGTGGACTATAGCCCATGATGTTAAAATGCACTTTTTTCCTGATTTTGAGTTTTATTCAAACTGAGCTGCTTATTTTAACAGAGGCTTCAAACTGAGCACATGAATGGTGATTTTGTGAAAAGTAACCCTTATTTGAGGGAAATATCGAGAAAAGAGATAGAGGCAAAAATCGCCTTTTTTCGTCATTTTTTGATTTTGGATTTTATTCAAACTGAGCTGTTGATCTTAACAGAGGCTTCAAACTGAGCACATGTATGGTGAATTTGTGCAAAAGAACCCTTATTTGAGGGAAATATCAAGAAAAAAGATAGAGACAAAAATCGCGTTTTTTCGTCATTTTTTGTGGACTATAGCCCATGATGTTAAAATGCACTTTTTTCCTGATTTTGAGTTTTATTCAAACTGAGCTGCTTATTTTAACAGAGGCTTCAAACTGAGCACATGAATGGTGATTTTGTGAAAAGTAACCCTTATTTGAGGGAAATATCGAGAAAAGAGATAGAGGCAAAAATCGCGTTTTTTCGTCATTTTTTGTGGACTATAGCCCATGATGTTAAAATGCACTTTTTTCCTGATTTTGAGTTTTATTCAAACTGAGCTGCTTATTTTAACAGAGGCTTCAAACTGAGCACATGAATGGTGATTTTGTGAAAAGTAACCCTTATTTGAGGGAAATATCGAGAAAAGAGATAGAGGCAAAAATCGCGTTTTTTCGTCATTTTTTGTGGACTATAGCCCATGATGTTAAAATGCACTTTTTTCCTGATTTTGAGTTTTATTCAAACTGAGCTGCTTATTTTAACAGAGGCTTCAAACTGAGCACATGAATGGTGATTTTGTGAAAAGTAACCCTTATTTGAGGGAAATATCGAGAAAAGAGATAGAGGCAAAAATCGCCTTTTTTCGTCATTTTTTGTGGACTATAGCCCATGATTTTAAAATGCACTTTTTTCCTGATTTTGGATTTTATTCAAACTGAGCTGTTGATCTTAACAGAGGCTTCAAACTGAGCACATGTATGATGAATTTGTGCAAAACAACCCTTATTTGAAGGAAATATCGAGAAAAAAGATAGAGGCAAAAATCGCTTTTTTTCGTCATTTTTTGTGGACTATGGCCCATGATTTTAAAATACACTTTTTTCTTGATTTTGAGATTCATGAAAACTGAGCTGTTGATCTTAACAAAGGCTTCAAACTGAGCGCATGTATGGTGAATTTGTGAAAAACAACCCTTATTTGAGGGAAATATCAAGAAAAAAGATAGAGGCAAAAATCGCGTTTTTTCGTCATTTTTTGTGGACTATAGCCCATGATGTTAAAATGCACTTTTTTCCTGATTTTGAGTTTTATTCAAACTGAGCTGCTTATTTTAACAGAGGCTTCAAACTGAGCACATGAATGGTGATTTTGTGAAAAGTAACCCTTATTTGAGGGAAATATCGAGAAAAGAGATAGAGGCAAAAATCGCCTTTTTTCGTCATTTTTGTGGACTATAGCCCATGATTTTAAAATGCACTTTTTTCCTGATTTTGGATTTTATTCAAACTGAGCTGTTGATCTTAACAGAGGCTTCAAACTGAGCACATGTATGGTATGGTGAATTTGTGAAAAACAACCCTTATTTGAGGGAAATATCGAGAAAAAAGATAGAGGCAAAAATCGCCTTTTTTCGTCATTTTTTGTGGACTATAGCCCATGATTTTAAAATGCACTTTTTTCCTGATTTTGGATTTTATTCAAACTGAGCTGTTGATCTTAACAGAGGCTTCAAACTGAGCACATGCATGGTGAATTTGTGAAAAACAACCCTTATTCGAGGGAAATATCGAGAAAAAAGATAGAGGCAAAAATCGCCTTTTTTCGTCATTTTTTGTGGACTATAGCCCATGATTTTAAAATGCACTTTTTTCCTGATTTTGGATTTTATTCAAACTGAGCTGTTGATCTTAACAGAGGCTTCAAACTGAGCACATGTATGGTGAATTTGTGCAAAACAACCCTTATTTGAAGGAAATATCGAGAAAAAAGATAGAGGCAAAAATCGCTTTTTTTCGTCATTTTTTGTGGACTATGGCCCATGATTTTAAAATACACTTTTTTCTTGATTTTGAGATTCATGAAAACTGAGCTGTTGATCTTAACAAAGGCTTCAAACTGAGCGCATGTATGGTGAATTTGTGAAAAACAACCCTTATATGAGGGAAATATCAAGAAAAAAGATAGAGACAAAAATCGCGTTTTTTCGTCAATTTTTGTGGACTATAGCCCATGGAGTTAAAATGCACTTTTTTCCTGATTTTGAGATTCATGTAAACTGAGCTGTTGATCTTAACAGAGGCTTCAAACTGAGCGCATGTATGGTGAATTTGTGAAAAACAACCCTTATTTGAGGGAAATATCAAGAAAAAAGATAGAGGCAAAAATCGCGTTTTTTCGTCATTTTTTGTGGACTATAGCCCATGATGTTAAAATGCACTTTTTTCCTGATTTTGAGTTTTATTCAAACTGAGCTGCTTATTTTAACAGAGGCTTCAAACTGAGCACATGAATGGTGATTTTGTGAAAAGTAACCCTTATTTGAGGGAAATATCGAGAAAAGAGATAGAGGCAAAAATCGCGTTTTTTCGTCATTTTTTGTGGACTATAGCCCATGATGTTAAAATGCACTTTTTTCCTGATTTTGAGTTTTATTCAAACTGAGCTGCTTAATTTAACAGAGGCTTCAAACTGAGCACATGAATGGTGATTTTGTGAAAAGTAACCCTTATTCGAGGGAAATATCGAGAAAAAAGATAGAGGCAAAAATCGCCTTTTTTCGTCATTTTTTGTGGACTATAGCCCATGGAGTTAAAATGCACTTTTTTCCTGATTTTGAGATTCATGTAAACTGAGCTGTTGATCTTAACAGAGGCTTCAAACTGAGCGCATGTATGGTGAATTTGTGAAAAACAACCCTTATTTGAGGGAAATATCAAGAAAAAAGATAGAGGCAAAAATCGCGTTTTTTCGTCATTTTTTGTGGACTATAGCCCATGATGTTAAAATGCACTTTTTTCCTGATTTTGAGTTTTATTCAAACTGAGCTGCTTATTTTAACAGAGGCTTCAAACTGAGCACATGAATGGTGATTTTGTGAAAAGTAACCCTTATTTGAGGGAAATATCGAGAAAAGAGATAGAGGCAAAAATCGCGTTTTTTCGTCATTTTTTGTGGACTATAGCCCATGATGTTAAAATGCACTTTTTTCCTGATTTTGAGTTTTATTCAAACTGAGCTGCTTATTTTAACAGAGGCTTCAAACTGAGCACATGAATGGTGATTTTGTGAAAAGTAACCCTTATTCGAGGGAAATATCGAGAAAAAAGATAGAGGCAAAAATCGCCTTTTTTCGTCATTTTTTGTGGACTATAGCCCATGATTTTAAAATGCACTTTTTTCCTGATTTTGGATTTTATTCAAACTGAGCTGTTGATCTTAACAGAGGCTTCAAACTGAGCACATGAATGGTGATTTTGTGAAAAGTAACCCTTATTTGAGGGAAATATCGAGAAAAGAGATAGAGGCAAAAATCGCGTTTTTTCGTCATTTTTTGTGGACTATAGCCCATGATGTTAAAATGCACTTTTTTCCTGATTTTGAGTTTTATTCAAACTGAGCTGCTTATTTTAACAGAGGCTTCAAACTGAGCACATGAATGGTGATTTTGTGAAAAGTAACCCTTATTCGAGGGAAATATCGAGAAAAAAGATAGAGGCAAAAATCGCGTTTTTTCGTCATTTTTTGTGGACTATGGCCCATGATTTTAAAATACACTTTTTTCTTGATTTTGAGATTCATGAAAACTGAGCTGTTGATCTTAACAAAGGCTTCAAACTGAGCGCATGTATGGTGAATTTGTGAAAAACAACCCTTATTTGAGGGAAATGTCAAGAAAAAAGATAGAGACAAAAATCGCGTTTTTTCGTCATTTTTTGTGGACTATAGCCCATGGAGTTAAAATGCACTTTTTTCCTGATTTTGAGATTCATGTAAACTGAGCTGTTGATCTTAACAGAGGCTTCAAACTGAGCACATGAATGGTGATTTTGTGAAAAGTAACCCTTATTTGAGGGAAATATCGAGAAAAGAGATAGAGGCAAAAATCGCGTTTTTTCGTCATTTTTTGTGGACTATAGCCCATGATGTTAAAATGCACTTTTTTCCTGATTTTGAGTTTTATTCAAACTGAGCTGCTTATTTTAACAGAGGCTTCAAACTGAGCACATGAATGGTGATTTTGTGAAAAGTAACCCTTATTTGAGGGAAATATCGAGAAAAGAGATAGAGGCAAAAATCGCGTTTTTTCGTCATTTTTTGTGGACTATAGCCCATGATGTTAAAATGCACTTTTTTCCTGATTTTGAGTTTTATTCAAACTGAGCTGCTTATTTTAACAGAGGCTTCAAACTGAGCACATGAATGGTGATTTTGTGAAAAGTAACCCTTATTCGAGGGAAATATCGAGAAAAAAGATAGAGGCAAAAATCGCCTTTTTTCGTCATTTTTTGTGGACTATAGCCCATGATTTTAAAATGCACTTTTTTCCTGATTTTGGATTTTATTCAAACTGAGCTGTTGATCTTAACAGAGGCTTCAAACTGAGCGCATGTATGGTGAATTTGTGAAAAACAACCCTTATTTGAGGGAAATATCAAGAAAAAAGATAGAGGCAAAAATCGCCTTTTTTCGTCATTTTTTGTGGACTATAGCCCATGATTTTAAAATGCACTTTTTTCCTGATTTTGAGTTTTATTCAAACTGAGCTGCTTATTTTAACAGAGGCTTCAAACTGAGCACATGAATGGTGATTTTGTGAAAAGTAACCCTTATTCGAGGGAAATATCGAGAAAAAAGATAGAGGCAAAAATCGCCTTTTTTCGTCATTTTTTGTGGACTATAGCCCATGATTTTAAAATGCACTTTTTTCCTGATTTTGGATTTTATTCAAACTGAGCTGTTGATCTTAACAGAGGCTTCAAACTGAGCACATGTATGGTGAATTTGTGCAAAACAACCCTTATTTGAAGGAAATATCGAGAAAAAAGATAGAGGCAAAAATCGCTTTTTTTCGTCATTTTTTGTGGACTATAGCCCATGGAGTTAAAATGCACTTTTTTCCTGATTTTGAGATTCATGAAAACTGAGCTGTTGATCTTAACAAAGGCTTCAAACTGAGCGCATGTATGGTGAATTTGTGAAAAACAACCCTTATTTGAGGGAAATATCAAGAAAAAAGATAGAGACAAAAATCGCGTTTTTTCGTCATTTTTTGTGGACTATAGCCCATGGAGTTAAAATGCACTTTTTTCCTGATTTTGAGATTCATGTAAACTGAGCTGTTGATCTTAACAGAGGCTTCAAACTGAGCGCATGTATGGTGAATTTGTGAAAAACAACCCTTATTTGAGGGAAATATCAAGAAAAAAGATAGAGGCAAAAATCGCGTTTTTTCGTCATTTTTTGTGGACTATAGCCCATGATGTTAAAATGCACTTTTTTCCTGATTTTGAGTTTTATTCAAACTGAGCTGTTTATTTTAACAGAGGCTTCAAACTGAGCGCATGTATGGTGAATTTGTGAAAAACAACCCTTATTTGAGGGAAATATCAAGAAAAAAGATAGAGACAAAAATCGCGTTTTTTCGTCATTTTTTGTGGACTATAGCCCATGGAGTTAAAATGCACTTTTTTCCTGATTTTGAGATTCATGTAAACTGAGCTGTTGATCTTAACAGAGGCTTCAAACTGAGCGCATGTATGGTGAATTTGTGAAAAACAACCCTTATTTGAGGGAAATATCAAGAAAAGAGATAGAGGCAAAAATCGCGTTTTTTCGTCATTTTTTGTGGACTATAGCCCATGATGTTAAAATGCACTTTTTTCCTGATTTTGAGTTTTATTCAAACTGAGCTGCTTATTTTAACAGAGGCTTCAAACTGAGCACATGAATGGTGATTTTGTGAAAAGTAACCCTTATTTAAGGGAAATATCGAGAAAAGAGATAGAGGCAAAAATCGCGTTTTTTCGTCATTTTTTGTGGACTATAGCCCATGATGTTAAAATGCACTTTTTTCCTGATTTTGAGTTTTATTCAAACTGAGCTGCTTATTTTAACAGAGGCTTCAAACTGAGCACATGAATGGTGATTTTGTGAAAAGTAACCCTTATTCGAGGGAAATATCGAGAAAAAAGATAGAGGCAAAAATCGCCTTTTTTCGTCATTTTTTGTGGACTATAGCCCATGATTTTAAAATTCCTGATTTTGGATTTTATTCAAACTGAGCTGTTGATCTTAACAGAGGCTTCAAACTGAGCACATGTATGGTGAATTTGTGCAAAACAACCCTTATTTGAAGGAAATATCGAGAAAAAAGATAGAGGCAAAAATCGCTTTTTTTCGTCATTTTTTGTGGACTATGGCCCATGATTTTAAAATACACTTTTTTCTTGATTTTGAGATTCATGAAAACTGAGCTGTTGATCTTAACAAAGGCTTCAAACTGAGCGCATGTATGGTGAATTTGTGAAAAACAACCCTTATTTGAGGCAAATATCGAGAAAAAAGATAGAGGCAAAAATCGCCTTTTTTCGTCATTTTTTGTGGACTATAGCCCATGATTTTAAAATGCACTTTTTTCTTGATTTTGAGATTAATGTAAGCTGAGCTGTTAACAGAGGCTTCAAACTGAGCACATGCATGGTGAATTTGTGAAAAACAAACCTTATTTGAGGGAAATATCAAGAAAAAAGATAGAGGCAAAAATCGCGTTTTTTCGTCATTTTTTGTGGACTATAGCCCCATGGAGTTAAAATGCACTATTTTCCTGATTTTGAGATTCATGTAAACTGAGCTGTTGATCTTAACAGAGGCTTCAAACTGAGCGCATGTATGGTGAATTTGTGAAAAACGACCCTTATTTGAGGGAAATATCGAGAAAAGAGATAGAGGCAAAAATCGCGTTTTTTCGTCATTTTTTGTGGACTATAGCCCATGATGTTAAAATGCACTTTTTTCTTGATTTTGAGATTAATGTAAGCTGAGCTGTTAACAGAGGCTTCAAACTGAGCACATGCATGGTGAATTTGTGAAAAACACCCTTATTTGAGGGAAATATCAAGAAAAAAGATAGAGGCAAAAATCGCGTTTTTTCGTCATTTTTTGTGGACTATAGCCCATGGAGTTAAAATGCACTTTTTTCCTGATTTTGAGATTCATGTAAACTGAGCTGTTGATCTTAACAGAGGCTTCAAACTGAGCGCATGTATGGTGAATTTGTGAAAAACGACCCTTATTTGAGGGAAATATCGAGAAAAGAGATAGAGGCACAAATCGCGTTTTTTCGTCATTTTTTGTGGACTATAGCCCATGATGTTAAAATGCACTTTTTTCTTGATTTTGAGATTAATGTAAGCTGAGCTGTTAACAGAGGCTTCAAACTGAGCACATGCATGGTGAATTTGTGAAAAACAACCCTTATTTGAGGGAAATATCAAGAAAAAAGATAGAGGCAAAAATCGCGTTTTTTCGTCATTTTTTGTGGACTATAGCCCATGGAGTTAAAATGCACTTTTTTCCTGATTTTGAGATTCATGTAAACTGAGCTGTTGATCTTAACAGAGGCTTCAAACTGAGCACATGCATGGTGAATTTGTGAAAAACGACCCTTATTTGAGGGAAATATCGAGAAAAGAGATAGAGGCAAAAATCGCGTTTTTTCGTCATTTTTTGTGGACTATAGCCCATGATGTTAAAATGCACTTTTTTCTTGATTTTGAGATTAATGTAAGCTGAGCTGTTAACAGAGGCTTCAAACTGAGCACATGCATGGTGAACTTGTGAAAAACAACCCTTATTTGAGGGAAATATCAAGAAAAAAGATAGAGGCAAAAATCGCGTTTTTTCGTCATTTTTTGTGGACTATAGCCCATGGAGTTAAAATGCACTTTTTTCCTGATTTTGAGATTCATGTAAACTGAGCTGTTGATCTTAACAGAGGCTTCAAACTGAGCGCATGTATGGTGAATTTGTGAAAAACGACCCTTATTTGAGGGAAATATCGAGAAAAGAGATAGAGGCAAAAATCGCGTTTTTTCGTCATTTTTGTGGACTATAGCCCATGATGTTAAAATGCACTTTTTTCTTGATTTTGAGATTAATGTAAGCTGAGCTGTTAACAGAGGCTTCAAACTGAGCACATGCATGGTGAATTTGTGAAAAACAACCTTATTTGAGGGAAATATCAAGAAAAAAGATAGAGGCAAAAATCGCGTTTTTTCGTCATTTTTTGTGGACTATAGCCCATGATGTTAAAATGCACTTTTTTCCTGATTTTGAGTTTTATTCAAACTGAGCTGCTTATTTTAACAGAGGCTTCAAACTGAGCACATGAATGGTGATTTTGTGAAAAGTAACCCTTTTTCGAGGGAAATATCGAGAAAAAAGATAGAGGCAAAAATCGCCTTTTTTCGTCATTTTTTGTGGACTATAGCCCATGATTTTAAAATGCACTTTTTTCCTGATTTTGGATTTTATTCAAACTGAGCTGTTGATCTTAACAGAGGCTTCAAACTGAGCACATGTATGGT
Source organism: Orthonevra nobilis (assembly GCA_963555765.1). Taxonomy (NCBI): domain Eukaryota; kingdom Metazoa; phylum Arthropoda; class Insecta; order Diptera; family Syrphidae; genus Orthonevra; species Orthonevra nobilis. The sequence continues at coordinate 101,826,048 of OY743225.1, read as the reverse complement.
GAATTTGTGCAAAACAACCCTTATTTGAAGGAAATATCGAGAAAAAAGATAGAGGCAAAAATCGCTTTTTTTCGTCATTTTTTGTGGACTATAGCCCATGATGTTAAAATGCACTTTTTTCTTGATTTTGAGATTAATGTAAGCTGAGCTGTTAACAGAGGCTTCAAACTGAGCACATGCATGGTGAATTTGTGAAAAACAACCCTTATTTGAGGGAAATATCAAGAAAAAAGATAGAGGCAAAAATCGCGTTTTTTCGTCATTTTTTGTGGACTATAGCCCATGGAGTTAAAATGCACTTTTTTTCCTGATTTTGAGATTCATGTAAACTGAGCTGTTGATCTTAACAGAGGCTTCAAACTGAGCGCATGTATGGTGAATTTGTGAAAAACGACCCTTATTTGAGGGAAATATCGAGAAAAGAGATAGAGGCAAAAATCGCGTTTTTTCGTCATTTTTTGTGGACTATAGCCCATGATGTTAAAATGCACTTTTTTCTTGATTTTGAGATTAATGTAAGCTGAGCTGTTGACAGAGGCTTCAAACTGAGCACATGCATGGTGAATTTGTGAAAAACAACCTTATTTGAGGGAAATATCAAGAAAAAAGATAGAGGCAAAAATCGCGTTTTTTCGTCATTTTTTGTGGACTATAGCCCATGATGTTAAAATGCACTTTTTTCCTGATTTTGAGTTTTATTCAAACTGAGCTGCTTATTTTAACAGAGGCTTCAAACTGAGCACATGAATGGTGATTTTGTGAAAAGTAACCCTTTTTCGAGGGAAATATCGAGAAAAAAGATAGAGGCAAAAATCGCCTTTTTCGTCATTTTTTGTGGACTATAGCCCATGATTTTAAAATGCACTTTTTTCCTGATTTTGGATTTTATTCAAACTGAGCTGTTGATCTTAACAGAGGCTTCAAACTGAGCACATGTATGGTGAATTTGTGCAAAACAACCCTTATTTGAAGGAAATATCGAGAAAAAAGATAGAGGCAAAAATCGCTTTTTTTCGTGATTTTTTGTGGACTATGGCCCATGATTTTAAAATACACTTTTTTCTTGATTTTGAGATTCATGAAAACTGAGCTGTTGATCTTAACAAAGGCTTCAAACTGAGCGCATGTATGGTGAATTTGTGAAAAACAACCCTTATTTGAGGGAAATATCAAGAAAAAAGATAGAGACAAAAATCGCGTTTTTTCGTCATTTTTTGTGGACTATAGCCCATGGAGTTAAAATGCACTTTTTTCCTGATTTTGAGATTCATGTAAACTGAGCTGTTGATCTTAACAGAGGCTTCAAACTGAGCACATGTATGGTGAATTTGTGAAAAACGACCCTTATTTGAGGGAAATATCGAGAAAAAAGATAAAGACAAAAATCGCGTTTTTTCGTCATTTTTTGGACTATAGCCCATGATTTTAAAATGCACTTTTTTCCTGATTTTGAGTTTAATTCAAACTGAGCTGTTGATCTTAACAGAGGCTTCAAACTGAACACATGTATGGTGAATTTGTGAAAAACGACCCTTATTTGAGGGAAATATCGAGAAAAAAGATAGAGACAAAAATTGCGTTTTTTCGCCATTTTTTGTGGACTAAAGCCCATGATTTTAAAATGCACTTTTTTCCTGATTTTGAGTTTTATTCAAACTGAGCTGCTTATTTTAACAGAGGCTTCAAACTGAGCACATGAATGGTGATTTTGTGAAAAGTAACCCTTTTTCGAGGGAAATATCGAGAAAAAAGATAGAGGCAAAAATCGCCTTTTTTCGTCATTTTTTGTGGACTATAGCCCATGATTTTAAAATGCACTTTTTTCCTGATTTTGGATTTTATTCAAACTGAGCTGTTGATCTTAACAGAGGCTTCAAACTGAGCGCATGTATGGTGAATTTGTGAAAAACGACCCTTATTTGAGGGAAATATCGAGAAAAAAGATAAAGACAAAAATCGCTTTTTTTCGTCATTTTTTGTGGACTATGGCCCATGATTTTAAAATACACTTTTTTCTTGATTTTGAGATTCATGTTAACTGAGCTGTTGATCTTAACAGAGGCTTCAAACTGAGCGCATGTATGGTGAATTTGTGAAAAACAACCCTTATTTGAGGGAAATATCAAGAAAAAAGATAGAGACAAAAATCGCGTTTTTTCGTCATTTTTTGTGGACTATGGCCCATGGAGTTAAAATGCACTTTTTTCCTGATTTTGAGATTCATGTAAACTGAGCTGTTGATCTTAACAGAGGCTTCAAACTGAGCACATGTATGGTGAATTTGTGAAAAACGACCCTTATTTGAGGGAAATATCGAGAAAAAAGATAAAGACAAAAATCGCGTTTTTTCGTCATTTTTTGGACTATAGCCCATGATTTTAAAATGCACTTTTTTCCTGATTTTGAGTTTAATTCAAACTGAGCTGTTGATCTTAACAGAGGCTTCAAACTGAACACATGTATGGTGAATTTGTGAAAAACGACCCTTATTTGAGGGAAATATCGAGAAAAAAGATAGAGACAAAAATTGCGTTTTTTCGCCATTTTTTTGTGACTAAAGCCCATGATTTTAAAATGAACTTTTTTCCTGATTTTGAGTTTTATTCAAACTGAGCTGCTTATTTTAACAGAGGCTTCAAACTGAGCACATGAATGGTGATTTTGTGAAAAGTAACCCTTATTCGAGGGAAATATCGGGAAAAAAGATAGAGGCAAAAATCGCCTTTTTTCGTCATTTTTTGTGGACTATAGCCCATGATTTTAAAATGCACTTTTTTCCTGATTTTGGATTTTATTCAAACTGAGCTGTTGATCTTAACAGAGGCTTCAAACTGAGCACATGTATGGTGAATTTGTGCAAAACAACCCTTATTTGAGGGAAATATCGACAAAAGAGATAGAGGCAAAAATCGCTTTTTTCGTCATTTTTTGGACTATAGCCCATGATTTTAAAATGCACTTTTTTCCTGATTTTGAGTTTAATTCAAACTGAGCTGTTGATCTTAACAGAGGCTTCAAACTGAACACATGTATGGTGAATTTGTGAAAAACGACCCTTATTTGAGGGAAATATCGAGAAAAAAGATAGAGACAAAAATTGCGTTTTTTCGCCATTTTTGTGGACTAAAGCCCATGATTTTAAAATGAACTTTTTTCCTGATTTGAGGTTTATTCAAACTGAGCTGCTTATTTTAACAGAGGCTTCAAACTGAGCACATGAATGGTGATTTTGTGAAAAGTAACCCTTATTCGAGGGAAATATCGGGAAAAAAGATAGAGGCAAAAATCGCTTTTTTTCGTCATTTTTTGTGGACTATGGCCCATGATTTTAAAATACACTTTTTTCTTGATTTTAAGATTCATGAAAACTGAGCTGCTTATTTTAACAGAGGCTTCAAACTGAGCACATGTATGGTGAATTTGTGAAAAACAACCCTTATTTGAGGGAAATATCAAGAAAAAAGATAGAGACAAAAATCGCGTTTTTTCGTCATTTTTTGGACTATAGCCCATGATTTTAAAATGCACTTTTTTCCTGATTTTGGATTTTATTCAAACTGAGCTGTTGATCTTAACAGAGGCTTCAAACTGAGCACATGTATGGTGAATTTGTGCAAAACAACCCTTATTTGAGGGAAATATCGAGAAAAGAGATAGAGACAAAAATCGCTTTTTTTCGTCATTTTTTGTGGACTATAGCCCATGATTTTAAAATGCACTTTTTTCCTGATTTTGGATTTTATTCAAACTGAGCTGTTGATCTTAACAGAGGCTTCAAACTGAGCACATGTATGGTGAATTTGTGCAAAACAACCCTTATTTGAGGGAAATATCGACAAAAGAGATAGAGGCAAAAATCGCTTTTTTTCGTCATTTTTTGTGGACTATGGCCCATGATTTTAAAATACACTTTTTTCTTGATTTTAAGATTCATGAAAACTGAGCTGTTGATCTTAACAAAGGCTTCAAACTGAGCGCATGTATGGTGAATTTGTGAAAAACAACCCTTATTTGAGGGAAATATCAAGAAAAAAGATAGAGACAAAAATCGCGTTTTTTCGTCATTTTTTGTGGACTATAGCCCATGGAGTTAAAATGCACTTTTTTCCTGATTTTGAGATTCATGTAAACTGAGCTGTTGATCTTAACAGAGGCTTCAAACTGAGCGCATGTATGGTGAATTTGTGAAAAACAACCCTTATTTGAGGGAAATATCAAGAAAAAAGATAGAGGCAAAAATCGCATTTTTTCGTCATTTTTTGTGGACTATAGCCCATGATGTTAAAATGCACTTTTTTCCTGATTTTGAGTTTTATTCAAACTGAGCTGCTTATTTTAACAGAGGCTTCAAACTGAGCACATGAATGGTGATTTTGTGAAAAGTAACCCTTATTCGAGGGAAATATCGAGAAAAAAGATAGAGGCAAAAATCGCCTTTTTTCGTCATTTTTTGTGGACTATAGCCCATGATTTTAAAATGCACTTTTTTCCTGATTTTGATTTTATTCAAACTGAGCTGTTGATCTTAACAGAGGCTTCAAACTGAGCACATGTATGGTGAATTTGTGCAAAACAACCCTTATTTGAGGGAAATATCGAGAAAAGAGATAGAGGCAAAAATCGCTTTTTTTCGTCATTTTTTGTGGACTATGGCCCATGATTTTAAAATACACTTTTTTCTTGATTTTGAGATTCATGAAAACTGAGCTGTTGATCTTAACAAAGGCTTCAAACTGAGCGCATGTATGGTGAATTTGTGAAAAACAACCCTTATTTGAGGGAAATATCAAGAAAAAAGATAGAGGCAAAAATCGCGTTTTTTCGTCATTTTTTGGACTATAGCCCATGATTTTAAAATGCACTTTTTTCCTGATTTTGAGTTTAATTCAAACTGAGCTGTTGATCTTAACAGAGGCTTCAAACTGAACACATGTATGGTGAATTTGTGAAAAACGACCCTTATTTGAGGGAAATATCGAGAAAAAAGATAGAGACAAAAATTGCGTTTTTTCGCCATTTTTTGTGGACTAAAGCCCATGATTTTAAAATGAACTTTTTTCCTGATTTTGAGTTTTTATTCAAACTGAGCTGCTTATTTTAACAGAGGCTTCAAACTGAGCACATGAATGGTGATTTTGTGAAAAGTAACCCTTATTCGAGGGAAATATCGAGAAAAAAGATAGAGGCAAAAATCGCGTTTTTTCGTCATTTTTTGTGGACTATAGCCCATGGAGTTAAAATGCACTTTTTTCCTGATTTTGAGATTCATGTAAACTGAGCTGTTGATCTAAACAGAGGCTTCAAACTGAGCACATGTATGGTGAATTTGTGAAAAACGACCCTTATTTGAGGGAAATATCGAGAATAAAGATAGAGGCAAAAATCGCCTTTTTTCGTCATTTTTTGTGGACTATAGCCCATGGAGTTAAAATGCACTTTTTTCCTGATTTTGAGATTCATGTAAACTGAGCTGTTGATCTTAACAGAGGCTTCAAACTGAGCGCATGTATGGTGAATTTGTGAAAAACAACCCTTATTTGAGGGAAATATCAAGAAAAAAGATAGAGACAAAAATCGCGTTTTTTCGTCATTTTTTGTGGACTATAGCCCATGGAGTTAAAATGCACTTTTTTCCTGATTTTGAGATTCATGTAAACTGAGCTGTTGATCTTAACAGAGGCTTCAAACTGAGCGCATGTATGGTGAATTTGTGAAAAACAACCCTTATTTGAGGGAAATATCAAGAAAAAAGATAGAGGCAAAAATCGCATTTTTTCGTCATTTTTTGTGGACTATAGCCCATGATGTTAAAATGCACTTTTTTCCTGATTTTGAGTTTTATTCAAACTGAGCTGCTTATTTTAACAGAGGCTTCAAACTGAGCACATGAATGGTGATTTTGTGAAAAGTAACCCTTATTCGAGGGAAATATCGAGAAAAAAGATAGAGGCAAAAATCGCCTTTTTTCGTCATTTTTTGTGGACTATAGCCCATGATTTTAAAATGCACTTTTTTCCTGATTTTGGATTTTATTCAAACTGAGCTGTTGATCTTAACAGAGGCTTCAAACTGAGCACATGTATGGTGAATTTGTGCAAAACAACCCTTATTTGAGGGAAATATCGAGAAAAGAGATAGAGGCAAAAATCGCTTTTTTTCGTCATTTTTTGTGGACTATGGCCCATGATTTTAAAATACACTTTTTTCTTGATTTTGAGATTCATGAAAACTGAGCTGTTGATCTTAACAAAGGCTTCAAACTGAGCGCATGTATGGTGAATTTGTGAAAAACAACCCTTATTTGAGGGAAATATCAAGAAAAAAGATAGAGGCAAAAATCGCGTTTTTTCGTCATTTTTTGGACTATAGCCCATGATTTTAAAATGCACTTTTTTCCTGATTTTGAGTTTAATTCAAACTGAGCTGTTGATCTTAACAGAGGCTTCAAACTGAACACATGTATGGTGAATTTGTGAAAAACGACCCTTATTTGAGGGAAATATCGAGAAAAAAGATAGAGACAAAAATTGCGTTTTTTCGCCATTTTTTGTGGACTAAAGCCCATGATTTTAAAATGCACTTTTTTCCTGATTTTGAGTTTTATTCAAACTGAGCTGCTTATTTTAACAGAGGCTTCAAACTGAGCACATGAATGGTGATTTTGTGAAAAGTAACCCTTTTTCGAGGGAAATATCGAGAAAAAAGATAGAGGCAAAAATCGCCTTTTTTCGTCATTTTTTGTGGACTATAGCCCATGATTTTAAAATGCACTTTTTTCCTGATTTTGGATTTTATTCAAACTGAGCTGTTGATCTTAACAGAGGCTTCAAACTGAGCACATGTATGGTGAATTTGTGCAAAACAACCCTTATTTGAGGGAAATATCGAGAAAAGAGATAGAGACAAAAATCGCGTTTTTTCGTCATTTTTTGTGGACTATGGCCCATGATTTTAAAATACACTTTTTTCTTGATTTTGAGATTCATGTTAACTGAGCTGTTGATCTTAACAGAGGCTTCAAACTGAGCGCATGTATGGTGAATTTGTGAAAAACAACCCTTATTTGAGGGAAATATCAAGAAAAAAGATAGAGACAAAAATCGCGTTTTTTCGTCATTTTTTGTGGACTATAGCCCATGGAGTTAAAATGCACTTTTTTCCTGATTTTGAGATTCATGTAAACTGAGCTGTTGATCTTAACAGAGGCTTCAAACTGAGCGCATGTATGGTGAATTTGTGAAAAACAACCCTTATTTGAGGGAAATATCAAGAAAAAAGATAGAGGCAAAAATCGCATTTTTTCGTCATTTTTTGTGGACTATAGCCCATGATGTTAAAATGCACTTTTTTCCTGATTTTGAGTTTTATTCAAACTGAGCTGCTTATTTTAACAGAGGCTTCAAACTGAGCACATGAATGGTGATTTTGTGAAAAGTAACCCTTATTCGAGGGAAATATCGAGAAAAAAGATAGAGGCAAAAATCGCCTTTTTTCGTCATTTTTTGTGGACTATAGCCCATGATTTTAAAATGCACTTTTTTCCTGATTTTGGATTTTATTCAAACTGAGCTGTTGATCTTAACAGAGGCTTCAAACTGAGCACATGTATGGTGAATTTGTGCAAAACAACCCTTATTTGAGGGAAATATCGAGAAAAGAGATAGAGGCAAAAATCGCTTTTTTTCGTCATTTTTTGTGGACTATGGCCCATGATTTTAAAATACACTTTTTTCTTGATTTTGAGATTCATGAAAACTGAGCTGTTGATCTTAACAAAGGCTTCAAACTGAGCGCATGTATGGTGAATTTGTGAAAAACAACCCTTATTTGAGGGAAATATCAAGAAAAAAGATAGAGGCAAAAATCGCGTTTTTTCGTCATTTTTTGGACTATAGCCCATGATTTTAAAATGCACTTTTTTCCTGATTTTGAGTTTAATTCAAACTGAGCTGTTGATCTTAACAGAGGCTTCAAACTGAACACATGTATGGTGAATTTGTGAAAAACGACCCTTATTTGAGGGAAATATCGAGAAAAAAGATAGAGACAAAAATTGCGTTTTTTCGCCATTTTTTGTGGACTAAAGCCCATGATTTTAAAATGCACTTTTTTCCTGATTTTGAGTTTTATTCAAACTGAGCTGCTTATTTTAACAGAGGCTTCAAACTGAGCACATGAATGGTGATTTTGTGAAAAGTAACCCTTTTTCGAGGGAAATATCGAGAAAAAAGATAGAGGCAAAAATCGCCTTTTTTCGTCATTTTTTGTGGACTATAGCCCATGATTTTAAAATGCACTTTTTTCCTGATTTTGGATTTTATTCAAACTGAGCTGTTGATCTTAACAGAGGCTTCAAACTGAGCGCATGTATGGTGAATTTGTGAAAAACGACCCTTATTTGAGGGAAATATCGAGAAAAAAGATAAAGACAAAAATCGCTTTTTTTCGTCATTTTTTGTGGACTATGGCCCATGATTTTAAAATACACTTTTTTCTTGATTTTGAGATTCATGTTAACTGAGCTGTTGATCTTAACAGAGGCTTCAAACTGAGCGCATGTATGGTGAATTTGTGAAAAACAACCCTTATTTGAGGGAAATATCAAGAAAAAAGATAGAGACAAAAATCGCGTTTTTTCGTCATTTTTTGTGGACTATGGCCCATGGAGTTAAAATGCACTTTTTTCCTGATTTTGAGATTCATGTAAACTGAGCTGTTGATCTTAACAGAGGCTTCAAACTGAACACATGTATGGTGAATTTGTGAAAAACGACCCTTATTTGAGGGAAATATCGAGAAAAAAGATAGAGACAAAAATTGCGTTTTTTCGCCATTTTTTGTGGACTAAAGCCCATGATTTTAAAATGAACTTTTTTCCTGATTTTGAGTTTTATTCAAACTGAGCTGCTTATTTTAACAGAGGCTTCAAACTGAGCACATGAATGGTGATTTTGTGAAAAGTAACCCTTATTCGAGGGAAATATCGGGAAAAAAGATAGAGGCAAAAATCGCCTTTTTTCGTCATTTTTTGTGGACTATAGCCCATGATTTTAAAATGCACTTTTTTCCTGATTTTGGATTTTATTCAAACTGAGCTGTTGATCTTAACAGAGGCTTCAAACTGAGCACATGTATGGTGAATTTGTGCAAAACAACCCTTATTTGAGGGAAATATCGACAAAAGAGATAGAGGCAAAAATCGCTTTTTTTCGTCATTTTTTGGACTATAGCCCATGATTTTAAAATGCACTTTTTTCCTGATTTTGAGTTTAATTCAAACTGAGCTGTTGATCTTAACAGAGGCTTCAAACTGAACACATGTATGGTGAATTTGTGAAAAACGACCCTTATTTGAGGGAAATATCGAGAAAAAAGATAGAGACAAAAATTGCGTTTTTTCGCCATTTTTTGTGGACTAAAGCCCATGATTTTAAAATGAACTTTTTTCCTGATTTTGAGTTTTATTCAAACTGAGCTGCTTATTTTAACAGAGGCTTCAAACTGAGCACATGTATGGTGATTTTGTGAAAAGTAACCCTTATTCGAGGGAAATATCGGGAAAAAAGATAGAGGCAAAAATCGCTTTTTTTCGTCATTTTTTGTGGACTATGGCCCATGATTTTAAAATACACTTTTTTCTTGATTTTAAGATTCATGAAAACTGAGCTGTTGATCTTAACAAAGGCTTCAAACTGAGCGCATGTATGGTGAATTTGTGAAAAACAACCCTTATTTGAGGGAAATATCAAGAAAAAAGATAGAGACAAAAATCGCGTTTTTTCGTCATTTTTTGGACTATAGCCCATGATTTTAAAATGCACTTTTTTCCTGATTTTGGATTTTATTCAAACTGAGCTGTTGATCTTAACAGAGGCTTCAAACTGAGCACATGTATGGTGAATTTGTGCAAAACAACCCTTATTTGAGGGAAATATCGAGAAAAGAGATAGAGGCAAAAATCGCTTTTTTTCGTCATTTTTTGTGGACTATAGCCCATGATTTTAAAATGCACTTTTTTCCTGATTTTGGATTTTATTCAAACTGAGCTGTTGATCTTAACAGAGGCTTCAAACTGAGCACATGTATGGTGAATTTGTGCAAAACAACCCTTATTTGAGGGAAATATCGACAAAAGAGATAGAGGCAAAAATCGCTTTTTTTCGTCATTTTTTGTGGACTATGGCCCATGATTTTAAAATACACTTTTTTCTTGATTTTAAGATTCATGAAAACTGAGCTGTTGATCTTAACAAAGGCTTCAAACTGAGCGCATGTATGGTGAATTTGTGAAAAACAACCCTTATTTGAGGGAAATATCAAGAAAAAAGATAGAGACAAAAATCGCGTTTTTTCGTCATTTTTTGTGGACTATAGCCCATGGAGTTAAAATGCACTTTTTTCCTGATTTTGAGATTCATGTAAACTGAGCTGTTGATCTTAACAGAGGCTTCAAACTGAGCGCATGTATGGTGAATTTGTGAAAAACAACCCTTATTTGAGGGAAATATCAAGAAAAAAGATAGAGGCAAAAATCGCATTTTTTCGTCATTTTTTGTGGACTATAGCCCATGATGTTAAAATGCACTTTTTTCCTGATTTTGAGTTTTATTCAAACTGAGCTGCTTATTTTAACAGAGGCTTCAAACTGAGCACATGAATGGTGATTTTGTGAAAAGTAACCCTTATTCGAGGGAAATATCGAGAAAAAAGATAGAGGCAAAAATCGCCTTTTTTCGTCATTTTTTGTGGACTATAGCCCATGATTTTAAAATGCACTTTTTTCCTGATTTTGGATTTTATTCAAACTGAGCTGTTGATCTTAACAGAGGCTTCAAACTGAGCACATGTATGGTGAATTTGTGCAAAACAACCCTTATTTGAGGGAAATATCGAGAAAAGAGATAGAGGCAAAAATCGCTTTTTTTCGTCATTTTTTGTGGACTATGGCCCATGATTTTAAAATACACTTTTTTCTTGATTTTGAGATTCATGAAAACTGAGCTGTTGATCTTAACAAAGGCTTCAAACTGAGCGCATGTATGGTGAATTTGTGAAAAACAACCCTTATTTGAGGGAAATATCAAGAAAAAAGATAGAGGCAAAAATCGCGTTTTTTCGTCATTTTTTGTGGACTATAGCCCATGATGTTAAAATGCACTTTTTTCCTGATTTTGAGTTTTATTCAAACTGAGCTGCTTATTTTAACAGAGGCTTCAAACTGAGCGCATGTATGGTGAATTTGTGAAAAACAACCCTTATTTGAGGGAAATATCGAGAAAAAAGATAGAGGCAAAAATCGCGTTTTTTCGTCATTTTTTGTGGACTATAGCCCATGGAGTTAAAATGCACTTTTTTCCTGATTTTGAGATTCATGTAAACTGAGCTGTTGATCTAAACAGAGGCTTCAAACTGAGCACATGTATGGTGAATTTGTGAAAAACGACCCTTATTTGAGGGAAATATCGAGAATAAAGATAGAGGCAAAAATCGCCTTTTTTCGTCATTTTTTGTGGACTATAGCCCATGGAGTTAAAATGCACTTTTTTCCTGATTTTGAGATTCATGTAAACTGAGCTGTTGATCTAAACAGAGGCTTCAAACTGAGCGCATGTATGGTGAATTTGTGAAAAACAACCCTTATTTGAGGGAAATATCAAGAAAAAGATAGAGGCAAAAATCGCGTTTTTTCGTCATTTTTTGTGGACTATAGCCCATGATGTTAAAATGCACTTTTTTCCTGATTTGAGTTTAATTCAAACTGAGCTGCTTATTTTAACAGAGGCTTCAAACTGAGCACATGAATGGTGATTTTGTGAAAAACAACCCTTATTTGAGGGAAATATCAAGAAAAAAGATAGAGGCAAAAATCGCGTTTTTTCGTCATTTTTTGTGGACTATAGCCCATGGAGTTAAAATGCACTTTTTTCCTGATTTTGAGATTCATGTAAACTGAGCTGTTGATCTAAACAGAGGCTTCAAACTGAGCACATGTATGGTGAATTTGTGAAAAACGACCCTTATTTGAGGGAAATATCGAGAAAAAAGATAGAGGCAAAAATCGCCTTTTTTCGTCATTTTTTGTGGACTATAGCCCATGGAGTTAAAATGCACTTTTTTCCTGATTTTGAGATTCATGTAAACTGAGCTGTTGATCTTAACAGAGGCTTCAAACTGAGCGCATGTATGGTGAATTTGTGAAAAACAACCCTTATTTGAGGGAAATATCAAGAAAAAAGATAGAGGCAAAAATCGCGTTTTTTCGTCATTTTTTGTGGACTATAGCCCATGGAGTTAAAATGCACTTTTTTCCTGATTTTGAGATTCATGTAAACTGAGCTGTTGATCTTAACAGAGGCTTCAAACTGAGCGCATGTATGGTGAATTTGTGAAAAACAACCCTTATTTGAGGGAAATATCAAGAAAAAGATAGAGGCAAAAATCGCGTTTTTTCGTCATTTTTTGTGGACTATAGCCCATGATTTTAAAATGCACTTTTTTCATGATTTTGAGATTCATGAAAACTGAGCTGTTGATCTTAACAAAGGCTTCAAACTGAGCGCATGTATGGTGAATTTGTGAAAAACAACCCTTATTTGAGGGAAATATCGAGAAAAAAGATAGAGGCAAAAATCGCGTTTTTTCGTCATTTTTTGTGGACTATAGCCCATGGAGTTAAAATGCACTTTTTTCCTGATTTTGAGATTCATGTAAACTGAGCTGTTGATCTAAACAGAGGCTTCAAACTGAGCGCATGTATGGTGAATTTGTGAAAAACAACCCTTATTTGAGGGAAATATCAAGAAAAAAGATAGAGGCAAAAATCGCGTTTTTTCGTCATTTTTTGTGGACTATAGCCCATGATGTTAAAATGCACTTTTTTCCTGATTTGAGTTTAATTCAAACTGAGCTGCTTATTTTAACAGAGGCTTCAAACTGAGCACATGAATGGTGATTTTGTGAAAAGTAACCCTTATTTGAGGGAAATATCGAGAAAAGAGATAGAGGCAAAAATCGCCTTTTTTCGTCATTTTTTGTGGACTATAGCCCATGATGTTAAAATGCACTTTTTTCCTGATTTTGAGTTTTATTCAAACTGAGCTGCTTATTTTAACAGAGGCTTCAAACTGAGCACATGAATGGTGATTTTGTGAAAAGTAACCCTTATTTGAGGGAAATATCGAGAAAAGAGATAGAGGCAAAAATCGCCTTTTTTCGTCATTTTTTGTGGACTATAGCCCATGATGTTAAAATGCACTTTTTTCCTGATTTGAGTTTAATTCAAACTGAGCTGCTTATTTTAACAGAGGCTTCAAACTGAGCACATGAATGGTGATTTTGTGAAAAGTAACCCTTATTTGAGGGAAATATCGAGAAAAGAGATAGAGGCAAAAATCGCCTTTTTTCGTCATTTTTTGTGGACTATAGCCCATGATGTTAAAATGCACTTTTTTCCTGATTTGAGTTTAATTCAAACTGAGCTGCTTATTTTAACAGAGGCTTCAAACTGAGCACATGAATGGTGATTTTGTGAAAAGTAACCCTTATTTGAGGGAAATATCGAGAAAAGAGATAGAGGCAAAAATCGCCTTTTTTCGTCATTTTTTGTGGAATATAGCCCATGATGTTAAAATGCACTTTTTTCCTGATTTGAGTTTAATTCAAACTGAGCTGCTTATTTTAACAGAGGCTTCAAACTGAGCACATGAATGGTGATTTTGTGAAAAGTAACCCTTATTTGAGGGAAATATCGAGAAAAGAGATAGAGGCAAAAATCGCCTTTTTTCGTCATTTTTTGTGGACTATAGCCCATGATGTTAAAATGCACTTTTTTCCTGATTTTGAGTTTATTCAAACTGAGCTGCTTATTTTAACAGAGGCTTCAAACTGAGCACATGAATGGTGATTTTGTGAAAAGTAACCCTTATTTGAGGGAAATATCGAGAAAAGAGATAGAGGCAAAAATCGCCTTTTTTCGTCATTTTTTGTGGAATATAGCCCATGATGTTAAAATGCACTTTTTTCCTGATTTGAGTTTAATTCAAACTGAGCTGCTTATTTAACAGAGGCTTCAAACTGAGCACATGAATGGTGATTTTGTGAAAAACAACCCTTATTTGAGGGAAATATCAAGAAAAAAGATAGAGGCAAAAATCGCGTTTTTTCGTCATTTTTTGTGGACTATAGCCCATGGAGTTAAAATGCACTTTTTTCCCGATTTTGAGATTCATGTAAACTGAGCTGTTGATCTTAACAGAGGCTTCAAACTGAGCACATGAATGGTGATTTTGTGAAAAGTAACCCTTATTTGAGGGAATATCGAGAAAAGAGATAGAGGCAAAAATCGCCTTTTTTC